>OX090900.1:20229152-20829152 GCA_944319695.1 Tiphia femorata | reverse complement strand
CCACGCCGTCTTCTTATTTATCTTCTCGACACCCGCTCCAGTTACCTTATTTACCTTAGAAGCGGCCATCCTCTTCTCAAGGATCAAGGCGTCCTACCTGAATCGCCCGCCTTACCCTTTTTCGCCCATCTCAAATTACAAACGAGAAGGATTATCGACATTCTCGTCCCGCTCTCGATCTCAACGATGGTATTTGCCCGGTGATAAATTTCGTTACCAACATTAATCAGACATCGGAGGATGGTTTCCTCCCTTCTCTCGCGATGTCGAAGAACGGGAGAGAAAAGCAGAAGGAAGAGAAAGAGAGAGAGAGAGAGGAAGAGAGAAAGAAGATGGACGGGTAATCCCGTCGTTCGATTCCACAGGAATACGAGCACTCAAGAGTTTTCCATCGACCTTCGATATTCTTTTTACGTGGCCTACGCACCCATCGTTCACCTGGATCGTTTCTCTCGATAGTTTCGAACGGAAGAAGCAAGAGTGGAAAAATAAACCGGTGTAGGGAAAAATTCTGCGAATCGAAGTCGCTTTAACGAATTGCCCGCAAAATCTCGTGGCATCGAGAGAACTAAGATACAACGATGGAAAGAAGGAGGAGGAGGAGAAGGTGACCGGATGCCGAGAGGAGCTGGAGGGTCAAGAACCGAAGGAAGGAGAAACAGTCGTACGAGTCACGATATTGCTCGCGATATCCCCCGGTGGGATACAACTTTGCTCGCGGCTTCGAATGCATTTATTTGAATCTTGATACAAGAATTTATTCCGCTCGCTCGCTTCTTCCCTCCATCTCTCTGTCGCTTTATGCAAGTCGTATTGGCCGACGCGACGGATCCTGCGGAGTGCAATCTGCGAAATACCGACGTACGAATTGGAAGTTGCTCTCCGTCTGTCTTCCGAACGTCGAAGGTCCTCGAATTATCCGCGAAGAAGATCGAAGGGCATGCACCGTACTCCTTACGAGAGAAAGAGCGCGCGCGAGAGAAAGGGCAAGTGGATCGGTACGCTTTAAATCGGATCGCGATAGAAGAGCGGTAGGCCACTTTACGAGTCGCGCCAGAGGGATTGTATCGAGATGCACGGGCGAAAGAAGCGAGAGGACCTTTCGTCGTGGATCTTTTACGGAGGTATCTACAGACCTCTTGGTATCCGCGAATCGTACATCGATGTACGCCGAATGGCCGATCGCGTGGAAGTATACGGAGATAATAGCTTCCTCGAGGAAGCCAGGGCGACTTGGGAGGGGAGCCGAGAGATCCTTTCGATACGCTCCTTGTCCCGCTTCTTCCTCGAAGATCTCTGGAGCGTCGTCGGTGAGGACCACCGAGGAACGTTAACGATCCGGAAGCGAAACAGCCTCGATCGTCGCTTCGATCGATTCCCTATCTATTTACGATTTCTTTCTGTCGGACGTAGAGATGGAAAGGTCGAGGGCGCGAGAGCGCGCGCCGTTCGTCGTACTCTCGTCCGATATTTAGTGGTCGTTGGTTCGGGATAATAAATGTCGAACCGATTGCAAGAGAAGTGGGATGGGTGGGGACTACGACCGAGGACGACTACGACGGACGTAGACCCGATTTCGCTCGGGCTGAGCCAATCAGTCGAGCCGCGCCTGATTTAATGCGTTATTTTATTAGAAATCTATAAAGCTATCCAGATTACGCGGGGAAAGGTTTATGGCCTGCCGCCAACCCACCGGCGTTTCGCCCTCCATCGCCTCCTCCTCATCCCACTTCGACCTCAACCGTTTTCGACGGATCCAGCTACTACTACCGATCCTCCGACGTTACGATTGTAACACTACGACCGACCCTACTACTACTAGCATTTCTACCAGTACCGTCATCCCTACCACGGTCCGTACGCCGAAGACGAGACGGTGCTCCGCGAGGCCACTTTCCGTTCTACCATTCGAAATCCACGCTACACCACCACCACCGAGAGCGATTCTATCGCCAGGATCGCCACCACTATCGTCGACTCGTAGCTGGTTTGGGCGTCAGCCACCCCCTTCTTCCGATTCGCCAGTTAACGTGTCTTCTCTCTTCCAATGGCCGGAAGAAAAAGGACTCGCCCCCGACTCTCACCGAATTAATTTATGCGCGATTCCTTTTTATTCGGGTCGGCCCCCGTACCCAGTAGTAGACACCGACGATTCCACCGCCGCCGACGTCGTCGTCGTCGTCGTCGTCGTACGCTCGAAATACGCGGCACCGATACCGCGAGGATTCTCGCCAAGCGAGACAAAGCATCGACTAAATTCGGGGGAATTGCTTCCGTCGGAAGCGATGTCGATCGATTTACATCTTAAGGATGATTCTCAAGATTCGAGTCGCCGCCAGTCGAGTTACCGCTTAATGTTGCGTCCCGATCCTTTGTCAGAGCGCGTGCCATTCGAGATAAGGGGAGCGGTGAATTTTTCGGGAAATGGAACGTGAGATATTTCACTTCCTCTCTGTTATTCTCTCTCTCTTTTTTTTTTTTTTAATATTCATGGCCGCATTAAATACAGTCGGTCCGAGCGAGTCGATCAATTAAATTTTTTACGGGTCACATCTCCGGGGAGGATTCATTCCGCTCTTTCCATCGTCCCTCGAGCGAGATATCGACGGTAATTATTTTTAATTGTAATTAACGATTTATCGGTTCACGGCTGACAGGGGTGGGAGAAGGGAAGGGGAATCGGCCGAATTCGATTTAGTCGAGCATCACGATCGATAGTACCGACCTTTATTAAAGTATGTAGAGCCTTTAAGGTCTCGGCTCGGCGCTCAAATGGATTTGTGAGAGAGTGACGGTGGTTGGTGGTGGTGCCCGTGCGAACGGGAAGCGCTGTATTGAGAAATCGGAGAAAGGAGAAAAATTTTCCGCTTCCGCTTTCTGCGGCGAGCGAGGAGTTTATTTTAGGAAGGTATTGCCGCGGTTGCCAGTTTTCTCACTTCAGGAAATCGGATTCCCTCGGTCTCTCTCCTTTTTCGCTCTCTCTTTCTCTCTTCGTTTCCCCCTTGCCATTTTCCCTCTAATCTTTTCCTTTCTTTTTCTACTTCGTCCTCTCCCCATTCGTTTCTCGAGCACTTTTTTTCTTCCCCGCACGATATAACGATGAAATAATTCCCGATATCAATTTACGAAGCGGTCCAATAATATTTCTGAAAATCGCCGAGCCCCACTTAACCACGTCGACTTCAAATTCGTCTTTATTAAAGTAGATTGGTCCGTGAGGGTTGATTCTCCGTGCGTTCGAAATCGAATTTTTGGGATTTCGGTACTCTACCGTTTTTGCCATTGTATAATTTTTATTTTTAGCGTCGCCTCTGCTCTGTATTCCAAACCAGTTCGGCATATCAGATATTTCATTACAGCGGAAGGGGTTGCGATAGTTAATAAACTCTAATGTTTTATACGCGATTGGAAAGTCATACATAGTTTACGAGAAGTTAACTGTATTGACGCCGAATTTATTTTTATCAAGGGAAATTAAGAGAACCCTAACTCCTGATTCGTTGGAAATTAAATCAAACGCACCTCTCTTTCTCCTCCTCCTTTCTCTCTCGCGCGCTCTCTGTATTTCTCTATACCCGAAAGGTAAATTCCACAGAAAAAAAGCGCGTAAAATTTCCCTCGTCAAATCGCTTCAATACGTCCGCCATCTCTCTCGCGTCCGACCTCTACGGAAATCGGTATAATGAAATCATCATTAAATTATCCGCGTGAGAACGAACCCGTCTATTCTCGGTGCGCGCCATTATATCTGAACACCGATATTAATTACACATAAAATTAGCAAATTACAAGTTCGAATAGAAAAAGGTGTGTTTGCTCGCGCTGATTGCGCGCACCCGCGGACCGGTCAGCGATTCTGCTTTTCACCCGTTGCCCAACCGATATCAATAATTCCGAAAAGCGGGAATGAAATTCTGAATATTTAATTTTCACCGTTTGCTTTTAATTCGTATATTAGTACGGAGTGGAATATTTTTCCGATGAAATTTATTCAACGTACGTGCTCTTTCATTGTCGGCGGTTGACGGCACTGTCAAATGCAAAGCTTTATGTTTGCCGAAGATGCTTTATGCATCGGTAGATCGGACGCCGGCCATTGGTCAGCCAACGTACTTTTGTCCCTGAGAATTTATGGATCCTGCGCTCGAAACGCGATGTGGCTTTTTCGCCCGTAACTATTTGTAACCCGGTACAATTTATTCGAGCACCGATGTAAAAATTCTGTTGGCGTATGCCGGACGCCATTACGGAGCTTTGAAAAAAGCCTTCGCCCAACGATATTACGTTCGATCGTTTCGATGCTTGCGAGAGCGTATAAATTCTCTCATTGTTCTCGAGAGAGTCCACAGTGAGTACCTGATTGACGATCGTAAGCGAAATCGATCGCACTCGCTCGCATTCCTGTCGTTTCGGGACATGCCAAAAGTGAATCATCGGCGAATTACGAATTGTCAACAGACTTCGTCCCACTACCCTCTTGTCTTCTCCGCGCGCATAACATCGGCACCACCCTTTCTCATATCTTCCTTCGTCCCTCGTAATTTTATTATACCATCTCTCACGCTCTAAAAACTTATGTCACCGGCAAGAGGTACCGGGTCAGACATTCGGCGGGCAGAAACGAGTCGAACTTACAATGTTGTAGAAAAGTTTCTCCCGCCACCTCCGCCAATCCCTTCCCTCCCGCCGAACTTTCAATCATTACGAATCGAAACTATGCACCACCCGAAATTTCCACTCCAAACTCTACCTCGTCGTATTACGGCCGATAACTTATGGAAGACTGGCTTCAGTCGGTGCGAGGGTGAAATTTTGAAGTTACGACGACGTCACCCCGTTCTTCGCCCCCGCGGCATCGCAAAAGTTAAGAGAGAAAAAGACGTAGTCACGTTCCTTCCGCCCGACTTGCGGAGGGGGTACGCAGGAGGAGGGTCTGCGAGAAGGGTAGAGGACGGGGAGGAAGGTTGTTCGGGTTCGGATTAACATTTAGATTCAAATCTCGTTTCGAATTCCGTCCGCGCGCGAAAATTTCGGTTCCGTGCCTAGATTCGCGCTACGCAGAAGGGGACTTCGGTAGGAGGGAGAGTGAAGAGGGACAAACAAAAGTCGGCAACGATTCGCAAAGCTTCGTTCTCGCGACCCGAACGGTCAGTTTCCCTCCACTTCACCCTTCTCTTTCTTCCTCCTTCTCTCCCCACCGTACTCCTCCTCTCAATCCCTCCCACCAGTCGCCATTTCGTCCGAACCGTTAGCCGAAAAGAGATTATACAACGGCGCACACGACAATAACGATTGTACTTTCAACGACTGCGTTTGGAGTCCGCGGAACGGATCTCCCGTTGCTAACATTAAAGCTCCCGCGGAATGGGCGCGCGACTCTACGATTAACCGACGTCACTGCTAAATTCCCGCCACCCCTCTCCACCCATCCTCTACCAGTCTCTCTTCGAGCTTGCACAACTGTCTTCGGTCGCAGACTCGCGCTTGATTATTTTTCCAAAACCACCCCGACCACCCCTTCGGTGGTGGTCGTCGTCGTCGGCGCGCGCGCGCGCGCGCGAGGAGAAGCGAGGGAGAGTACAACGGCGACGAGAAGGCAGGTGAAGCGAAAGGGGGGTGAATTCGTGATTCGTGCGGTACGGTGACGTGGGTGGGTGGACGCGAGTGGATTTCGAGGGAAAAAGAGAAAGAGGAGGAGAGAAAGCGCGCGCGGTAGGGTGGAGGAGAGAGACTTTTGGTTAGGACGATACGTGCGCGCCGAGCGTCGCCCAATGCCCGTATCCGACATCTGCCGCTGCTGTTGCTGCTGCTTGAACGCAGTCTATTCACCTCGGCATCGCGATTGTTTTGCAGTTTTAATATCCAAGATGGTGAATGCGGAGGAAATAGTAGGTGAGGGGAGAGGGAGAACGGGGCCGGGAGGAATAGGAGGTGAACGAGAAAGGAAGAGAGAGACTGGGACGAGGTGGAGGGGTTGAACGGCGGTGGAAAACGCTGCGGGTGGGTCGGTTGCATTTTAATCCTTTCTATATCAGCGCGATCTATAGAGATGTACATCTATCGTTGCCCGAGGCGAGCACCGGGATCTCCATTGCGGGTGATCAAAGAATATTGAATATGAATTTCATCCGGTTGACTTGCCTGCTCACGTTGGCTCCTCTCTCCTCTCGTCCTTTTCTCTCGTTGTATCCCGTTTCACCTTCTCCCTTCCACCTCTTTATTTCCTTTCCATCCACCAGCTTCTCTCCAGTCCCTTTTCTTCGCCCGCCTTTCTTCCCTCCTTTAACTCGAGCTCTCGTACCGTTTGGCTTTACCTTTTTCTTACTTCTCCCTCGAATTCGGTCTGTCTGCTGGTCTACTCCTTTCGCGTCTTCTCTATTCTCTTTTGAACCCACGCGAATGTCCCGACTTTCGGATCCCGCGTCTTTTCTCTTCTCTTTCGTCGTTGTTCTCTGTTTTTTCAAATGGACGACTAGAAGCGAAGGGAAGAAGGTGTGTGGTTACGTGAAAAATTGACGGGGAGATTAAGTGCCACGGGTGAGAAGGAGCGGCTCGCGTAAATTGTGTGAGTGGGGTGCACGCTTGCTCACGAGAAAGTGAGGAGGTAAAGAGAAGGAGTAGGAGGAGAAGGGACGAATCTGGCGCGAGCCGGATGATTAAGACGATCGGTACCGCGCGCGTTCTCTTCGGTGAATTTTATCGTCGCGTAGCTCTAAATCGATTTCATAATTAAGTCGTCCCTCGAGGAACCGCTGGCGCTGCTGCTGCCGCCGCGGGAGCGCAGTCGAATCGAGTTTACATTTATTATCCATCGATTCCCCGTCCAATCGTAATTGCTCTTACGAGGACGCGCTCGCCCGTCGTTTCACGACCCACGGGGCGGTTCCCGTCCTTCGCTTAATTAGCGGATCTACGCGTCTCCACCCTCGAGTTCCCAATTCCGAAATTGGCGCGCGCCATTCGCCGAACGAAATTCTTCCATTTCCATTTTTTGTTTCTTATATCTTTTTACGGCAGTTCTTCTTATAGGAATTAACCTCTTAGACTCGATGCGCCACTATAGTGGCTTTCACGCGTGTCTCCGCAAAAATTCCCCGCGCAAAATTCAGCCGTGCCTAAGAAGTTAACGTTGAACATTTCTCTATAACGTAATTTGTAAGAACGGAGGCTGGAAGTAGTAGGACGCGTCTCATCCCTGCTCGATATACGTACTTTACATTCTTTCGCAAGAACCGTTGCGAGTCTGTAGTTGTGTTTCTCTCATTCCTATATCCGCGACCTTAAGGAGACACGAAATCAGTCGAAGGAAGGAAGGAAGGAGGAAGGAGAGAGTGGCCCGAGGGCGGCTTTTCGCCAGCGACCACGCGACGTAGACGCCTTCGGAAAGCGGTCCAGGACACCGGAGTCCTCGAGAGGGAGTAGGGTCGACGTCTCTCGTATCAGAAGCGTTAAAATAATAAAATGCCAGAAGGAACAGACGTTACCGGCGACCGGGGGTATCCGCCAAAGTTGCTCCAACTTTTCCGTACACTCGAGGATCCCTCTCCCTTCTCCCTTCGCAGTTCCTCCTTCTGGACTTCCTTCCATCTCCTTCTTTCTTCTCGCCCTCCGCGCTCTCTCGAGCTACATCCTCTTCGTCGACGACCACGGCGAGTAAGGAACTCCGTGAAAAGAGACGACAGGGTGGAGGACGGACTAGAGGTTCGAGGTGAAGGAGGAGAGAACGTGTAGAAGGAGGGCGAGAGTCACCGGTGGTGCTGCAGCCTTCGTCGACGCTGCCACCGCCGCTTCTCCTCCTCATCGTCGTCCTCCTCGTCGACGACGGGAACACGAGAGTAAACGCGGATAGAGCCGCGCGCGTGTGTGTGACTTTTAAACCACTCGGCGTACAAGTTGACTTTTATTTGAACGAAGTATCAACAGGTATCGACCCAGGTCTCTTCTTCTATAGTGCACGTCGAGCGGTCCCTCTCCGAGACCTCTCTCGGGCCCTCTCTCTTCCCTTTTTCTTTCTCTCCTCGCGAGCACTACCTTCCACTCCTCCCTACCGAACTCTCGTCCAACCCGGACATCCGCCCTGTCCTGTGATTTCGCGTTCCAAGAGTGCACCGGAGATCCGCCGGAACGCTCGTCGTTTCGAATTCAAACGCGCTGGAAATTAACTGCGGGCGCGCGTGCGCGACCCACCGAGCTCCTCGTCAAGGATACCATCCTCCTTCGTGCGTTAGCCTCGGATCTCACGGGCACCTAGAGCTTTCCTTCGAACGAGCTCGCGAGGAATTCTCCTACGAATTTCCTCCGCCTCCTCGTTCTATCGGCCCGACTCGCTCGTCGTTTGTCTTTCCGCGCTGCCTCGTTTTCCACGACGAGGCCCGCCGTACGCTCCACGACCCACGGGAGGTGGTGGCAATCGGTTACCCTTATTCGTCCTATCAATTTCCTCTTTTTGTTCCGAGGGAGACCGGGAGCACGAGGCACTCTCCGGACTGGGATACCGATAGCCCGGACGTAACGCGAGGACGTCCATTTGTAATATCCACCTTTTGGCGGGGAGTTCTTCGACAGTGAGAGGAAATATGTGAATGGTGCGCAGAGAGAGAGAGAGAGAGAAGAATTTCTATCGAGGTGGTAATTGTCTCGGTGGGTAGAATCGTCGAGTCGACTCGATTCATCGGTACGATTGAGGTCTCGGTATTCGAGAGACCGTCGTGCTCCTTGGCTCGCACCTAGACCTGTAACTACACAGGCTTCCGCTGCGTTCCAGTTCAACCGACGGGAGTACCTTCGTAAAGGCAGCAGTTACCATCGTACTTATGAAACGTTTCGGATTAAGTCCCGTTATCCGATTAAGAAAACCTTCTTCTCTTGAGATGCGTCAGATATCGGATTAAGCTTCGCGGTTTGATGTAATTGGCGTTGCCGCGCTCGAGGATGAGAAGGAGGTTGAGGTGGGGTAGAAAGAGTAGAAGAGAAGGCGCTCTTTCCTACGTACCGACGAAGTAAAACTGCTTTACATTTACATTCGACCCACAGTAGGTAAGACCGTCAAATGTGCTTAATGGGTCCTCAAACGTATCCGCCCCCGTTTTTCCCCTCAAGACCTTAAGCGTCGAGGACCGTCCCAGTAGTTAAACGCGAAAATATACCACGGTCCTATTTAAGGTTATATCCGAGTAAAGTGGGATGAGAGATCTTTTTGAGATATTAGCGCGCAAGGTCGTCCCGCGCGATATCGCGCAAGATAGGTCCACCACTCGAGATATTCTCGAGGCATCAAGCGGGGATTCATTACGGTGAAGTGGAAGGCGAGAAATCGGTCGAATTGTAAAGGATAAAGCGCGAACGAGAGCGTTCTCGTGGAACAAACGATGATGATGAGGCGAAGATTTCGTTTAAACGAAAGCAAGGATTTCGATAATGCGTCGGGCGCCGGAGTACAAACGCCCTCGTTCCACCTCGCGGTGCCTTTCGACAGGAAGAATCGTGCGATTCACGAGTATCCGGTTTTCTCGTCTCCTTGTCCGGAAATTATCGTTTCGACGCGAAATTCTCATTAGTCGAGTGCTCGATCGAATTCAAAGACCCTCGGTCCCGGAGTGCTAATAGAAAAATCCTTTGTCGCGAGTCGAGGCCATTTTCCATGCTGGATCCTCGAATGTATCGATTTTAATAGAAGAGCCGCGGGGAAAAAAGTGTGCCGCGCGAAACGTCGATCGAGGAGGAACGACAATGGCCGTATCCCCGATAGAAAGAATCGGGAATAACGAAGGGACCTTACGTCACCTCGCTGGCTGCTGCTGCTGCGGCAGGGGAATTCAACTTATTCACGCTATCGAGCCCGAAAGCTGTAACTCACCCAAAGGCCCCGTATCAACGAACAATTCCAAGCGTCGACTTTCAGCCGGGGCCGCGCGAAAGCGTAAATCCAAAGACTCGGAGAGGTTGGATGGAAAGGCGTTTATATCCGCGGTCGATATTCCGATTGGATGAGCGGACGAACGGCTTCGACCGTAGGCAGTGATGGGGGCACGATCGGAGGTGAAAACCAGCATTAATCCCGGGGATTATTCTCTCTGATCCCAGACCAAATATGTGTTCAACGGATGTCCGCTAACCACCACCACCGCCTCTGCCACCCTACCACCGCACGGCCACTACTGGAACGGCCGTCGAGTCCACCGTCGCCATCTCCGCTCCTCCTGCTCGATTCCACCTCCCTCATTCTCACCTCCCAAGTCACCCTCCTCTCACCCTCGTTATCGTTTCACGATCTCGTCCCCGATATAGGCCGCAAATGTCTTACCACCCCTCGTAGGCCGTCGCGTCGCCACGGAGTATCACGCGAAAAGCACAGGTTGTCACCGCGAAAATTGCTCAATCAACCAATTACGCCGGCCGCGCGGGCTAGCACGTACACCAATGCTCCGGGGACGAGAGCTATTCCGTCCGTGGAACCCACGAACTTTTAAACACCGATCACGAATCCGCGATAGCGCGTCGGCTGGCGCAGTAATTTCCGAAAAGACGATTCAACGTGTCGTCGGTCGACGAGGTGGGGTGAAAAGGAGAAAGAGAAAGGGAGAAGGAGTGGGACGAAGTGGAAAGGGACGGAGACTTCGAAAAAGGTCACACTCCCACTCCGCGACGAGATTCCAACCCCGATTTCCGAGAACCGAAAATCTCTCGCGGTTTATTTCTCATTGCACGAGGATCGTGTGCTTGCAGACTCCGTGGAGTGTACGAGAGAACGACCACTCGAAGAATTCTTTGCCAGGTGGGGTCTCGGTACACGAGAGACGTCGTCATTCTCATTTTAATCACGAGCCGATTAATCGCAAGTCAGCATCTGGCTGAATGAATTTCCTCGAATGTTCACGTGACCAGTCGTGCCCATAAAAAATCGTAAGCCCCTGGAATAATTTCTTTTCTTTTTTTTTTTCGCTCGCCCAATTCGCTTATCTTTCACTTTGGCTCGCAATTCGTTGCGACCCCCGTTTCGCTAGCTCCCTTTTCTCTCGTGTAACCGATAATGTAACTACCAATTGGAGAATCGCTTCGCCGTTCTCGTGTAACGCTCGCGGGCGACGCGCGCCACCGCGAGCGGCCTCGTAACTTTTCAATCGACCAATCCCGTTAACCGAGTTACATGTGTCAACGGAGCCGCACGAAATTCCCTCGGCCCGCGCACGCGGAAATACGCTGCGGTGGCCGAGGCGGCCAGTCAGCGTTTACCCAGTCGAGTTCTCCGGTAAGGAGAAGTTGCGCCATTATTTAGCGTTTCCATGCCCGATAAGAGAAATCGCGGCTGTTTCGGACAGACATTGTTTGGTCAGGGACACTGCGGCCGATACGTGCATGCCGAGGAGTGAGAAAGTGGAAGGGAAAAAGAGAGGAGAGGAGAGAGGAAAAGAGAGAAGAGAAGGAGGAAAGAAGCTGAGGAGAGCGCAAAAGGTGACCCTTAGCTTCACGCGTCTCCGTGTCGCCCTCTTGCTCTCAATTCGTCGCTTTTGCTCCTCCTTTCGCTTTCTCCTTCTTCACATTCGCGTCCATCCATCTCTCCTCCCTTTTCATTCTTTCCATTCTGCCTTTAGGCAGCCTTTTCAATTAACTACGTTCGCGGTGTACGCGTGGCGGCTTTGAATAGTTAAAATCATTTAGAGATTTAGAGCGGAGAGCCGCGCGGGACGGTTGTTATTTTAACGAACGGTGTGCAGTTATATATAATTGCCGTGCGCGTGAACGTTCGAGTGAGAGGGTTTTGTCTCTACTACCTTCTGAGCATTCGTGACTTACGAGGCTTAACGACGATTTTATAGCATAATTGACACGGAGTCGCGCGCGCTACTCATCGTTCGCGAGTAATTCTCATGGAGGAGATGAGGGTGAGGGAAATTTGGTGACTTGTTCGATAGGAAGACGGTATTCGTGGCGTTTACCAAAATTGTCGAATGTGAGAAACGTTGTAATTCTGCGCTGCTCCTTCAGAATTCGCGGTAACTACAGTTTTCAGACCATCTCGTGTGCATGGAGGAAGTGTAAAAAAATTCCTCCTGCCATTCGACAGGCTTCCGTCGCAGTACCTTCTCGTAGTATCACGTCGTTCTTTCCGTTTCTGCCATTTCTCCAATTCTTAAAGCCATTTCCAAGGTGTGTACGGTACGTAGGGTTAGGGTAAGATCGGGAAATTTTGTCGACTTATTTGATAGGAAGGCACTATTCGTGGTGTTTACCAAAATTATCGAGTGTGTTACGAGAGACATAATTCTGTGCTGCTGCTTCAGAATTTGCGGTAACTACAGTTTTCAGACCATCTCGTGTGCATGGAGAAAGTGTAAAAAAATTCCTCCTGCCACTCGACAGGCTTCTCTCGCAGTACCTTCTCGTAGTATCACGTCGTAGTCTCCGTCTCTGTCCTTTCTCCAATTCTTAAAGCCATTTCCAGGATGTGTACGGTACGTAGACTACGTACTCGCGTACGACATAAAAAGGCCGTGGCGCACGCGCCCCCGGAGCGTAACTTATTTACATATTTTCCCGATGCACGATTACGTTCCCGTGTAAGCGAAGCACTCTTTACGAGCACGCGCGGCCATCCCAGAAATAGACCCCCCAAGCGTAGTCGTCGGGGCCAGGAGAACGAATCAACTGGGCCGCGCGCGCTCCCGTTGGTGACTGCATTTCTAGCCAAGGTCTTAAACGTATTATATGTACCTACTGCGCTCGAGTAGATTTTCTTAACTAGTCCGTAGACTCCGAGTACTCGAGACTGGTGCAGCATTCGTGGGGTGGGAGCATTAAATTGCGCGCGAGTAGATTTCCTTAACTGGCCCGCTAGATTTTCGCCTCCCAGAAGCACTCGGAATGGGCGAGCCCAGAATATTTATCGTCGAATTTAAAGTCGAATTCTTCTAACGGACACCTCGGCACGCTAATTTCTACTGTCCACCGCTAAGGCTGTTAACATCGTGAACTCAATAAATCCGTTAACCCGAGACCTGCGATGTTTCCTATTTCGAGCGTAGGTTCGAATAATTTCATTTCATCGAGCTCAGTGCCGTTCTACAATTAATTGCGAGTAGCAGTTACGCGTTACTATGGCTAGCCAATGAAACTCGTTTTCCCGGAAGTAATTATGTTTTCTTCCTTAGCCGTCTTGCTCGGTCTTGAAACTCGCCGAGGAATCCGACGGTACTGGCACGAGTTTCTCCGAGTTTCGTTGGTCTTCGCATTGACGAATATCCATGCACGAAATTCCGTTACGTAATGCCGAAGGGCCAAATTCTGAGCGCACCGAATCGCGTCGAAGTTGATTTTCTTAACTGGCCGGCAGATTCTGACGCGAGTATCAGCGGGAGTTTGGAATGCGAGTATTCGACCGTTTCGGGAGTTTCCTCGGAGTTCATCGTGCGAATGCGTTGCGTTTACAGGCACGTATATAACTCTCCATTGTTTCTACCCTGCCTGCAACGCACTCGCTCGAGCGCATGAGATCGCATGATTCGTGTAATTCGTAATACTCGAGATGTAATCCGCTTGCTCGAGGAACTGTGGAGTTTGGCGTGGGCGTCACGCCTACGCTCGCTTAATTAGCGTTACGGGTTATAAAATATCCAGAGACGTTATCTTAAGTGATTTCACTCCGATCGAAATTGAGACAAACGCTCTCGAGTGTTCTACGAGTGGTGATCGTTCCATTTCTCGCGTCCATTCGTACGTCAGATTTTACAATAATTCTCGTAACTTTATCTCCTTTGACACGAAAAAATTGCTCGGTCTTATTTAAATATCGGTACGCCCTCGCGGATTACACTTACGAACGCAACATTCCAGAAATACTATCGACCACCATTGTAACTAGGAGCGAAATAACGAAGGTGGGTGGTGGTAAAGATTTATCGAGACGTTCGTCTAAATTGCTGTTTAAAATTACACCACACAGGAGTAGATTTTCTTAACTGATCCGTAACCGTATGTTACACTTTACAAGCGTCCATTTTCGTTCGCAATCGGCGCGTATCAAACAGCATCGACGTGCTACGATAAATCATCATGATACTATTACTAACATTGTTTGCAACAAATCAGAAACTCATTGAATTATAGCTTACATTCGTATTCATAAAACCATAACAAAATATTCATAATCTTAGCAGACGAATTATAAAATCCCTATTGTCGAACTGTGTCTCGACTGTATAACATTCATGCGTCGAAAGTGCCCTTTCAAGAGCTGGTCACCGTAGACCTGTCCCGTAACTAATCCCAGCATCGATTTCATATTTCACGTGGCCCGACAGTAGCGTCGACGCGAGCGCTAATCGATCACCGGCATAATCCGCATAATTTCACCTTACTCCAGATGCACAACGGTCTCATCCCGACTCACCGAGCCGTTAGCACCGTTCTCCGGAATAATCAGCGTTCGATCGTGCGAGGGTTTTACATGCGCGAAAGGGCGGGCAGGCTCAAACGCGTTGTAACGATAGGTACCACCCCCGCGAGTGACCCGGAGGTTCGTAATTTGCGTTCGTTTGTCGATCCACGCGTCCGTTCGTTCCCTTCTCGGGCGCCAGTTTCGCTCACCAGTCATCGCCGGTTTTCATATGCTCGCCTCATGCCCCTTTCGAAAGGGGTGGTGGAGGCACGCGGGGGTGTACGGGCCAGCGGGTGGGAGCCGTTGCTTTGACAAACGTTCGGATAACTGCATTGCCAAGTCCACTTCAAACAGACACATTAAGCACGCCCGTTCGCACCTAATTATTTCGGCGAGCCGTTTCGATTGTGCGCAATCGCAGAGGCGCGGGCGCGAATGGTAGGCGTCGCGCTTTCCTCTCGATTCCATTGCGTTAAAATTTCCGAGGGTAACGTGGAAATGAAAGAGACAGGTATATGGAGAGAAAGAGAGAAAGAGAGAAAGAGAGAAGGAGAGAGAGAGGAGAGAGAGAGAGAACGCGGTGGCGAAAAAATGAAAACGGGCTCGAGAGAAGGGAAGGGTAAACACGGTACCGACGCCCGTGGCGTCGGTGACGCGAGACAAAATGCATTTATTCGAGAGCGAGTTGCGCACTTTTCGAGACAACTACGTCGCCGTATTGAAATTATATCTCGTCATTCGCGATATTTGCTTTTTCCAACTCTTAACGGTCGTCCCGCGCCACGAAGGAAAGTTGTCGCCGGTGAGGGGGGGATAAATGCGAGGACACGTTAGACAGCAGGAAAATTGGACGTCCGGAATATTTTTCGCGTTCTCTACGAGTTTACCTTTTACGAGAGGCTCTCCCAACTCCCTGTTACCAGCTTTTATTTTGTATACGCGCCACCGAGGCTCGACGCCCTACGTTGCGCGATCAAAGTGACGCATTTATCTTTGGAGCGAAATCGAACTCCCCTCGTTCCGAATTCTCGGCCACAAGGAACACGTAGCTTGGAAAGGTTCGTTGCTTCTCGACCAAAGGTTCTCCGGGTACGAGAAATGGGACCTCGTCCGTGACGTCATCGAGAATCGGTTAATCCACTCTGTCGAATATCTTAGAGATGCCCGTCCGCTCGCTCGGCTCCCGAAGCGCGCACCAGGCACTGCATTCGGCTTGTCTATTACTCAGGAGTCCGTACCACGGGACATTAGGACACTATTGGTACATTATCAGCGGGCATTAATACTCGGGCAGCCGGCTCGCACTATCGCGTTGCACGCTAAGATAATTACGGGGTGAAATATCGTCCGGTAAGGCAACATCGCCAGTTACGAGCACGTTGGGACCACCTTCTATCCCTACACGCTTCTCTCTTCCCACGTCCCTGCTCCTACGGGCACTCTCTCTCTTTCCCTCACGCCGAACCGTTCTCTCGAGCCCACGATTTCTCTCCCAATCACGAGATTCGGTCCTTCCGTTTTCAACCCTTCTTCTTCTATCGTGCGTCTCCTCTCTTCTGTCTCACCGTTTCACCGTCTTTCTCTCACTTTCCTTTCAGTCTACTTTGCCCCTTCCCGCTTCGTTCTGTCTTCACCTGATTTTTCACACCCTCCACAACCTCGTGCTTCTCAGCCCTCTTTCAACCACCGACTTCTTTCCTCGCCGTCCTCCTCTCTTTAACCATCTCCCTTGCTCACATTTCTTCGCCACTTCTCCGTCTGTTTCACTCTACCCTTCCTCTCCCTTATCCCGGCTTCCTCGAGGAACGTGGATTTCGGTGGAGTTTTCCTGGTCTGACGATTTCAATTTGTCGACCGGAAGGAAGAAGAGCGGAACTCATTCGAACCGCGGAGGGCCGTTGGTGGTGTCGGAGAGGTGTGGAGCGCTATTTCTACCGTTCCACGCTATATTCTTCCCTCGCGCACTCCTCTCCGCCTCTTTTCGCTCACTACTCTCACTCTTCCGATCTCTTCTCTCCCTTTCGCGTGCATTCTCCTCCGTCCACCTTTTTCCTCGATTCTTTCCACCCCCGCCGCCTTGGGCTCTCTCTGCCTCTTTGAGTCTCTTCGCCGTGATGCCGGAGGGAGAATCGGCTGCTCGTGCGCCACCGTAGGATCACCTACTGGCTGCTGCAAGACGGAGACGGCGAAGTCGAGGCACTCGAAGAGGTGGCGTGCGGCAAAGGGATAGGAGAGTGAGGCAAGAGAGGTGGTGGTAGGACGAGGTACGAACCAGGGAGGAGGAAATTTCGTCAGGTTGTTTCGACATCGTCGAAATAGTTGGTAGAAGGAGGTTGTAAGGACAGGCGAACGAGGAAGGTGCGAGCTGATAAACGACGGGGCCGAACTCGAGAGAGAAAGCGAAGGTAGAGAGGCGAAGAGAGGACGAAGAGAGTGTGAGAGACAGGTATGAAGATGGAGCGGAGAGTGAAGGAGAAATGTGGAGCGAAGGAAGAGTGGTAGGGAGAGAGGTTGTCGAAGGCGTAGAGAGGAACTGAAAAGAAAGAGATGGTGATAGGAGAAGAGAGAACTGGGAAGGAAGAATGAAGGTGGAGACGACGAGAGAGGGAGAGAGAGAGAGAGAGAGAGAGAAAGAGATAAGAGGTAAAGACTAAGTGAGATCGAGAAAGGAGGACGAGGGAGGAGGAGAGAGTGAGCGTCAGCTACCGAGGGTTGATTTACACTCCAACCTACATCTAGAGGCAACCTATATACAGGGCTCGTCAAGTTTCTAGCCCGCGCTCCCTAGAGTCGATAACTCGAGGATACTAAACTCTTAGCCGTAGACGGTAGACGGCGAGAAGCGAGGGCAATAGCTTGTCGCTGGGTCCAGCGTGAGCGAACCGGTTGCCACGTTACGTTCCGAAACTACTTCGTTTCCGTGATAATATGTCTTTAGCGAACTCGCAAAGGCACCCTGAGACCCCTTCTCCTTTCGCCGTGCCCTCCTCGACAGCGCGATAACGCAATGTCGCCTCTTGATTCCGTCCCAGCGCTTTATGGCATCTTCGCCGGAGTTCAGGAAATTTTGTTATCCTCCGGTGGATCGGTACGTAAAACAGCTTTCGCGTCTGATTCGATTTTTTTCCCGTGGGAATAGGTTGTTTCAACGAACATATTAAAAGCGGAGTGTGTTACAGAGGTTGTCCTACCTAAAGCTCACCGCTATTCTTAAAGGGCTTTCTTCGGTCTGATGTGAAAAAATTGTAACGAGAACTCGAACGCTTTCTGGGTGGCTACAAAACTCGATGATAAAAAAGAGCTGATTTTTTTTTAAAGCAAAATTGAAGTCACTTTAGTCAAAATAAATGTTGTTTCCATGTTTTGATAGTACGTTTTCTAGACACTCAAGAACCGTTCGATTTCTTCTTACAACTTTTCCTCGGAAGTCCTCCAAAAACAGTGGTAACAATTAGATAAGACGAACACCCTGTATATCTGTCCTTAATTCATTAAGTATATTCGTTTAAGATTTTGTTCACGATCAGATGTTCGACGCGCAAACACGATAGTCGAATCCATAATTTTACTAATCGCTTCACAAGCACGACGTTTCAATCGTGCGCATACGTCACAAATAAACTTTACTCCTACTGGCTAACCATCCTACAATTCTCTCTTGGAAGAGCCGAGAAGACGCGCAGCGCATTCGTCGAGATAAATTTTGTTTCTAAAAGGCTCCTCCTCCCCGCGCCAGCACGACTGCATTCTCTTACGAAGCAGGAGGAGAGATACCGTGCCAGAATCTTTGCTAACTTACCCTTAATGCCCGGGCCGGACGACAGCTTAACCTTAATTCTCCGCGGAGGAACGGTCTGCTTGGCTCTTAATACGGTTAAACCACTATCTTTCTGCGGATTACGATTAATCGCAATCGGCGAAAGCGGAATCTCCTTCCATCCTACGTTCTCGCAGCTACCACGAGACCTCAACGAGCACCCAAACGTCTCACTCATTAGTGTACTCCTTTCGTACGCCACGACCGACGGGAGGAGACGGCAGGCGTGGGTAGTAGTCGTCTCTCAGGCGTCTCCGTACCTCGCGTATCCCTGTTGCGTCGATACGAGAGCGTTTTCTTCTGCCTCCTCCACCTCCTTCTCTCTCGGCTCGTGAAATGGCAATAATGAGCCAGGGATTATCCGTGGCTAGGGAGCAAAAATACGCCAGCTACGGGGAAACATCTAATCACTTTAGTCGAGCCTTACGTAGTCGTCGTCGGGTCTCTCTCATTAAACGCTCGCGTCTCGCCGAGCAAAGCACTTTCCGTTTCCTTGGCGCTGGAGCACTCCGCGCGGCTTCCACACTAGGACGGTGGCAAAAGCCCGACTAAACTCTTTCGATTCGCGCCTTCCTATTTGAGTCATTTGCGGAGGACCGGCTCCTTGTTTCTTTGAGGAAATCGTTTGGAGGACACGCCGCGCGATAAATCGAAGATAAGGGGAGAAGGTACGCGGTTGGCTCTAGCCGAATGACACGACGAAAGCTGCTACTTCGCGAGACTTCCGTCTCGAGTTGGAGGAAGAGGGAGAGACCGAGGGGAGGAAGTGGAGCGCGGTATGATAGGCTGCACATAAATAATAGATTTTTAATTCAAGTCCCTCGAGGGAGAAGAAAGGAGGGATTCAAGCCCCGGGAAGCGGTTCTCGATTCATTTAACCTTCCGCAGGGTGTATCTATCTCGCCGCCTTCCTCATAACCCTCCGCCGCCCTTATCTTCTCCTTTTCTCGATTCTTTTCTCCGGTGCCGTCTACCGAGATCTTCCGCTTATTTCGTAGGTCGTACGGTAGATTAAGATTTCGGGCCCTCGCCCTCTTTTGTTACAGCCATCCGAGCTTCGCGATGTTCCCTCGAGCGAGATGAGGAAACGCGAATGTTAGCCCGCTCGTGTATTAGTAGGTGAATTGGTTGTTTGAAGAAGGCTGCCGTTCTCGTTTGATATCCCATCTAGCTTCGTACTTTTCGGAAATGAGCCAATTCACGGTAATGACATTCGAATCGTTTAATAAACCATTGGGTTGGCCCAGAAGTAAATCCTGGTACTTACATACATGCCGAAAAAAATGCAATTGCCCTCCGACCACCTCAATGTCTAACCTACTGCGGATCTTCTTAAAGCTTCCACTTACTTCGCTGTATTCACGAGTACCGTCAAAATGTACCCACGAGAAGCTCTCGTGGTGGACACTTCGTCGCACGGAGTACGACCCCGTAATTTACGCGCGTGGAAAGTTCGTGCCTTCCTGTCGGGATTCGGCGAACGCGCGTACGTAAAGTTCGCAAACGCAAACTTAATCGACGATTGGCGTGCAATCCCTGAGGAAACTCGAAGGACAATTAAGAGGATCCGGGGGAACGATATAAAACGCGCGCGTGCTCCATTACCTCGGAAATTTAATGGAAATCCACCAAAATGACGACAGCGCCGCGGGATTTGAGCTCGATATTTATACCTAAAGACTTTCCAATATCGCGGAACGAAACGGAGACGCGTATAAAACAGAGACTGCTTGTTGGTTTCCCCTTCATTCTCCACCCCCGCGCCACTCTTCTCCCTTCCCTCCTTTTTTTTTTTCGCACAGCGGCGAGGTATCCGTTCACCTGCTTTCATAGCAATACGTTTTGAAAGGCATAAATGTCGCAAGGGAGATTGGAAACGTTGCCAAGGGGGAAAAATGCGGATGTGTACGCAGCTACCGGGGACACAAAGGCCGGGATAACTCTTAACGGTGGGGGAGGGAAAAAAAGGTACGGTTTATTGAAACAAACCAGAATCGAGGGTTCGCGAGAGAAGGAGGAGGAGGAGGAGCAGGGTGAGGGCGAGCTAGAGGAGGAGCTCGACGAAGGAGACCGAGAAAGATGGAGAGGATGGAGTACGCATGAGAAAACGAGAGAGAAATAGAGCTAGAAAGCGAACCGGGGACACCACGAGAGAACGGAAGGAAGGAAGGAAGGAAGGAAGGAAGGGGCGAAGAGGGAGCTACGTGGAACGAGGATACGGAGGATACCGGAGCAAGAGTGCGCGCGGTCTTACCCTCCTGAGATTCGCATTCATTCCGCGTCGTCTTTAAATCACTGAATCCGCAACCACCTCTCGCTCTCCACCCTCCTTTTCTCATTGGAGCACAGTCGTGCACGGGGGTGAAACTCTCGCGCGCGCGCTGGTATCGAGTAAATACACGCCATTGGCTCACATAGCTCCTCGGTACTGGCCTAGCGCAGTGACAAATTCCCCGCAAGAGCGTAAATAATGTCCGTAAATAATACTCTCCTTCTCGCGGAGCCACAGTGAGAAAGCCATTTCTCCACCGTTGTTTTCCCACACTCTCGTGCGCGCTCGCGCGCTCGTCTCCTCAGCGCTTCGAAACGAGAGAAGCGCGCGGTGGCGCGTGACGCGGGGACCAATCCGCGGAATAAGAATATTTCTCCTTGAGAGATGGCAAGCGCCTCGAGCCCGACTCGTCGAGGAGCGAAGAAGTCGATGGGATGGGCGGAGGCTGGAGTAGGCGATGGGGCCAGGGTCGATTGGGCTATCAAAAATCAATGTCCATCGGTCTCGTTCTCTCTTTGCTCGCGAGGACGAAAGCGTTTTGGCAAATGGCGCGACGACGACGCGTTCGAGCGCGCAGCTACGGTGCGGTGGAGCCCCAGCGAATAAGTCGAGTGGCGCGGCAGTAGAGGTGGAGAACTATCTATAGTCGCGGCCATCGATAATTATCGATGGTTGAACCCTAGACTATGGATTATTATCAATAGTTTTCGATAGCTTTGATTGTAGTGAGTTTTTTAAATATAATAATAATTCGGGTTTTCAGTGGAAATTCAGTTTAAAGATCACATTATTTAAATATGAATTATTCTAAAGAATAAATATAATATTAAGAGTGAATAAATCGAGTAATAACTTTAAGTTTGGCTACAAATACGAGTTTTTTTAAATTTTCGCGATCCGGTTTTGGTATTAGAAAAAATAATAATTTGTCCCTTATGTATCAGAGTCAATCTTCTGTTTAAATTTTTACATATTTAGTTTGTATAGTCAAAAACACTAATTTAAGATTTCAAGTATTGATGGCTTGTGTTACTAGATATACACTATATGCGGTAATGCAATTAGTGTTGGAAAACGTGAAATAATATACTTACCCAACAAGAACAAAAATTACATTTTTGAAAATAAAAACCTTTCGTCAATACAAAACAAATGTACTATTTAACCTATTTCTTTGAGGTTTGAAATGAAAGCATTGAAGTTCAAATCGTCTTGTTAAGACGAACAATCGAAAACTATCGATAGTTGATTGTAAACTAGCAATTGTTTTCGATAGTCCTATCGATAGTTCTCCACGGCAGCCAGGCTTTACCACGCGGCGCGACACTTCGAGCGCGGCGACGCGGCGTCTCCATCTGGACGGAGTAATTTCCGGGTGGCGGAGCGCGACGAGATTTAGGGAGCCCCTGCCCCGAGCCTCGGACGCGCCCGTTTCCGAGAATTATGAAACATGGCGCGGCCTCTTTCTACTCCTAGAAAGTTTTTCGGCGCGCTCGTTATCGGCGTGCTCCCGCGCGCTTCCGCCACGACGAAGCCACGCGGTGCACTTTGCCCTCGTCCCGCGATACGAAGAGAAACTTGTCATCCTTTTCGTGATGCTTCTCCAATTGGTCCTTGATGAGGGCGATTAGGAGAGAAAAGTTGCAAAGTCGAAAATCGATACGAGGAATTTCTGTTGGAAGAGACTTTACGGATTGTTAGAAGCTTCCTTCTTGTTTTTTACAGAAATGTCTAAGAACTTCTGGAACATTGGATAAGATTCGGAGATGCGTCGAGATGAGTCTTCAGGAACATTGGATAAGATTTGAAGATGCGTCGAGATGAGTCTTCAGGAACATTGAATATGATTCGGAGATGCGTCGAGGTGAGTCTTCAAGAACATTGGATAAGATTCGGAGATGCGTCGTGTAATATAGAATGAATTAAATTTGCTGACCGCTCGCGCCTCTTGGATCCGAGTACCGTGAATCTCGCGTGAACCAATAGGGCGCGAATGTAGAAAATTATCCACGGACAGGTTAATCGGCGATGCGCATAGGAGTAAAGGGGTTTCGGTGGATACGTCGATGAGCCTGTGCGCGCGGTATCGTCACCGCTCGAATTCCTCTCGACTGGCAAATTCGAATTTCAAAGTGGCGATAATTCGTCAGCGATCGTATTAATTAGGGACGGCGCGTGTACATAGTCCGCGCGCGAAACTGTAATTCGCGGTAGGGCGCGTTGAGCACCGCTGACCGTAGAACCGTAGATTTTCGCTTTCCGAATCCCGTTACCCCGCGTGTTCATTGAGAGAGGCGCGGAATCCGATGTGTTCGCGGGGAGCAAGGCTAGGAGAAAACACCGAAGGAGAGAGTGAAAGAGACGAAGTGGAAATCGCGAGAACGAATGAAATCAACGAAGAGAAAGAGAGAGAGAGGAGAATGGAAA
Source organism: Tiphia femorata (assembly GCA_944319695.1). Taxonomy (NCBI): domain Eukaryota; kingdom Metazoa; phylum Arthropoda; class Insecta; order Hymenoptera; family Tiphiidae; genus Tiphia; species Tiphia femorata. The sequence goes on along the minus strand of OX090900.1, from coordinate 20,806,262 downwards.
AGTAGAAGAAGGAAACGAGAGATCGGTAAGAGAAAGAGAAATCGAGCGAGCGATGGGAGAATCGAGCGTGGAGGTTGGAAAGGTGATGGACGAGAGGTGGAAAGAGAGGGGGAGATGTTTCAGTTCGGCGTTTCAGCAGGCTCGAGGTATTGGTCACAGGTATGTAGCTACAGATCGGCCAACGCACACGCTCCGCGTGCTACAGATATAACTATCTCTGTGCAAACTGTCTGCCATTGTGGAAAGAGCAGAAAGGGAGACGTGGCCAAGGGATCGGGGCGGAAAGTGGAATCGAGAGAGAGTGGCGCGTCCGTGTGCGTGAGCATTCGCGGACGAGCGTGTACCTGCATCCTCCGCTCTGGACACGCTCACGCGCGCGTGTGTGGAACGAAGGGGGCTCCGGGTGTATCGGCTGCTGCCTGGACAAGAGGGACGGAGCTACTGTGAAATACACGGCTCAATACTTCGCTGGTGCACGCTTTGTCGCGGTCAACCCCAAACTCACCCGCAATTCTAATTGTTACACGAGGTATCGGACGCCTCGAATGCATGTCGATATCCCGTCGGCGAGGAAAAAAGGCACGATCCGCGTTACACGATCGCAATCTCGTGGCCGGCCACCCTTCCTCGTGCTTCTCCTATACGCCCATCCCGTCAAACCCGTACGTACGCGTCCGTACGGCGTCGTTTCGCGTAATTGTTATCCCAACGTGGACACGTGATATCTCGTTATGCCCGGCGGTCTTATCCGTCGCGGGCCCCACGAAGAATTCGCGGTGATGTAATTGGAAGGTTGAAGCGAGTGAGACGGTGAAATGAGATTTAAACATTCTCCGCTCCGCCGGTTGGAGCAAAAGTGAACGTTCGAGAAAGAAAATTACTTGAAACGTCGTTGAGTAGAGTGGAGGATCGAGTTCGAGCGCGAAAAATGGACTATCCAAAGCTCCGAACGAAATTTCTTACGAGTAGGTACCCTATTTTTACCGATCGTTTAATCTTCTTCTGGAATTTTCTATCGTCGGCTTTTAAGAAAATTATGCGCTTAATTCGGTAGTAGATCGAGGAGTGTCGAATAAGTATCGACCAAGCCACTTCTTCTCAAGATAGTTTCCGTACGGAAAAAGAAATTCTTCTGGAGCGTCTCGCTCGACTACCACTACTCGTTCTCCCATCCACGAGAGTGCGAAAATGTCGAGAGCACTCCCGAAATGTTGACGGTAGCAAAGTATCCGTGGGAGGCTAAGGTCGAATAGTTCGTAGGTGTCCCGAATAGTTCGCCGCTTTCGTACACAGTCGACGAGAGGCTCCTTCTCGAATAATTTCGTAGACCCGAGGGGCTCTCTCGCCAGGTGGTACACCCGAACTATTCGGTACGCACCCCGCGCGAGAATATTCCTAGATGATCCTCAATTAGTATCTTCTAAGAGAACATGATGCGAACGGGACGTGCACAGGCGAGACAATACGCGAGAGATCATCTACTCGGCGATCTTCTCCCTCTCGTTACTTTCCACTAAAGATCAAAGTCCACCGAGTAAGACTTCGCGCTGATAGTAGTTTAAGACGATGCTTTTAAATTCATTAGACTCCATGCGTTAAATTGGAGCGTACTTCTCGATGTAGGTATCCATTGAGCGAGATTCGTCAAGAGTCGACGCTTCGTTTAGACTGAATTATTTTTAACGAGCATGCGCTTCCATGCTTCGACATCTTCCCTCAGTGCGTCCATTGTGATCGCCCCGTCGAAAAGAAGAATCCAGGCCGCGCTTTCCACCGACACCTTCCTTCGCGAGGTCAGTTTTTCTCTTTCTTCATTCGCTCCCCAAAGAGTCCCTCGGACGAATGCAACAGCGGGGACTTCATTTACTAATAACCCCTTTACCGCGCGCGCACGATCATATTTTTCTTATTTTCTCCCTCTCCCTTCTACTCTACCGGCTGCTCGTTCTCTTCCTCTTTGCCATACCCTCCGTCGCGTTTCCTCGCTCACCCCCAAAGAGAACCAGCTCGAGCGTAATTACTGGCATCCTGCTAATCGCTGGTCCACCCCTGCTACTCCCCCTCCACCATTTCTAACCAGCCGTGCTCGAGCGTATTTTTATCCTAACGAGTTTTGCAGAGGCAAAAGGGGGCTGGACGGACGTTACGCAAATGCGACGTTCTAAGCAGCAAGTTGCACGAAAAGCTCGCGCTTTATACCCGAGACTAGACCGGTCCGGACTCTTCCGCGACACTTTTTGAATTTACGGCAGGACGTTGCAAGGACTACGCCCGCCGGATGTCATTTGAACGAAGGGACACTCGAAAGGACGTGAAACGAGCATCAGAGGTAAAGCTTTCGACCTACTCGTGTCGATAATTGCTTCGAGGGGTGAACGTGAGAATCGAGCTTGTGCACGAGCTTAGATACGGAGAGGATGAAGATTAGATACGAGTTGAACGTTTCGTAGGAATGTATATCTGTCCGAGAATATTACAGAATATTTGCGATAACCCCGTCCATGCAATTTTATGAACTTTAGACGTCGGATTTGTCTCTACGTGTAACGAACAAGCACGAGCAAACCAAACCCGGAAGTTTGTGTATACGTGTATATTGTCAGCATGATGCCATCGTAGAGGGAGACGTCATTCGAGTATACAGGACTCTCGTCCAGGTCCGAGGTCAACGTAATGTGGACATGTGCGCGTGTCTCCTCTCATACGTATTCTTTGTTCGTCCGGTGACATTAGGCATAAGTATTCCGTGTATTCCGAGGACGGCAAGGACGGTAATCTGAGATGCTCGGTGGAGGCGGCTCGTTATCCCACTTTCGGCCTTTATTCCTTTTTAGGGAGATAACAAAGGTACAGAGAAGGGTGGAAAAAGAAAAAAACGCGGAGGACAGAGGACGACGACATCGTCATTTCACATTTCACGTTTCACGATCAGTTCACGGACCTTGAAAAGAAAGTGGATAAATAATTAACCTCTCGCTCCTTCCTTCGACGATCGCGGTCAAATTAGCAGAATTCCAAATTAATTACCTACACGTTTATACTACAGTCGCTGTAAGTTATTAACAAAAATAACTCGCGTTGGGACACACCTAATTGCAGAAAATTTCGTCCCGGTACGGTCACACGAGAAACATTCCATCGTGTCCCTTCCACTTTTTCCAATTAACCCTCCGTAATATTCCCACGGGGGTGGATTCACGAAACGAGACGTGGAGGACGTCGAAGCGCCACGGGTGATTCGGCCCCGTCGTTCTCTCCCCCCTCGTGGAGTCGAAAGTTCCTATCCTGTGCGCGCGATCGTACGTATCCACCCATATTTGATATGACGAGCATACGACCCGAAATTCCAACGAAGACCTCGACGAAATTTTGGTGCGCGAGTCTGCACGTCGAGCATCCACATCCACATCCATATTCATGCCGACCGTGGCGGTTGGCGGGTATGCAAATAACAATATAGGTTGGGAGCGCGGCAAGGGAGGAACGCGAGGGTGGGCGAGGGGTGGTAGCCAGCCGAAAGGGGTTGGTAGGATGGGACATGGGGTAGATGGGAGGAAAGAGAAGTGAGAGGGAAAAAGGAGGATGGGTTAGAGACGACGATGGCGTGTGACGAGATTTTTCAAAATGCGGAAACTAATATCGCTGCCTCGTCGCGCCGTTTCGTCGTTTCTCGAGGTGTGAACCATTTCGAATCCACGTCTCCCTACTCTCTTTCTCCGTCCCTCTTGGACATCCTCTTTCCGTCCTTAGTCGTTCTCTCCAGCAACCTACCATCACCCTCCCTTGGTTTTCTTCCTCCTTCCGCTATCTTCTCCTTCTCCGCTCGTCCCTTCTTTCTTCACTTCGCCCTATTCCGCACCCTCGTCCTTTCTCCACCTCCTGCGCCCACGGTACCCACCGTTTACACCCTCCTCGCACGCTCTCGCACACAGCTGTAGGCATCACCGTGTACACACTCTTGTTCGCGCACGCGAATGCACACTTATCCAAGATGTACACCCTCCGCCGCATATGCCGAAACGAGCTCGATGTAACCCACCGCCCACGTCCGAAACTTCTCTCACACGCGAACACGTATACACACACACACACTACCGTGGCACGAAGGCGGTACATATTCACGGTAAACGGCCTCTCATCGGGGAGTCCAAAGGCTCGTGGGTGGAAAGAGTGCTTTCTTTATTAAAGCCCCGCGGAGTGACCAAAATATGAGCTTACTCCCATCTTATCCTTCATATCCGCATACACCTCTCTCGCCCCTAATGGTTATGCTCCGCTTTATTTCATCGTCGCTCCGAGCTCGGCATAAATCGGCCGCGCGCTTTTCGGCCCGTCGAGTGCGTTAGCCCTCCATTCGCCTCTCTCTTTTCTTTCGTGCTTCCTTCGTCGAGCGAAGGACGAGAAGAGCCGGATCGACGTAATATTGGGAAGCGGAGGCTCTCCACGCGCGAGACGAGGGCGCGTTTACCTTCGTCCTCGGCTAAATTGGCGGAGCCGAGGGTAGTGGTATTTATGAAATATCGCTATAACGTCGCGACGTAAAATCGATGCGCCGTGTAATAACAAGGGAGGAAGGTGGGGGACGATAATATTCTCGATAAGATTCATGTAATTAGTCGTGATTCGTACGTCGTGATTCGACGCGGATGGCCGATATCGCCGGCCGGAATGGAATTGGGTGATCGTATCTCGATACGTGGTGCGGTCGGTAATTAAAATTGTAGCTCGAAGTATAAATGGAACCGCTGGCATCGGTGGTGTTACGTAATGAAGTCGGGCGCCACGGTACCTATAAATTATGCATAATTCATCGAACGCGTATTATATCTTTCTTCGCGATATTATCGGTTGTTGGAGGGTACCTCGACCCCTCTCCCCCGGTAAACGACACTTGCCGATAATAAAGCACGCTTCTATGGAGCTCCAGGGGATTACAGAAATGCCGTGGTTAAACAAGGCTGACGAATTATACACCGGAGAGTTTCCGATTTTACGTCCCCCGCTTCCTCTTTCGACGAATCTCAAAAGTTGACAAAGGCGGATTATGGAATCGGTGATTACTTTCTTTCTTTATCGCGGCGCGTACCTCGTTTATACCGAAATAAATTTAATGCGAGTGAAGAGTGAGGAAGTGTGAAGCTTCTCGTGATACTCTGTAATTGAATTACGAGGTCAAAACGCATGAAGGAGCAAGATCGTGAATTTTAGGTTTCATAGATGCATTGTTATCACTCCAACGTCGATATCCACGCTCCTTACGTCTACCTCTTCATTTTGAGAATATCATTTTCTCGAGGTCCCGCAACAATTTCTTAACAACGTCCCAACTGAGGGAACTGTGCGGAGGACACGGGCCGCAATTCTTTCGCGAACGATAGAGACGGTACATGGTGAGGGAAACAGAAAACTTTTATAAACGAGACAGGCGTATAAGTCCACGCAATGTTACTGGAGCGAACGCAGGTGAAAGGCGAGCCACGCGCGGCGACGCTCTGCAATTTTCGAGAAGACGCAGATGAGGCGGACCACAATGCTGACTCGTATTACAATGGAGGTGGAAGGAATGGAGGGTTAAAGAGAGTAAAAAAGGAGCGTCGCACTTGGGACACCGTGGTGAGTATCGGCGCGGTCCATCTAGCGCCCCAATATTCGCGAAACATTTCGCACAACGGATCTCGCGGAAAGTGCTCTTTCTTCTCATACAATATGACGCGCAAGCTGCCGTTCGCATTTTCATAGAAAAAAAAACAAAGATCGAAGAAGAAAGAGTTGACGCATTGCACGTGAATTCACGAGCTCACCCGGTTCCATAACGATAAAAATTCTGCACTAGAAAACTCGTCTCGGTCCTCTTACGTAAATCTAAAAGGTCCTCGTCGCCGTCGTCGCGACGCGTCCCGAGTTCGAAGAGTGGAAGGAATCGCGCCGGAACTGGCCAATCAATCTTGAGCTCACAAAGGGTCAGCCAGGCTAGCGTGGACTGCCGTCGACGAATACGACGGGAGAATTGAAGGAGGGTGGGAGTTGACGATAGGAAAGGCCAAGAGGGAGGAGGGAAAAGAATGGATGAAAATTCAGCGGGCAGGCCATTTTCGGAAGGGGTCGCCGAAGATCGGTAGGAAGGAGAGTGCGGTGGCCTCTGAGCCAGGAATGGGTCAGTCCTTAATATCCTGCCTCTCTTTCAGCGATTTCCGTAACTTTGCCTACGCGCGAGTAGCCTACCCTGTGTAGGGCACGCGCGCCCGCAAGCACGCTCAACTCGGAATGCGTCGCGCACACGCGCGCGCCATGCTGAGCCAAGCGTGGACACACGTACGCGCACGCACACCCACGTGGGGCGCGCATCACCGGCTCTTGCCTTCCTCTCGCACTCCCGATATCCTCTTTCTCCTCCACCCGGTTCATCCCTCCTTGTCCCACACTCTCCCTCTCGCTCTCTTCTTCCCTTGATCTCCTCACCTTCGTCTCTAGTGCGCTTTTTCAGAGGTCCGAGCACCGACCATTCGTTTCCACGGTGTTCTCAGCGATAGGTCCGGCGCAGGGAGCATCCGAGTCGGCGAAGAGCCTTTTCAAATCCCTCGGCATTTAAATATTCGCATCGCTTTCTCTCTTCCCTACCGCTTCCTCTCTCTCTCTCTCTCTCTCCTTTTCGCTCACCCCCGCGCCAGTTTCCGTCCACCTTTTCCTCCGGCAATGCTCCTCTCTCTCCCGAACCCCTCTCGAAGTCCAGAGGCTCCCAGCCCCGAACCCCCGGAGCCATCCTTGGTCGACCAACGAACCGACGAGAATCGCGGTTGTATTCAAAGGTCTCTCCTCCGTACCCTCACCGCTGCTACTCTTTCTATGTATCCCTTTTTCTCTTCCTCTCCTCTTCCCTCTCTCGCACTCACCCCGTTCCTACTAGTTTCCTCTTTCGTCCGCACTCGTCCTGGACATTCGCGTCTCTCCGCCAACAGCGCTTTCCGCCGCCGCCGCCGCCGCGTCGCAACCCTTCGTCCGCTCTATCCCTTTGCTCGTCGCTCGATCTACCCTGTACAACCGTCAGGGCTGGCTGCCGTTGTGCGCGCGTGGCGTTATACCAGGCCGAGCCAACGTGGAAAAGGCACTTTCTGAGGAGGAGGAGGAGGAGGAGGAGGAGGTGGAAGAGGCCGCGCACGCGCCCGTTTCTCGAGCTGCATCGTTTTACGTGTTGCGTCCGATCGTGAATACCTTACCCGTCCTAGCCGCTGCCTTGATCCATTCCTCTGTCCGCGTACCCTCATAGACCTCCTTTGAAGGCTCTTTTGTTCGTACTGGTCGAGCAACCCCGCTCTTCCACCCTCCCTCTTCCACCTGCTTCTCTTTTTCTCTCTACACCTCTCACCATCTCCCTTCTCCTCTCTCTGTCTCTCTCTCTCTCTCTCTCTCTCTCTCTCTCTCTCTCTCTCTCTCTCTCACTCGCTTTCTTTCCCTTTCTCCGCCGGCTATCCTGAATCGGAAGCTTCGCCCCGACAGTCCTTGAATGTGGCGCTCGGCTCCTCGATGAATCGATGAAAAAGAGACAGGTCCAAGGGATATCCTGTCTTCTTCCGATGGTCTTGAGGCTTTCTCGATGAGCACGCGTGGAAGCGCGCTGCACGTGTACAACGTTCGATTCGATGCATTTAGAGAGACGCCACAAAGGTGGGCATTATGTTGAAAATCGGACGCGAATTTGCGCATCCGTCTCAGGTGGTGGTAAAGGAAGTGTGTCAGAAGTTCATCACCTCACGCGAAATCTTTAGTACAGGTAGACCCCGTGTGCGGAGGTAAGTTCGTTACCAACGTACGGCGATGGTACAGGGGCTGGAACCACTTGCCGTTAATCTCCTGTAATTCTTATCATTCGTCCGCACAAAAGCCTTCATAGGGAGGAATAAATTCCACCTGTACCGAAATTACGGAGGAGCGCTTGTACCTCCACGATGGCCACATCCGTTGTGGCACAATAAACCACGATTTCCACCCTTCAAATCCCTCGATCGACGATCGATCGATCGATCGATCGGCCCTCTCATCGTCCGTTTTTCCTCGGACCGCTCTCGCGCGTAAGCACGCCGATTTCTCTTAAGGACACGCGATTTCCTAGGATCGATCGTTTCGGGAGGCAGGTCGAGCGGCAAGGAGAAATAATTTCCATCCTTGCGGACAAAGAGCCGCGTCGAGGAACGCACACAATCGGGGCCGCCCGACCATCCTCCAACCCCTCTCGGCCCCTTTCTCACCACCCTCGGCACCGTCCCGCCCCCTCGACGAAATCGCGCCGGATTGAACGACGTCATTCATCGAGTCGACGCTGATTACTAAGTTCGCGGCTGTGGTAAATCGCTCACGATACATCGCGTGGGATTAGCGGACTGTTTCTCATTGTGCTTGGCAGCAATGTGGGTGCCACAAACCACCGCGGCACCGCCGACCCTACCACACCAACGTGCTACCCACCCTTGCCTACTACCACCATCACCACCGTCACCATCACCTGGTAACACAGGCCTGCACCAGCATCACCGTCGCCAGCTACAACCCTCCCGCATCGTCGAGCAATTGGTTGCGCGGCCAGGCACCGATACAATTTATGCGGCTTGTATTAACGTCGCGATGCATATTTAGAACGGCCCACCCGAAATCCCATGAACTGGCGCGCCAGGAAACCGGGAGTGGAACCAGTTCCGGCAGGTGGCAGTCGATTCGTGTATTCTGTCCTCGGTGGAATCGGATGGAGATGAAGGAATAGATGGACTTAAAGGAGGAAGAGCCGCGGCGCAACGGTCGTCGTCAGGGTAACAGGGGGTAGATTGGAAGAGACTTTGGTGGAGAATGAGAGAGAGGAGAAGGAACGAAGCGGAGCAGGTGGAGGCGAGCGGACAGGCGAGTGGGCAGGCAAGCACGCAGGAAGGAAGGAAGGAACGGAGGAAAAGAAGGGAAGGGGGAGGACACATATCATTGTGCCGTCGAGTGCCTTGAATATTTTAGTCGGACAACAGGAGCCTGGCCTCCGCGTCGACAAGCCTCCACTCGGGGGTAGTTCTTTCCCTGCTTCGCCCTCTCGAGGCAGAGAGTAGGGCATTGCCGTGGCAGACGGACCGGCTACCGAGCCTCTACTTCGTTCTTTGTTCCACCTCTTCTCCTTTCGTTTCTTATTCTTTATCCCCATTCCTTCCCCTTTCTACCACCCATTCTCATCCCAATTCCTTCTCCGTTCTACGACCCTTCGTTCGCTCCTTCTCCCTCGCTTCACTCCAGGTGTACGAGTAAAGCGAGATAAAGCAGTGGGATAAGGGAATCGCAGGAACCGGAGAAGTCGCGGGGGTCGACTCGAGGTAGGAGGTGGTTAACGGGGGTGGAAGATGAGAACGCGAAGCAAAGGAGGGAAGGGTCGTAAAGGGGAGAGGGTGGAGCAGCTGAAAAGCCTCCTTAGAGCCGGGAGTCTGCGTTACAAGCACTCACTCTTATTACCTAATGAGCAAAATACTTCCACCCCACCCACCTTCTTCTCCTTAGCTTCCTCGACTAGCCCTTACCCACCACCATCCCCACCCCCACTCTCTTCATTCTCGTCCACCTTACACCGCTGAATGCTATTTCTAATTTTTCGTTAGCCGCGTTCCGCACCTTTCCACTGTTCCTTTCAGCTAAAGACGTTTTCTGTTCCTTCCTCTCTTCCCACGGCTGAATAGCGGTGGCCGGTACCCACGGAGTACCCACTTCGCTATCTCACCGAAGTTTCTTGTTACGAATTCTTACTAAACAATACCGGTCTCTCTATCTTCGCCTTTGGGACCGGTGCCTCCTAGCTCCACGGCGATTCGTTCTTCGTCCCGCGTCGATTACTTCGTCGTTAGGAATCCTCTTAATCGCCCTCCTCCTAGCACGGAAAGAAGGAGATAAGGACGCGCGGGTACGACCCCAGATGGTGGCGAGAGAGAGAGAGAGAGAGAGAGAAAGAGAGAGAGAGAGAGGCGCCGTCGGAAGGGGAAGTGAATTAGACGGAAAAAGAACAGAACGAAGCTAAGGATCCTCGGTACAAGGCTTGCGCGTGACATTGATTTCTTCGGGGTTCGAGTCCTGGCAAACGAGATATTGAGCTTCAAAGCGGGGCTCGTACGTGGGCTGTTTTTGGATGTTCCTCGCTCCTATCCTCTTCTCTCTATCCGGGCGAACCGATGGTAAGAGGTAGTCGGAGATCCTTAGCCGGGTTTACAAAGAGAATGCGCGATGCGGCTTTTTACTCTTTGCCATCTCCCTCCTCCTTTCTTCCTCTTTCTTGCGCCTAGCCTCCTTCCTACTTTTCTTTCCTTCTCCTTTCCTTCTCCTTTCCACTCGAGCCGTGCAGCACCTCGCTCTCTCTCCGCTCTTCCGCTAAATTCTTTACATCCCCTTTTCTTCTTCTCGCTCTTCATTCGTGGCACCTTCCTCCTTCTTCGACTCCGCTTAACACCGCGCATCTCCACGTCGCTCGATATTTTAGACTCGAAGCATAATTCCAGGCCGGTGGACTATACTCGCGCCGAGGGATTCTTCCGTGGCGACGGAGAGTAGCAGCCTCATTGAAATTTCATACCCGTTGACCTACCTACCAAACCCTACCTCAGACATGCTCGGCTAGTCCGCCCGTCGTCCAACATCCCGAAAACTTCCTACCGGAAGAGCCGGGCCATTACACGACCTTCCTCTCCATCTACCCTTTCCCTTTGCTTTCCATGCCCAATCCTCATCTCCCTCTTCCTTCTCCCCCATGCAATCCCTTTTTCGTTTGTGCTTCCTTTGCCAACTTCTCCGGGAAAGTGTCCGCGAAAGACGATCGTCACCGATAATTCTTCTTCTTCTCCTCTACCACCCCTTCGTCCCTCCTCTTAAAGCACTCGTGAGCACCACCGCAGTCGAAGAAGCCGCGAGAGGAAAGAGAGATTCCGGAGGACGAATCAGAAGGCGTCTCTCAACGTCGTCTACGGAAAGGCGGAATGGGTCTCGGTGGTGGTGGTGGTAGTGGTGGAGAGACTGTCGGAGAGGCAAGGCACCGTGGGAGGAAACGCATATACCTGAGTTATGTGCCTACGTGCGCGGACGAGTTCGAATGCGGCGTGTAGGTACGTTAAGGGTGGTCATAACTATGTCACAGCTCCGTTGGACCGAATTCTCTTTGACTATTTGCCGTGGAGAGAGGGAGGGCGGTGACGACGGGGGACAGACGGACGGAGAGTGAGAAGAAGGAGAGAGAACGTGAAAGTGTATGTGAGATTGGGAGACGAAGGAAGGGAGAAGGAGATACGATGTCGTCGTCGTCGTCGTTGTCGTTGTCGTCGAGACGGGTGTGCTCTGCCGTCGGTAGGGGCGAGGACGCTGGGTAAGTTTACGGGGTCAGTTTGTCGAGAGGCAGCCCTGGGGTGAAGGAGGAGAGGTAAGAGGATGACGGCGGCGGCGGTGGCGCGGTAGTAGCGAAGGTGTAGGTTTACGTGTAGGTGTGGATGCTCGTGGTGGTGGTCGCTCGTAGCGGAGTTAGGGGAACGGCGACGAGGAGGACGCGCGTGGTGGGGCTCGAGAGGAGGTAAGATTTAAACCCTGACAACGTCTCAAGTCCGAGTGCACCGCTCTCGTTCGGTAGATTCGGGCGCTGGCGACCGGGGGCTACTATTACTACTATAACCCGGGCTACGAGATCCAGGGGCGGAGGTATCCTCACGGACGTTGGATCCCGAGGCGGAAGAGGACCTCGCTCTCTCGTCGGATTTTAAGTGCCTACCGCCGAACCAGCGGGCCGCATTATTCGGGAGTTCCCTGAATCATTTCACGGAATATCGCCCCTCTACGACCCTTCGCTTCCTCTCACCCCACCTACTTCCGTTCCTCCTCCCCTCTCTTCCATCTGGCCTCTCCTTTCCACCTCACCGTCCCACCGCGGTCGTATCTTTTTTCTCTTCTCGCGCTCTCTCTCTTTCACTTTCACTGTCCCCTTTCCACCCTCTCTCCACGCTTCATTCCCTTCTCGTTCTCCACGTTTCTCCACCTCCCTTACCTTTACTCCCTCGCGACTATGACCCGCTGGGAGCTCCACGGTGTACCTCACGAAAGGGCGAGTATATGGATGTCGTGAGAAAAAGGAGTATACGTACTTGTTAGTGACGAGATATACGCGCCCGGTTTATAGCGAGTAAAACAGAATTGACGCCGGTACTCTCTCCGGATAAATTGAAGAAGACGTCTTAGGAGAACGTCCTGGGAGGGGAAGATTCGCGTCAATTGTAGATATGTGACGGCTGACGTTCGCAATATCGGAAGGGACCCGAGGGGAGTTATTTAATTCCGCTGGCACCGAAATTCTTCGGAGGTTGGCTGCGTCGCGATTGATCGACGTTTATTGAATTAACGATTGTTTTCCCAGCGTACGTACAGATTTCCGGAATATCTCCGCTCGTTTATCCAATAAGAGATTTACGAAGCGTTGAATTATTTCAACGATTTGCCCAGGACGTCGAGAGAGTAAATCAATGCATTTTTAAGGACACTTTCTCCGATCTTCGTGAGTTTGATTTAATACGTTGATACGCTATTAAAACTACAGGCTACTTTGTCGCCATAGACACAAGACACTCGTATATAATCATTTCAAAAGACTTATTAATGACATAAAAACCAGTTCTTTTTTTATTTTATTTCCTTATAGGATTTTTTCATAACTTTAATTATCGATACGTGTCAGTAGCTTACTGCACGATCCCTGAAATGAACAAAATGTACATACATCGGTATCTTCATTTCCACGAAACGCGGTTTCCCAAGCCTACGTCCTACTTACATTACATCCCGTAATTTTTACATCCCACTTCTCTCGATTCATCGACGGTCCCCCGTGTTCGCGCTCGCGTCCGAATTTCAACCTTCGCCGAGAATTCTAGACGGTGCCTGGATCCGCTCCGTAAACCGTAGCAGGAAGTCACAAACCACTCGGAGAAGTAGCGGGCGGCTCGAGGAGGCCAGGATGGCAGTGGGTGGGCTAGGTACGCGGAGCCCGACGGGGGGATGGAAAAGGGGGATGGAAGTTGAAAGCCTGGGTACGAAAGGGGACGAAGAGAAAAGAGGGAAGGGGGTAGGACGGAGGCGAAGGAGCGGCGAGAGAGTACCAAGGGAAACCGGGTTTCTCCTCTAAGGAAGGAGTGATAATCTTGAGGGGCAATAAATCAAGTGACCGCACATTCGCAACACTCCGTGAATGTACGAATACGGTTTGGTGGTGCGCACGGGCAGGAGCAGGGGTAAGGCGCATTCGCTCTCTCGACTTTCTCGTTAATCCGCTCGTCCGATGTTACTTCCGCGTGTGTTCCGCTCCAACGGTGTGTCGCGCGCCGTCGCGGAACGACAAGGGGAATGCGCGTAAGATCAATCGATCGATCGAGGAGAGACGATCGGCGGGTAATGCGGGTAATCGCCGAGGTTGGTCCAACGGCGGAGCAGGAGGACGGAAAGGCGGGTGGTTCGAGGATCTCGTAATGCACGGCATATTTATAGTCCTCGATTGATTTATCGCGCGTGCCTTGGTACCGCACTCCGGCTACGGGCTTCTAGAAATCTTGCGGGACGTCGAAGGGAAATGGCCGAACGGATCGATTCGGTAGACAAGACCCCGGGTATTATTGTAATCTGTAGGATATGGGGAACGGGTTAATTACGCTTGGACATCTCCACAATATACTTTATTATACGAACTCTTTAAACCCCCGATCACTTCGTGGCTCCTTCTCGCAGATACTCTCGTCCCTTCGTCGGAGCGCTCGTCTTTTTCCTCGCGTCGCACGCCGATTGCCGTTGCGAAGGGCTACTCTTTTCCGCGAGCGTGTGTGCTAATCGCTCGCCTAATTATCATCGACGGCCCGATATTATCGACACGTCGATCACGCGCGTGTTATGTTATCGGCTGTTTTGCATTACCGACTACAAATCTCAGGTGATTTCTTTCATTTTTTTTAATTGGCAACCACGAGGACCAACGAATTTTGTAAACCTTTGTATTCCTCTTCTGTAGGTCCAGAAACCGATAGTGATGTCTATCCCCGTGATTACATCCCTTCCTTCATCCTCGTCGTGTCTCCTCTTTCTACCGTCACGTCCGTGCCCCGAATTCCACGGTAGACGTAATTCACCCCAGGCTGCACACTTCAGCGCTCTTTCCGGTCGCGCTCGCTCCCGGCGATCGAATAAAATGTATCGACAAGTAAGTAGCAGTTTACTCGCTATGAGAAATGCTCGAATGCTACGAGAGATGGCCAATAAGAGGACGGAGGGTGGCCTGGTAACTATGGGCACCAACGAGAGCTTCGTAAGTAATAATTCTCTTCCACCCTCGAAATTCGATATCCGCCGGGGGTAAGCTATTTCGTCGGGTTGTCGCTTTGATCCCTTCCTCCTACTTCCTAGCCCCACGACTCTGCCCCGAGATCTGCTTATAGTGTAGTAGGGGTTGACGTATACACGGGGAGACGACGGTGAGGCCCTGGAGGAGGAGAGGGCAGAGGGCAGAAAATATGAGGGCGTTCGGATCGCTCTCGGTTCGATGTCGAACGAAATGTCTCACATTTACAATCGGAAAAAGGTGGATTCTCTCGCGGATGTGGGCCTGCTATTCGTGCGAGAGGGCGCGCCGCGTCGCCGTCTTTTCGCCGACGTACGGGTGTAGAGAAGCGTAGGAGAACCTCGAGAGGAGAAATAGGAGGAACGATTCATCGGTCGTTCGCGGAAATTTAAATTCGCGTTTCGCGAGCACGACGACGTTCCGACGCTTTCTTACCGGATAGACGTAGGGAAGAATATCGCGGAGGGTCAAAGCGTATACGGGGGATGGTGGGAGGAGAAGACGCAGGGAGAAGAGAAAAAGATAAAGTTCCGTCCGCGGCGAAAGCGATTTTCGAGTGGACACAATTAAAGAAAGTTCGATCGCCGTGATGGCAAGAAGTGCGCGCAAGAGTCACGGTAACGACTACGAGGCTCGGAGGGAGGAGAGAAGTAATACCGCGAGGACGGACGAGTAAGGAGCGACGCAGGGTGATCGGAGTAAGGGAGACGGAGAAAGACGAAGAGAGACGGAGAGAGACAGAGAGAGGAGTTAAATTATTATGTCCGCGCGTTACAATTGAACCAGCCGTATCCGTTAACCCCTCCTCCCCATCCTTCTCCCTCTGGAATCCCTCCTCAACCTCTCTTCTCCACTCCTCGTCTCCACTACTCGCCACCGTTCGCGTCTATCCGATAGCATGAGAAACTTGCCCGTACTTTTACGGATAAAGATCTCGAGCAAAAGTTACGGTCGTTTGCAAACTAATCGAGCCGTCGCTTTTCTACAGGGTGTCGAAACTTTCGGAGGCTGTCAACTTTTCCGACCACCCTCCTAACCTCCCACCGACCCCTCCCTCCTCCTTTACCTCGCGTTTCTTCGTCTTTGCCACGGCTTCTCTACATCGCACGTTGCGCGTTTCCTCCTACCACCTTCCACCCTTCCTCCCCCTTTTATACTCTTTTCTCAACCCCCTCCTTCCGTTCGGCACCCTTACTAACCCAACGACCGACGATCTGCGAAGTAAAGCAATCGCGCTTTTTATCTTTTCGTCGTTGCTCCCATCGGTGACCCTCCTCCTCTCCTCCTGCTCGCACCATCCTCCTCTTCCTTGTCTCGGGCTTACTGCCTCGCGTACTCCTTCCACGCCTCGAGTTTATATCCGTTAAAGAATAACTGGAGCGTCGGTAAGCGTTTCCGGAATGACGCTCGTAAATTTCGTTCGACGAAACGTTTCGCGAATCTCTGCGTATCCGTCGATATTCGTTAAACGCCGTCGGTCCCTGCATACGATATGGCTGAGTGGTATTATTAGACGTGTGTATGAGAATACATATATGGGAGAGTGTAATGTGGTGATAGTGCTGTGGTTATTATTCGGCGCTTTTACATCCGACTTCTCTAAAGTTTTATGGGTGCATTTCTGAAACGTGTCCTTGGAATGAAGTAAATAGGATTCCTTCCCGGATTCCATAATTGGAATTAAAGTCCCATGTTTTTGGCATGAGCGCACGAAGGTGTGTGTGGTGGAACAGTAATGTAAAATAGTGACCGTCTAGCTCGATCGGTCGGTGCTAATAGAGGGAGAGAACGGTGGAGTGGAAGTGGAGGAAACCCAAGATTGATAACGGTGCCTCGTGCATGACTTCTTGTTCAGGGGCGACTAACGTGTCGGCATGGATTATAATTCGCGCCCTCCACCCACGCCTCAGCCCCGAACCACACCGCGTAATTCGTTTAAATACGTCAGGCCCGATCTGATGGTGTTACGAGGCATGACAAGGTCGAGGAGGCGGTGGTTCTTTCGTTTATCACAAAAGCACGAAGGTGCTTTCGTTTGGAAGCATTCCAATGCCTTTAAAATTATTTATTCTCTCGCCGATTTTTCGGTCCGTTCAAAGACTCTGCGGTAAAAGCGGA
This sequence comes from Tiphia femorata, assembly GCA_944319695.1. Taxonomy (NCBI): domain Eukaryota; kingdom Metazoa; phylum Arthropoda; class Insecta; order Hymenoptera; family Tiphiidae; genus Tiphia; species Tiphia femorata. The sequence goes on along the minus strand of OX090900.1, from coordinate 20,789,782 downwards.
GCGCTTAATGTTCAAAACTAAAATAAATAAACAATAGCTTTGACATGCGAATTATCGAAACATCGTTGAAAGACCACAGCGAATATCCAGGTGACATGGAATTATCATATTAATTGCATTTTGAGCGAGTTCATTCATTATGATGGAGTTTGTTAGCGCAATAGTTATTATCGGGATTACGGGAGATTACCAGAATAATGAATCCTCTCTTGTTATTAATAAAAAGTGCATTAATGCCAGAGTACAATGGCACTGTAACGCCATGCGAATGAATAAAGACACTCTCTTTGCGACCGTGCCTAAAAAAATCCGCTCCACGAATGATCGACCGGCACTCATGGCCACAGAAATATGCGGCATTCATCGAAAAGAAATTTTCTTTGGTAAACGTTCCGAGTGGGCGGACCCTACTGTCCGCGTTTCCCTTGATTGATGATGGCCGGACGGACATACACTTAACGGATGGTCCTTCGTCATCTCGGCAATTACCAGAGCGGAGAATAATTTTCGTGGAAATCTCGTTACCGTGTGCTCGAAGCTTTACGAGTAACGCTCGTCCAGGAGAATCGTTCGAAGATCAAACTCAACAGAAATACGTCCGTCCTGCCATTCGTCGCGTCGTTTCGAAGTAACGAGGTAAATCGAGGGAGGGAAATCTTTTGCGATTAATCTGCGCTTCCACGAACCTGAACTGGGAGCAGTGGCACGGTGCGATGGTTCGAATCGGTTTCTCACAAAAGAGCACACTTCCAGCGGGCGCACGAAACTCCTCGGAGACTCATTAACCGCGGCACCGATAATAGCAGTAGTTTAAGATTCCTTCGTTGGAGGTCGGGGTGGACAGGGGGTAAGGTGGGTCGACGCGACGTGGTCCGACCCGGTGGCGCGGCGCGCTTCCAGTCCCGAATTTTAATTCGTGTAAAAAAACCCACTGGGATGAGGGTGGAAGGGAGAGCGTCGCTTTTCAGGAAGAACGAAACGAGTCCCCGGCGGACGGCCATATTAAAATTCCGGAAACTTTTTAATCTTTTCCCCCGTAGTTAAATATTAATAACGGAATCTCGGATACGGCGATACGGGCTGCGCCGAGGGAGACACGTGGGTGGTCGACCTGGTGGCGAGGAAGAGGGAAGAAGCTGAAGAGACATCGGTACGGTGGGAAACGAGGGAGCGAGGGAGGAGATGGAGGTGGAGGCTGAAGTACTCGTTACAAGCTAGCCGTGGAGAAACATTCGGTGACGCCCGCGCTCGCTAGTTTCTTCAACATTCCCCGCTCGTGAAGTCGTGGATTAAAGCTCTGGTGGAGAGAGAAGGGGTGGAGATGAAAGTAGGAGGATGAGCAGAGAGAAAGAGAGAGAAAAAGAGTCAGAAAGGAGGATGACACGCGTGGAAGGTATGAGCGTTTGAAGAGGAACGAAGAGAACGGGCAACGTAGGCTTGGAGGGAGCGGAAAGGTGTCGGTGGTGGCGAAGACGGGGGCGAAAGATGAGGACGTAGAGGGTTGGGGCTGGCGGTCGCGAGAGTGCAAGGAAGCTCGGCGGTAACGACGCCTCCGTGTATCATAAGTTAGAGGCTGCATACTGGCCGCTGGTACGTGTGTTTGTACTTTGCAACGCATCCGCGGGTGTGCGTGTCCGAGAGTGGGATCCGCGTGGTTGTGCGGAGTCTCTCTACGTGCGCGGTGGAGCATCGTCTCGGGTTAGTGGTGACGCGGTGGTGGAGGTGGCGGTGGATGGTCGCAGGTGAAGAGAGAAAGAGCAAGAGAGAGAGAGAGAGAGAGAGAGAAGACGGGGCACGACGAAGGCAGAGCTTACTTAGCCGCCATTTAAACCTGAAAGCGAGCTTTGGTTCTCCGGCCGAGATCAAGCTGTGATATAAACGGCCTAACGCTGTACCGGAGTACCCCAAATATACGGACGAAACGGTCCGGGTATTGCGAGACTCGCGAAGCGACTGGCGGGCGGACGAAGGAAAGAGCGAGAGAGAGGAAGAGGAGAGAGAGAGAGGCTGTAGTATGTACACGCTCGAGCAAGAGAGCGTATGAACGGTGTACCGGGTATCGCCTAATTTATTTATCACGTGACTTCTGAATCCACGCTCGCGCGCCGGGCATGCTCGTCGGAATATCAGAGGCAAATTTCAGGCGATATCCAGTTAAGTACATTTCGAGTCGCGCGCGCGCGAGCGCCCCCGGTGTTATTAAAACGGATATTCGTCGCGTTAGGCTCCTCGTACTGTGTACCGGAGGATTTCGGGACCGGAGGAGGATGAGATCGGAGATAGAGAGAGGCGCGAGATTCGCGGATTTAATGTGTCGTTTGAGAGCGGGACGGTATCTCTTTGCGAGTCGATAAAATCCATGAACGTTCGGTAACGTATCCCAAGACTGTGGGGAGTACCGGTGAGATTACGCAACGTTCTCATCGATGGCAGAGGGACTTACGAGGGAGGTAGGAGCGGGAGGATGAAATAAATTCGCGAGATTCAGCTCGTAGCCTCGAGGATATTAATTGGATACATCGGAGCCAACTTCGAAGTTGGTAACAGGCATAAGATGATGAGATCACGTCTGAGATCTCTAAAGCAGGATTCCGAGGAGGGTGGCCCGTAACTATGAGCGATCGACCCCTTCCGATCACGTTCCGTGCTATCTTACTCCGTGCTTCTTTTCTACCCCGCTTTCTCTCGATCCTCCACCCACCCCATCCCGTTCTCTCCATTTTCTTCTTATCCTCCACTATTTCTCTCCTCTCTCTCTCTCACACTCTCTCTTTCGCCCGTGCTTTTCTTATCGCTCATCTCCCTCCCCTTCTCCTCTTCATTCCTTCATCCGGCGCTCTATCCTACCCTCTATCGAACCCTCGGGGATAGCTCGGGGGCGAGTGCCTGGTCGTAAATCGTCCTCCAGTATCCCTCTCAATCGAATGTCGAACGGATCAGCGCTTGTACCGTGGGCATATAATTAATCTCGAGTGTTTACCGCGCGAGAGAAAGAGGGTAACGAAGGCGGTATACCCAGGATGAACTGGGTGCGCCGGTTAAGAGTGAGTAAGAGAGCGCGCGGTGGAGGAGCGCGGCTCGCTGGGAAGACGCGGCTGCACCGCCGTGGGTAGTCGCTTGGTAGATGGGAAGGTAGCGTGTGGAAGGAGAGTGTGAGGAGAGAAGAGGGTGGAGAAGAGACGAGACCGTCGGAGTGTGGCGCTAGCAACGGCAGCAACGTGCGGGTTGCGGGTACCAAGGGGCAAGGTGGTGGAGATGGACGAGGTGGAGGACGAGGAGGAGAAGAGGTCGCGGTGCTACCGTGGCAGAGGAGGGACGAGGCACCGGCACCACCACCAGCACGGTGCGGGGCAAGCGGGAAACAAAATAAAAGAGGCAGACCACTGGCAATTTTTCACTAGCTTTTTAAAGCGCGGCTTAGGTACTCGCGGAGGCGAGTTTGAATCGATTTTCCTAGAGGGCCCCATTTTTCTACCCGCCTTCTTGTGCCGGGGCGTTGCGCGCGAGCCTCCTTTCCTTCCATCCAGCTGTTTAGTCGTCTACCCGCGAGATTACCGCGAAGGTCGAACGCATTTCGTCGAAGCCTTCGAATCCTCCTGGCGCACAGCGGGCCAAAACGCGAATCTAGCTGGACGAAAGTATTTCTCGTAGGAAAGAAACGAAAGACAAGATTCAAACTACTACTATACATATATTAATACTATAGCACATCGATATTAGTTAACAAATTGTAGATTTGAACTATTAATATTAATATTTAAGTAATGTCTGAGCTGATTGTAATTGGTAGAGTTTATGTAGAAATTCGCAGGAGATATTAATTGCAGATGTTTCGTCTCCCCTGCTATGTATTTTATCCGTGAAAAGTTATACTATTATGAATTACAGATTAAATGCATTTCCGTAGGGTACTTTATTTAGACGAGGTCGGCAAAATGTTACACCACTTCGCATCCCAAGAATCTTACGTTAACAGTGAGATAAAATATCAATCTTTCAGATGTATCTTGATTCATCCCCGACAAAGCCCGATCTCAGAAGTTATTGCAATTTTCACGAAACCTTGTCGCGATACTTCATATGGGGTTAAGCGAATTTCTTCATAAACGCCACCAATTTCAATCAGCTTAAACGTTAGCTAAATATTAATATTTCAAATTACAATATTTTAATTAATATCCATATGGTACAGTATTAATATATACTGCATATTAATGGTAAATGTTTGAATCTTGTCTTTCGTTTCTTTCCTGCGAGAAATACTTTTATCCAGCTAGGTTCGCGTTTTGGCCCACTGTGTGGCGCATCGAATCATCGGAAATGCATTTCGCGAATGCATTCCAAAGCACCATTCAGGCGCAGTTCTTCGCATCTTGCGACCACGAGCTAAATGAAACTCTGTAACAACGATAATCGTCCTTCATCAGGTACCCTTCGATCCGCGGACAAAAATATTCTCGCACATCGAACGAGATTCACTCCGCGTCTAAGGAACGCGATCGTTCAACGCCACCGCGTCTCACGGTCACGCGCGACCCCTCGACCCCTACCCCCTCCTTCGTAGAAAATCGATATCATCCATCCGACACTCGTCCTCGTCGAAGTTCGCGTCGCAAGTTGGGCCGCGAGCTAGGCGTACTCACGCCGATACAATCAATCGGTAAGAGACTGCGGGAAACATGACGAGCGTCCGTGCGACCCACGCCCGGCCTCTCACCTTCGAGTCACGCCGATTGCTCTCCCCATCCCACGAGTAACTTCGACGAGAATCGGCGTGCTCGCGCGATATTATCGTCGTGCATCTATCGACCGACGCCGTAGTCGTCGTCGGAGGCGGCAGGTTTTGCAAGGTCGCGGAACACGGCGGCCCACCGTCGTCGGTGGAAAGGTGGTGGCCAACCCTCTCGCGTCCAGAGGGGTGGGTGGGTTCTCGTGATCCCGGAGATATGCAGTTATTATTGTTCGCGTCGGTGCATCATGGCGAAACGTCGGCGGGCGATGATGGAAGCTCGTAAAAGAGCCCCGGGGGCTGGTGGAGAGGAGCGCGAGCGGCCACCGGAGCGTCGTTAAAAGTGCAGTAAACCACGTAGACCGGGGCATGACAAAACGAAATATTCGAATTTCCTTGCCGCGACAACTTCTCCGCGATGACGGTGGAAGAGGTGTGGGAGAGTGGGAGGCCGTGGCCGTTCTCGGGATGGCGGTGAAGGTATACTGCCGAGTTTACGTGCGCGCGTGTAGATGTGCTCCTCCTCGGTACCTTCGTCCTGGAGAAGCCGTAAGAGCTTGTTTACAGAATGGAAGTAAGGGGTATGATTTGTGATAAGAGGGTAAGGTGTCGAGACTCGGTGAATGCTGCGGGACGTTATTAATGATTAGTGTACCCCTCCGACGATGACGATGAGATTAATCGGTTTTTGCATTTGGCCGAAGGGCGAAACCCGACGTAGATACGTGGATTTGTTTGCGCGAACGTAGGACGAGATTTGTTGAGACGTCGGACTTTAACCGTGTGGGGTGTAGGACGCGTGACGTGGGAAAGTGTGTAAAAAGTAAAATGAATCGTCTCGCTAAAAGGTATCGTATTTTATTAATGCGCATTATTACGCGTCACGCGAATACTCGATTGTGATTTCGCTTTCAGATTGTAGACCGACAAGAATTGTGGATTTGGCGAGAAGCGTAAAATATTGCGCATAATTGTTCCGTCGAGATAATTTTCCCGGTATCGGTGAGAGGAAAGTTAGCAACGTTTCAACGCAGATTAAATTATCCGCCTCTGATCGGATCGATGCAACATGTGCGCAATAAAATAGGGAATTACCTTGACGTAACATGGGCGCGCTGTAAAATAGTTTCCTTCGAAGAAAGTATGTACGATAAAAAATCTGCAGGCGTGAGGTATTAAAAGTCGATATAAAACAATTGTGATGAGATCAGTGTCGAGGACTCGAGTTTACAGGAGGCAACGACGAAACGTATTACTGTATCGTAAGCTAACGTACTTGTTAACGCTACTAACCTTCTACGCGTACGTGCTTTAACGGTAGTTGATCTTTCGATGAAACTTAAAGTTCAGTCAAGCCCCAATTTCCCATCGGTGTCACAGTTTTCGCTTTTTCATCGTAAATAATCCGCAAGAGTACCGGGGGCAGTAGCAAATGCGCTTCCGCACCTTTCGCATGCAAATTTCATCGGGTAGGCTAATGTTTACGCATACGTTAACGGACTGATTAACAGATTTCACCGTTAGGCATCTCGAGCGACGGCGTGGGATATATGAGTGCGCGTAAGATCCCGTAACTAGATTGAGCGCAACGACGCTTCGTCCTTTTATCTAAGGTTCGACGAAGAGAGCAATCGTTCCTCACGTTATAACGTTATATTATCGCGCGGTATATAGCACGGGGGAACGACGTAAGTCGTCTTTAATGAGCAAGATTAAGAGGACTTACGAGATCTCGCCGAAGGGGGAGAAGGCTTCCCTCAAGTTCTGCGTCTCAATCTCTGGGCTCAGGTCTCCTACGAATATGTGGTAGTGTTCTGAAACAGACGCATATAAGGGGAACGATTAGCGAGATATTGTAGAATTATCCACTGAGGTGAGTTTTTCAACCGATGAATTTTTCTCTCTCAAAGGAGAATGACTCCTTGCGATCATGATTAAGTATTTTCAATGCTTCTTCAACATTTCGTTCGACTCTACGAATGAAATTTCGAACGATAGTCGCGTGCAAATTTAATTAACCACTTCGCAACTGAGAACGAGATATCTCGCGATGCGATGTTGATTACCATACGCTTTGGACGGGATATCTCGTTGATAGTTTTCGATAAGGAAAGTAGCTATTTCTGTAAAAATTGTAACGTAGCATTATGTATAACACCGTGTTTTGAATTATACCATTCACTGGAAAAATAGAATATTTGTTAAAAAAAAACATGACGTATTCGTCATTTGACATCGCTAACCCCCTTCGCATACGCGAATGCAATAACTTACTAAGTAAGTTTTATCCAAAACTATCGACGAGGTAAGTATCTCGCATTATAATGAAAACCATCGATGAGATATCTCGTGCAAAGCTTATGGTAAGCAACAATCCCGTCGCGAAATATCTCGTCCGGAGCGTGTCACGAATGATATTCAGTCGCGAGATGTCTCGTCCATAGATGCGAAGTGGTTAATTACTAATGAAAGAATAACAAGTTCTTGTTAGACGATTCACGAGATCCGTCTTGATGCACAGATTATTGGTAGATATTTTGTTGATGTAGGAACGACGTGGTCTAACGTCTTTATCATACACCCTCGAACTATCCCAAGCGGGGTATGCTTGCGCTTTCCCGGCGATGACTGCCAGCGTAAATAGCAGTTCTCGAATTTCGAATCCCTGCTCGGCCCGCACGTGGGGTCGGTTAGCCTTTCCTTTTAGGCATTCGACGCAATTATCGTGGGACTGCGGTGGCCGCGAGCGGGCGTAAAATCAGAGGCGAAGGCAGCCCTCGCTCTCGGGGGTTCCTATTAAAATTGCAACCGGTAATTTAGCACGACCGGGGTCGGGCAGAGATGCCTTGGATAACACTCCGCGCGGCCCATATTTATTCGTCGGCTTTGTTTGCCTTCGTCCCGGCGGAAAGGACCGGTGCGAGGGAGCATGCTCAAGCGCGCCCGGACGTGTCATGACTGTTTCAACGCTATCGATGACCGATAGGAGCGCGCTTGCGTTTCAGGATATTTCTCGAGCGTTTCGACGCGCACCGCAGTACGGACACCCAGAGAATTCCTTTGTGCGATTTTAATGCCGTGCCCGCTTGCAAGTGATCGGTGATCTTTGTCGATGTTCGTGCACGCGGATATGTCGACCGAACGGTCTCAGAGGTTAAAACGGTTTGAGGTCAAGGTTAAGATTATCGTAAGCATCTTGTAAAAAAATAGGAAGATCTTAATAAATTTTCAGAAGTATTCTGTAATTTCTTCTGTCTCGATGAAGGAGCATTCCAAAAGAGTCAACATTCATTAAGAATATTCTTGCACGATTATTCGCTTGAACGTATAATAGGTACGCGAGGGTCTTTGTGACTACTGAAAGAACGAATATCCATGCCGGCTCTCCGGTACGAGGAGAGTGACGGGGAAGATCGAGGAAGATTTCGTTAATATAATTCGAGAATACTCTCTTACCACGTTGCAGGAAAAGAAGAGAACGTGGGTGACTTGCGAGGAGAAGAGCCAGGAAGAGCGGAAGAAGGAGAAGGAGCAGAGAGAGAGAGAGAGAGAGAGCGAGAGAACAAATGTTCGATGCGGGATGTAATACCTCATGAATATGAAACACGAGATAATATAGAAGCGCCGGCAGAAGGAAATATTTAATACGAGCCTTGTAATGGAAACGAGCCTTGTAATGGAGCCTTGTGCGAGAACGGACGAGGTATAGCGAGAGAAAGAGAGAGAGAGAGAGAGAGGTGGGAAGGAAAGAATAAGAGAGACAGAAAGATCTTGGAAGCAGGTCTAACTTCAGCGGCTGACTCGGATGAGATTGAAAACTCTACTACTTTGGGCGCTTGCTGCCACTTGGCGCGTGTGCGAGCTGCGTTAGGAGGCGCGAAGGTAAAATCCTGTAAGGCAATAAATAATATTTGCACCACCAAGCAGGAAGTACGTAATAAAATCGGTCCGATTGATTACGCGATCCTACCCCCATCCTTTTCACCTTCTCCTTCAATTCTACATCCCCAACCCTTCACCCACACTACCGTACCTCCCACCACTGGTTGTTCTAAGTTCGCTGAATATGCATTCTGCCTCCGTGATGCGAAATCCGGTTCGTTTACTTTATCCCTAATTGCTCCACTTTGCTCCGTAGTTTAAGACAGATTCTCCATTTATTACCATTGACGTGTCAGTCTGTTGATCTCATTTGCATTTTTTTACCCTAGGAGGACCATCGGTCCTCGCGCTGCTCCCTCCTGCACCACTCGCCGCTCGAACCCATTCTTCTCCGATCGCAAAGCTCCCGGATACCCCCGGTGATCGCACGGAATCGGGTACCACGTACAAATTTGTCTTCGTCCGGGAGGGGGACATCCTCGGGAAGGCCATTACTATTCGGTTGACTCAAGTAACACTCGAGCAAGTTCTTTCGCGGAGATGAGGGAGACCGTGGGAGTAGCGAAAGAGGAAGAAAGAGAGTTCGAGCGAGAGCGACTAAGTGATGGAGGAGGTAAGAGCGAGAGTAGGATAGGATAGAGAACCGGTAGAGAGAATAGGGAGAAAGAGAGAGCGAAATAGTGATTAAGTATCGATCGATATACGCGATCGGAACGAAGTAATGAAGCAATTTTCCGTTACCGCTGATTCAACCGACCTCACCTGGACTCGTAGTCGTCTACCTCGTCGCAGTCGTGAAGCGTCTGGCGCGATATATAGCGCCGAATCGGTTCAATAAACGTTTTCTTTCCTTCGTTTTCTATCCCCGCTCGCTCGTGAGCTTCCTTCTGTCTCTCATTCCGTCGTCACCAGGCCGCACCGAAGGCCTCTTCCTCCTTCCCTGGCGGATCAGGGAAAGCGAGCGAGGGAGAGAAAGAGCCGAGTCAAGACGTGGTAGTTGAAAATCGAGTTAGGAGCCAGGAGAGGTTTCCAACCCGACGGCGTCAGTTACCCCGAATGAGGTATGTCCCGGGTTAGAAAAGTGGGAAAGGCGGAGGTTAGGGTAGGAGGAAACGAGATGCTGGGCCGGAGGTGGAAGAAGAGATGGGCATGGGGTGCTGAAAACGGAGGGTGGTCTGATTACAATCGGTTTGATGGTCTATCCCCCGGTGGTCGGAGGTTCTGGTGGACACACACAGTGGCCGATTCTCGCGAATTAGTCCGAGCCTCGTCATCCACCTCTTCTTCCTACCACTCTCGTACCCTCCCTCTCCGCGCCCCTCTCTCTCCAATCCTCCTTTAGCTCACCGGGAGCGGAACCCCCATCGCATCGCGCCAGGATCTCAGAGCTATTAGGAAATCAGCAGGAAATTGACAAAACTTTATTTTCCCTTTGGATCCGCGCTTAAAGTGCACCGCCCGTAGATCGCAGAGGTCGATCGGGTTGCCTCGTAACCGATGAAGATTTTATCCTTACGCGCTGAGTATTCTCGAAATAGTTGGTGAGTAGAAGGGCGGGGGACGAGAGGGGTTAGGAGAACGAGAATGACGACGAGCGATCGTAACTTGGAAAGTCATCTCCCGATTTTTACGCGCTCGATTTTTACGCGATCTTTCCATGCGCTTTAATATTCAACGTGGGGCCGCCACTCGAGAGGACGCGATTTTTTACGAATATTCTTCTCTCTTTTGGCGGGATCTGTCACCGGCTCCGTGGGTCTTACGAGGGAAAGATCAGTGGAGCGGAGAAAGAGAGGGGTAATAACGGAAGATCAAGAAAGGTAGAGCGGGTGAACGAGAGAGAAGAGGAGAAAGCGTGACTTGGTAGAAGGTAGCGCGCGAGTGGTTGAAACGCGTGGTTGGTAAAAGCGCAAAAGCGGAGAGGCGAAAAGGCGTTAGAACGGCTCGAGAGAGAATCCCGAGAATATTCAAACAACGCGCTTTACTTCCGCGAAACGCTATTATCCGAATGGATATCCGCGGTTCGATGGCTAAATCCTTGAGAACCCCACCCCCTACCCGACGCATCGTTCCATTTCCAGCTTTCTACCCACCGCACCCTCTCTCCACCACTGCCCACCCCACTCATCTCCTCTCCTCCTCCGTCCTTTTCCACCACTTCTCTCTCCTCGTTTTTCCCGTTCTTACCCTCGATCGGTACCTATCCACTTCCTCTCCTCTCCACCTCTTCCCGCAAACCTCATCGGACCGTCAGACGGGAGATCGAAACGCGAGGAAGGGGCCATCGAAGGCATGGGAGTAAACTCGATCGCGCCTGGCAATTCTCGGCATTACTCCTAATCTTTAGTATCGAGAATCTAAAACGAGAAAAAAAGTGGAAAACCGCGAAATGCCACTGACCGCGATCGAAAATAACTCGACGATTAAGCTCGCAATTAGCGGCAAAATGGAGATCTATGGTGATGAAGTGAGTGGAGAGGAGGTTAGTACGTAGAAAGACGAAGAGCGGAGCTACGTGGGGAGTGAGAAGCAAAGCGGAGGGTTCGCTAACGATCATGGGGGAGGAAGAACGAGGGATGAACCACCACCGATGACGACGTCACGCGTCACGGCGCATCTCTCGGTGGTAGCAGTGCTGGAAACGCGGCACGGGCTTTTCAATAAAGCGGGAGTAATGGAGCGTCATTTATTATTGCAGCCACAGTGCCCTGTCTCTCCCTTTTCCCTACCCCTTTCGCCACGGCATCCTCTACCTTCTCGTTCACCTCTCGTTCACCTCTCGCTCCCACGTTCTCTCTATCGCTCCACACATTCTCCACCACTACCCTCAATTCTCTCCCTCACTCCCTTCGCCCCGTTTCTACCCGAACCGCGCGACAGCCCGATGATTCCGCTGGAGTGTGGAATTGCGGCACGGTATTATTATCGTCATCACCATCGTCGTTGGTGGTAGGCGGGGGCCTCTAGGTACCCGTCGGCCGGGCATAAACATCATTATTATCGCCGTCATCGTTGCGATCATGCGCCGTGGCGCTATCGTTTGCGAATATACCCGGCTAGAATGCGGCATGAAATAAGGCTAGTAAAACCGCGATACGAGCGCGGAGCTCATGATGCGTTTCCTACGCTCACCGCACGGACACTCACCGCGCGTGAGCGAGTGAGTGGTCGCAACCTACTCCACGCTCTGGGTACAGTCTATGGGCGCTAGCTTTCGCCTCGTATCTACGCGCCATCTGCTCGCGCGTGCGTACCCCCTTTGCATTCACCAGCCGATGCGTAAGTGGAAGTGTATAGAGAGAGAGAGAGAGAGAGAGAAAGAGAGAGAGAGAGAGAGAGAAAGAGAGAGTATCGTCGAATTCAGATCGACACGGCCGAGGGTTTCGCGTACTGCGAGTCGAACGCGTGCATTTATTTAATAGATTTACCGACGCGCGCACTTTCTCCCTACCTACTACCTCCCTTTTCCTTCTCGATCACTACTGGTCTACCAGTGCAACGTTCATTCGTGGAATCCGTTCGAGCTCGCACCGAGTTGCAAGTTCCGAGGATGATATTTTAACGACGAGGGTCGAATATTGACGAGGACGCAACGGAGTGTGGGAGGAAAGACGATAGTCGTTAGAGAGAGAGCGCAGCGTAAATTCAAGGGAAGCTACGGAATTGAAAGATGGTGGTCCTCGTCTACGGCATGTGCACCGACCGCTCGCCAGCAGGAGAATCCACAAAAGTCCTTCGCGTTTCCGCTCGTAAATCAGAGATCGAGCGTGGATGGCCCGTAGATCAAGGGTTTCCTTAATTTCGCGGGACACCGGTGAAACGTTGATTTACAGTCGTCGGCGCGCCCGGGTGAGCGGAGCTCGTCGTCGAGTGAAGCGTGGAGAGGGTGGAAGCGGACTACTGTGTATACAGGAATAAGAGAGTGCGATAGTGGGTGCGAGAGAGGAAGGAGGAGAGAGAATGAGAGCGAGAGCAGTCGAGTACACCTGTACCACTGAGAGACCGCCGCGCGTCGTGCGCGAAAGCCCGCGGGTGCTCGTGTGCGCGAGCGTGATAGCAGGGGCGCCCCGAGAGTTTCTCCGTGTAGGTGAGATAAAAGTGAGAAAAGACGAATACGAGAAGCAGATTGTGGAGAAATAAGAGGAGCGGAGGCATGGCCGCAGCGGACTCGCACGTGCGGTGAAAATAGAGGAAAAAGGAAGGAGAGCGAGAGAGAAGAACGGAGAGGGGGTGAGAAGAGGTGAAGGAAGCGGTTGGATCGGGACACCGAAAGGCGACGCGAGGTGAGAAGGAAAGGAGCGGAAAGAGGGCGCGCACGAGAAAGTGCTGAACGAGAGAGAATGCGAGAGGGAGCGAGAGATAGAGTGAGATCAAACGAGAACGAACGAGGGAGGTAGAAGAGCGAGAGAATGTGGAAGAGAGGGATGGTAAGTGGGAAACACGAGGGAGTCCCGAGAGACGAGGAAGTGTACCGCACGTCGGTGGTGCGCCGGTGGTGCCAGTCTGGGCGCGGTGGCGGTGGCGGTGGCGGTGGCGGTGGAGGAACGTGGCAGTGGGAGAGGTGGAGGAGACGGGGGGGTTGCGGCCACCGCACGCGGAGCGGGAGCAGCCACCGCCGATGGAGACCCTCTATTAATTCTCCGCGCGGCGAAAATCTAGCGGCGCGAACGCAATCGAATCTACGTACGGTCGGTCGCTCCGCGACCTCGCAAAGCGGGGGGTGAGAGAGGACAGGAAGGGATGGAGAGAGGAACGAAGTGAGGGACGAGGAGTGGTGGACGGGGGCCGTGGAGCAGGGACGAAGCACACACGTGGTGCCTACGAGCCCCCGGCTGTGCTGGTGGTGCTAGTGCTGTCGGTGCCGCTGATGCCGTTGCTGGCTTACGTTTCGCGACGAGAAATGTGGGTCAGATCTAGGCCAACTCTTACGTTAGGCAGCGGCACCGCGCCGCTCGTCCGCTTGGACGACGAAGACGACGACGCGGAAGACGACGCGGAAGGACGTAGGTCGTGGTCGTCGGTAGACGACGACGCGCTCTTTTTCGCCCTTGGTGAGGCGAATTTTTCTATTGGTCCAGCCACGATCGTCGACGTCGGCGGCGCCGAACGAGCTAGGAGGTTACTGGGAGGGATAGAGGGGTGCGCGCGGACAGGATCGGTTGAAGTCGGCGGTGGGATGGGTGGAGGAGGCGAGGCGAGGGGATTCTCGGCCCCAGTCGTCCGTGAGTAATTCGGCCGATGTCACGTTTGCTCTCGTATTTGGATGCGGCGACGCGTTCGTTCTTTCCGGTCGCAGGGCTCGCAAAAATTCGAATTCGGTCGCATGGAGGCGAGAGGTGCGTGGCTGGGCTTCCACCAGCGCGTCCGGGTCTCGTGCCATCCTCTGTCCCGCCGTACACCCGGTCTTGCCTCACCCCCGATTCCCTGTTATTCGATTAGTCGTTCGGACCGCGTCGTTACTCGTTCCATGGTTGCTTGGAGATTGAAACGCGCACCGTTCGCAGGCCACCGGTATCCCGTGGGAATTGCGTCGATGGGCCGAGGACGAGGTGGGACAGAGTGGTGGAGGTGGGAAGCAGACGTGTATCGATCGATTCAGGCGTCGATTGCGCGAGGAGACGCTCGCCCGACAGGGAAAGTATTATTGGGGATACCCAGGCCGCGAGTAAACGTTGAGAGTTACGGACGAGCGACGAGAGAGGTGCCGATGACGGTTGAAAGGATAATTTTCAAATTGCAAGGACGAGCGATTGAGATTCTTTTTTTTTGTGCTGCAGGGTGCTGGTAAATATGACTGCATTGCTGACGGATGATCTCGTTGACTTTTCATCCCTCAGATATCGCGAACCATCGTTCCATTCTACGGAGGAACGATCGGTAATATCTTCATCCGCGTTCCATGGAAAATAATCGTATTAGAGTCTCGGTCTTGGCGCTTAATCTCGTTTACCGAGGCATTAAGCATCTTAACGCGGTCTCCCCATTTGTGTCTTGCATCTTGCAGGAGGCGCTCTGCGGCGAGTACAATGCATACGGTTTTCGGTAATCGATTTTCGGTAATTGGCCAAATCGGCGCGGTGGGCCAATTAGGCGGATCCGAAAAATTGGAAACCAAGGTAAAGAAACACTTCAGTCGTGGGCTCCTCGATGCGGAGCATTTGCGATGAAGTTGACCTCCATGCTGCGAGGCACTCCGTGCGCCGTTGGAAGTGCAGCGAAATGAGGGGCCAAGAGAAAAGACCGGAGTTACCTCCTCTTTCTCCCTGGGCCACCTCACCGGCCACGGTACGTCGAGGAGTCGAGTCCCGATACGGGCCCTGATTTAAACCCTAACTAACCAATCACACGAAGTTGATCGAGTTGTGGGCAATCAACGGTTAATTCGCACATTTGTATTCACCGGTGATCTGCCATTCCCTCCCCGTAACCCCCTTCCTTCTCCTCGCAAGCCCCGTGACCAACCTCCTCATCCTGCTCGGGGGCACGGGCTACACATTCTTTCGTTCCTCCGCGGCAATAAACAGTTCGTCTCGTTTTCCTCCAACGTGGGGATTTTAACCAGATTGACTCCCACGGGGAACTCTCTTTCGCCGATTGTTTTTACCACGGGGAAAACGACAGAGGGGAGAGAGAGTGAGAGAGAGAGAGAGAATGAGAGAGACTTTTTCCGTGGGACCCACGCTCGTTCGCGCGTTGAATACCGCGGTAGTTCCTACTGGGAATACCAGAGACGAGCGTAACGACGAGCAGCCGGTAGAAGAGCACCGGTGGTGGTGGTGATTTCCACGCGAGCGTGCGGATACTTTTGTTTATATTTGTGAAAGCCTCCCGCAGTCGAAACAGATCGGCCGCCGATAAATCGGCACTCACGATGCTCCAGCTGACTGCGAGCTCACCTTCGTTCCATTCTATCCGTTCGCATTATCGCGCGTTCCGCGTCGATAAGCCAGGCGACGTTTCCTTTTTTTTCTTCTCTCTCGCTCTCTCTCGCTCTCTCTCTTTCTCCTTTTACCAGCAGGGTGAAAGCGGAAGATGACTAGGTGAGAACGGCGACTAGGGAAAACCGTGAGATCGATACCGCTCGGCATCCGTTCATTCCGACGAACGTAGAATCTTTCGAGCGTTTCGCCTGGCCAGCAGTTCCGTTGAGTTTTGCGTACCACGCGTGCTCGCCACGAGTGAACTCTAATCAGTTCCTTAATTAACGCAGTTTCCGCGCCAATTGGCCGGCCGTATCGAGCTAATTAATTTCTTTGTTGAGCAATCGGCTCACGCGGGGGCCACCGTTCTCACCCGTGCCGCTAACCGCATTATTTCCTACACCCCCCTCTCTCCTATCCTGTGCTATCGTTCGTCCCACTATCGGTTATTCATCGTAACCGTGCGCCACGGAATCGAAAGTGTATTGTTGGAGATACTGTTGGAAGCACTTTGTGACAAATTGGTCGTACTGCTGGCGAGCGAGAACCTTTTGTTCGAAAAATTATCGACGACGATGACACCGCGGCGCGACGTAGCGCAAATGTGCGTTTATGTGTTCGTAAATGGCGACGGATGCGTCCGTTTTGTAGGTAATTGATAAGAATGATTTCACGACGTGGTATTAAGATGCTTGTCAGATGACTGACACATGGAAAATTCGATGATATTGCTATAATAATCAAGAATATAATGCATTCATAGTAACATGAGTATTATCTTTCGCTTTTTAATTCAAAGTTTTTTTTGTGATGACAAAATTAGTAATTTAATTTTTTTCTCGTTGTATATTTGTACAGGGCGTCGATGACATTTAGGTGGGGAAACCTTATTCGTTATCTTGCTGAATTTTAAAAATTAGGCCACGTCGTTGAATGCAGAATTGTGTAAGAGATGGGAGCGTTAGATATCTCGAGCCGATTTCGACCCGGGGGTCAGAGAAGCTAAATGGAGTAAAGAGGTTCAATTCTGGAGCATGGATAGAACCGTAATTACACGTAATGCCTCTGCCGCGCTAGAATTATGGCTGTTATCGGTTTAGTCCATAGCAGAATTATTGTTGTCATAGGTTCACGCCGACCTGCTGGAGCAAATATTTCCCTAAGCGAATAAACAGGCTCACCGATTCCTGTCCGATTACATGCTTCATTGTACAATTGTTCAATTGTCGCGGGGTGTAAACAATTTTTCTGTTCACGTGTACGCCCGCGTGCTTTCACTTGTTCCTTTTTCGTAATTTCGCCCGATAAATCATTGGGAATATGCACGCGTGGATAAAAACGTGTTTGTCAAGTTATCCGAGAATCGCATTTAATAAACATTTGCCACAGGTTACGCCTGCCAAACATTGGAATGTGCGCAATTGGTAGTGCATCATTGATCGAACAAGGGTGCACGAAGTATAATTAATTCATTGCAAGCAGGTATTATTGTTCGACTTTTCTCATTAATAACGTTATTCGATGGATTCGATAGGTACAGATACCTCGCGTCGAAACACTTTGGTTTAGACCCTACTCGTAAATCAACTGCAAGCATTTCGTATAATTTCAACGACTCTTTAGTACAATTTAATATTTTTAAGGGGCTCTTCTACGTGCCTGGAACCACCTATCGTACAGTTGCTCGGCAAAAGAACATATGGGCAAGTAGATAAAACTCACTATGATTTGTTAGTGAAATATTAGCGTTCTGCGAGTACATCACGATCTCTCATCTCAACCATTGACGTAACGGGAGGTCACCGATAAAAAAATTCGTACAGTCGATTCTTCGCCAATAATTTCTCCGCGCACTTTTTATCTCGACATCGTACCGAATCACGGTCGGCCAGTCTATTAGTTACCGGTACGTAGCTGTTAATGTCAGTTGGGATCGCATCCGGTTCGATTCGCTGTTTGAAACATGGCCATACACGCGTTCCAGTCTACGTGCTGGTTTGCTTCAACCGCGTCGTTCTGCATGCACGTCGCGCGATCGATAAACGTAGAAATAAAGACCCTTCCCGCGAGTAATGCAAACGATCCTCGCGACGTCTCGCATTCCGATTGGTAATTTCGCCATTCGAGATCGTCGGGTCGTTGGCCCGGCTTGTGATTAGAGAGAACGAAAAACGGCGAAAGAAAGAAAATTTGTTTCACGATCTCGATGTGGAAAATCATAATTTCTTCTGTATTTACATGAATCGTTGAAGGGTGACAATTTTGTTCTTCGACAACGAGTAAATTTGCGATTTTTATTATTCGAATACTTTGATTCTTAAATTCCAGCAGCCAAAAAATATTTTGCGGAAATAACGCGCAACATTTGTCTTATTAATATCGCCATACGAGAATCGTGTAATATTTATGCGCATCAAATCCAGCGATTAACATATTACCGTAAATTATTATTCGCTCGACGATCGACCCACTCCCCATGAAATGCGAGCGGTAATGTCAGTGGAAATTTCGAGCGAATTCAACTAAATCTTGCCGATTAAAAATTTTACATTTTTCTCCACACGTCGTTTCTTCGTGCGCTCACCTCCACAAATTCTCCCTACGGATAAAATTCGGTAACGTCGTCCCCGTTTAATTCGTCCAATACAAACTGTTATTTACGCTTCTCTTTGATTCGCTAACAGAAACATACATTTGCCATGACAGAATTTCAACGCGATCAGATACCGCGTGTAATTCTTCCACTAGGCGTCCCTTTTTCCACTTTTTCATCCTCCGCCAAATTTCACCGTGATTTCGAATCTACACCATTGCGTTACGAACGCGACAACATCGACCACGCGGTATTTCGAATACACATCCTTTCCAAACTCCTACCTCATCTTCCACTCCCCTCAGCTCCTCTCATATTAGAACGTGATCGTGAAACGTGAAAGAACGCACGAGGAGGGGTCTAGCGAAACGAGAACGCAGGAGTGACGCCTCGACAGGGTAACGAGAGCGGAAGGACAAAAGCGGAGGAGGGGTTGAGTCG
The DNA here is from genome assembly GCA_944319695.1 of Tiphia femorata. Classification (NCBI taxonomy): domain Eukaryota; kingdom Metazoa; phylum Arthropoda; class Insecta; order Hymenoptera; family Tiphiidae; genus Tiphia; species Tiphia femorata. The sequence goes on along the minus strand of OX090900.1, from coordinate 20,771,217 downwards.
AGGAGTCTAGGTGTCGCGTGGTGTTGGGTAGGAGGAGCGAGGAGGTGGCAGCGGAGATTTTTTCACCCGACAGTTTTTATTTCGTCAGTCGCGTGACGTACGAGAGAGGTGCGTACGTTACGCGCGTGAGATGAAGGGACGAAGGGGATGGCGGCATCGATAGTACCGCCGTCCGAGCGACGGCTCAACTGTAAATCGTCGTGATTTAGGGGATGAACGACATATTGGCCAATGCGTGGCTCAAACTGCGCGATGGCGCGTCGATGCCCTCGCTCCGTGCATCGGTGGAACTTCTCCGCCACCTCCGCCGTCACGATGCATGATGCATTGTGCCCAGACGAGCGCAGAGATAGGCGAACTACCCGTTTTCATCATCGTGCCCCGATCGGCTCTTCCACCCTTGAATTTTTTCCACCCTCAACCCTCTACCCGACACGAATGCGCGCCGATTGCACCCTTTCACCCCTCGCACCCCGCACGTCTTCCGGAATCTCTGGAAATTCGGTGAAACCCCCGCATCGTAATGAGGGGAAAAACGACGCGATGGAAGAAGGGAGAGGATTCGTTTTCGCGAAACGAGAATCGAACGCGAATCCTCCGCCCCCGCACGAGGACACTCCAAGCTTTTCCTTGGAGGATGGTCCCCTAAGCTCGATCGACCGTGCGCCGAATCGGCTTAATTAAATGGTATTTACCAGCTCGCGTCTCCTGGGCGGCTTCGCGGAGCGTTTCTGCGACTCGTCGTTGTATACAGTTTATATATATAAACTGTATACATATATATATATATATAATATATATACGTAGACAAACGGGTGTACACGTATACGGGGTATAATTTTAGGTGTGCGCAGCACCGTTAGTGGCGTACCTGGCCGTACGTAGTCGATGGTGGCGCGCGGGTCTGCGTGTGCATCCACCATATGTATATCTCTATATATTGAAACGACGTTGGAGGAGGGATGGTTTGGGTAGTAGAGAGAGCGGAAGAGAGAGAGAGAGAGAGAGTAGATAGAGAAACGTACGTACATAAGCGTACGGTCTATACACACGTACCTATCGTGTATCCATCAGCATGCGTGGTGGCGCGATGCCAAATTGATGCTGTTTGCCGTCGCTCTAAGCCTCAATCTGCCCGATTGTACCGGTACGATCCTAACACGCGCGCGCTAAGCTCGTCGCATTATGGATACGACGTATCCACCGGCGTAGCTGGGCCGTGAGTGCCGGGGCTGCCAGCAAACGGGAGGATGAGGAAGGTAGGGTGAGTCCGGACGTAGGAGGGAGAGCCGGTTGAGGACAAGAGGAAAAGAAGAAGAGAGAGGGTGCTGGAGGGCCGAGAGCGCACGGTGTGGGTGGCCGGAACCGAAAGTGAGACGAGCTTGGGCGAGAAACGGAGCGAGGAAGAGGGATGTCGGAAGAGGAGAAGAGGAGAGCAAGAGGCGGTGGTGAGGGAGAAGAAAGAGGGAAGGTTTACTGCGCGGAATATCGCGACACAATGGCAATGTCGTAGGGTGACAAACCGATAGAATGCCTCGACGCGGCGAGGGTAAACTTTCGTTAGACTGCGATTAAGCCACCCCCATCCCAGTTTCCACCCCTTCTTTTCACCCTCCACCTCCTCCTCTTCATCCAGCTGGTACATATTTACGGGGCGCGATGTAATAGAGAAAGTTGCCCAGGGTCGGGCGCGTAGAACGGGGCTAAAGCTTGGCGCGCGCGCGCGCGGATCTCGCGATTACGCCCACCACCGAGCGTACGAAACGATATTAATCTCATGCTTACTTCACGTTTACGCTTTGCCTCACGCTTTTAGTCGCGTGCGCGCGCAAAGTCACCAGCGCACGAGAATGTCTCGCGCGGATGCCACGGCGAGAACTACCACGATGTCGCGATGCTTTTATTTCTTAGAATTTCTCCCTTTCTCTCGTTCCACCCACCCTCGATACGCCTCCTGATGTAGATTTGTTACGGCCGGCGCACGTTTTACGAGGGAACTCCACGACCTCGCCGATGGTCCTGAATTATGTCCAAGGACGTGCTTCTTGGATGCACACGCCGATATATTTCTTGGCGCGTCGCTCGATACGTAATCGTGTAACCCACTCGGCGTATACGCAGGACGATCTATGGTCCTCGGATGGTAGCTTGCAAATTCTCCTTCTAAATATGTCGCTCGACGATCGGACGAGCCGGCAAAAATTTCTTCCATATTCGAGACCGAGGATGTTGCCCCGCAGGGGGTTAGTCTAGGTACGGATGCGAAGGATAGATCGAACGATCTCGGATGCGGCACGAACGTCAAATCGATCTCTTTTTTTTTTTTCTTCCTTCGAGAAGAAAGTGGCACTATAACTCAACGGATACATCGACTGGCTCGCAAAATCGGTCAAAATACATCCCCGAACTCTTTACGGGACAAGTGTTTTGACAGATCTCCATTTAAATTCCCCTCGTAACGTCCGACTTACACTGACCTTGTAAAAGTTCCACAGAAGGAAAAAGGATTTCGTAAAGCTCGCCGAGGGAAAGTTTGTATTGCGAAGGGGTGAGAGGCGAAGGGATGAAGTAGGTATGAGCGAGAAGCAAATGCGTCACGGCGTAACGTCAACAATATCGACTGAGCTACTACCGCTACGCAAACTTCCCTGTAAACATCCTTGTAACGGGTAGTGCGGGCGCGCGCGCGCAGAGCTCGTAAATACTTCCGAAAGATTTTCTTGAGACGGAAACGGGCGAGAAAGTTGAGAAGGAATTCGCGCGAGCAGCCCAATCGGAAAGGGGTCGGAATCACGGGAGGTGACACGAGGCGCGAATATCGATGATATCGATTAGCAGGATTGTCCGGGGTAGGAAGTATTAATCGTATCCTGGATCCTCACGCGCTCGCGTCCCTCCTAGATCGTACGTCGATTACTCGGCAAATGTTTGCCGGTGGCCGGACTGGTGTCGAGTATCGACCACTACTCGACCGACCCGCCTCAATTCCAGGCTAGGTGCTATCGGCTGGCGGCCTGTCAGCGAGAAAGGGACAGGACGCGGGATAGAGCGAAAGCACCGTTCACCGAGCGAGAAGAGTGGGAGCTGGAAGAAGCGGGAATAACGCGTGAGAGGGTAAAAGGGTTAAAGTCGTGGGAGGGAGAAGAGTGGAAAGGAGTGAAAAGTCTCGCGCTCGTGAACCGAGCAAAAGGAAATGCTCTTTTTACGATTATCGTGGAGAGAATCGAGATTATAGGTCTCGCCTCGGTATCGCGCGTCGCACTCGTGGCGGCGCGCACGATCACCACGCGCGGAGAATTCGAGGGGAAATGATGAAAAAGCTCGCGAGCGGACACGCCGCGAGTGAAAAAAAAAAAGAGGACGCGTGGCTGGCCTGCTGCGAGGGCTTTTAAACGGAGGTGGCCGTGAGGAAGGAGGGCGGTGCTTGCAGGCGAATATTTGCGAAGCTTTTCCGGACGGATGGAGTAACGCGAGGCGGGACCGTAGCGTGGAATTTCGCGACAATAATTGCCACGTAATATCGCGTATACTCGGTGTTATCGATTGCAACTCGTGGATTTATTTACTCGTGGCATTACCCACGCTCCTCGTTAATACGGAGAAAAAGTCGCGACGACACGATGGAAAAAGCTCCTACGTGTTCTCGGTCCGTGAAAAAAACTTGCGTAGGTAGACTGTCGGGGTGCCTTGAAACGAGTACGGGCTCGAGAGAAGAAGATAACTTAATATTTACAAGACTCTTTTCGGATACAATACTCCGTTACCGAGAACAAACTTACCAGGTAAATGAAGAAGAAGCGCTAACATCGTCGGACAAGAAAGTAAAAGATCGCCAAGGATACTCACCCTACTATTGAGCAACATTTTAAACGTGCAAAGCTATCCATGGTTCTCGTCCATCGTGGAAAGATTCAGCGACTTTTCATCGTCCACGAAGGTTAGCTCAAAAATCACCGAGCACAGCACGAATGACAAAAAGAAAATCGTTAAACCGATAGCGAGGCTACGATCCGCGAGTAGCACCCTTGGTATTCCAGGTACCAACTGGCTCTTGGGATCGGTGGGACGTGATATATTTTTGCTTGACGCTTGGTCTGCACGGGACGGGAACATTTTGGGGAGGGATGAGATGTAGAGGAGGGCACGAGGCAGAAAGGAGGAGAGGAACGATGAAATGCACGTGTATAGGTGAGCGTCAATCTCACATGCCTCGTTCTCTTTCCGTCCCTTTTTCTCACGGAACCATTTCTCTCCTCGTCCGTTCCTCTCTTCACGAGGTTGAAGGAGAGAGAGAGAGAGAGAGAGAACGAGAGTAGCTCGGAGGATCCAGGCGGTTGGAGAGCGGAAGTGAGCAGAGGTGAGGGAAAGAGAAGTGAGAACGGCAGCCTGGCCAGCTCCGGAGGGATACAAATTCATGTCGATGCAGCACAAAGTGGCGTCCACCACTTCTCAACCCATTCACCCTCGTGCTGTCCCACTCTTCTCTCTCTATCTTTCTCTCTCGCACACACACGCGGTCCGCCCTTCGCCCACATCTCACCATTTTACCGAGCGCGCCCCTTCGACACTGGTTCGGGCGTACCTATCGATCTAGGCCGGCTAAAAACTCGTGGAAACCACCGTCGGCAGCTTTTGCGGGTGCCGCTTAGCGGGACGTCGTCCTGGCCGATGCATCGACGTCGTCGCTCCTCGTCCTCAGCGTCGCTCGTCGTCGACGTCGTCGGGCCATGTGGAAGGGTGACTTTTTGCTCGACCCCCTATCGATACCCAGCGCTGCCTCGAGCAGAAAGCGCACGCGGTCGAACAGAATGGCAGAGGAATGAAGATAGAAAGTGGGCCGGACGAAAGAGTGGCGGACGTAGGGCGGAGAAGGTGGAGCCTGATGAACGAAGGTCGAAGAGACACGAGAGACGAGGAAGTAGGAGGCGAGGGTCCTCGTAGTTGAGCGAACGAGATGGTCATCGGCGACCAGGCACTGGAAACGATGATTTTGCTTTTCGATGGTCGGGTCTAAAAAGCTTTCTCCTCGCATTGGATGCTTGATGTATGGAGATAAATGACGCTCGTGCTGCCGCGCTCCGGGAGATTGCTTTTCCATAAGGCTCCCACGTCCTCGCGATCCTTTCCACTTTCGTGTACAATCTATTATGGCCACTTCGCCTCTCCGATCAGGGAATATGTCGGATGTTTCGGTTGGCTTCCGTCGATTGGCCCGTTCTAGCCATCGTCGAGACGGGATACGTCGGACCAAGTGAATTGACGAGTAAATTTCTGGCCGATGTCGAAACCCGTAAATCGAGGGAGAAGGAAACAAGGGTAGTATTAATAGGCGTCCTTGTTAGTGTTGGCTCGACGATATTTAACGCGTTTCGGTGTATCCACCGAATTCGCGATTATATCGTCGGGTGAAACGTACACGCGGCCACGTTCAACGTGACAAGTGGACGCGGGAGACTAACAGCGGGACGCGAGGTTCGCCGAGTAAAAATGCTGCAAACAAAGAGGCGACGGTGGTACGCTTTCCTCCCGGCCACTTGAAAAATGCCCCGTTATTATCGACCCCGATGTGACTAAGTGGACTGATACTTCAGCCCGAGTTTTTCCTACGGCGCTCTTTGCGGGCATTAAGCGCCATCGAGGGACAACACCGAGGACCTCGGCTCTATCCGCCGACAGCTTCCTCTCCGTCTCATCAATTCGTTATCCACCATTCGACTTCCCACGCCGTTCTCCGTCCTTTACCTTCTATCTCTCTCTCTCTCTCTCTCTCTCTCTCTCTCTCTCTCTCTCTCTCTCTCTCTCTCTCTCTCTCTCTCTCTCCTTCTCCGGTCGAACGTCCCAGCAACGCGACGTCCTCCGTAGGGAAAAGACCGCGGAAACCCGCCGCGTATTCCACGTGATTAATTGCTCGTTATGTTAATGCCTTCAACTTCTATCCCCGCAAAAACATCTCGCGGGGTACCACCTTTTCTTCCCGTGACGTGCCCTTCTTGCTCGCTAGATTCGTGCCGCCGCATTCCTTCCGCCTCCGCTTACAATTAGCGGGAAGGTGCGCGAGGGACGAAGCGTAGGAAGCGCGACATGAAAACTAATTTATCGCGATTAATTATTTTCCAGATAAGACGTTTGAGAAGGTTGGCGCGGAGGGGTGAGTGTGGAGGATCGGTGGGCCAGGAACATCGGATGTGTTGTCGCGTGAACTGATGGATGTACTTAGAGCGCGAGGGAGGAGTGTGCTGCACGCTGACATTCATCTTCCTTCAGCGACGATATAAAACGACTTCGCGAACGGAATAATAATGCTTCGTCAATTGTCACCGTCAGTGATGGTGGCTGTAAAATCTTCTCTCGCTCCGACCAGCTTCGTTTCTTTCCTGCAAATTTTCCTCACCCCCAAAGTTCGTTACGGCTCGTACCAGATCGGCTTTGGCCCGAGTGTGGAAAATATTATTTCGTCGTATACAAAATATTGTTTCCCTCGTATTCCTACGTTTAATGCGCCCGATGGAAAATATACGATCCGTGGCGGAAAAACGTTTCGACGCGTAGCTCCAGAGTGGGAGGAGGGTCGTGGAGAGGGAGAGGGTGGAACGAAAAATCTGTCCGTTATAATAAAATACTGCTGGGCCCCTTTCCCCGTTTGTGCGTTCTACCGGCTCGCTCGCGCGCACGGCCGCGCGATCGGGCACGCGGCATAAATTTTATGTTTTCAGATTACGAGTGAGCGTGTAGATATCGCGCCGGGGCCGTGCCGAACTGAATATTTCACTTCAACTCGAACACCGCAAACCATTCCGGCGAAGGGGATGAGTGATCCCATTAAATGTATGTTTCGTTGAAAAATCTCCCTCCGCACCCTCCCACACTGAGCGTTATTCGTCCGTCCCTGCCCTCCCGCCGCAGCCTCCGGCTGCGGTGCGGCGCACAACAAAAAATTTCGTTCCTCCTCCACATATCCGCGTGATTGCGCGAGCCAGTTATCGTAATAACTACAGTATCGATTCATTTGCGGATAAGTGCCGATGACAGTGCAACAAAAATATTTTTAGTTTGTATCGGGCTCCGTAATAATTGGAAAAGCGAACGACGCTCGAGGACGTGTAACACGCGTGAATTGGTTTGATATTGGCACGAGCAAAAGAAGCGAGTAGAAGAGGAGAAAGGATAGTTAGGAGCGGAGAGGAAGAAGCGGGATGCTGAAGAAGATGAAGAAGAAAACGGAGAAGCAGCGTGAGGGAGAGAAAGAGAGAAGGAGGAGAGTAAGAAAGGGAGCGAGGGTTTATCCGAATCAAAGTAAGTTGCATGAAAAATTGGCTGTCAATCTCTGATTGACGGAGAAACGTTGAGCATGGCTGAACTCCATGCCGCGCACAGAAGGTATCCAGAGTGAAAGAGAGAGAGAAGAGAGGAGAGAGAGAAAGAGAGAGAAGTGGGTGACGGGAACGGAGGGTGAGAGGAAAAAGAGAGAAAAGTAGAGGACGTGGATGGTAGGTGGGAACGGGAGACTGGTGGTGTGGAGGAAGCCGAGGAACGGCGTGGGAAGGGAGTGGCGGGGTCGCGGGAGAAGACGGGAGAAGAAGTGGTTTCGGAGCGACGGGAGAGGCATCCCGAGAAGGGCATCTCAGTCGCGGCCAAGAGTGCACATTCAGCAGCTTTGCTCGATCGCCTTCGGAATATAAATTTGCAACATTATCGCCTCCGAGAGGGCGTTATCCCCATCGGCATGGGTTTTCTGACACGCGCGGAGTATCCGGGAGCCACCGATTCCACTTCGACGGAATGGATTTCGAATTTCCTCCTTCTCTGTTCCTCTCTCTCTCTCTCTCTCTCTCTCTCTCTTCTTTCCTCTATATTCGTTTCACTCCCTGTCCGCCTCTCTTTTCGTCCCTTCTCGGATCTCGTCTCGCCTTACCTCCGTCGCACCTCGCTCCGCGGAATTCAAATTTCGATAAACTCGATCGCCAATTTATTCATCGCGATGGAAAATCATTGCCAGCTTATTCAACGCCCTGTAGAATCCGCATTCTTACGACGTCCTCGTGCCGGGTACCACCTTCCGCGTAGGTACTCCTTCCATGTCTTCAGGTCCATTCCACCCCCGGAGCGGAATCCGTGCGCGCATGAATCGCGAGACCGATCCCACGTGTTTCGATGTCGGAGATTCCCTATGTTTCTAACCCTTCGAGGCCGTCTGATTTTTACCGGTGAAATCGAGGGGATCGGACGGAAACGAGGCGGATATGGGCGCTCGATTCGTAGAGGGATTTTCGGGGTAGATGCAACAAAAGGCGCCTCGGTGATTCGAATATCGTTTGAATGAGGCAACGAGAATGGAGAAAGAGAAACAGGGAGAGAGAGAGAGAGAGAAAGAGAGAGAAATTTGGGTAGGAAAAATGAACGAACAGGGCCTCGGTGGGTCTAATTATTCCACGAGTTTTCCAGGTGGTACTTTTCGCGCGAATTTCAAATTTGGACTGCTCGATATTTACGCGTCGAATTAATGAAATTCTCCGGAGAAATAAATGGGTGAAATTTCTCCGTGAACACGGATGAAATTTTTATTCATTTGTTCTTGTAGGTATTACACGTATACCGAGTAATGCGACTCGAATCATTCCCGGGGACAACGAAAATTTAGTAATAAAAAGTAAGTTCATGCTCGTATAATAATGTATAATCAAAGTTATAATATTACATTTGGAATGAAGCCGCATTTACATGGAATATTTGTCCCAAAATTCACAGCTGGAGAAAATGCGAAATAAATAACTACACAGCTGTATTTGAAATTTGCCAACGTTCTCGGGAAATGATACAGTACTCCGGTTAAATTCTTCAAGAGACTCCGCGTTAACATTCATGCGCGCAAATAGGCGAGCATCTATTTATCGAGCAATTATATAGTAGCATGTAACAACGTTAACTTCTCGTCTCTTTGGGAGTTATAATCTATTACAGTAGATTACAGTAAGTGCAGGATAAACAGATTTACTACCTTAGGAGCACATACACTTCGAACTTCTTGGTTATCCCCCACTTGGTCTATTCTCCGCATCTCAACTTAATACGCATATAAAGGAAAATAATACACTTTGCATAAAAATATAAAAATGCGAACATCGTGCTTTTGTTAATTTCCAAAACTCCTCATATTTTTCGCCACGTCAGAAATAAAACACAAAATTGGAATCTCATCAACCCATCCCCAACTTCCATTTCCAAAAACCCAACTCCTCTCGTTACGCGCGTGCTCGGTTGGCCGTGATCCGTCGAAAAGAGTAATATGCCAATCTTCTGGCTAATACATTGCTGGTAATTTTCGACCGTCCCGCAAGCGCAACTTTTTCGTTGTAGGGGCAAATGTGTGCACGAGGCGATAACAAGGGCAAAGGGCGAGAAACTTTCTGCGCCACTTTTTGACACTCTCGACAACGACGAGGCAAATGAAAAACTTCAGATTGGCTATATGAGAAATACGCAGCGTTGACGTTATTAAAGGGAAGCGTTTACTTGACCTAGACAGTACTCTTATGAAAGATGTAGGGAATCGAGAAAGTTGATATTTTCATTGATGTGAATTATATGCAGTATGTCCGGTTTATCTGGCAACGCTTAAGTGGCATGGAAACTAGGAACGGTACAATAAAATGTTTTCAAGAAACATTGTACAATATAAAGGTACATATACTACACTTCCATCCGTTTCACCATGTGAATCCTACGAACTGTCCTATGAAGGATATACAAAAATTTGTAAACGTGTATCTACAAACCCTAAAAATTGCGAATATTTAAATTACCCAACCTTTGCACATATGGACGCTTACTTTAAAACTTCATTTATTCATTTATTTATTTACTTCTCAAGTCATAAACCTATCCCATCTTCGGTTACTTTCCCACACTTCGTTTTCCATATGATTTACTCTTCTTATATCGAATAATCGATAGCGTCCGCAGTCTAGATAACGAATTTGAATTATGCATTTGTCGAATCCTACAAAGATGAGGAACTCGTGCGATCATACGACGTAGGACGAGGAGAATGGAGGGTGGAACGAGGAACGACTGCGCCACGATCGTGTCGGCCTCCACGGGACAAGACCGATTGGTTGCATTGATCAGCGACGGTGCATGTAGAGTTTGTCAAACTTACCCTTACTTCCTCTGTGCACCGTGACCGGGGCCCACCCTCTCGCGACCCTCCACCCTCGGGGAATTGTCGGCCAATCCTCCCACTTCCTGGCCTCGCGCGCCCTTAAGCCGCCCCCACGTACAAGGACACGCGATGCCCAACCGAGATTCTGATCCGGAAGCCACAATTAACTAATGGAGGGACCGAAGACCTTCCTCCGTCCCTGGCCACCCTCTTCTCAACCCCTCCTCTTCCTTCTCCCACCCTTCATCCTCGCCCCTTCGCGAAACTTGCGCCCCATCGACAGTTTTCGCGTCTAGCTGGCTCCTCCCGGTAACTTGGTCGATTGAGTCGTACCTTGTAAACCTGGCACTTTCGCTCGAGCCCCTTCTCACTCCTCGTCCACCCTTCGAATCCACCCCTCTTCCTCGTCCCTACGAACTCCCGAAAGATCCTTGGGACAGCGAACTTGCAAATTCGACGAAGGTACGAGCGACGAAGGATCGGAGAGGGGCGTAGCGACTCGACCAACGGAGAAGGTTAATTTGATGATTCGCATCCGAGGGTCGAGAGAAAATTTCTGTCCCGTAATGACGATGAGCGATCGCCGCGCGTCGAATTCCGTGTCTTACTCGGCGGTATCGCGTGGTTGAGAGAAAAAAAAAAGGGACACCGCGGACCCTTCCCCGGTTCGAAGGGTGGTGGAAGTGGTGGTGGCGCGGTGAATTCGAGCGAATTAACGCGACGCTCTTCCTACCCCTCGCCAAGGAAAGATTCTTCGACGAGGATCTACGAGGGACGCTCAGACGAAGCGTCTCCATTCTTGCGGAGGGGTAAAAAGAGGAGGGGTGGGAGTGAGCGGTGAGAACGCGAGGAGCGGAAAGAGCCGTGGGATGTGAAGGACGAAGGGAGAGAAGAGAGCACCGGGGATGGAAAAAAAGTTGATGAGTGATTTATAATAGGAAGAATAATGGAAAGTGGGTTGGTCGGGGGTGAGAGAAGGTTGAGCGAGAGGAGCCGAAGTGGAGGGTGAACGAGATAGCGTGGTACGTAGGAGGAGGATGAGAAGGAGGAGAGGGTGCTTGATAAAGGTGGAAGGAGGATGGGGGAAGGACAAGGAGGAAGAGGACGTGGAGGAACGAGGAGAAGGGGAGGGCGTCGACGGCTCGTTTATTAGTGGAGCACCGGTCCTCTCCCTTTACTTTACTACTGGCGTTGGTTCGCGGGTGCTAGGTCCACGGCCCAACAGAGTTGTAATTAATTACCAAAGTAATTATCTGATGATTTAGGAACCTACCCCTATCCCTCCCCCGTGGTGCTCCCGCGACCACCGAAACTGAAACGAATTACTATTACCCATATCCGAAAACTACCCACTGGCGGCAGTAAGGCGCGAGTGGAAAGGAAAGGAGGACGAGGTGGTGGCGGAGGGACGAGGAAGGATACCGGGTAGGAGGAAAGGAACGGGTCGAGGAAGCGGGGAACAAGGGGTCGAAGCCGAAGGAACACGACGAGGGGAACGGCGGCGGAAAGTTTTGGCTTGGATCGAGTAAAGCACTCAAGTTTGGCAATCAAGCGGTATCACACTATATAATGCTTTTATTGTTATCGTATTGATCGATGAGTTTCATGCATTCACCGCTCGCTGTCCGTAATTTGTTTCCAGCGTACGCTACTCGAATTCGAGGCGAGACGCGACGGGATCCCTTGGTTTTAGCGTCGAAACGACATTATAACTTGACTCGTTACCGGCCTTCCAGCGAAAGCTCCGGTCAATATACCGCGCGCTCCATCGTTCGTGGGAATTCGTTTGCGAGCGTCTCGTAGCGAGAAAGTAAAGTTCTAAAAATTTACATGCGACGCGAGACGAAATGATTCACGGTCGTTAAACATATTTCTCTCGATGCGAGGACACTTTTTTTTTATCATCTGTCATCGATTCGGGGAGAATTGAAATATTCTCCTTGTTCGTTACTCGGTACTCGTTCGCTTACAGTCTCATTAGGAATTTAGGATTTAGGTTGGCGATACTCGTGCCCCGTGAGCTACGGAGAATCGTGGAATCGTATCGACACGGCATCCAAATACGACAGGAGGATAACTATAATTGGGTGCCGTGTCGGGATCCCGTGTACCATCGAACGTCCTACACCGCGTGTACCTGTTCTACCGAAGCCATTCCGTTGACACGCACTGCTGCCAAGTTCGGTGACCGAAGATGCGCGTCGTGTTGGCTCGTCTCGCGGATCGTCCTATTCCAGTTTCCAAATGCGGACTTAAGAATGGGCAATCGGAAGAATTCATTTCCCCCGTACGAAAATGCATGTCTCTCCGTTCCGACGTATTTGGAAGCGCCGAGAGCGCGACTCGTCATTATTCTCGACGAACGTGTCGAGCCCTATCGGAACTGCCAAACTTTTCCAAGGAACATTACGGTCTTACGTGACGTGCATTTGTTTGCTCCTACGGAATGAGACGGAGGCCAGGAATGGAAAATTCTTCTCACCGAACGTTATCTCCGAGAAGTGACATGGCGAGTGGAAATGCCCAATAATAAAAATCCTACTCTTGACAGTGCACAATTGTGGGGTTGTATATATTAGCCGCGAAGAACATTCAGTGTCACGTTTCGACGACTGTTTAGGACTAAGTTTATTACTAGGACGGTTTAGGTTTAAGTTTATGACTACGCCTGCTTAGGCTCAAGCGAGAATGCGCTCGGTCCAAGGGCCCGTTGAGTGCGCAAGGAGTGAGGCCCACGTGCGTGGCACGTGAAGTGGACTGTGGGTGGACAGAGTGATGCGAGTGGGTGCAGTGATGGAAGGAGAGAGTTGCTTAGACCACCGAGGGGTGCAGATCGTAGCGTGGAGTTGGAGATCGTGAAGGATAGATCTTAGCATAGCGTTGAGTTGAGAGTAGCGTTGAGTTGAACATACGTTGTGCGATATAGAGTATAGCGAAGACTAGAGTGAAATCTTACTGTATATTGTCTTCTCAACCACACATTTTCCATATTACGCAAATTACAATAGACCAATTCTTGAACCTGCTAACCACCATGTCTTAATAAATTCCTACACAATTTCCCCTGATTCAACCCCAGACACTGTGTTTCATCCTCGCAACTTCCATTCACCGAATTTCCCGGAGCAAAGTCCCACGCATGCTCGATCCTTCGAAGTGTCCATATCAATCGCGAATCGATCTCGTTTAATCGTGAAATATTCGTCGACACCGTGTCCTTCAACCACGTACCTACTAATCGCACACGAGCAAACCTCACCAGCTAGCATAATTTTCCCCGACCTCTCTCAAATACGGCGTCCGCTCTCAATACCAATGCCCAGCGATACGCTAGTGGCGTGCCACACCGCGGCAGCGTCGGCGTTGCGAGAGTAGAAACGGACACATAATTTCAGACGCGTCCCACCAAGGCATCGTGGAAAATCTCGTTTCGCGCGAGCACTCGAGGCTAGCGGCGCGTATGCCCAGAGAGCAAGGGAGATGAAGTGTTTCCCCACCGACCTCTCCGTTTGACTTTGCCGTTAATGAGTGAGGCGAAGATCCCACGGACTACGTCTCTGACAGAGTTCGGGGTCATTAGCGGCAGGGAGCGGTGAAATCAGGCGAGCTTATGCCGGTTTCCATTAATCGCGCGACGCGAGCCGTGGTCCATGCCTAACCGTTGGTGGCGGTGGCGGCGCACCTGCCAACCTAACCTACGAGAAGGGGGGTTGATGACAAACAGCCCCGCGCTGAACTTTCTGCGGACCAGGTGGTGTGCGAGGAGGGACGGAGGATGCGGGGCTCGTTGGAGAGTGGGAAATCGAGATAGCGATGGAGATAGAAATACAGATGGAGATGGAGGCTCGGAACAGAGGTGGTGGTGGTGTTGGTGGTGAAGAAGGACGGGGAATGAGATAGAGACGACGAAGGAGTAAGCGCGAGGTGGGATAGAGGAATGGATAGGGTGAGTGTCAAAGACAGAGAGGGAAGGAGGGTGCGGTGTATAGATCGAGCTAGGAGAGAGACTGGCGTGAGAGGGAGATGGTGGTACGAAGAGGGTAAGAGGGAAGGGTGAGCGGTGAACATTGGAACGGGACGACAAAGGGAGGACGGACACGGTAAAGCGGCGGGATGCAAGCGGAGAGAGAGTTTCACCACCGAATGAAATTTAAAGTAAATAATGCAAGTTTAAACGCTTGCACCATTGGTTCTGTCGGTGTGCATAACCCGGCTCTCACGCCCCTTCTCCACCCTCCTCCCTTTTCGTGCGCGCGCGCGTGTGCGCGTGCACGTCAGCGGCAAACACAGAAGTGCGGTGTGGGAACTAGTGAAAGAGGAGAACGAGGGATCGGTAGTATTTACAGCTTCAGAATGATCTGCCACTTTCACGTCCAGCTGGTACCAGCGGTGACCCATTAGAGAAGGTCTCGTTCCTTCCGTTCGCATTATATTCCAGGGTGTAGGAAATCCGACGTACAGAGACATTGCCCACGGTCCTTTCCCTTCGTTCGCGTTGCCTGCGAGTGAACGAGGTGCCGAGGGAAAGCGATGGAAAAACGCTCAAGCAGATAACCCGTCGACGTACGAATCTAACCGATCTGGATGCTGGACCCGTTCTCATAGGGCGCGCGCGTCTCCAATTTCAGCATTTCCGTCGCGACAGTCGGATTAATTAAGCGCGCCAAGCCACGACGCCCTTTCGCGTAGCGGAGAGACGCGCGGTGTTCGCGACAGTGTGGTAGAAAGGAACGCGCGAGTTGAAAAAAATACGAGGGAAAGGGACTCGAGGACGAGAAAAGACAAGACGACGGAGGGAAGGGTGGGATAGAGAGTACGAGGGTGTTGGAGGAGAAGAGTGAGAAAGAATGAAATTGTGCGAGAGAAAATCTCGCAACGGGAAAAGCGAGATGGATACCATCGTTGGTATGAGGTTCGTGGTTTGATAACGCGAGGGATCGTGGCGCACACGCGCACGCTGATAAAGAAGAGAAGGGGGTGGAAAGCGTGGTTGGGTGTAGTCTTGTATATAAAACATTCAAAAGGCTGTTTTTATTTCGGTGCGATTCAATGCATTCTATAGTGAAGGCCTGCCTGCCTGCCTGCCTGCCTGCCTGCCTGCCAGCCAGTCCGCCTGCTTCTGCCTGCCCGCCTGACTGGTCGGTACGTCCTTCTACCCTTCTTTTCTACCTGCAAACGCCGAAGCGAACATCTCTCTGCCTCTCACTCTTCATCCTGCCTGCAGGCACCGACGTACGCCGTCCCCCTTCCCACATCCCCAATTTCTCCTCCCTCACCTTTGGTGCCACCGCCTCCTCTCGTCCACCCCCTTCGACCCCCCCCCCCCCCACTCACCCCTCACTCGCCATGGAATCGCCTATCTTCTATCCTTCCATCGGTCAAGCGGGCTTCCTGCCTGCATTTCACATTGATGGATTTACCAAAGAAAAAAAATGCAGAGACGGAGCGCGGGCGGAGGAGCGAGGTTGGAAGGGCATGTGCGTATCTGTGCGGCAAAGGGAGAATGCCAGATCGGAAGCTGGAGTGATCGAGACGGAGAGAGCTGGTAGACAGGCATGGAGAGAAGAGAAGAGAGAGAGAGAAGGCAAAGGGTGGATGTGGTAGGTATGCGTGGCGGCCCCGTTAATCCGCATACGCGCTCTATTTAAATAGTTTTGTATAATTTTCGCGTGCTCCTGGCCGCCTCGATGTTCAATCCACCGTCGAAGCGCGCCATTTCGCGGCCGCGCCGTGTTCCATCGCTCTCGGATTTAAATGCGAGTAACCGTCCTGTGTATATTCGACGTTCCCCCGATGAACGAACTTTTGACGTGTTCTCGACCCACCACCTCTCTCCCATTCCATCCGTTCCTTTCACCTTCCCGCCGCTCGCACTCGATCGTCCACGCTTCTACGACCCGAGAATTCTCGTGTCCAGCGGAAACGTGGACAGGATTCGAATGCTCGCTTCGAGACGTTTTGACGAATAAATGACGACGAGCGACGGGCCGGTTCGAAGGTGGCCGACGAGCGTTGCCCGTAGATAAAGTGGAGGTCGACGCTCGGGAACGAATCTTCTCTTGAGTCGCGAAAAATTCATCCCTTCGAAAGGGTCTCTTTCTCTTTTCTCGATTTTTTTTTTTTCGTGTCCAAGGGAAAGGACTCCTTTCTCGGCGCTGAACGCTCTCACGCGAGTGAAACGCGTCAAAAGTTCCGGTATCGTTCGAAATTCACTCTCGAAAACTTCCAACGATTAAACTTTCGTTTTTTCTCTTTTTCTTTCTCTTTTTTTTCCGCTCCGATCGCGTACTCTTTCCCCATTTCCATAAACCGCGGACGCTGCACGCGGCGCGTTCTAAAAAGTAGAATTGCGATGAATTCGGCATGACGCGCTGTTGCAAGCCGACTGTGCACTAAAATTTCACCGCACATGCGGCCGATGTAACATTACGCGAAAAGAGTAACTTCAATCGACTCCATAGTCTCGCCTCTCTTCGTGGAAACGCGTTTGCGCGATACGCGCCGCGTGCAGAATTCGCCGCTCGCAGCGAAGATAAATAAACGGTTGGCAGGAGAATTGGTGCAGAATTTGAAAATCGTCCGCTTTGACCGCGTTTTCGCACAAGAAACGAATAAATCATCCCTTGATCGTTTTAAATATCCACTCGCACTTCGAATAAATACACGAACAGGTTCTTACGTGGACCATGGAGGATTTCTCGTACAATTAGATGCCCTCTTATTACTCGCGCGATGTCTTTTACACGTTTCCTCCTTCGGCTCTCACCCTCGATACTCTACCTGCCCGCGGGGTTGGTGGATCGTTCGGCAGCTTAGGAAGCTGAACGTAAAATCGCTGGTTCCAAGCGGTGAAGAGGGTTGGGGAGCAGAACTGGTGGAAAGGAGGCGAACAAAGCGACCCATCGGCGCTCCGCTTTCGCGAGGGTTAATAATGGAATTATGAATCGCGTCGCGGCTAAACTTAATGCGATTTCCCTGTAAACCCCCGCATAAGCGTCGCCGGGCACCATCTCCACCCCTCTCTCTCTTCCTCTCTCTCTTACTTCGACTCTATTTCTCCCTTTACCTTACCCTCCTTCGTACTCTTCCGCCCCTTATTCTCATCCGCTTCACCCCTCTCGCGACCGATCAATGGAACACTCGGATGTACCCCTCCGCGTCCTGGACTTCTTCCTCGCGCGGTTGATCCTTCGTCTATCACGAATTTTGGCTAATTGAAATAAATTAAGGGGGCAGAAGGAAGAGAAGAGGCTGTGGGCGCACGGACAAACGGACGGACGGGAGCTCGGATGGACGGATGGACCGGACGGTTGGTCGGAGGAAGCTTTTGTCTCGTTCCCTGCTCCGCTCTGACGTTCGCTCCACTCAATAACGAAGGGTGAAGCCCTGCGCGTCACGGCGTCACACGTCCTGCTCTTTGAATTCTACGCGAGTCCGGCATCCACGATGGTCAGTAATTGGTGAGGCGAGCGTAGCACGGGTTTATTAAATGAGGGAAGCTACGATACGATCTCCGGGTAATAATCGCGTAAAGTTTCACCTTATTTAACGAGCTTCTTTCGCCGATCTTGATAAGTCTTTCGAGGTTGGAGGTAAAGAGGAAAGGGGTGGAGAGAGAGAGAGAGAGAGAGAGAGAGAGAGAGAGAGAGAGAGAGAAACAGAGTGAGTGAGGGAGAAAGCAAAAGTGGTGTTAGTAGTTTTTGGGAGTTTCGGGTAAACGAGTTTAGAGAGATAGGTTGTACGCATGCACGAGTAATTCGAGAGTTACTTGTATCGATTAATTAACAAGGGTATGGACGCTCTCATCTTTAACATCGTATTTCTTTGAGACCGATCTCATCGCGAAGAAAGTGCGAAAATGGAAATGGTCCTCGTTAATCAGAAATTTTTTCTAGAGACGGATCCGCGCGTTACAGACCTTCCTTGCAGCACGTGGACGATGGAAAATTCATCGCGAGAAAGAAAAATCACGACAGGGGGAAAAAAAGCCGCTGGTACGAGTCTCCATTTCGCCTCGTTCGGAAGATCGTCGGTCGTATTAACGCCCGGTGGACTCGATGGCACGATGGCGAAAGTGGAAGGGAAGAAGCGAACGAGCCAGCCGAGGAAAAATCGTTTGCAAAAAGTAGTCTCGAATTACAGAAAAGAGAGAAGCGGGAGCGCGCGCGAGCGCTGAGCGGAACTGAAATGGGCGAGGAAGCGGGGCGAGATACGGAGAGAAGGAGAAAGAATGAAAGAAAGAGCGAGCGAGAGTAGGAGAAGGGGGTGGTAGCTCTCATTATAATGTAATTGCATTTCGTTAATAAACCGCGAGAAGAGGAAAGAAGAGGGGCTACGATGGGGAAGGGAGGGTGAAGAGGAGGCCGAGAGTAACACCAGCCAGTATTTTACCCGGCCATTAAATGAATTTATTTCCCCGTCCTCGTAAAAGAAGCGTTAATAAAGCCATGTCGGGGTCAGTCCTACACGTACCGAGCAGCGAACTACACCTACGAATAACTCGGGGCCCGTGTAGCCAGGAGCGAACGATTTTGTACGCTATTGATGCGCATCGACGAATTTTTAATCGACACGTCGGACGCTCTATTCACGAACCGACCGATCGAGCGAAGCGGGATCGCTTTACGCGGCGACTCATTTGTCAATGGCAATTTTAACGCATTACAGGTGACCTTCTCCCAAGAGCCGGTGCATTATAAGCGTCAAGCAAACACGCGTAGCATCCTCCACGTAAGTAAGACAAGAGAGCTTTTCGCTCGATTGTTCCACACAAGAGGGCTTTACATAATTACCGCGCAGGTACAAGAAGTCGCATCACCACCTATTCTCCACCGCGAAGTGCACTACCTACTCACCACCTCATTATTCGTCCCTCTACTTAAGCGTGTTTACACGATCGGTGGATACTCGACACCCCGCCAGGCGAGCTGTCCCTTTGAGAAATTTCAAAATCGCCACCCTACCACCCTCCCTCTCGATGCTCCTCGAAAAGAGGAGCGGCTTTGCGATACCGTGAGAGACGGGCTCTCTCGGTCTCACCTCGGCAAAAATCTTCCCGCTCCATCTCGAATTCTCCACTCGTACGGTGTTTATCGGCCCGCCGCTGGTCCGCGCCACGAGACGCCGATGGAGGGAGTGGAACGCAACGTCTCTCGATAGACAACAGCCTGGAGGACGAGCGCCGTGCTCGTGTGAAGAGGATCGAGAGGAAGAGACGACGACGAGGCCTTCGCCAAGGGGTTGCAAACGGGTGCCGAGGGGGTAAGTGGCTGAGGCAGAAGGTGGCTGCGGGTGACGCAAGGGGACCCACCGAGGGTGGTAACAGAGGGGTTTGGGGCCGGCCTAAAGTATAACTCACAATGCGCGCGACGCGCCACGGTTGAGAACAGGCACACCGTGGCAGTTAGGAGCACGTGAGAGGCATACGCGATCCTCTCACATATTCCAAACTGACGAGGAAGGTCTTCCATCCCTCTCGGCCTCTTGGCCCACGTTTTCAACCCCCCGATATCCCGAGGCCCCACACCTTCCGACTCCGTTCTCTTTCCGACGTGTCGATTCCTTCCTGGCCTTCGGGGGCTTCGCGTGGGCGCCACCACGCGAAACGCTCAATCTACCTCTCTCGACTCGATTTTTCGCCAATGCAATTCCTCGCGACGTCGTTTCCGCGAGTGTTCCTTGCGCTGCACTATGCAGGAACTCGATCGTTAATTGTACCCTGGTGATTTTTTAGACCGATGTATCGTAATATCGTAAGTCGGCGTGTTTATTATAACTCGTGTGATCCGATTGTGCTGTAGTTCGGCATTCGAACGGTCTTGTGACAAAGAAAAGTGTGTCCTTTGTAGGCAGTTGTTGTCGGACCTAATCTAATCGTAGCGCATAGACGTATGACTGTCATTCGTCTTGATTATTTTCGTTTGCTCGTTTGTTTTAATAAACTCGGTTAGTACATAGATTAATAATTATTCCACAATATCTCCACTTCTTATTTAGAATATACCAAAGAGGTCGTAAGATCCCACGCGCTACAGCGAGAATCTACACGCGTAACAAGTTTGACCGAAATCAGGGGGAGTGTGTAGAACAATAAACGCGTTTGGCTTTGACGGAAAGCGATCTAGAGCAAAGCTCGTAAATAATTCTACAGTCCAAGAATAGACGCTTGATGCACAGCTGCTTTAAATATTCTACCTGGGAATGTGAACATTGACGAGAAATCCATGCGAGTCGCTCGTAGATCGAAACGACAGGCACAACTCGCCGTAAACACCGCTTTTATTTACCGTGCCGTTCTTGACAATTTTGAGAACTCTCGAATCGAAGTATCCACGTTGCTCGTAAATTCTCGGGAAATTTTTCAAAAAATCTCTTCTCCAATCCCATCCCGACCTTCCTCCGTCCGTGATTCATCGCGTTCGTCGCTCGTCTCGTCGTTTGTCTCTCCGGAGCGTATCCACCGGCATTCACGGCGGGCTACGAGCCTTTCAAATCCTCTTCCACGAGTCCGCCATTCTCCCACATGCGCCGTATCCTTCGCCTACCTAGCTGCGAGGCTAACGTTACTCCGACACGGTATCTCGAATCCGGGGTGTCCCGATCGGACGATGTCACGAGCAGCCATCCTTTATTAAGGTGACAGACACGAGGGCTGGGTGGGTCCCTTCGTCTCGGCGACGTTTCCGTCGAATTTCCTCGTGGACGAGACACACGATCCCGTCAGCGAACTTTGGGCCGGCGGATCGTAATTTCACAGGGGCCTTCGGATGATGAAAAGTAGTTTGCATACTAGTTGGCGAGCTAGCCCTTGGATCCCCGGATGTCGAGTTAGCCGGAGAGAAGGGAGGAGAGGTGGAAAAGTGAGAGAGAGAGGGAACGAAAAATTTTCAAGGGATCGATCGTCGCGCGTTGCGCCACCCGGAGGATTATTGGTGCCCACTTTCGGCATTTCTCACCGATTAAATTAGAGACTAGATTCTACTTTCGAATTTTTATCGCTCCCACCCCAGAGGGCGAACGGAGCTCCGCAGAGATAATTAGTTAGACGGGGTTGAATATTTTTTGCGCGTGGAGAAAATCAGTTCGTTGATCTCCTTCTATTTTATTTTTTCTCTCTCTCCCCCCTCCCCTCCTTCGCGAATGAAACGGCACGAAGTGGGTAGGTACGGAGCCGGCAAAAGCGAACGTCACGCGCTTTCGTATGAATTTTCTCCGTTCCGCTTTACTCGTTCCCGCTTTACGCCGCAAAATCTGAAATACGGGTCCTCCACTTGGTCGTCACGAAAATACTGCTGGTACGTGTACGGCCTGGGGCGAAATGAAGGTTATCTTTAGGCGGTCCGTTTTAAGTTGTGCTACTTTGCCGCCCGTAGCTCGTGCGCATTTTTTGCGCCCTCTTCCTCCTCTCCACGCTCTTCCACCCCTCAAAACCCTCGCTCGACCCTCGGATTTACGGTACTCGCGCACCATTCTCCAACTGTCCGAAGCAATGCGCTATGATAATGGATTTTTAATACTCCAGAAGAACGTCGTGAGTAGCTCATGACCATAGACATAATATATCTAGACTGCGCGTTGACGGAGTGGGAGTAGAGCTCACGTAGAAAAGGATGCACTGTGTTTTTGTGTCTGTGCGTTCTCTCTCGTTCTCGTGCGAACGGAAATACGGGAAAACAGTTGCTAACTAAACGTTTCCTCTTCGCGTGAGAGCGAGAGAGAACGCACGGACACAAAAACAGGTGCATCATCCTTTTCTACGTGAGCTGTACACCCCACTCCCGAAATTTGGGAGAAAGCGCAGTCTAGGTATATTATGTCTATGCTCGTGACACTCCGACGTCACGACGCCCAGGATATTCAATAACAAAAACTCCTTACGTGGAAACAAACAAATTCGTTCAGCTCCATCTCAATCTCCATCTGCTTTGCCACTTGAAATTAAACGAACGTTAAGAGCAAGCTTTTCTTCACCAAGAGAAAATTATCGTACGAATCGCGCAACGAGAAATTAAAGCCTTTCGCTCGGACGGTGGCGCGAGGCTTTGTCAAATCTACATGACAATGGTTCGATGCTTGGCGATCGTTTGTCCGCTAACGTGGACATCAATCGGATCCCTTTGACGGCAAAGAACGGCGCCTGTGCGGAGGCTCCGCGCGTCGGCCCGATGCCCATAGCTATACAACCGCCCGATTAGCTGGCTAATCTAAATGAAAGCTTCGAGAGGGGTGCGCGCGCGCGCGCACAGCGAGGGAAGGCGGAGGCGAGTGCTCGACCGCAAATAAACATGGGATTTCGGCGGGGGGAGTAAGCGAGAGGCAAACATTATACATGCGCAATAAATAATCCCGTGTGCACACGCATGTTTGGGCACGTACATGCCGTTCGAGCGAAGGGGTGGCTAGGTAGAAAGGGGTGAAGCAGACGATGAGAAGTGGGCGAGAGGAGGTGAAGAGAGAGCGAGGAAGGGCGACGAGAAAGGGTGGAACGGAGAACACCATCCCGTGTTACTCCAACCCCTCTCATCACCGGTAGACTCGTGTCGCCCTCTTTACTCTACTCTTCCTCCATCAACAAAACAACCACCCTCCCACCCCTTCGATCCTCCACCTCACCAACACCCTCCATCGTCTCTCTCCCACCACGGTGGATGCTCGCGTGGATAACGTTATTACCCCGCCGCACAAAGCTTTGACTTTCTGTGCCGATGCACCGCGCTAGATTATTTCCCTCAATTACTGTGTAATTCGATAAATACCGCCCAGCGTTGCCCATCAATTTTGTGCCCCTAGTTCCCGTTAATCCCGTCCCTCGGCTTCGTACGGCTTCACCGTAAATTCTTGTTTCTCCGTGCATCGTTGCACTTATATTCCTTATACGGGCGGTCGGACCAACGGACGAACGAGAGGGGGATGAGGACGGAGGATACACGGTAAACGGAAGAGGAATCTCGTTTCGGATCAAAGCGTCTCTACGGGGATTATCATGGTATTTTTGTTTCGTAGCGTACGTCCGACGCGCACGCGCGCGCTTTCGTCGTTTCGGCTCCCGCGCAACGGGAACTAATTAGATATGCGAAAGGTCATCGGGCAGCTGGCGGATTAATTGCAATCGAGCGTCGATGCGCTTGCTACGTGTATCACAAAGGAGGTGTGGAGTACGAGTCTCGATGGAAGAAACGCGAGGGGAACGGTAAGATCGGATGTTCGTGGATTTCGATGTTCGGAAGTAATCACGCGTAAGCCTACGGCGGTGAAGGCTCGCGTCATGCGCCGTCATTCCGTTCGACGCGAATCTCAGAAGATCGGCGAATGACGAGGCCAGTGGACGTGTCACCTACGAGGGGAGGAGAAACAGCAATTTCGCTTTCGTTAATTGTGGGTCCGACAAATCGGCTTTAAGGATTCCGGGCTCCGCGCGGGGCCTTCCTACGTTTTTCGGGAGATGAGGAGAGACGCGACCTTTCCCCTCTGATCGTGACGTAACAAAGTGGGATGAGTATCTCAGGGGACGACGCGGTCAAGGAACGGCGGAGCGTCATCCCGAGTTCCTACGGACGGGAAAATAAATTCGCGTCAGGACAAATAAGCGCACTCGACGCCTTCTCCCACGCCGTATCCGTTTGTCCGTCTAGAATTCCGACTCTCTCTCTCTCTCTTTCTTTCTTTCTTTCTTTCTCTCTGTCCCTTCTTATGCACTCCTCTCCCTCCCAACCCCACCCGCTAACCGCGACTTCTTCTTCTTCCACCACTTCCCTCCCCTTCTTCTTCCTCTCTTTTCTTGTCGGACACAGAGACAGACGCGAGGAACACGTATACACGTAGAAAGCAGCGGCTCTCCGTGCGCTCCTCTTTTTCTGGCCCTCTTTATCCCAGGAGAGACACCTCCTGCCACCTCGGTGGCTTCACCGGCGCTCCTTTAACTTCTTTCGCGTCACCAGCATCCTATCTCACCCCTTCCACGCCCGTGCTCGTCTCCTTCTTCCCCGTGCGAGCGGTCCCACGGCGCTCCTTCTCCCGCTCTTCCTCCTTCCTCTCCGCCACCCCAATCCCAAGCCGCCCGCCTTCACCCTTCTATCTGTTCTTCGTTCTCCCCGTAATACGAGCTAAGCGATTCGGGTGCAGAGTTTTTCCTTATCTTTCCGGCGGAGCTTTTTGCATCCACCCCGGGAGAGAGACCCCGCTTTCTCACGTCCCGCTCCACTTTTGCCGCCCGCCAATATTTGCTCCCATCTTTCGGCTTATTGGGGACTGTGGAGGGAGAGAGCGCAAGAGAGACGAAGGACGAAGTGAGAGAGAGAGAGAGAGAGAGGCATGGAAAGAGAAAGAGGAAGCTAGACTAAGAAGGCCCGCAGCCTCCACTAGACGGCAGTCCGTCGGGTATTGGCTGTTCCAATGGCGGAGGAGTCTCTGCTTCTGGAAACGGTGCTAAGCTAAGTTAGTCTGATTTGTGCAAACTCAAGCCCTCACCCGGTCGCTCGCTCGCTTTTCCTTACCTGTTCTTGGATCGCTACTCCTACTCTCTGTACCCTCTCTGTTCCCCTCTGCCCTTCGGCCTCCACGTCCTTCGTTTCAAACCCCTCGCCGACCGATCCCTTCTCTCAGCCACATCACTTGCCCTTTGCTTCTCCGACTACTGCGAGGATTTCACATTCATCGACTCACGGCTAATTACGGTATTGGCCCCGAGACGCTGACGGCTCTTCATTCCGCCCACCCTACGCGCTTCGCTTCTCGATCCACCCACCCATCTGCTATACTCCTTAGCTTTCTCAAGACTACCGTCACTTCTCTCGATGTCCTTTCGTCGTGTACTTACACCAGCGTGTGACTTCCGGTCTCTTTCTTCGACTTAATTCTTTTACGTGGAATATAATTTATCTATACGGTTCTGCAAATTTTTTTTTTCTCCGACGATATTAAGGAGTTCGTCAAAAGTATTTTTACCATTTCGATTTTGAGTTGTCGCCACTTTGCAGAAAACGTTTCAGCGCATCTGTTGTAAAAGGTGCGCATCGATATTCACCCACCTCTCCCCACTTCCAGTCGCTCCAAAATTTCCAATTGGCTTTATTCCATCCGATCGCGCGCTTCTCCGATTTTATTTTCACCCATGCTCGCTCGTCAAGCCGTTACCACTTGCAGCTCTCGCGCTTGTCAAGGTCCAGAAGCTGTGCTTCTTTGAAGAGGCAGTTCGGTCGTTTCTTCAAACTTCGATTCGAATCGTTCGATCGGTCTCCCTTCCCGATAATACCCACCTACGTATACCCCATCGAGGTAGGTACCTACTACCCACCTACCGCGTATCCTTACGAAGCGAATGCTCGAGATGTCTGCTGAGTAAGACGGAACGGTGGGCCACGATTTTTCTCCGCTGGTACGGTAGGTACGTATTCGAGCCAACCGTAGAATCCAATCTTACCCTTTCGTTCTTTACCTCGCCCACTCTACCCCCTATCGTTCCCTTCCTCGTCTCTAATCTTCGTTATTCCTTCTCCGATTCCTTCCTAACGTGGTAACGATCACGAGTATGGCTCCGCGGA
The DNA here is from genome assembly GCA_944319695.1 of Tiphia femorata. Classification (NCBI taxonomy): domain Eukaryota; kingdom Metazoa; phylum Arthropoda; class Insecta; order Hymenoptera; family Tiphiidae; genus Tiphia; species Tiphia femorata. The sequence goes on along the minus strand of OX090900.1, from coordinate 20,745,519 downwards.
CCGGTGATAAGTTTCACGGGACATTGCGTGAATCACGTAATGGCTTACCACGAAGTAAGTTCGAATTTCACTCGGCCGCTCACGAGCGAATTCGAGACGCGCAAGAAGAATCACGGCACCGGTTTGGCGCCGGCCGAAGAGACAGGAGGAAGCTATAATAGGCCATTCTTCGTAGACGTCTTCTTGAGCGCGTGACTTCATACTTGGGATGGTGCGGGCGATCGTGAGATCGTAGAACGTTTGCGCACGATGCAACGACGATCGTAAAGGAAAAGACATCAAGATACAAATGATCGCGACAATTCGTGCCAGGTCAGCCATTCTACTCGTTCACGAGTATTCGAGTGCGGCGGGCACAATTACCGAGAATATTACTTCTCTCGAATGTCATGTCCTTGGATGGCCTTCCCTCTTTCTTTTCCACTTCCTCCTTCCCATCGACTCTTCCTCGTTCCGATTCGTTTCCCTCTCTCTCTCTCTCACCACTTCCGTGGAAAAAGGACGGAGGATGTCGCGGGAGAGGGGTGTGGAGGTTCGATCGAGATGTTACATAGGCTACGAGGTATGTATACGAATAGTAGAATAACAGGAATCTGGGAGGTAGAGGGTGCTAAACGCGTTGGCATTCGTGATTGCGCGCGTCGACGCGCCCATACGTACACAAAGCAGGATGATCCGCGCGCTTCGCAGCTCGGAAGGGGGTAGGGTAGCTAGCTCCGGGGTGTGCAAAACGCGCGCTAAGCAGACGTTTAAATTCAGCGACACGTAGAGCATTCTCGTAGCACCAGTACCATGGAACATAGCGCGACGGAACGTCGGGACTTTGCTTCCCGTTCTCGTTTCACCGAGGCGTCCCCACCACGCCCTTGATTTTCACCCGGCCTTTTTCTATCCACCTACCGATCATTTATCCTTTCGTTAATATCGCACCTAGACGAGAATCGCCATCAGCCGGTGACACGAAAAATCACGAACGTGGTGAAGAATCGTGGCGATATGGATGTCCCGGGTGGCGTTGCCGGTGGTTGCGTGATTTAACCGGAAACCACCCCTTGGCCCGACCCGACACCTTCGCGCGCGACCTCGCCTCCAACTTCTCCTACCCAATCTCTCTCTCCTCACGATCGTTCTCATTCTCGTTCTCCCTCTCGCGTTCGACCATTCCGCCGGTGTGTGTAATGACCTGAGAAATTGCGCCTCGATATGCAATATCGATGTCGGTAAAGAAGCGAATACCTAACGCGCGACGAACGATGTATATGCATGCCTCCTACTCCTTTCAGTTACAGACCATCGTGTAGCCCGTTGGGGTACCTAGCTAGGTAGGTGTCCGTGCATTCGGATTTATTCATAGTCCCTCGTGTCGAGTCGAGTGTCTCTCGGGTTCCTTCTCTCTCTCTCTCTCTCTCTCTCTCTCTCCGTTCAGTTTCCGTATCCTCCTCACATCCCACTCTCTTTACGGACCCCTCGTGGAGCGGAGAAAGCGAGACGAGTAAAGTACCACCAGGGTATGCCACGAGTACGCGTGTACACCTATGCACTGATGATACTTCGCGTACGATACGTCGGTACACACGTTTCCTTGAAAACTACTTCTTCCCGTGCACGCGTGGAGACACGGAAAAGTAAACCGTAGAACTTTGATCATCGACGACTAATCAATACGATGTCTCCGTCGAGTGTTGTGATTATAATTACACAAATAGAAGCTACGAGAGAGCATCACCGGTAAGGATACTGCAATGGCTCGTGTGAAATATAAGTTTCGGTGATTATCGTGCGCAGGTTGCTCCATGAGAGAGCTGTGTAAAGCAGTCGTGGACTTGCGAGCTTAGATGTCCCTTAACTCTCCTGTAATCGGGTGGGGTCACACCATAGATACATCCTAGCAGTATACAAGGCGCATACTAGGCGCATCCTCGGTGCATCGGGTTGCAACAGATAGACGATCCTTTGTACTCGGGCGCCCGTCCGTGTAAAATAGATTCTCCTATCTAGGCAACCCCATATCCTCTTAAATAATTCCCTGGAAATTGATCTTGGCGTTAGAGCAGTTTAACAAAAAGCTTCCAGATCCCTGGAACGTGGATTGGCGCGAGGGTAGAAGAAAAACGACGGGAGAACGTGGTCGGAAAATGACGTCACCGGGCCAATCGGTCGACAAACTCTATGCTAATTGCATTTTCCTACCGCGCGACAACTACCGTCGCGATTCACGTAGAACGACGAGTGTAACTGCAATCGCTTTCCCGCAGTGGCGGGGACGGGGTGTGGAGGATAACGTTACAACGGGATTACACACGATTCGCGCGACCGTCGCTGGACCGTGGATTTACGAGTGGCAACGAGGGACGAAACGAGAGCACCGACAAGCGGCGTCGTTCGTCTTCGTTTTCATTCTCGCAGCGTGCGCGAACGGGCCCGTTGGTCACGGAGGTTGAGAGACCCTGCATAGTTAAATCCTTGGGTGACGGGTGGGCCGGGACGGAGACGGTGAGAGGAAGGCCGCGGGAAAGGAAACGGTCGCCATTTCCTGGTGACGCGAAGACTCCCCGACCCAATCCTGAACCTTCAACCACCAGGGGGTGTACGAGGGAATCTCACTCGGGATAATCTACTCGCTGAATATTTTGGTAAGACGAGCGTAGATCCACGTGATATTCGAATGCACTGGGAATGCGCGTCCGTATGCCGGAAGTTATTCCTCCACCCACCGGCACCGTCTCTCGTGAGATTGTCCCGGAATTTTTTTCAGCCCCTAAGATCACATGCCTCGCGCTCGAGTCTCTCGTTCGTTCTAGTAAGCGCAACGACGAATTCAAAATTGACACAACAACGAGCGCAATGGTAACTCGAACGAGATGAGATATTAATAACCGTGGTCTTTCGTGCTCGCGGCGCACCGTACGCGCGCTTTTCGGATAAGCATTTTGAGAATTGCGAAATAATGGTGGATGCATTTTCCTTCGTCAAACATTCCATATGGCGAGCGTTGCGCAATACGGCTTTAACTAACCGCCTCGTAGCTTTTATGGCGGACTGGCTTTATCGGTTGCATAAACAATGGCTTATGTTAAACAGGGCGATACTCTATGGGCGGACGAATTCGAATTTCGTGCGCCAGGTACCGAGTCAAAAGGTTAAATCTAATACGCAGGGTGAGGTAGGAGGGTGGAGCTGCTCAGGTAAATTCGACGATATTATATTATACTGACGAATTGGTGAATGGGAATGGGTATAACTTGATGCAGGCTCACTCCATCCACCACGTTCCTTTCTCTCTCTTGTCGCTTATACGTAATAACATAATTTATGCGCAATCCATTTCGAGTGATGGCGCGAACCGCACGATTGTAGTACGTACCAGCGATTCTCATTTCGTTCGACGTTTTCGGGCGCAGCGCGTAATTATTATTTCAAGGGGTGACGCGCGAAACACGCGAATTGGAAGCAGCGTAAACCTCCCCCTCGTACGTTTACCTTCCCCGGTCTTACTCGTAGCTTCACCCTGCCGCGCCGAGCCAATCCCAAAAACCGTCGCAATCACGAATTCCATGTATTTTTTAGAACGTTCGCAGTTATTAAACTAATGTTCCAATATATATGCGGGGATACGTGTAAAGTTTTATGCACGATACGTGATTCGTTTAGCTAATGCGCATGAGAAAATCTGATATTTTATGAATCTGGGTGGGCGAGGATGTTGGGAGGTGGGAACGGGGGTGTTGGCGGAGGACTCGCGACGGAAGGAAAAAAAAAAAAAGAAAAAAAGATCTCCCTCCTCCGCCTACTCTGCTTCTCTGCACGCCACAAAAAAAATAAATAAATAAATACAACGGACCAAGCGGCGAGTAGCACCGGCATATTTTCATACAAATGTCACTCACGTAGAGTTCGCAAAACGCGTATACGTGTATATATTGCATTAGCAGGAGGCAGAGCGACGCCATTCCCGGTGTTCCCTCGCTTCCTTTTTTTTTTGCGTCGCGGCGGATGCGCGCGTCACGTTAATCAGTCCCGACGGAGAACGAGTAATTCCAGGGGAACGTGATGCCCTTACAATTGTACGTACGTAAATATCGGTTATTCTCGAGATCGTCTGCGCGACGCGCCGATACGTAGGTGAAAAAGAACGCGTTGACAATTTCTTTTCATTAACGCGCCGCCGTTCGAGAGCCGATTTAGAAATGGGAGAGGAAGCAGCGAACGCGGACGTGGACGCGCAGATTTTTAAAAGATCGAATAATTTCATTAACCCGTTAATTCCTCTCGGTCCACCGGACGAAGCCCTCCTCCTATTCGTTCTCTTGGACGATATTACGAAAAAGCGACGAAAACAAGCAGGGCGCACACGAGTGCGCATATTAATCTCGGAGCGGTCTCCTGGCCTTCCGCACCATCCCTAAGACGTCAAAGGATAACTTCAAAGGAGCCCGGGTCACGGCGCGCGATTAACCGTAAACATCAACAGCCATCAAGCCGAAGCACTTGACAACAACAAACACTTCGGTTCGTCGTATCACCGAGGCTCGGCGCGCGTGTTCGTCATCGGTGCGCAAATTCGCCTCTTGCGTCTGGGCGTTTATACTCCGACCATTAGAGATCAGTTTTTCCTTCGGCCGACCACCGGCTTCGCTCGTCGCTTTCGAAAATACGAGAAGTCGGACGAACGCGGCTGGACGAGCCGATTCCGACAGGCGTATTTTGCGAGGCTCCTCTTGTCTCCTTCGCTCTCTCCTTTTTCTCTCTTTATTTCTCTCTACCTCTCCATCTCCCCGTTTTCACGCTCACGCTCCCACAGCCCCTGGGCCCACCCGCTCCCCGACAAACGTTTCGGGGGACGGCCGTTTCGTTTGGGGTTGCAGCGAAAGCACGGTCGAAAATAAATTATGCACGCACTTCGCGTACGAATGCACACACGGCTGGTTGGCCAGGCGCTTTTCACGGGAAACGGCTTAACCGAGGGGAAAGGGTGGGATGCGTCGTTGGTGGGAGGTGGAGAGGAGCAGGAGTAGGGAGGCTCTCCCAGGCACCGGTTCCGAGAGTGTGGGACGGATGAGAGACGAGGTGGACGAAGGGAGGGAAGGAAGAGGCGTCGGGGCAGGAGGAAAGAGGAGCAAGAGTGCGCTCCGGTTTTGCTCGCGCGTTTCAATCCCGGAGGAAGGGAGGGTCGCGCGAAGCTGCCGCCACTGGGCCGGAGAACTGCAGGAAACTGAAACGTGGCCAAATCGAAATTAACTCGCGCGTAACAAAGCCACGACTGAAATATTAATTATCTGAAAATTAGTCGGATATGGGTCAGAGAGGCGATGAGTTACGTGGCTTATGGACGTCGCCGTGTGTACCCGCTGTAAATACGTAAAACGAGAGCGTGCTGACCACACCCCCGTCCACCGTCTCTACCTTTCTCGTTCCTTTGCACGTTCGCTCGACTATTCGCCTCTTCCTCCGTCGGACTCCTTTGGACTCTTCAACCTTCTCCCGTTCTTCTCCGTCGAACTTTCTCTCCTACCCCTTGCACAGGTCGTTCTTCCTTTCCTTCCACCCTCCGAGCTCTTCTTCTTCACCCCTTATCAAGCACTTTCTCCTTCTCCGCCACGGAATACTCTCCAATCTTCCTTCGCAGCTCTCGCGCCAGCTTTTACTTTGAAAGCCATCTGTGGTCGGGCCGCGCCTCGTCCTCGTTGATATAAACTTTCTCGCATTTAGAAACATTCCCGAGGGTGGACAGTGCCCCGCGTTGTTCGACTTTCTTTGTCAAGGTGCTTTCGATACCTCCGCGTATTTATCATCCACGTGGCGTCAATGACTGTTGGGACTTTTCGTAAATTATTATGAACCGTTACATAGAGTAAGTGTTCCAGTAATCAGTTATGTTCCAATGGTCGACTTACGTTTTCCATTGGTAATAAAGGAATCGGTCATATGTGGCGTTATTTGTTAATTTTATGAGATTTTATTTAACCTTAGCTTTGGTTATATTTCGATTGACGGAAAATGATTATTTCCTTAACCGCTCCGATTACTGGAACATTTAATTCGTAAATTGATTCGGATAGAAGAGAGCGTAGTTCGTATCTTTCGCAGAACTCGTGAAATTTTGGAATGTATATAACTGCCCCGGGTAAGTGTGATAATTTCGGCTTAATCATATTACAGGGATCGCAGTGAATAATAATAATTGGTTAGTTGAAATATCGTAATTCGCGTACAGATGCGATCGTGATGTTATTTAGACTACAATTAACGGTAAGCTTGGCGCGTACCAATTTGACAAATTGGTATAATGCACGAATGGGATCGAACGATTAGAACTCGCGCAAAGCCTCGTTAAATGTGAGCTGCCCTTTTATAGACCTTTTGAGAGAGGGACTAGAAAAAACTTTGGTTCGAATGCACGTGATAAAATTATCGATCGATGCGAGGGACGCTTTCGAACGAAATTCCTCTGAAACGATCATCATGGGACGGAAGCAAAATGGCGGAGAGGAAAGAGAGACATACGGTACAAGTAGCGAGGGTGAGCCACGAGTTCTCATGGAAATGTGAGTTTTTACTCCGCTCGCGCGCCGCTTAACAATCTTCACTGTAAGATAACATCGTACATTCCGCCCCGGCCAACTGAAATAACAACTGCGTGTCGGTACTCAAATTGAGCTAAAGAGAGTCGGGATTTTCGTTCTCCAAGATAAATTTCCTCCCTATTAAAAAAACACCGAATTAACCTCGTTCGTCGAGCATTTATCGCAAATCCATTCGCATGATTGTACCGGATAAATATTTAATCTCCTTTTATAACGCTCGAAATCCTCCACTAAGAATTCTCCATTCTTTGTAATGCAGTCTCGTGGTCTCTCGGTTAATCGGAATCAATTACGTTTTAATTGTCATCGATTTTTTCCTACTCCCTTCTGCTCATCCCTCGCTTCGTCTCTTTTTACCTCCAGCAGTAAATTTTTCTCCATCTACGCGTAGATACCGTCATAATGTTTGTCACCGTGCATCGACCAGGTCAATTCTAATCAACGAATACATCGTGGATGGAAAATGATCGCGGATAGATTTCCCTTACAGTTGCAGTCTACCTTGTTGCCGTCCCTCAATCTCGAAGTGGAATCACACGCGGAAGGATATGTAATAAAGCTGTTACATACCCGGGAGGTATGTAATAAAGCGGTTACGTAAGCGCGGCCACGTAGGTACGGCGTAGTCGCCAGGCCGTAATAAAAGCCCGATGCAATAAACGCGATGTAATAAAACTTGTCGAATCTGTCCTCAAGGTTGGTGCCGGGAGGACTGGCCGGAAGGGTGGGTGGAGGTTTTGGAAAAACGAGGAGGGATGGACGCGAAGGTAGGGCGTTTCGGACCCCTCGTGTTTACACGTATATAAATGTTCGAAACGTTAAGTATACACGGTGGAGTAATGTGTGCACGGGTGCCCGGAGAGCACGAGGAGGTTTGGCGGACGTTACGGGCCAGACAATCACGACCACTACTAATGGAAATGACACACACCTGACTTGCGCTAACTAACATTTAGTTCGAACATGGCGTACAGGTTCTGTTTGTTTGATTGTTTGCCAAAAGCCCGCAAATATTGGCCGATCCATTTACTATGCGCGGTGCGCCCATCCCACGATGGACGCGTTACGGCGCATACGCGCGTTGGCTTTCTCCTGCTCTCGGTGCTTGGGCATCGCTTGAAAATATTTCTGGTCCACCGTGTTACATTTCCCGTTAAATGTGAGCTATGCCGTTCAAACCTGCGCATTTTCCCCGACGTTGATGCTCGTCGAACGTCGATGGCCGCGTTGCCGGCTACATCGTGCGCGAAAAGATTTTGCCACTTTATTACTTCGCGTGCAGGGCGTCGTGCTGTACCGATTTGACGTTTCGACCGCTCGGAGAGCCTATCGTTTACTCGTCGTTCTTGATTCACGAGAGGGTAAAAAGTGTGCGGAGACGCGCGAAGGCAAATTTAAAATTGCGCGCCACGGTAGTGTGCTAAAACAGAGCGAAGTTTAATCTTCGTTTTGCCGTTGTTACGCTTGGATCGTGGAAATTTAACGAAGAAAGCAAATCAGTGCTTTCGCACTGGTATTCTTCCGTCTATTTCTCTACCAAATTTTTTTCCAACGTTGCCACTCACTCGTGCATTTGCCATCGTCTCGTCGTAGACAACGCGACTGGTTCACTTTGGAAATTTACCATTATCAGAAGCAACGACACGACGTTCGCTCGTTGAAATCGTAACTGACGAGGCCCTCCCTAGAAGGAAGAGCGACAAGAAAAAAAGAACCTGCACGGATACGCTCGCGTACGACGAGCCGGCGTTGCCTCGAACGAGCGCCGTGTAATAAAGGGAGGATAGGGGGGCCAAAGTGCAGTGAGTCAAATTACGGGAACGAGAATTTATGAAACGGACCGAGGTTGGTCCGATTCGTCGGCTTCCCGGGGTACCGGAAATAGGAGGATGCGAGGGTGGGTGTCTACGCGATGGCGTTCGTTCGTGGCGGCCTCGTCCCTACGAACAGATGGCGTGAAATCAGTTTTTATTTTCCTACATTCGTGTCAGCCGCTGTAATACGACGTTCTCTTCTCTCCTCGTCCTCTTCGTCCCAGTCTCTCTCCTCCACCCTCCTCGCTCGTTCTCTCATCCCTTGTCAAAACACACGAACGCATTGTCACGCTCCTCGGTTCTCTAACGGGCTCCGAGATTGCCCGAAACGTCCCTGGGAATTGAAGTTACAAGGATCGAGATGGAATCGCCGATCTTCCTCGAGCTTACGTCTCAGCCGGGAATGGATATTTTGGGTATTTTTGCAGGACCCCACTCTCCATCTCGACGAATCCTCAACGGTGAGGTTCTATTCTGGGAGAGAGCGGCCGCGAGCGATTTGTTTTACGCCGGAGGTCGTCGCAACTTAATCATGCGAATGTGTAATTAAGTTGGCGGTTCGTATCGATCCGAGAGAAATTTAGGAGGAGAAATAATAGCGGGCATACGTTATTTTCCTCGAACTAACGAGGAAAGTGTTCCGAGGGAAAAAAAAAATTCTCATCTCGGGAATGAGCCTCGATCGCCGGTGAAGATATAAATTCTGTAAAAGTACTTTCGCGACCCTTCTCTCCCATTATTAACGTGGCCTTAAACGATCGTTTTACAAGAGGATCGCGTAAAAGGAATCTGAATCGAGCCTACTTCGCGATTCGATCGAACTACCTCGTCGAAGTTTCTCGAGGACTGTATCGACGAATATCACCCTCCTAAGTAGATTACGGGCACTTTGATGCCGCTAGACAAGGCGCCTCTGCCGACACACCAGCGCCGTCTCCTGCATTCGAAACACCAATCTAAAATGCATTCCTGCGCGCCGGATGCTGACGACGCCCCGACAAAATTCCCTTTGTGTCGGAGCTCCGTTGTTTGCTTACGTACGAACGACGAGACTCCGTCGTCAAGATTCAATAATTTGCTTTGGGACAATAAACGGCGCGGTACAATTTGTTGGAGATCTTGTAATATTTAAGGGTAAAGTGAAAGAGTTTATTATAACAGCGGTACTTAGCACGTAAGATATTCGATGTATGAAAATAGCCGAGAAGGCTAATAAAGATCAATCAATCAATCAAATCCCTAGAAAAGAAGCTCAGGCTTTACTTCAGAGAAATCGACGTGTCCCTTCGAATAAACCATGCGTCCATAATTGAACGAGCTGATGCGCCAGTAACGAGAATGTTAATAATCAGGCTACGTGTAGTGAGTGAGCGAGGTTACAACGTCCTCCCTATGTAAACTTCGATTCGATTCGCATCGCGTCGACGAAGTTCCCGTAGCGTCACACTTACGCTCGAAAGCCACAGCTATTAATTTCAATTACGCGCTATTAATTTCACCCGTAGTTACCAACGAAGATTTCCCTGTTAGCAACGTTGCCTTCCACCGATTCCCACTCCACCTCCTACCACCATCCTTCATTTTTCATTACGTCGTACTCTTCTTTCTCTAGGTTCTCTCTTGCCACGGATCTCATTTTCTTCTTCCTTCATCTCTCTCGTCTCTTTTCCCTGATCCGACTCACGTCTCTTTTTCCTTCTTCCCTGGATGTAATATGCAAAGGAATGCGCGATTCACGGAGCACGACTCTTCGCCAAAATGATCGACGAAATAAAATCCTTTCCTCGAGAATGAGGTCAGGGTTATCCGCGACCGCAGAATCGGCTTCTTACTGCCCCTCAATTAGACATAGAGTTTCCTGTTCACCGTCCGACTTAGCGAGGGACGGACTTTGACAACGGCCCGAAAGTTCTCGCGACTTTCGTTCATTCGTCTGCTTCTTCTCTTAAGTCTTCATAGCTATTACTTCCAGAGTTCTAAAGGGTCCCCCGAGGAACTGTCTTCCCGAACTCGGCGAGGATTTAGAAAACTGCCCTACGAACATCCCGACGATATCACAACTGAATTTCACTTTTCCGAGTGATCGGGCCGAAAACTTTTCCACCAAATCCGGCGGAATAGGCGGGACAGATTAAAGTGAGACCTCGAGATTTAAGGCTCGTGACACGCTGGTAAACAAGCTCGAAACTTTTATTAATGCAATAAATATAACAGCGGAGGATAAACTGCTCCGGGGTTTTTGAGTCACGATGCACTCTCGAGATCTCCGTGGAACTTCAACATTAGTGGATTAAAATAAATTCAGCCCGCGAGCGTCGAGAAGAATTCGCGTAGAGATCTTCCGAGTTATTTTACTCTCGCGCCATTGAAAAAAATTACTGTCGTATTGTGCGAATTAAAGGTGGACGTAAATTTGTCGTGGCATCCTTTCCGCCTCTTACCGCGACTCTACGTTTCCAGCGATTAAAAGCAATCCAGCGGCGTGAGATCATTCGAAAATTCTCGCATCGCCCCGGGGGTGGGTCTCATCACGATTTACTATAAAGAAACGCAATTATCCCGCCTTCGGGGCGCTCCATTACTATTACTATCTCTCCCGCCGAGTTCTCCCCCTTTAACGAGAGATAATCTCCGGCATCGCCGATCGCGTCGGTACGAATTGATCCGGGGGATGTACGAAGGTGAAAGAAAATCTTGATAAAGGCCCTCTCCTCTCACCTACCCCCGTTCTCTCGCTCCCGTCCCACCCCACCTTCCTCCCACTCTCTCCACTTCTCGGTTCGCTCGGTTGCAGCTTTCGAGACGGTTCCATCCCAATCGAAGTCAGTTATTCCTCGCAGGTTTCGCGCAGAATTGGGTAGTCCGGGAATATTGGAGAAGCGAGTTGCTGGCTGGCGAAGAAGAAGCATCCCTCGCTGCTACGGTAATACGAGGGAGAGGATGGAGACGAGAGAGAAGAGAGAGAGAGAGAGAGAGAGAAGGCGCGAGAAATCGTGGAGGAACGACGAGGCAAGGAGGTAAGGGTGGCAGCAGGAAGAACGCGGGAAGAGGGAAGAGAGTGGGGAGGGATATTAAAGGTCGAGAGTTGAAACACTCGGTAGAGAATATGTGACTGGGCGGCATCTATCCACACTCATTTGGTATTCCATGGGACACCTACGCCTCCCTATCTATTACCCCCCCAACTTTCTTCAATCTAGGCGTTTTGCTCTCGTTTTACCAATTTATGGATCCGCGCTCGGTTCACTACGGAGGTTAGCCTTGTTTGAATTACCAACCCCTACGTCGACGGCTAAGGGTGGTCGGGACCGGTAGTCTGGTCAAAGTTCGCCGCGCGAGTTTACGGTGTATTTTCAAATACCGCGTGGAAGGATCGGAGAGGGGTGAGAGTGAGAAAAGAGAGAGGGAGAAAGAGGGACGGAAGTGAGATACGAAGAGAAAAAAGAACTAGAGTGGGCTGTGGGAACGGAGAGGAGAGGAGGACACGAAGAGGGTACCGAGAAAGTGGACGAGGAAGAGTAAGAGGGAGTGAGATAGAGAGAACGAGAGAGAGAGAGAGAGAGAGTTTATTCTCTCGCGCTCTTCCTTATTTCCATAATATCTTCTTTGAACTCGTGATGAAAAACTCGTGGGGCTAAAAAGCAACCTATGCTGTGCTTTTCCTTTGAACGCCACGAGTGGCAGACTGATGCTGTCCTTACCAGCGCGCGCCGAGCGGACACGCAAAAACTTTAGAAGAGAGCGAAAGGTTCCGCGCTTCTTCGTTCCTTTCCTCTCGCAGTTTTCCTCTTCTTGTCTCTCGTTGCAATGGCATTTCTCTCTCTTTCTATCTCTCGCACTAACGTTCTTATCCTCCTTCGACCTCGCCTCGAATCCCTCTGCCCTTTACTCGGGAGCTGAGACGTCAATTCGGTACTGCTAAATCGCCAATCAAAGTCACTTAAGTAGCGACACGATCGATGGTCACTCGGTGGCGGACGCGATTAATCCAATTACTTTCGTCTCGAGAGCGGCCCGCTAGAAAACAAACAAGACGGAGCGCGACGAGGGGAGGGATAAGTTAACCCGACCGAAGTCCTTCTTCCTTCCACGTTTTACGCCCCACCTCTTCTTCCTCTTCTCGAGAAATCCCTGTCGTAGGTTTTATTCCGATCGCACGAGCGATGGGGAAAGAAGGACCGAAGGCCTGTGGGCGTGAGATAAATGAAACAGGATGAATATGTATGAAGCGAGGGAACGAACGTCGATTGTGCGAAATATTCCGATCATTTAAAAATCGCGGTAAGAAGTGAGTTCTTTCAGTACGTTCTGCTTTCTTCGATGAACAATGGACTTATTATCTTTCGATTCTTCGTGTCGTAGCACATGGAAAAGTAGATACCGAGAGATTTTTTTTTTAATTTTAAAAAGGGCACATGTAAATCGGCCCGAGTGAGATTGCACGGAGATAAGTCTACGGTTGAACTATCGTTGCGGAGGCGAGAGGGGGAATTGGTAGACTCATACAAAGAAAGTCCCTTTTAATGAATTCTGCCGAGGGAAAGGATGAAATTGTCGAAGAGATAAGTATCTTGTAATCGAGGTAGATCGTGGCCATCGATTTGTAGGAATGACTCGATCGCATGCCGGTAAGACAGACGGTAGGAGGAGGTAGGATCCTCGACTCCCAGAAGAGTAAAGCAATTTCGTGCGAGCACCGGCTTTTCCGGTGTCCTATCAGTATCGCAGTTTCGTTTAAGAGGTCCACCGTGCAAGTCCTCTTCCCTTCTCCTCTTTCGACAAGCCAGGTGCTCTCCATTTTCAGATTATAAGTGGTGAGAGGCAAAGCGCATGAGAGATAATTTCTAACAGATTTCGTCTCATTCGTTTTCTCGATTTTTTTCTCTCTCTCACTCCTTATAGCAAATTTTACCGTCTACACCGGAGCGAAATGCAAACTGATTTTGCGCGCGGAGCATATGACGACGAATGTTCTCTCTAATGCTTGATACGTTCCACGAAACGTTTCGCATTTCAAGCGTGCAGCTACCACGTTGTCCGATTATTACTTAACATAAGCGCATGGAAGATTTGATCGCATAATCATATATTTCCGCCCTAAATCATTAAATGTTTTGATGTGTCGACTAATAATTCGTAATTCTTGCTAAACGCGTTCTCGATAATTCTACCGTTGCAAAGCAGCTTCCGTTTACGCCAGCAGCGTGTCATGAATTGTTCATTAAACTTATCGCCTAGCTAAACATGCAAATTTCATCAACGCTAATGGATCGTTCGCCGAAGATATTTCCCAATTTTACCTCTCTTTCTTCTTTCCTCCGCGCAAACTTGTGCCGAGGTTTGAAGCTGTTTAATACAAAATACGAATAAACTGTGATCGTAAACGAGAGACAAGGAAAGGTGTGACGATAACAAGAGGGAACACGTAGTACGAGTGAGGAAAAAAAAACCACGAGTGAAAATCATATGTGTGCAAAAGGAACAAGAGAGAGTAGGAGAAAGTGAGGACGTGTATCATGGAAATCGCTCTTTACTTTGGGGTAGTGGAGGACCGTTTCTGGCATGCCACGTTATACCACCCCTCTATCTCACGAAATTGACGCTCGCTGACGTCGCCGCTGTCGACGCTCTGTCATTGAGATTTCGTTCACTTTGCGGATTATCCGCTGATCGCGGATTTTAATGGCGATACATCGGGGAGCGAGAACGGTGGAGCCGATGGGGGGCAAGTGTCGACGACGCCTGTGGCAGCGCGTCGAGAACGAGAACGCGAGGAGCGCGTCGGTAGGCGTGCGCACATGCATATTCACGTATTTCGCTTCGTTCTCGCATTAACCTGCGACACGTCGGTGAGTCCTGTCCCCAGGAGCCGGCCCCTCACACGGACGCGACACATGAGAGGAAATCGGGGCGGAGGTGGCGGGCAGAGAGGTGGGGCGAGCGAGCAGCGCTTCAACAAATTTCGTCGGAACTGGAATAAAAGTAATTAGAGGCATTCGTGTCGTCTTGTAATTAGCTTGTGTGCGCACTTTCCAGCACGCTACGCCCACCGACGACGGCGACGACGGCGGCGACGAGGACACGACGAGGACTAATGCGATTCCTGTGACAGCGCCGTCCAATTTCATGCCGCAGTATCGTGGAGCCGGTCGGCCGGTTATACCGAAAGACACGAAACGACGTTTATCTGTCTCGCGAAATAAAAGGTGGGGTAGTTGGGCGACGACGAGGTGATGCCAAGGGAGAAGCGAAGAGAAGAGAAGATCGAAGGTAGTCGAGAGAACGGAGAGAAAGACGAGCGGATTTTCGATCTTTCGTTTACTCGATCCTCACTTTTTTCAACCCTCTTCTTTTCCTCCGCGAAGTATCGCCGAGAGGTGGGCGGAACGAGTGTCGTTCGTGTAAAAGAAGGTCAACCGCGACGACGATTGCCACGCTGATACATTGATCCCGTAAGCTCGGTCGAAGACGCGTAGAACGTCGAGTATTTTCACTTCTTCAGGTCGTACGTCTCAGGGAAAATGACACGGATTTTCGATGCTCCTACGTTACACGGGGTGGTAATTGAAACTCCGTCGAAGCGTGGTAGTCGAGGGTCTTCGTAAAGACATTCTCCCAATGTTAATTTAACGTCGCATTAATATTGAGCAAATCGTACGGAATCGCGAACTTTTTTATTGATCATAATTTATGGATGGACGTTGAAAACTGACGCTTGCCGTGCATACGAAATGAAGATAATGGAAAGGCAGTTTTACGCTGTAACTTAAACTAATTTAATTTTACGCTTAATCCCGTAGGAAGATGCAGCGATCCTCCGGGCCTTCAACTTTTCCTTATAACAACTTCTTGATAATACACGATAGAATGGAGAGTCTTCTGACAAAACTTGTAAAACTTATACCGTGAGACGTGAGAGGTTGAAATTTAGCAATTTCTCGCACCCTTTAAAACACTTCACCCTGATACGCAGATCGCACCTCTCCCTCGAGAAAATCTCTGGAAAATTGTGCGCCGAATAGTAACACTAACGATACGAATTCGTGGAATATTAATTCGAGTAATTCATTGGAAAACTTCAATAGACTTCCATTTAGAAATCTTCGTATGGCCCCTGGGCAATATTGCTCGTGAATTAGGTACTATTTCGAGTTGTGCACGATGCGAATCGATTCGCGAAAACGACAAGATCGATCAGCCGAAGGCTCCATTTCAGCGCTTACGGACAAGGCTAGTAATAAATTGGAAGCAGAATAACTGTCACGTAACTCGTTCATACATTGTACAGTCTCTAAACGCTCTCTATTGCTCTACCTTACTATTATTCTACGACCCAAGTGCGTCTACCGTCCATGAGGGGTGAACAAATCCGATCGTCTTTACTCACCGCGTCTATCTTCCCCATTTCTTCTGCTCTTACAACCTAGATCGTGAACCGGTTCACGCGACAAAGAGAATGCCCCCGCACATTATGCTACTCGTTTAATCGACACCGCGCACCGATTTTCTCCGTCGTAGTCGATTAGCGCGACACAATTACGATCACCATAGTAGCGGTCACGGTCGACGGCACCGTCAACCTTACGGAAAACAGGTCTCACTCGCTTTACTCATTACACCTCGTATCCCCGTATTCATTTTTTGCCGCGCATTAAGCGATGCTCAACGAGAAGAAAGAAGCGTAGGACGTTTGCACGGAGGGTAGAATGTTGTTGGTTACGAGAGACCTCAAGGTCTGCGAACGACGGATGAAATATCGAGGGTACGTGTTCCTCGATTTTAAATGACTTCTAGCGTGTCTCGCTTGTCGATATATCCGCACTCTCCACGAATCAATTTTCAAATTTTCTCCAACTCCCTTCGTCCATCTATACCAGCCCTTCCCAAATGGCGGCCCGCGAGGTCATTTTGTGCGGCCCGCTGATGATTTTGGAAAATACGTAAATAATTCCTTTTTAAGAAATAATCACAATTTTCCATAATTTTGCAAAACTTTGCAGTTGACTTAAGAGATGGCACCACATCACATAGCACTTTATGCTAATTAAACTATTTTTGTATTTTTTTATAAAGCACACTTTTCTCATTAGATGTTAGCATGTCGCGATTCAGTCATTTTAAAAAATTGTAATGCAAAAAGGAAATTTAAAAATATAAAAAAAAAAAAAAAATTAAAAACAAAAAAATTAAAAATAATAAACATAAAAACAAACAAATTTTTAAATAAAAAACCAAAAAGGGAGCCAAAATTTGTCTCACCTCCACGTGGTGGCCCCTGGGTAATGCTAAGTAGGCAAATAACATCTAAACACAGGTGCAAACTTAACTGCGGCCCGCGAGCTTTTCTTAAAAATCAAATTTGGCCCGCCAACAGAACTAATTGGGAAGCCCTGATCTATACAACGAAGAATAGATCGTTACGTGGACATTATTTCGCAGAATTACTTCTGCTAAGCAAATTTGTCGTAGCCGGTCGTCGACTATGCGTCACCACATCCCAAAGTCACGTATTGTCGCGTCGCTCAGTCAAGTGTGTTACTCAGGTCCTTCGTATCGCTCGTCGCAAAACTTCTGCTTTTCGAGGAGACGTTAACTCCCCGGATCGATGAGACACGAGCCGATGCTCCGTTGACGAGCCTCGATGGAAGAGGCGACGCTCGTTCGCGAATACTTGTAAATTCTCAGGCGATTAATCACTCGCACCTGTCTCGAGAGCTGGGTACCGGATCCGTTGTCAGGCCTCCACCTCCACCGGCGGAGGCTGCACGTCGCGCGGATAGGTTCTCGCGCGCTTACCAAAATGAAATTCTAATAAGTTTAACGCGGACGGTAAAGGTGGTTTGAAAAGCGGCGCGGGTTGGTAAGGTACCTAAGCGTCGGTCGTATCGGTGCGCTACGTACGGAGGCGCAACGCCGAGCGGAGCGCACGCCCGTACGTTCCTCTCGCTACCGAGACTAAATTGAAACTGCCAAACTTCAACATTTTCGTGGTAACTTGGTGCAAATGGTATGCAGCCTTGACGTTTACTGCGCTGCGGTTTTGTGTGTCCCTCGTAATTTTCACGAAAGCTCTTTAATTTTCGCGAAGGCTTAACAAGTTCCGCGCCACCCCCTTCTGGACCCCCGTTTCACCGGCACCTTCCGTGTCTCTCTATCTCTCTCTTTCTCTCTCTTCTACCTTGCCTCTTCGTTCTTCAGAGTAAACGCGGGGGGTTTCGTTTGCGCCAGTGATTCATGGGCTCGAGCGCGGGGTCGTCCCCTTCTCTCCTCGCTGTCTCCCATCCGCCCTTCGTCCTCCTGGCCCATTGTTTTCCACCACGGTTTATAAATCACTATTAGTTTATAAATAGGGTGCCCGGGTGCTAATAAAGTTGGCGAGGGGAATCCCTCCCGTCACCGGCGGGGCTCATGCATCGGGGGTAATTTAAGGTGCTCATATTCGACCCGTGCGTAATTATTCTCCCTCTATCTCACACTCTCCCTTCACGATTTTCTTTAACCTTTAAAGGTTAAAAGCGAGGCAAGACGGCTCCTCGTTCCTACACAGTTTAAACCTGCCTCTTCCCTTTCGACGAATGCGTGTCCGACTCGATGCTTCCACCTGTAATTCCCACGCCCGCTTGGACAAGCTTGCCCTCTCGTGAAATTTCCACGCGAGATAATAGATTTTTGGTAGTACGAGTGTACTCGAAGTGAACCGTGACATTAAACCGGCTCAACGTACAAGTCTTCCAGAAAGCCACAATCCCTGGATGGCAGAGGTCGACCAAATGAAAATTTCTTATCGCAAGGTATACCGCCGTACTCTCATAAATTCCGTCGGACCGATAGAGCGTGTCTATCTATCGTCATCTTCGTAAGATCTACGGATAGAGCACCTGCCTCTCTATTGCTCTACCTACCACCACTCTCGCTATGCTAGTCACGAAGAAGTTCCCATTAACTCGACGACTGATTCGACGGTAACAGGGGCAGCACTCGAGGAGCGCCGAATTTAATGCCATATTTTAATTACGAGATATTAACCCCGACGTAGATTCAAACGGATCTCTCCGCGGAGCTCCCGTCTACCGAATCGACGGTATGAAAGCAAAAGGGGGGAGAGAGACAGAGAGAGAGAGAGAGAGAGAGAGAGAGAGAGAAACGGAGTGAGAGCGCAGGACGTAAGAGAGATCGAAAGAGAAGAGGGACTCGAACTTACGAAAAGGGCGCTTGACGTTAATTGCATAGCTCGAACGGACGAAGAAGAGGTTCTCTTCTTTCTTGGTATCATCGACAAAGACGGGTTAATCCGTTCCGCGCTATCGGCCAAGCCGCTCGCGCGACGAATGACAATGGCGGTAGACAACAATGGGAGGAGAGAGTAGAAGAAGAACGGGGCATACCGGGGAAGAGATGACGCGGGAGTGGCGAAGGGAAGTAGGTAGCGGAGAAAGAAAGAGAGTGGGACCGAGAGACGAGGCGCGCGAGTTAAGGTCGACGACGAGGAGTACGCGCGACGAGACTCGGTGGTGGGAAAGGTCCAGGACTCGAGAGAGGGTCGATGGAAAATCGTCTGGAGGTCACTCGTGTAACCCGCGGAACAAGCCGTCGTTACGACGACGACGCCTGAGATCCGTCGAGAACGGGGTTAGAGGTAGTTGGAGGTGGATGCACCCTACGATCCTCCTTCTTCAACCTCCTCTTTCACCTCCTCGCGACACCCGAGGTGCTTCGAGGTGGAGGACGAGGGAAGCCGGAGGAAGTGGCGATGGCAGCCGTAGCGTCTTCGCCGGGAAATTAGAGAGAGGACTGTGGGTACGGGAAATGTGCGAAGAGAGAAGATGGAAAGAATAAGAGAGAAGGAGAAAGAGAAAGAGAAAGAGAGAGTAGTACCGCCGACGCCTCTCCTTCGCCGCATCGCGCGGAACATCGGGAGAGGATTAAATGGCAAAATATCACTCAGAGCGGTGCACTGAGCCCGGAGCCAGCAAGCCCCGGCATTTGAGAAAGAACGATGGCTCGTACGTGACCGAAATATTCTTCCGTGGGATCCGCCTGCGGAAGGACGTCGGCGGCGGGACGTGAGCGGAGGAACACAGAAGTCGGGAATAAGGGAAAATAGAAAGGGGGAGAATAGAATGAGGAGAGGAAGGAAGAACGCGTGAGAGAGAGAGAGAGAGAGAGAGAGAGAGAGAGAGAGAGAGAGGAAGGGAAGAAAAAAGAGAGAACATTCTTGGACGACCCTGAAATATATAGGGAGAATAACATGCCTGATCTACGAAGCGGACCTTGACCACTGAAATGCGCTGCAAGCCAGAAACGTGAATTAAGCTCGAGAAATCGTTATCGAATTTCTTCGAGTGGGCGCACGAGAGAGAAGAGGAAAGGAAGGAGGAACGTGATCTCGGGAAAACGTTATTCTCGGTGAAGTCGATTCTACGCGGAGAGAAAAGGATCGGGAGGAAAAGATGGGGAAAGAGAAACTGGGGCTGCTCTCGACGTTTGTCAAAAGCCAGAAAAATCTCCGCGGTCGACGTACCCTTATTTACCGCTTGTTTACCAGGCGGAACTTTGCGATCGAATTTACAACGACCCCCTTCAGCACTTTTTTTCCTCACCGGTAATGACGTCGTCGAATCGTCGACGAACGATGTTGCTGGAAGGGCGATTAAAAAATACGAGCTAGGGCGAGCCGGTTCCTGTCGCCTCTCAATTTCACGAAAATTTTTCTCAACTTACAATTGCGCCGCATTAGCCTCGTTATTCTCGCCGTAGGACGAAACGTCGATGCCTTCGTCGAAGGGCGGCCTCCACCACCGGATACCGTCACTTACCAGCATCCAGTAGTAAACTCGTTATCTTTCTGTCGTTCTTATCGTCTCCATCTCCCTCCTCCTACCGGTCCCTCGACGCCACGGTTATACCTCTCCCGTATACACTTTACAACGTCCCATTAACGGACGAGAGTCACGTTAAAGCACGGTCCTGCTTTCCCGCAGTAAACGCCTTCTCGTTCCGCTCGCTCTCGTTCTCTCTCTCTCCATTCCACGAAGGAGCGAGAGAAAGAGAGAAAGAGCACGCGCGCTCGCGCGCCCCCTTTTTTTCCTCTCCCTCTTTTCTCTCCTCGCTCTTTCTCCGATTCTCCTTCCCACCTCGACCCACTCCCGTTCCCATCCCCCGCGCGTTTCTTCGCTCAACCATCCGCGACCGTTCGTTCGCCACCCCCTTCCTGCCCTGTCCACCCCATCCCTTCAGTTCTTCCGTTTCGCGGTTCTCAAGAGAAATCTCATTTCCCCGCCTCGCGACGTAACCGACCCGCATTTTCACCTTTAACGAGCACAGCGAAGAATAACGTAACGCGCTAAATTAACAATTAAGACCTAAACGGCTGGTAATTAAGCGAGGAGAGGGTTCGCAGCTGTGGATACAGGCTGTAGACAGAGAAGGAGGAAGGGAGGAGGAACGAGAGCTAAGCCGTGGAAACGAATCTGCAAAATGCAGTGGGCCGTACGTACACGATGGGTAGAGGGGTGAAGGAGCAACTGGGGATGAACGAGAGAGGGTGAGATGAGGGGTGAGGACTGGTGGAAGGTTGGAAAGGTAGCTGGTAAGGAGGAAGGAATCGGAGAGGAGAAGGAAGCCACGGAGGCACGAGAAAGGAACGTCGACGAGCAGAGGGTGGGTTGGCCGGGAACCTCCGAGAGAGGAAAAGGAAGGAGAGAAAAGCGGAGGATTCGAATAACTCTAACGAGAATTTAAAAGGTACCAGGAACAAAGGGAGAATTATCACGCGTCCCGTATTATGTCCCTTCGGCCTTCCTCGTCTCTAAAGTCGAGCTTTCCTCTCCTCTCTCTTCATCCCCTTCTTCCGTTACTCCTTCTGTTCCTTCGTCTCCTCCTCCACCTCTACCCTCGCGCACAATCTTATTATTATTGCGCTCCGGTAAGGAGCATGATTCTCGGAGAGTGAGGAAGAACGAGCGAGAGACGAGATCTTTAAGTTGGCCTACTTTCCTCTTGTTGTTTAACGCTTCGCGCTCGAATGAAAGTCGACTGGGATCGGTTTGACGGTCGAGTTCTTAATTTCGAAGATAAAGACGAGGATAACGAGCGGCGTGCTGTATTGTTTCTGGATTACGATTACTTCTCGCTGTAAACGGTCAGGATAACGCGACATTTTTTACATCCACTCTTAATTTTCACCGCACTTTCGCGTAATTCGAGAGAGTTTTTATTTCTACGTGTTTTAAAATCGCGATTTGTCTCGTCCTCGTTAAATCGGGAGGGAAAGAAATGACATTTTCCACGGGTTTTCGACCGGTCGACGAATGGTGAAAAGACTCGGACCACGTGGAACATTCGCAGAACTCCCGTGTGTCAAGCCGCCAAATTTCTCGTCCCCTCGTATTTCTGGGACGACTTTTATTAAAGCGCCATTTCTGACGGCCAGACGTCAATCTCTTCTCGCGGTTTCGTAGCCGCGCATCGATCCGTGTCGCTCGACGTGAAGACGCGTCTACGCGAGCTTCTCCTCCTCGTCGTGGATGGCTCGTAGTCGTCGTGGTCGTCCTTGTCTCCGGTCCCTCGTCGCCCGGTAACCGAATATTCGCGGCGGCGTCGGCACCGGAATTTTTATCCCCGCCGTAACCGAGACCGCGCCATTCTTTTGTTTCGCGCGACACGACATTCCGCCCGTCGCTTATGGCCGCCTCCACCGCCTCCACCGCCTGTTCCACCGACCCCCTGCTGCCCTCACCGTCGTCGTACCCCCTCATCGATTTTCGCGTACGACGCTTCTCACCGCCCCATTTTCCTTCTCGCCCCGATACACTTCTTCAAATTTCGCGACGAGATGATTTAGGACGTAAAAGAAGAAGGGTGGAAGAAGAAAAAAATCGCTACGGACGAGCAGCAGTTAAAGGCTTAATTTCACATCTCATAAAACCGGTGAACGGTGGCCGTCCCCGAACGATCCCTCGTTACGCCTTTCCCCGCGGCCTAGCGTCCCTCTCTCTCTCTCTCTTTCTCTCTTTTCTTCTCACTCGCTCTTTCGTTCCTCGCGCTCAACCCTTCTTTTTTTTCACCATCGCCATCTCCTCTCCTCCTCTTTCTCCTCCACTCGGCAAGTGCAACTTCCGCCGGTGAATAACGAGCGCGCGCGCAGGGGCGTTTTCGGTACTATTACGCGCCAACGGTTTCGCGTGCCCTGCCTTTTTATTTAGGTGGGTAAAAAGCGTCGATGGCACTCGCTGATTCCGGCCCGTTAACAAGCCAGCGTCAAATAAAAGGGTTACCCTCCCCGACCATTCACCCTGTTTCCACCCCCCTTTCCCATTTTTTGCCACACGTGCGGCTTATAACGTGGGCACACGCGTGAGCGTGAATCACGCCGTTTACGTCAAGCGCGTTTCCACCGGACCAGCACGGAAAACTGTTCGTTTTTACGGGACGGAAGGAGGGAGAGGGGACGCGGAGAGTGGTCAATCGAGTTTTGAATCGTTTTCCGGTATAACCTCGTGGCTTTCGGTCTTATAGTTTTTCTTTCCTGCCGATGGAACGCGTTAAGACGTCTCGTGGAAGTCGAGGAGAATTCGAAGCTGGTAGTTCGACGACTCGAAGCCGGTATGTTGCCGCTTTGGATCACGCGCGCGAAGTACCAGAAATGTTTTTCCAGCTTCGATTCTACTCGAACACGCGAGCTTCCATTTATCCGCTTGTATCGTATACCCTCTGTCGTAGCACAAAATTGAGGTCCTATTGGAAAAACAAAAAGAAGATCGATCTCCGCCCTTCTCATCCTTCTGCTCACGAGTGGTGAATTTTCGACGAGCGAAAAATCGTGCCACTCCTAAATTACCACACGTGTCCTTTGGCCGCGGGTATCCGGTTCTCCCGGTTCTCGAATTTCCGCGGAATTAAATCGGTTGAAGTGTAGAGGGGATACACACAAAGGCGAGAGGCTTCAAGATCAGCCCGGGGAGTTTCGTGTGCGATCCCAGCGCGTACTCGCGTCCACCCGGCAGCACCGTGCCCGTGCAGGTGTACGTAAAAGGGGTTAACTGGCGTGGAAGTGATTTTCAAATCGTCGACTCCGAAGTTAACAAGGCATTGTTCCTACAATCAAAGCGGAGGTGCTTTACGAGCGGCATGCGGCACAGCTCGCGGCGGCTCCTTCTGTTTTAATTAAGATAAAGGCAATAATACGATGCGCGAGTATCCGCTGCATAGTAACAGCGCCAGTTAAGCTGACGCACGCGTCATACGGCACGCTTGTATGGTACGCTTTTACGACTGATAAAGGCACCTCGCGTGCCTCGTAACGAGGCGCGTTGCGAGTCAGAAATTTAAACGGGCCGCGCTACAATTCTACGGACTTCTTTTCCACCTACGATTATTCGCCGTCGGAGACGCCGCGAGCAAGTGCTCAAGAAATGACAGAATCATCCTAGCTGGAAGGAAACGGTATATTCATGAGAATCGAAGGAACGAGTAGAGTAGAAAATCGGATACGACGTAAATGCGTAATAGACACGCGCGCATATCCATCGACCATTCCTTTTGACAAATTTGCTGTCATTGCCTAAACGAGTGGCTCATTGATTTGAGCGAAACAGTCAAGCGGATGGCATTGTCGCGAGAGAAGCAGACACACGCACATTAACGATTGCTATGTCGTTTGGTAGCATCTACCGTTCATCCCGTCGCGCTTGTCGAGCCTCTACGTTATTATTCCCGTTTCGAAGTAGACGAAGAGAAGTGGGGATCGGGCACGGTTGCTCGTGGTAATTGGTATTCGACAAGTCAATAGTCAGTCGTCGCAGTTTCCGAAATGACGTTTCACATTGCTCCCCAGCGTCATTCGATGACTGGGCGAGCGCGCGCGCCACCGCGGACCTTTTCATGCGTGCCTAACAATTCGCGAGAGCGGTGGAATCGCGACCGACAGCCCGCATTGTACCGGCGCGGGGTGTGTCGCTGTGTGAAAAGTCCCATTGAGAAAATAAGTAGGCCGGCGCGGCGCGTATTGAAAAAGTTTGCAGACATTTCGTTCTCCAACTTTCAACAAATAACAATGCGCTCCAGCCACCATCCTCATCCCCCGCCCAGTCACCCCGTATGGATTGTCGAACGCACCGGAGACGACGTTGGGATATGCCCGTTATAAGTGACCATTCTACGTAATTCGTAATTTGTAGCATGTAACATGACACGTACTATCTAATACATGGTCTGTCCGGTGGTTTATAGAATTTTACTCCCCTGGATGAAGAGATTGTTTAGAATAAGGTGAGTTGGAGTAAGTGTAGCCTCGGGGTAAATGCACTGTCGCGACGAAATTTTCTAAAGTATGGTTTTTGATATTGTTTATTTTTTTTTAAATGACTATATAGTAAGGTGAGCTGGGGCAAGTGCATACACGAAAATTCGAAATTTGTGTTTACTCTCCTTCCACGAGCTTCAACATTTTTATGCAAAATAGAAACTTTGGCAACATGACTTTCAACTGTACTTACTTTGTAGATGCATAAGGTCATTTAAAAAAAATAAATAATAGAAAAAACCATACTTTAGAAAATTTCGTCTCAACAGCGCACTTACCTCAATTCACCTTAATCGGTACTTACATTTTGTTGGCATTTTCCAACACATCATTGTAATCATTCAATTTCTCCGTTGACATTAAAATTTAAGATAAATGTGAGATTCGGCTGAGCGAGTGGGATTCTTAGTTGTCACGACGACGCGTCGTTATCGTCCCTTCCGCGCACGCCCGCGCTAATTAACCAGCTAAATTAGGCAAATTAGCGAGTCGATCGGAAGACCGCACACGAGCACTTTTTCGCTTCTAGACGCGTGCAAAACGACGGGACCGGCCTGAGGGTAGTACGTGGAACGTGTAAACACGGCGAAGCTACGAGGGATGTAACGATGAGCACGAACGGGGCGAGTGGGATAGGCGATATAGGCCGCACGAGCGAGCCTTAATTGCCGAGAAAAATCGAAGGAATAAAAGTTCCGGAGAAATATTTGCCGATGGTGGCTCACTGCCTCTGCAAATTAGTAGCTTCCATCTTCGTCCCTCTTCTTTCGCTTCTCTCTCATCCTTCTCGTTTTCCTCCACCTCCTCCGCGCCGTCTATCTCCACCCTCTTTCTCTCCCTCTCACATGTACAATCCACATACACACTCGGTATCGCAACTCATCTCCCGCGCATGCAGAACTCGTTCGGCGTGCATAAAGTAAAAAGATTGATGACGCGTCCTCGATACGTGTACGTAGTTCTCCCCCACTCGCCCTTCCATCCACACCACTCCGACGATCCTCGATCCACCCTACTCCCCCCACCTTTCGTCGACGAAATGGCGATGCAAAATCTTTCATGACTGGCTAATGTTTTGTAACGCTTCTTGTTCTGGCGCAAACGTTGATGGATCGTCCATCGTTGACCAACGACGAGCTTGCTTCATCTCGTACGTCAGGAGCGAGGATATGTGAGGAGCATCGAAGCTCTGATGGGACCTGCCTGTTGGGAGATGAGGCGGCAGGAGGATGGAATGGGGCTCGAGGAATGAGAGAAAAGTGTGGGACGGTGAGGCTGTTGGTGGATAAGACGGAAGAGTATGTCTATATAAGAGAGAAAGGAAACGAGGGTAAAGAACGATGAAGAGGGTGGACGAAGAAGGACGTCTTCGGGCCGAGTGGGCGAGAGTGGGAGGTCGAGCGAAGGACGGCTTTGTAGGGGTACCTGCCTGGCCTATTATTCACGCGCGCGAGATAGGTGGAAGAGTGCGAGACGATGGATAAGGAGGGCGCGGTGGGATGAGGAGAGGGGTGGGAGAGGGCTGATCTAGCTCGATCTAGGAGAGTACGGGGGTGAGGCCAGACGTACGAAGGTGGGTTAGGGGTTCGTGGCGAATTCTTATAAATCAAAACAGACACGCTATCCCGTCTCATGGGGTGTCTCGACCCTTCCCTCGCGCCGGCGCCTTTCTTGCCTTCTTACTTCCTCGCCTCGTCACGGGTGTGAGACAAAAGGGCGAGGTAGCGAGAAAGTCCGAAGATTCGAGAGTAAGAGAGAGAGAACTCCGAAGCGAGAAGGAAAGGGACGCGACGAAGGCGAGAAAACGAGAGGCGGGAGGGCCCTGAGGTACGAGAAGAAACCGTAGGGAAAAAAAATCGTACGAAATGCTGGATCTTCGGAAAGCAAGAAGATCGGAGTATGAAAGAACATCGTGAGAGAAAAGCGAAGGAGAAATGGAGGATGAAGCAGGGGATGAAGGTAGCGGTGGAAAAAGAGCGTCTCGTCATCCTCTTCGCCACGGATCGTCGGCTCGTCGTTATCCATTTCGATGTCGGCGACGTCGTCGACGAAAGGAGGCCTCTCTAGATGGTGGGCAAGAAAAAGGACGAAATTCTTTGGCGGACCGGAGGGCGGGGGTGGTGGATGGGTGGTGGTGATGGTGGTGGCGGAAAGGTGGTCGCGGCACCGGCAAGAGGGCGGGACACGGGACACGATTGAAACTTCAAAATATTCTCGCAGGGTGCATTTGACGGGTCTCGATTAGATCTCGTCTATGTCCGGGGCGACACGCGATCGGCTGACTCCGAAGAAATCCATTTCGAGCCGCACTACCGCCGCCGCCACCGACGACGACGACGCGACGCGTCGCGACGGCGTGACGGTCCGTCGAGTGCTGCCCGATTACTCGATGGTAGTGGTGCTCGATAACTATATCCCTCGCTATGCGAAAGAGCTTAACCGTTCATTATCGTAGGAGCTTATAGCGAGTGCGAATATCCCCCGGTGATCGTCTCGAAAGTGCTCGTGTGCTATTTAAGGCGTAACGGAAGTGCGAAAGCGGGCGATAGCTCGGAACTTCTCCGGTTTCTATAAGCCTACATAGATTTATCGAGCGCTAAAGTAATCGTTGTCCTATGACTGCTCTTTTGTCGCTCTTGGCGAAACAACGCCGATTAAATGGCAAAGTCGACGACGGAGAAAGTGACGTTTGTAGACGAGGTCGATCGGCAGTCACGAAAATATCGGAAATTATGGTTATATATAAATAAATGTCACTGTGGATAAGGTTCAGGATATTTTTGAGAATCCTGTAAATTGTCGGCCGACGTAAGACTTAGCGGACGAGACGATGTAGTTTTTTTTGGAATTGAAGATCCGTAGATATGAACCAGCGTAAATACACAGATGTGGAATGCTAGATATAAATATGATATATATTGTCCTTTTAGTGGTATAGATCGTTGGTAAGAGAGTCTAAACAAGGAGACTCGTTTACTTTCGGAACATACCAGGCTTCGTCGATCACTCGAATTTCAAATGATCATTTCCACTCGCTATCCCATCTCCTCCAACATATTCAGTACTCCTCTTCCACCCTCGCTATGCGGATGCCCCCGCGCGCATTGTTCGACACTAATCGAGTCGGAATCTTCTCCATTTCTTTCCTTGCTTTCGGTCCCGGTGTTAATTGGGCCGAGGCACGCGACCCGTAGGAGGATCCCTCCCTCCGACGAGTACACGAACCCTCCCATTTTAGTAACGACGGGCAACAATTTACCTCTTTCTTTTCTGAGAAGCACCCTCCGCCCTACTACCACCCCTACTCCCTACTTCACCACCCCAAACCTCCTTCGTATCGCCATTTAAACGATACCCGAGTTTATTGCGGACAGCTACGTTGGATGTACGGGGCGGGGGCTCATGTCATTTTCAAGGCTCCATGAGTTATTCAGACGAAGCTTATCGTCCACCTACGTGCCGTGAAATTTTAATGCGCCCGCCGCTGCGATCGAATTCCACGATTTATATAAACAAATATTCACACCTTCCGCACGAATGCTCCTCTCCCTGGCGGACGTCTACGTTGACTTAAAGTTTTCGTGAAGTACAATTGGATGATTTTCGCGCTGAATAAATCAGTCGTGAGGAAATTGTAGAGGCAGTTGTCGTAATTCGGGAATATCTAGTGGAGTCGAGACGCACTCGATATCTGCATCCGTTTCCTGTTGATTACCGCGGTCACCCTGGACTCGGTAGGCCGATCAGTGACGCAATATCTTTCACGAACACTCCTAAAGCGCTGTAAGGATTGATATGCAGATGCGTCGCATCGCCTGTCGAAACGGGTAACGCGAAGAACGTAAAAAAAAAAGATAACCGAGTAAAACGAAAGCAGGAGGAACGACGCAACGGAGAATAAAAAATACCGTAGGGGCAATCGAATTACTCGCTCGTCATTCTATATACGTAAGAAGGAAGTTTAAGCGCTTGGTAAAACTGCTATAAAATAAACATTCGCCCTGACAAGTAATCAGGGCACCTCTCGCCATCGATAGAGCATCCTCTCTCAGGATATATTGACAGTAGACCATCTCGCGTTAAAGCACTCGTAAAATAAATAAATTCCACCTCGGTGTCTCAAGGAGCAACGATATCTCGCGAAGGAACTGGAACAAAGAGGGAGAGAATAATGAAAGAGAATGAGGGAGCACGGAAAATGGAAGGCCAAGGCGGGTGGATAGATAGAGAGGGAAAAAATAAGAGTCTCCGCGGCGCGGACGAAAACTAAAAAGAGAGAAAAGTAAAGCAAAACTTACGGGGGTTCTGGACGTGCACAGGAGATGGAGGGTTGGTTCGCGTGACGACGACTGGAGGAGGCATCTTGGCGTGCAGGGCGGCGAGGCACGAGTTCGCCACGTCGTAGATGAGATAGGCGCCGTAGTATCGGCCCGCGCTGCCCATTTTCAATTTATTCTTACCCGGTGCCGCGGTGGTCGCTGCCATTTTCGCGCGCAACACGCCTGCTACACGCGCGAGCGCGCACGGGGTGTTCCACCGGACCGGTTCGACTTGCGTAGGCACACACGCGCACAGGTGGCCTACTCGAGCACTGACACTATACGTGAACTAGAAACCCGAAGGTGCGCAAAGAGAAGAGTGAAACGGATAAACGAGTAACACTGGGAAGAACACGCGAAACCACGCTCGACCTTTTCCACCTTCCTTCTTTTTCGCTTGGAAACGATTATACCACCTCCTTGACGGCCACGGTTGATCGGCGAATAATCACGCCCGATCCGCCAACACGGATTAGCCAGTGGAGAAACATAGACTGACCTCGACCTTACGATGCTAGTCTACCGCGTTTGTGGGCGTCCTCGATGCTCCTGTAAACATCGAATCGGGCGCTTTGCGCGCTGAACGGTGCGTCGATTGATTCGCGTCTTCTAGCAAAAGAGAAATCGTTGGACATTGTTTCCTGTGTGTATCCTTCTTCCACTAGCTCGTAGTACTCCCGGATGTTTGTAATAAGCTCGTGGGTACTGGCTCGTGGGCGAAAGTGGCACTTGGAATATTTACCGTTTACCGACAAGAACACGACATGGAAGACGTTCTTTATAATGGTAAGTGCACGTACGATATTAATGGTACGTAAGTACAGGATTCTTCTTTCGACGAGTATACGCTTCTTAAAGCAAAAGGACACACTCGATATCGCGCACTCGCGGAAACGAACGATGACAAACGGCGGTTAAAAATCGGTATAAGTAGACACGTTCCTTAGTGCGAAGGATTTACCTTATCTCATTTTGACATGCGAATATATTGAAAAATCGGTCACTGAAAACGAAACGACAATGTTCGTTGCGCGTGCGCGACGAGAAGTTCGACGAACTCGCAGAAATCCTTCGCCGCGACGAGTTTCGAATCAGCAAGGACGATTACGTTGGTAACGACGAGAGGAGGACTCCCGCAAATCTTACGATGCGATTCTCCTCGTTGGAAACGGCACGGAGTATCCCGCTAACGTTTCCTGACGTTCCGCGACGAGGCACTGACACAGATTTCTATTGCGCTCTTTGTCGTCGTGGACGAGAGGCGATAGAGAGCGAGAGGACGAAGAGGGAAAGAGGACGAGAAAGAGGGAAGGAGAGAGTGGAGCGCGTTGGTCGCGCTGGCCCGCACGAGCGCGAGGATCGGTGGGCTGGGCAGTCGAACGGAAACGGTGCGGTTCCGCGGACCGGAAGCCTGGACCGGAAGCGTCACGAGTCAACGGGCGCCTCTCTGATTGCGCGCCGCAAACTCGGCGCAGATAAAACCGCTCGTGTATAGGCGCCCGCCGCCACCGTCGTCGGCGTCGTTACTCGCGTGTCTCTTTCCTCCCCGGCACGATCGTCGGGACTCGAGCGCGATCACGACTGTTTTTGGTCAGTTCCGAAATCGAACGTATCGATGGCAATCCATCTCGATATACGCACAGGATGAGATTATCTTAAAACCGTGTCGATAATTTTAACCATCGTCGGACGAATGTGTGTTTAATCGGAGGACAATCTAACACAAGTGAACCTAATGTAGTAGTGATAGGGAAAATTCGTGTAATTCCCAATGCGCCACACGAACTGTGAATTACATCGAGGATATTGACTTCCGTAAGATCCGATATTCTGGCTGACGCACAATCAAGGATGCATTCGAGACACGGCAGGAACGCCCTCGAGATTATTTAATATACGCGATTACGACCGTTTTCGGTCAGTACCGAAATCGAATGTATCGATGGCAATCCATCTCGATATCACCTCGATACACGTATAGAATGAGATTATCTTAAAACCGTGTCGATAATATTAACCATCGTCGAACGAATGCGTGTTTAATAGGAGGACAATCTTACAAGTGAACCTAATCTAACAGTGACAGGGGGAATTCGTGTAATTCCCAATGCACCGCACGAACTGTGAATTACATCGAGGGTATTGACTTCCGTAAGATTCGATATTCTCGCTGACGCACAATCAAGGATGCATTCGAGACATGGCAGGAACGCCCTCGAGATTATTTAGTATACTCGATGGTATCGAGTAGACTCGAGGGCATGCTCACTCCCATCGGGAATGGCCAACAATGTTGGGCATGCTGCCTGTCATCGAGCGCTTATGATTTCAATCTCGCCTCCGTTCACGTCCTTCTCGGCTTCTCTGCGAAATTTGTCACGCTAGAAAAATCTGCGATATACTATGCGCGACGAAATTTTCCAGGTACTTTGATCGAACTAAAAAAAAAAGGGAGATGAGGGTACGAAATAAAGTAGGAAAGTCGGAATGCGGTGAAAGGACATAGGGATGGATCCAGCGCCATGCGATCCCCGAAACGTGCTCGGTGGGTCGCGGAATAATCGACGACATTCCGCAACGTATCCATTTACAGTTTCATTAGCGTGCCGCGAATCTGCCACGGGGCCGATATCCATTCCATCGCTGGTTTTAAACCCGCGTGCATTAGCCGGACTTTTAAAAGTAATGTCTACGGCTGTAATCCGCCTCCGCTTCTGCTGTCCCCGCGCGCTTCACGAGCCGTCCATGCGTCGGGGCTCCTGGCTACGCCGCGCAGTAACAACCGTAACGGCCCGTCCACTGGCTCGCGCGCTCACCCCCTTCGCATATTCGACGTCGGCTTCATTTTCCGAAAACAAAAACACGGGACATTAATTTTGCACGATATAGCAGCGCGCACGGTGCCGTGGCCGCTTACGGATTCCGGAGCGTTGTCGGCGCGCTCTCGCGTGTCCTCTTCTCCTCTTTCGCGTCCTCACCACCTCTCTCGCTTTTTCTCTCCTTTTTCCACCCCTCGTACTCGTCCTCCACCACTCCTACTCCAACCGTGAACGTAGGATGCGCCGAAATAAAAAATGCAAGTACTTCCCTGAAATAATTCACGTCCTCCTCTCGCGATTATCCCGCGATACATTTTTCCTCCGCTTTTTCCTTCCATTTCCTGCTCCTCTGCCTCTCTCGCACCTTCCGCCACCCCTCACCTAGCATCATCTACCGATCTTTCGCTTCAGCCCGTTATCTCGGAAGCTTCTCCACCCTTTTAAATACGTTCTGCCGCTGTATTCCACCGTCAATAATTAATACGATCAGGGATCGTTGTTATTCCCTGTTCCTTCGCTACTTCGTACTCTCCCTCTTCGACCAGCATCCTCTCGCGTTCTATCGGCTTGCCTGTTCAATCCGTTCGCGTAAGAATTTCCTTGCGCGTACATAATGTACATGTAAACGTAATATATAAGGATCGTTATATATATAGACCAGAAATCAACGAGCGAGACTACAAGAGCCGGGAGTTTGCTCAGTGGACCGTATAATAATTATTATTATTATTAATATTATTATTATTATTACCGAGTGTCGGCGATTGATGTCCGTGTTTGTAAATATGAAGAATCGAGAGCGTCGCGATGCTAAACGAGAAATGGAAGTCAGTAACGAAGCCGAGGAAGGATTTCTTGGGGAAAAATATAACGACAGTTTGTTCGATGTACCCAAGAGAATCGTAGATGTATCGATTTTACTCTCGACAATTGCAAGGATGATTTCATGGTCGATTTACGTTGTTACGCGAAAACCGCTTGTTTATTTTTACGCGAGGATTAAATCTCGGGGGTATAACCGAGTGTTCGCGTGGGTGGTGGTGCAATGGAGAAACGCGTGGGTTCCTTCAAACTACGGGGGCGAGACTGAAGGGGTAAACGACAACTCCTCGGATCGTTTGCTTTCCAGGTGTCGCGCGAGAATTAAATATAGAGTGAGCAGAAAGTACGCGTACGCGATTGCGACGAGGTAAATAAGCACGATTGAACCACCGATAATAATTGGCGAGGAAAAGCGTGCAAAAAGCTCGGGAGAGCTTTTAACGTTTCTCTCTTTTTCGATCTCCCAAATTGGGGGAGTTTAAAAATGCTCGTGGAATTTTTTTCAGGTCACGTTTATTCGTTCGCTCAAATGAAACAAACGCCATTTTTCCTAAGAAACTCTCTGAACGAACGAACGAACACGATTGGTACCGTAAATTCTCTGCTAATCGAACTTCGAAAGATGTCGTTGAATAAATTGTAGCATGCATGCAAAAGAAACCATTTAAAATCAAACAAGATGCATCGTCAAGTTCCCTACCAAATTCACCCTCCCACTTAAAATCCCTTCCTGTACAATCCTCGCACTTTGGCTCATAAGCAGAATATTATTTATTTTTCTTTATTCCTCTCTATTACACAATTTCTCGATCACGATCAACACTCACTATAAACCAACTAAAGAAACCCGACGCATGCTCACCTCGCGGAACCACCGAGCGGTCCCGCTCGCGCGAAACCGCTCAACTCACTTGTCGAAGTTACACGTGCCTCGGTAAGCAGGCGACTGCTACTGGCCCACCCGGTGCGTACCATGCCGGTAACTCACTTCAGAATGCAAGAAGCCACCTTGGGTGCGCACGATGCGTCACGACGCCACGTAACTTGGTCGTCGGTGCGCGGCCAAGCGCGTCGCTTTTGCCCACTTCACGAAGAGGCGCGCGCGCGCGCGTGTAAGAGGGACTCGGCCGACGGTATCAGGCGTATCGTATCGCAACTCCGGGGTCGGCACCGACTGCGTTATTCTCTCGCGTGCGGAGAAATGTTAGGATGCGAGGATCTCGGCTCGGTTACACGGCAAACGCCCTCGACGACAATGCCGGGACGAGCCGGTGACGACAGGAAGACGGCCGTATCAAATGCTTAACGGCCGGCACAATGCTCGCAGACGAGCGGAGAGATAGAGAGAGAAAGAGAGAGCGAGAGAAAGAGAGAGCGTGAGAGTGAGAGAGATGCCGAAGGAGAGAGAGCACACGCGTAACCCGTGACTTCCGTCGCGGTACGATTCGCGCCTCCCGTCACCGCTTTCGCAGCTCGCCAATTTTCGCGGCGCGAACCGTCCCCGACGCTTTCCGCTCGGCGTTACGCGAAAATGAGATCGAATGGCGCGCGCCACGCTTATTGGTCGTTGACCGGTATGACACACGATTCATTCCCGTTGAGGGCTACGCGTGCTCGAGAAGTGTATAGGGAGTGAGTAAACGGACGCGAGTGTGTGTGAGCCGGTGGATAGGGGCGAGATGCACTTTAGAGCGCGAGATAGCGTTCATTGTTCCATCTGCAAAGAGAGAAATTGTTTCGCGGTGGTCGTACGACGGAGACTTTGAGAAGAGATGAAAGCATCTGCGTTGAGATTTTTGAAGGCATCGGATTCGCCAAAAGTGGAGTGTCTTTTACGTTTTTATGGTCGGTGGTACGATGGAACGAGTCGATTTTCCTTTGGATTGTCTTTTGCGCGTGAGAGTACACGCGGAATTTAATTCGTCGGCTTTGAGGCGGCAGTAAGTTATTTTCTAAGGAGGCTGACGTGTTTAATAAAAATTTATTCTCCTTCTGTCTCACCCACTTCATACCGAATCCGTGATTAACCCCTGCATTAAATCATAGGGACCTCTACGGCACGCTAGTACGCTTTCGTATGAATTCAGGGAAACTTTCCCCTCGAAGGGTCAGAACGAATCTCTCCCCGCCGTCGCTTCCTCCGCTCATTCCTTCACCCGTAAAATCGCAGTCGATTCATTACCCCAAACATTACTCGGTCGCACGCTAGACCGCAAATCGTTTGAAACCGAACACATTTCGTTGGTACCGTGATAAACGAGTTAACCGCGCTAATGACCGACGATTAATTTAAGACATTGAAACGTGTACGCGTAATGCCCATTCCTATAATGCAAACCACCTTGGTGTTACCTTCGGAAAATGTACGGTGAATTTATGAAACTGTTATAATATGCTGTCACTTATTAAAATGAATAAAGTAATGTAATTCTGCGATGGTAACTTGACGATTGCGACGTTCCAATTAGAAGGAGCACGAATAATTAGCAATTACATGTAAATAGATCATTCGAAAATGGCATTTATAATTTTGAACAGGAGTAGGTCATATTTCAAATTGATTAACCCAAAATTGAACTGAGAATGTATCAAGCCGTCTTAACCGACTGCATCTACATATCTATTAATCTTCTCGTTAAGGAGGACAAGGCTCGCTTAATATTTCACAAGCGTCAGGTAGAAGTTAGAACTACGTCTAGACAGTGCGGGTGTGAATCACTGAAGTAAGAAGCACGAGTGGAAGGACCGTCAACTATGCACCGCATCCAGTAGTTACGCGCAATTAAGATTCTGTCCAGGGCAAACTTCTTGGTCGACTAATTAGTTAAGAGCGTGACGCTCGTTGGGGACTATAAATATCGACAGATAGCAATGAGGTAAACTAAGGATGGTTCAACCTATTTACCCTCGTCAAATTTAGCAGACAGATTGGAGAATAATATTAAACGTATCATTAAACATAAGCAACAAATTTTCTTCAAACGTGCTACAAATGTCTGCAAGTAAAATAACGCGTGTAAAATAAATGTAGAGGAACGTGGGACAAGTTGCAATAAAAATTAGATTTGACTCTGTAATTTTTAAATCTAAACAGAAGTTAAAGGCGTCAGGGAAAGAAAGGACTCTTAGCTATCTAAAGAAATATTTATGATTATATTGACATATGTTTACTTATTTTACGAGCATTATCGGTGTAAGGAAACACGTGCCCCACAAGTGGGATAAGTTGCAACGCCGATACTTCTACAGTAATACTTGAATTAAGCGGAACAGTTTGTTTACCTTTTGTCATCCGCGTTAGTGCAACAGTCGCCGCACGCAAAATATATGGGTCATTATTGGCACAAGACCAATGGAGACCAACGTTTACACCAAATACACCGAACCCATTCGTCTCCTTTCCTATACAAGTCACGGAATCTGTACTCAATCAAAATGTAAAATTCACACTTTCGACTCGATTAAAAATAAAATTTTATTCACAAATGAGTTTCTGTGGGTGTATATTCCTTAGGTGTAACTAACGAGAAAGTAGTGACATAGCTCGAGCCACGTTCGAAAACGTACCCTAATACGCGTTCCTTGAATTTAATTTTATTACTCCAACCTGGACTTCAAAGCGAAAACAATTATTGCAAAAGAAGTTAAACAAATGTACCTTTAATCACTGTCTATAATATTTGGTTTCTACGAAGACTAGCAATTTTAACAAGGAAACGGAGAAAGAAAAATGTTATTTAGCGGGTTTAAAACTCGAGAAGCAGTTACAACACAGCAATAAAGACCAATAAGGTGAAAAACTTTCATAATCTAACCAAGATACCTATTAGTAACATAACCTGACCAAGTGTAACACCATTTACTCCAATACATTCCAAAATAAACGAAGTGTTGCAACTTGCCCCATGTTCTCCTATTTGTATTTTCCAGAGTGGTCTGCCTTACTCCTCGTGATACTAACAATAATAAGCCTGCACCCTATAAAATTTGTCACCAATTTTCCCGTTCCCTCGTGCGTAATATTTCGAAACGTGTTTTCACGTGGCTCTCTTCGACAAGGCGGTACTTTAATTACTAGGTTTAACGCGCGGAAGGAAAGTGAGCGAAGTCGTCCGATACGGTAGCATTCGCGTGGAAATGGGCGGACAAGAGACTCGAATTGTTATGTCGTCGTGAAACACTTGGCCGCTCTGGAGCGCTAATTTTGGAGCGTGCTGGCAGGAGAATTGGCGATATTATCTACGCGCGACGTTGTACAGGTGAGATCAAAACAAGCTCCCGTCGACGCAGCAGTTGTTTGATACGCTGATGGAACGATCATTTCCCATTGGCGACGATGTTTCAGCACGGGACGATGGCAAACGAGAAAGAGCATTCTCGTATCTCGCAATTGTGCAAAATTCTACTCGTACTAGAACTGGGCGAATCGAGAGAAGGAGTAAAAATTTAATTCTGCTTTCTCGATCCACCGAATCATCGCGACACGACGATTAATCACGCCATAATTGAACGACACTCGCGAGGAACGTGCAATCGAGCGACGCGCCGGGCGTAAGTGGCTCGTAACAACGTCTTGGCTTCGCAACGACAGAAGGCCGCCATTCCGAATTCTCCCTATTAAGCGATTCTCCTCGCAACATTGGATCCGATTGTAACCATTAAAACGGCAGCGATCGTTTGCGCCAATCCCCGCGCACCCTCGTCCCCCTTCGTCACCCTCTGCTACAGGAGGTAGACGATAAAACAATCTTTAATATCCGTTATCCGGGTGGGCCGCCGATATCGGGCGCCGGTATCTCGGAACTTCGTGGAACCTATTCCCGTGCTACGACGCGACGCCGGTATTAATTACAAAATGGGCGTTAGAAAGACTACGAGGGAGAATCGTTGGATTAACGGCGTGGACGCGCTCCCTCGTCGCCGCATGGATGAAAGAACCGAGGTAGAAAGGGGACGCCGGCCATAGGGTTAACGATCGAATTTCCATCGCGCGCTTTCACTTTACCGCGAAAAAAAAAAAGTAAGAAGCTGACACGGGCCAGAGGGAAGGTAGTTCGGGGTAGCAAACACTCGACAAAATAATCTTACTTTATTATTCGAGCTCGCGACAGAGGGCAACCATTTTTCTCCTCCTTCTCACAATCCTCTAGACAATCGTCCTCTAGATAAACTCTTCCTCTATTAGCGCTCCAGATCCATTCGGAGCGCGGGCAGCTCGCGTTACAACGTCTCGTAATTCGAACGCGAGCACTGCGCTTCGAAGTTTGGCTTTCGAGTTAACCGACGTCGCTAAATCATTCACTGGCGGGGTGTTGTAAACGAGGAAGGAAAGGGGTAGGAAATTAAGCGAGGAGGAAAGGGGACGAGGAATCGTCAACGGTGCGGCATAACGGGCCAGTCCATTCTTACTCGTCCCGAGTTCTCCGCAGCGCGAACAATGAGCCTGTAAACATGATTTAACGTCAGCGTGGAACTTCCGTTACACGGCCTCTGTAAATGTATTCCGAAGTTCGTCCCGCGCGGAGGATACCCATCCCACTCTTGTACCGAGCTAACGGTGGGAGTGGATGCACGCGGGGGTAGGAGCAGTACGACCTCGACGCATCGGCGTCGCGACGTCGACGTCGTCGTCGGCACCGTTCTCGCGGGCGTATCTCTTTGCAGGATTTTTACCCCGCCGCACCGACGGGCGCCTTATTGCTCGTGTGTTACAATTCTCACGAGCTGCTGCTGCTTCTCCTCTCGCTCTGGTCCAACCCCTTCCACCCACCTCACGACCGTCTCGCGTGTATTTCTCCTCGGAGAAACTTCATCCTCTCGTACTTCGCGCACCCTATCCCTCCCCACGTACACACACACGTAGGTATATCCCGCTACTCACCACCTATGCGAACGCACTCAACAGGTTACCGCGCCCACACAACTCACCGCTCCACCACTGCCGCCTCCTCCGTCTCCGTCGCCGTTACCAAAGCGCGCCACCGTGCCCCGCGATATAACCGTGAGCGCGCGCCCGATCCGCCACTTCGTTTCTTTCCACCGGCACCTCTCTCTACCCTGTGAAGCGTGTTTCCTGTCCGATGCACTTCGGGACCTGCACGCAGTCACGAGATCACGAGCGATTAAGGAATCGATTCGATCTTCCCTCCCGTCGATTGGTCACGATTCCAAGATTTCCGAATGTCGAGTAATTGAGAAAATCGGAAGATTGGGAATCAACGAGGAGGCGCGTTTTCGATGATGAAGTATTTTCCACTCGTTCGCTCGCTCGTCGCGATAAAACTGCGTCCTTCGGTGGTGGCCCCCTCTGAAAATGGCGGAATGCGCGAACGACACTTGCCGTGGCCGTAGTTTTACGACGTGATAAATTTACACGCGAGCGGAACTCTAATCGCACGTTCATATTGAAGCAGCCGTTAAGTAGCCCTCAATCGGGAATATTCCACGGAGCCCGGCTGCTTTTCTCTCGTCTTCTCTCTTTCTCCCTTTCTCCTCCTTTTCTCTACCCTCGTCGGAAAGTCGAAAGACGCGGCCCTCTCCTCTCGTAATTTACATTGTGCCGGATAGCGGCGCGCTGATACGCTTCCACCCCCTCGGCCACGCCGCCTCTGGGGGCGGCAGGATATCAAAATTTTGATCAATGATGAGATGACGACGGCGCGGGCTCTTAGCGGGGATATCTCGGAACCGAGCGAGTCAGCGCCAAGGCGGTAAAAAGCATCAGTTACAGATCGTGAAGAGCCACGGGAATGGAATGGCTTGACGGCGGTGGCGGTGGTGGCGTAGGAAATCGGCGAGGGATCGAGGTCGAACGAAGCGAAAGGGGAGAGAAGCTCGGGACAAAGACTGGGTGAGGCGAGGGTGGAGAAGGAAGGAATAAAGGGAGAAGCGACGAGAGGAGAGAAAGAGGCGCGGAAAACGAGAGAGAGAGAGAGAGAGAGAAATGAGAAGGTGGGAGGGGTTTCGAATAGAAGGAGAGCGAGTTCGTATTACGGGGTAATGGGCATTATCTCCATCGATCCCGGCGCACTATCCTACCACTCGACTCCCACCTCGCCCATCACCCATCGTCCCTCTGGCGCGCGGGATGGGGAGGCTTGGTACGTTCGTTCGTTCGTTCCTTCCTTCCTTCCTTCGTTCACTCGTTCGTTCGTTGATACGTTCGAGCTCCGGCACGGAGGAAAAACGCATGGGAATTCATCCGTCCATGGGGATGGGCGAGTGAGAGCGGAGCACGGTAGTGGCACGAGATGGCCGAAGGATGCGGGCATCTCCGGTTGCCTTCGGGGCGATCGGAAGGCATAAGATCGGGGCGCTTCGCCGTTTTGATAGGCGCCCCGTAAAAAGCGAGATATCGCGATCCACCGGAATATTCGTTACCTCGCGCAGGATTTCAGAGGACGTTCCACGTGCGCGCGGATTCGCGATGGATCTTATACGGTGATTTCCTTGCAAATTGCATCCGATCTAGGAAAGAAGGCATCGAGCAACCCAGGAGCTTTCGTTCCATCGACAAAAAAAAAATCTCTTCGCACCGTGCATCGACGTCCTCCCTATTGCGACATTTGCTAGGATCTTTTTAACGGCACCGACCGACGATTCGCTGCATCGAAAAGCGCTAAAACGAATACGCGGTATCGATCGCGTTTCGCGCGCGCGTTCGTGTAGCGCGAGCCTTTGAATTTGCACGCGATAACACAGCAAACTACAGACTCGTTAAATGCTCACGAGTAAAGATTCCCTCGCACATTCGATATTCCAGTACCCGACGTCTACAATCCCGAACGTATCTCGGCCCCATCTCGAACGAGATCGATTCGTCGATGCACACGAGCCGGTGGAAAAAAATCCTATCCGAAATCCTGGCCCAATCATCCATCCTCGCGGAGGAGCGACGATTCATCGATCACGTAAAATGCGAAATCAACGATAAATTTTGGAGTGTGTGGAAGCGAAAGGTGGGAGAGGTAGGAGAGCAAAACGGAGAGACGGAGAGAGAGAGTGGAGGCGATCGTCGGGGGCATCCGGCCGATACCATCGGCCAAAGTCGATCGACCGACGAGGCCATTCCCGAACACGCTCCTCGATTTTACCGTCGGTTCTCGTCGGTAATCGTAACTTCAATTCGCCCTCCACCTTCACCTCCTCCTCCGGCCTCTTGCCAGCTTCCCGATATCTAATCAGTATAAATTAGGGCGCGGCGTTTCCACGACTTCAAAGCCAGTCCCGTGGCCGTTACCGAGGCGCGGTCTGCTCTCCCGGCTCTGCTCCCACGCTTCTCTTTTTACGACAGTTTCACCTCACGGCGACTGGGGACGGTAGAGGCCACTTGGAATCGCTCGCGCGCAACTGCCACAACTGGGCAAAGGGCAACGCGACGATCTCTCCAACGTGGCAGCAGCAGCTACGGGCGCTCTTCCACGAGCAGGATGCTCTCACGACGACAACGACGGTCCAGAATGGCCGACGATCCTCTTGCTCCTCGTTCGGGCG
The DNA here is from genome assembly GCA_944319695.1 of Tiphia femorata. Lineage (NCBI taxonomy): Eukaryota > Metazoa > Arthropoda > Insecta > Hymenoptera > Tiphiidae > Tiphia > Tiphia femorata. The sequence goes on along the minus strand of OX090900.1, from coordinate 20,704,365 downwards.
GAAGGCGAAGGTGAGTGACGGTGACTAATTGTCGTAAAGCCGATCGTGATACGATCCGCCTCGTAAATCTGATTGGCTTCGCTTACCCACCTCGTCGCTCGCAACCTTCGCGATCGCACCTCGTATCATGGTATACACACGTAGGTAAGTCCACGGACGTTGCCCAAACCCTACGTCGGTTCGTCCCGTGTCTGGAATTTCCAGGATTTCTCCGGTGGATGGATCGCTTCGATCGAGATGGATCGTGGAGCTGGGTCACCTCGATCTTCGCGCCTCGATCGCCACGAGGAAGAGCGAGATTCGGGTTGTCGAAAGCTGGAAGGGTGAAGTTGTGGAGGGAAGTACGGCGAGGAAGTGGGATGTCGAAGTTACCGGCGATCGATGAAATCCTATATAGGGCGTTGCTTCCGGGAGAGTACTGACATCGTGCGCGAAGCGATCACCCCTCAAGAGGATCGATCGAGAGGTTATCGAGAAATTGGAGATCCTCCGCGAAGATCCTATCCCATCCTCGGCTTGGAGCTGCGCGGCGAATATCGAGCAGCGAAAAAACCTCACTGCGGTCCTTTCGAATAATGCATAAACGCCCGATTTTGGATGCTCGCTGGTTCTCGACCGGGTCGCCGGTGGAAACTGCTGGCGTGGATTGCTCGTGGACGCGAGTATTCGTGGAGGGTTGGAGGCCGAGTGGCGAAGGATCGTCGGCGACGTTGAATATCCTTTTTCGAGTAGAGAAATTTTTCGGGGCGCTGCATAATCGTAGTTCGTTTCACCGAGTTGCGTACTCGTTACGAGCCGTGTCTGGGGAGTTGACATGCCGGAGTAGATAAACGTAGCGCGATAAATATCGGTTGTAGGTAACTGCGAGGGTATTGTACCTGTGGTATCCGAGTATCGGAGTGGAAGAAATTATGCCGTGTGAAAGGTACGAGGGGTTGAAAGGTTTCAAGGAGCAAGTGTATTTCTCGTTACGAGGATCCCGCGTAACGACGTTTCATCGAGAGGCCACGATACAGAGAGACATATTATTCCATTGAAATTAATTGAGCGCCTTATCCGAAAGCGGATTGCAATTCATTAACTCACCGTATGCAAAGACACCCCGAGATCGCGTTCTTTTCATCGGGGCAGTATCGACAAGAGAATTTCCTCGCGACATCGTTAGCTTCCGATTGTAATTGTAAGCCTGAAAGCCTCGTGGCCAATACCCGGTGCAAGACTCAATTCCGTCATTGACATGCCAATCGATTTATCGAGCGCAAGATTCATCCGACGAGAAAGGGAGTCAAGCTGTACAGCTGTTTCCTGGAAAGTTTCACAATGATATTGCGAGAAGTCGTGCTATACTGAAATCTCCCACTTCATAAGATTCGTATTATCGGGAAGAGAGAAATTCTTTGTATTTCGGAAGCATTAATTCCTCGAAAGCAAATTCATCGTTTTATTTACGAAGCTGTGCCAACCGTCCTGTTACTTATTTATTTCCAACAGGTTTTAACTCTATCATATTCGAATGAGGGACGAAACACGTCGCTTTTTCTCTTGTTTTTCTTTTCCGAAAAATTACAGGCTGGGGTCAGCGCGAATAACGAAATCATCCAAAAACTTCTCCGAGATCCTCCCCAAACCCCGTTGAGGCGACCGTTCAATTCGCATGCTTCGCAACCCCGAATAATGACGCCCATGTAAATTACAGTACTGGGACGACGTTACAGCAAGCAGGGAACGGCAATAATGTAAATTTCGTGCGATAGCGTTTCACGAAGGAGGTAAACGAGACGTATTCTTTAAGTGTGAACCGTTTCGTACCTCGTCCCAGGTAATTGTCCCGACGTACAAGCACACGCTATGCGCGAACTGTAAACGGCAAGTGAGAAAAATAGTCACAGGCCAGGAAACAAGAAGAAAAATTGGGCCAACACTTTTTCTACCTCGACACTCCTTCTCTTACATTCTACCGAATTAATATCGTTCCGTGTACCCACAGTGATGATAAATAATTTGCCTTTTTCTAATTTCCGCATGTTCGACCTGCGCTCAATCTTATCAATAAGTATCGTATCTAAACCATCAAGATCGAAGGCAACGGTGACGTTAATCCACAGTGCAAGAAGAAACCAAGGAGACAATTCTCGATCGAATTCAATGCGTTCGGTTGGAATCACGCGTTGGAGTAAACGCGTGTTTGGGATCCTTCTTCTTCGGGGGCTCGGGGTTGAAAGAGTCTAGGGGAGATAACGAGGGACGTACCGGGGTGAAGGCACGGCGAACGAGTGCATCTCTCATACTGGGAGCCATCTTTTACGTGGCGCGGGAGCAGGGCACGGATCCCCGGAAACCAGAAGATAGCTTGATAAGTAATGCGATGCGCCAGCAGCATCCCTTATCCAAGTACGCCCCATCCACCCTCCTCATCCTCCCACGCCACCCATCTTTCCACTTTCTTCTCACGGCCCTCCTACCACCACCCATCGTCTACCCTTCGCCTTCTATCGACAGGCCGCCACCTCCCGATAAGTAGATCTCTATCGAGATTATCCGCAGCACCCGGTTACATTATTACTACGTTTCGGATATGGGAGCCAATCTAATAACCGAGTTGTTCCCTGAAATTCATTCCTGCGCCGGGTCTTCTCATGTTCCCCGTGCGGAGCCGCCGCCTCCGCCGCCTCAACAGTCTCCGTCCCTAGCAAACGAGCCTGTCCTCTCGGATTTCAAACGCTCGGCTCACCGGCACACGAGCCGTACCTGGGGATCGTTCTGAAATTTATCCAAAATCGATGCCAGAGCGTTGGGCGCATCCGACGCTTCACCGGCTCCGAGGATGTTAGGCACGTCATTTCAACCGTTCGCATCCTCTTGCCCTTTCCTTCCTGAGAATCTTCTACGGGAATAACGGGCGGAGGAAGGAAAATTAGAAAATTGAATGATCCAGCGGATCCACTCGTGATCGCACGCGTGGGATTGGCTGTCTAAGAATATATTGGATATCGGTAGCCGTCGGTGCCCGGCTACAATGGAATTAGGTATCTAAGATCTAATCTGAAATAGAATGGAGAAAAATGTCTATCTGAAAATGATTGGGAATAGAGAATGTACATGGGTTTCGCGGACTGTAAATAGTTAAGCACTTAGGAAAGGTACTCGCTATCGATCCAGGAAGGAATTACCCTATAAATTCATATCTGATCGAACAAGATCCTTGTCACGGCGCACACGCAACATCGTCCGGGCTTCTATTAGGCTCGTAAACGAAAAACTCGCTTCGAATTCTACGCGCAGCGTACTTCGACACCTTGTGTTCAGATTTCATCCGACACCTTGTGTTGCGACCACGTGTCCCGCACACGAACGCGACCGCTGTTGCCTCCCATACCTTCACCCAATAACGAAGTCTACGAAGTGTAACGGTATAACTTCTATCGCGTGCAACCGCGTAGAAGAGCGAATTCGAGATCGGAAAGTAACTACTCGTCGTAGTAACAACGGCGACGTGGGTGACGAGAGGAAAAGTCTGGACGAGAAGCCAGAGCGGATTACACCTGAAGCGGAAGGGACGCTGGGTTTTCGCGTGGCAGAATCCGTCGTGACGAAGCGCGAAGATAACTGTCTTTTCCTTACAACCCACCGACTCCAGCTGCCCACCGGCCCACGTTCCGCGGAGGGTAATAAATACGGAAATAAACTTTCCTCGTTAACCTATCGGATCGGTGGATTACCGCGTGCGGATCGTGGCGGCGGCGACTGCGTGTATCTGATAGAAAGGCGACGGTGGAGGCGGTCGCGTTCCACGACCAAATCGTCGACGAGTGAAAGGGCGCAAAAAAATTTACAGCCGTCGTGCGATCGACCAAAAGAATCGGTACGCGGACGCGAACTCGAGCGTTCGTGACGCGATCGCGTCGCGAGCCACCGCCTCCGCCACTTCCAACCACTTCCACCGCCTCCACTACCTCCAGTTGCGACACGATAAAGGGGAAGTGTCGCGCGATCGATTCCCCCTTTATTCGTTTCCGCTCTATCCCGCGATATTATTTACGTCGCTTTTTTACTACCCTCCTCCCCAGCCCTATCACTCCTCCACATCCTTTCCGCGCTTTTACCGCTCTAGCTCGCGACTTCCATCGCGCGAGCAACTCGACTGCGGAAGCGCTTTCGCTTCTGGATACCGCACAACACCCATCCAAGGAGCTTCGCGAGCGTTCGGGCCTCTTTCCTCGTGCGCGTAACGCCCGACAGTAAAATTGTAAGGCGCCATACGAGAACGTCTCACCGCGAAAGCGTCACGGTGAGCGTCCTCGAATCGCATAGGCACTTCGGATGCTTCGCGACGTTCTCTTTCCTTTTTTTCGTTCACTTCACACCCTTCGTCTTCCCTTTCTCTCCTCCTCATCGTCACTCTTCTTTCTCACCTTCTGCAACACTCTGTTCTCGCTCTTTAGTCTATCCTTTCTCTCTACAACCCACGCGTCCCCGCGCTCTTTCCCCGGTCCATCCCCACGTTCGTCGAACCGTAATTCAATTCCATCCCGACTGGCTGCGGAGTGGAGGCATCAAAATATTAGCATGCTGATCAGCGCCTATACCGCGCTCGCTCGTAGTCGTCGTTCGCCCTCTCTTTAAATTCGCAGGCGTAAAATGCACTTAATGCGAGCAACCACTTTGCCCGTTACTGCCAGAGCGAATGCAATATCCGGTGTGAGAGGCGAAGAAGGGAGGGGACAGGATGGCCTACTAGCTACCCCGTAGAGAGGCGTCTATATTGCGTTCGATGGTCGAGCGACCCTAGGATCGTGAAACATTTTAAGTAGAATATTGCGAGTCTTATGCAACGATCGCGCCCAGAAGCGGAACGCGTTATGGACAAGCAATGATCGCTCGCGCGACTCCGATGGGTACCCTCCAAGCGGAAGTTTAATGGGAGCCATTTACCATGTTGGTCGACGTTCGGTTCTCGTCTTTACTACACCGTATTCAGATTTAATTACACGTTTGTCACGACAGCTCGATGTTCATGTGGGACAGCCAGGATTCGCCGCAGAAGTGACGTGGAACGTGGGGAAATTTACTCGGAGCGTCGTAAACTTTTCGAAAAAGTAGTTTGTCGAGTGATGGACAGTAACGATCAAGAGCGGAATAAATTTAGCTAAATAAATTTTCGTTTGTCCTCGAACGAGTAATGAGTATGTTATCGGTCAGACGATACTTTGTGAGTGAATTTTGCTTTAACTTCGAAAAGTTTGGCATATCTTAAAAGCGGTAAAGTGCGAAATTTGCATAATAAAATTTGCAAATTCGATATGGATGCGCATTCGCAAAGTTCTCTTCGCGCCGTAATGCTAGCCTGCACTTTCTTTCTCTTTCTTTTTTCCTATACTTCGATGCCATTGGAAATCATTCGTGCGAGAAGCACCGGAGGAATATACGGAATAATGAATGGTGAAGTGCGAGCACGTGCGAACGCGCTTAATGGCCGTAAATTCGTACGAGTGCAACTGAAAAAGAGGGATTTCGAAAGAGAACCCTTACTTCGGCTCGGATCCTTTGAACCGTACCCCACGAACGGCACGCGACGTCCTGATTAAAGCGAATTTCACGCTGTAAAGGTAGGAGAATTCGGTCGTGCAGCCGATGAGAATAGTTTTCCATTTGCTCCCGAACGTTTCGAAAGTGCAATATTCGTAGATCTAATTAAGAGTTTCTGGAATTCGACGAGAGTGTATTTGTAAGACTCGACGAGTAATTGAACAGTATTTAACACTAGGTTTAAGGGACTTTTTTTCTAAACAGAATTTCCTATTTAAATCCCTCAAATCTCGGGTTTCCATAAACCTAGTGTTAAATGTTGTAAATGTATGTGAAACTTTTAAACCCGCATCGCTCGTATATGAGTGCAGATTTAACGTTTGCATACATAATAATATTCCCGTTACAAATAATTAATAATTGTGGTTACCCTGCCTAGCGCGAGTCGAGTAATTAATTTGTCAACGAAATCAACAAATACTGTACACGCATTAATATGAACGAGGCAGTCAGACCGATGTAAATTCCGTTTTGCGGCGTACGTTCTTTTTTCCTACAAATTGAGATCGACTAATTGACAGCAGGAATTACAACATCATCCGTACAAATCAATGTTCTCAAAAACCTCAACGGATAAAACCTTCATTCGCGAACAGGGACGCAAACATGAGAATGTCTGAGCCAACCTCCGAAAACGCGAGAGGGAAATTCTTAAGGAAGGAGAAGCGGACGGGACGAGGGATAGCCCACGAGAAGGAAGAGAGAAGGCGAGGGGAGGATTACGTCCGGCCTGTAAATCAGGGGATCCCGGCGTTATTATTACTGTACATCACTTGGTCACTCCGGCAGTCGATTTCTACAGTACGTCGAAGGAAACGATTTACGGTAGGTCGTGCATCTCGAGGCGCGAGAAGCCGAGCGGTGCGCCCGCGCCCCGGCGAACACGACTTCCGCATCCGGCTTACAGCTGCCTGCTTTATAGGTTAGGTGTACGTGGAGAAGGTAGTGGAGCGCCGTAGAGTCGTCGGAGCCAACCCTACCGGCACCGTGAATCGTGGCCAGCCAACCCCGGCGAACCAACCGACCAACCGACCGAACCAGTCAGCCAAGCAAGCGACCAGCCAGCCAGCCAAGCAGCCAGACATCGAAGCGCACCGACAGCCAGACAGTCACCCTGTAGGCCACTATACCAGTTTGACGCCTGCTGCTCGGCGAAGCACCTACCATTAACCGCGGAGGGACATAAGAAGGAACTTGCTAGTCATAGCTTCTGCGTAACATCCTCTACCCCCCACTTCGCCACCGTCCTCTTCTTAGCACGAAAAGGAGCAGAGAGACAGAGGCGCCCACGTTGCGACAAAGACCGTCTTTCGTCGGCGCAAACACGTTTCTTGCTTCACTGAATGGCGCCCTGGATGGTTAAAGGGGTTGGTAAGAGAAGAGACTTGGATGGGAGAGACACGGAGAAGTAGAGAGAGAAATGCACCTCGGACGATTCCGTTGGAGCACAACTAGTCCTCTTCATCAAGAGAATAACTTGGGAACGGGAAGAGACCATGGGTTTTGCCTGACCGTCCAACCTTGTGCCGAACTTCCGAAATATTTTACCCCCGTCCGTAGAATGGAGGGGCGTGCAAAAATCACCATCGTGTAATGCGCGAAGTTCCTCGGTGGGATGGCCGGCATGTAAATGCGCGACGGGTCTTAAACGATAGTCGATGAACGGAAGGATTAATTCCGTCGGAGGTACGGCACGCTTCGTTTCCTGGCAAGTTTTCGATTCGAGTCGTCTACGGACTTTTTACGCTACCGATATTAAAAACCCCCGACGATTAATCGTTTACCTTAAATTTCATACGGACAATCGTCTCGAGTAGCTTCGGGACGATTTTTGCTCCTTGTTTTCTTCGTCATCGAGAAAACGGGTTAAAGATCTCTTGGGCGACATCGAGTAAGTGCAACCCTTCGAAACGCCTGTGAAAATCGAGAGCATTAATTTCTCCTCGTGTATCGTCGACTTAACAGGGCGTATCGATATCGCGATCTTTCATCCCCGTCCCTTCGCCGATTTATTCGGGACGCAACCAATCATTCCTAAGGTACCTACGAGAATGGTCCTAGGCGAAAAGCGTACGGGTGTAGTAGCCGGTCTAGTGAGAAGACCGCGGCGAGGAAAACTCGAATCCCTTCGGAAACTTTTCCGACAATCCTCCCACGTTCCACATTCGGAGGGGTCTTACAAAATCAGAAAATACGATCTATTGCATTCGCCTTCCTTCGGCCGGAAGTTCCTTTTTTTCTCATTTCTCGTCGCCTCACTCCTCCGAGGCGAAGTCGCGGCCGGGGAGACCCTACGTCAAGCGTCGATCGAATCTAACCGTGAGACTTTTTCTTCCGGACCGTCTTTCGCGGCTGAGTCCATTTCATGCCAAATTTTAGATTTATCCCTCAGTGAAAGAGGGTCAGATTTTGCTCGAATGGCCGAGGCAGCCGGCCAAGTCGCACGCAAACCCACGCGGCGGCGGCGGCGACGACGACGACGACGACGGAGGCGGCGCGGCGGCAGTGGTGGTGGTAGTGGTGGTGGTGGTGGCGGCGGTGGTTCTCCACGTGTAATCCACGGGTTTTCTCGCTGCGGGAAGCAGCGGTGCTTGGGAGGCGGAAGGGAATTTCGGGAAGGGCGAATGGCCAGGGTGGAAGGGAGAAGAGAAGATTTCGATTCATGCCTCATCCTCTTCGGCGACGACGGTTCGTCCATTCGATATATCCCGAGACGTCGTCGCTGTCGTTGTTCCCCCGGGAGTCGTCCTCATAGGTATCGCCCAGCATTTCGAACTCTTTGTCCGCGACAATCTCCTCTCTCTCTCTCTCTCGGTTTCTCTCTCTCTCTCTCTCTCTCTCTCTCTCTCTCCTCGTACTCGCGCCTCGCATTCCCTCCTTCCTCTCCCCGTTCTCTTCTTCTTCATCTCTTCCCAATGTTTCTCCGCGCTCGCGCGTATACGCTATGCTCCCTCAAATGGTACGCCATTTGGCGGTAGCACGGACGAAACCTGGAAAGGGTAGTGGTAGATAGAAGAAGAGCAAGAGAAACGAAAGATGGTAGGAGAGAAGGAGATGGGAGAGAGCGCGGAGAGCGAGAGAAAGAGAGAACGAAGGAGACATATCCGCTTGACATTTCTACAGCGGGTTTTTACGGTGGCTCGGCGGGAAAATGGGACCTAAGCATCGACCGCGGACTCGTTTTCAGCTAAAACAATATCATTCCATTCCCTTTCCGCGGGGTCCGACCACCTCTCCGCCCTCTCATTCGCCCCCATCCACTTCCTCGCGCAATAGGTTTTACCACCGTGTCCCTTCTGCTTCGGATCCCATCCTATCCTCCACCCTCGCGGCATTCACCACCACGAGCACCACCCTCTCTTACACCCCCCTTTACTTATCGCATCGCAAACCGTAGGAGGAAGACGACCGCTACGAGGAGGAGAACGAGCAGGAGCTCGACGACGACGACGACGACGATCGGCGTCGATTCGGTTCTCTGGGTCCCTCGGACTATATCAGAACCTCTACAAACCGACAGGACGACGCGGTTCGTTCGCTCGCGATACGTAGGAGAGAAGGAATCGAGGGGTAAGGAGGATGCTGTTGAAGGCTAGGAGATGCCAGCCAGAGAACAGCAACAGTAGCAGCACTAGCAACGCCACGGCCTCGAGTCAACCGCTGCCACCGTCACACCCTCACTCCCACCGTCGAGTTTAACTTGGCGCAGCGAATTTCCAAGTACCGTTTTACGAGTTTTCGTTACCACGGGGAATAGAGGGATCAGTCGTTACTTCGCCGTTGGTAAATGTTGTTCCCGAAGTGTCTACTACACGCTATGCCCTCGCCACGGTATCCTCCGTAACCTCCGCAAGGGAAGCTCGCCTGCAGACGGGCGTACGTGGATCACCGTGAATAATCAGTTTTCCAGTCCCAATCCACAATTCGTCCTCTGCCGATGTTAGAGTTCACGGTATCAACGGTCGCCTCGCGAATTACACAGGAGATAATGGGGATGAAGTTCCTTTAAAGAAGTTAGCGTGGAAGAAGTGCAAATCTTACGCGAGTGTCCGGTGGTTGTAGATTTTTTTCTCTCTTTTTATTCCACCTAAAAGTTTCCAAGTATCCTTTCACGTTAATCCCATCGTCGTACTCGTAACAATGTAATTTGCGGGAGCGCATGGACGTCGAGAAGTCGTCGCGATACTTGCCACGAGTTCGCGGATGGAGTTTCTCGTCCGAGAGTACACAGTTCGTTCCATCGTGTAGATTGGACATGACCGTGTTAATCGAAATTTGCTTTCCCGAAGTTGAAATACCGTGACGGTTTTGCCGCTTTGTACGCGCGGCCACAGTGAGATGGACACCGAGGACGTTCGAGCGGCTATCGATAATTAAGTGGAGCGAAAAATTAAGGGGGGCTTCCTCGAAAAAATTGTTTAATCAGTTGTATCGTCCGCGAGAATTTTCGTCTCACGGGTTCTGTGGTCGAAAGAAAATCGCGCGTTTATCGGAAAGTTTCGAGTTTACGAAATCCAATGTGTTCTTGCAGTTTTCTGATACGTAATTACGGAAATATGGCAGCGGTTAGTGAAACAGCGCGAATATCTGCTGAAATTATATTCTAATGTTTCGTTTAAAACTTCACAGATGTATGTCGCATGTTGAATCTCGGAGTTGCAAAGGCCACATTATGTAAGTCTGCTCGCTGCGACAAAGAGGAGAACACGCGCGCTTGTGTTCGGAAGACAGAAGGCATTCCAAGAACGGATGGACCGAGGGGAGCAAGAAGAAGGAAGCGACGCAAAAAAAAGGAACACAGGACGTACCATTTTGCCTCGCTCCAAAGACGTCGGACGATCGAATTTACTGCTTGGCTACCCAACGGGTACACACTACATACGGTCCAAACTCACCCCCGTCTATCACCTCCGACTTATCTTGACCTTCCTGTCCTTTCCCGCTCCATCGCGGTATCCTTCCACCACGTCGTCCTCTCTTTATTCCAATAATATTTTCACGGCTGAATATTCGAACTCCGTGCGATAGTAAAATGGCGGCGAGTACGTAATCGTCTTTTGAATTCCGCGTAAAACAATTCCGCGCGTTCGAGGGAGCGAACGAGTGCGCAGTTGAAAAATGATCGAGAAAATATTTTTTTCTCCCCGCGCTGTGCGCCTCCTCCGGTGGACGCGAGTAAATATTTTTTCACGTGTCACCGCGTTATTGACAATAGTCTAGCCGATGGCGATGCAGTTAACCAGCGCATCGGTGTAGTATTTTTAGATCTTATTGCGAACCCCGTGGAGTGAGGGCACCTCTCTTCTCCTCCCTCCCGTTCTCCTTCCCTTCTGTCGCTTCTCACCTTCTCTCTCTTTCTCCGAACATCCCTCTACGTCCCTCTTCGTGATCAATGCGAATGTTAAATGCGCATCGTGTACACCTCCGCTCGGATCTTAACGCGCAGCTTCTTACCGTCCTCGACTCTTGAATATTCATCGCACTCACGTGAACAGGCCAAATGGTCCCTGTAAAGCATAACTTTTCGCGGAACGGTTATCCCACATCAGGGAGATCATATCACGACCGACGTCCGCGACTGGAAAAGTCCCGAATATGTCGTATATTCAACAATGGCCTATTTCACGCGACCACTACCAGGATCGTTCTTCTCTCGGTGGTCGTTGGTGGCCAGTTTCATTGATAATTAGATAATTCGTCCGCACGAAGGTGCGGTATCGACGTAAGCATTCGCAACATAAACACATCTCCACGCAATCCTCGGTATATAAGCTACCCTGTACAAGCGACTCTCGCACGCCACATTTTAATTAAAAGAAATTTTCACCCTTCGCCTCTTCGCCTTACCGGAGATATCGTCGAATTTGCCGTTAAGAAGGGACCACGTCGAATCACATCGAAGATTACATACGTTGGAAAAGTAGTGCGCGCCGGAGAAGAGTCGTGGCGTAAGGATCCAAACAAGCTCCAATCAGAGACAGCAGGGCGAGGGAAAACGCGAAAAGTTAAGCGACAACTGAATAAAGTGGCATCGGGGCCACCTTGTGAGAAATGGCGGTTGCCATGTCGAGAGTGTGAACGAGCCTCGCGGTGGGGTTTGTCGAGTAACGTTGCCAGAGCGAGGGAGGGTTAGAGTGAATATGGAAAGGGGTGCGACTCAAAGAAGAGAAGGAGGTGAGGGAGGATGGAAGGTAGAAACTGGGGTGGGTCGGGATTGGTAACCGGCTCTGTAAGGTACCTACGTGGCATTGAGCGTCGCGGATGGCGGCGGTGGCGCGGGCTGGCGCGCCAACTAAAATTGAATCTGCGGACGAAACTTCGGTAACCTCGTCAGGAAAGCGAAGCTAAAGCCATCCATCGGCCGCGCTTTCGTCGTCGGCGTAGTTCCTTTCGTCGTTGGCTGCCGTCGTCCGGCGATGCTTTTTGTCTCCTCATCCCTGGGAAAGAGAAGGGAAAGAAGCGCAAAGACGTCCTACTTCCTCTGTTTGTTCCAGGGTTTTAATTCGCGCGTCCACTTGCCTCGCGAAACATCGACAACGACACTTGGAATACGATCTAACGATAGATCTCTTCGCGATGCGAATCGAAATTCTAATGGATAAGCGATAATTTTCAAGTGAAGTAAGGGGGAGATGAAAGAAAGAAGCAGAAGGAGCGAAGAAAAGCTTTTCCTAGAATTTTTCATCCTACGCTCTTCGTCGCTTCAGTCTCCCGTCCAATTTCCAACTGGTGGATTTTTCATTATCGCATCTAGTTCGAGAGCTCGACACACTACCTTCCCGATCCCGCGAATATGTTCCTTAGCCCTTTTTTGCTCACGTTGGAATACGTAATGTGTAAACAAAGTATTAGCCCCGGCCTGGGCTACCTTTGACTTTCCCCATTTTACCGGGCGATTTTTCCATCGGCCCCAGGGCCGTTCCAATTTTTCAATTCGCACGCGGTGCACCGCCGGCCGCGCGGAAGCGAAATTTCGCGGGGGCGCGGGCGTGACATTCGAAAAAAAGGAAGATGAAAAAAAAATTGCGGCTTCATCCACGAATTCAATTTGCGGATTACGATGCTCTCGAAACGCGTTTAAACGAATTTCTCTTACTAATGGACAGCCCCCGGGCGCTATTACAGTATATCGAGCAGACAAACAACTTTACGAGCGCTTACTCTTTAGCTGCGTTGGGGATATATACGGTTCACCATCCCCAAGCTCTCGCGCGAGCAAGAGCGAAATAGAGAGAAAGAGAAAGAGATATAAAGGGAGAGCGCTCGAGTAAGGGAGAAACGCGATAAGAGGGAGAGAAAGGAGGGTGGAGTCGAACGAGGAGCATTAAGAGAAATCAATTGATGCCGGCATGGTACTGAGAGAAAGACGGAGAGAGAAGATGAGCGCGAGAGAAAGGCGAACAAAAGGGGAGCGAGGAAGCGAAGGAGAGTGCCTTAGAGGATCCCTTCACGCAGCGAGAGACTGTCATTAAATCAACATCCTAGGGAGAGGCGTCCTACGTCACGGGTGTAACCCTTCGTTACGAGGCACCCCTCGTTACATAAAAAAACCGAACTCACTCTCCAGTACTTGCCTCGCATATCGTCCCCGTTCCATCTCTCGCCCTCGCTCGCAGAAGCGACCCTCGCGCGCGCGTCCGCTTCGTGCCCCCTGCTTCTTCCGCCCCCAATCCCCTCGTGCTCCTCCGTGCAAGAGGATACCACGCACGAACGAACCGTGCAACCAACTAACCAACCAACGCGGCGATCGAGCTAACCGAGGAAAGAAGGTCGCGATGTACGCAACCGCACGCGTGTACACACGCTCGCACACACATCTCTCACCGTCGCGCGCATTCACACGCGTAACAGGAACGAGGACGGTGCCTAGATCACGAGTAGTTCTCCCTATCGAAAATTGATTTTCGACTTGTCACGGCGACGCGACGCCGACACTGCCGGCGTCGTGCTCGAAGAGTGGTATTTTATCCTTAAGCAATTAGCCGGATTGATCCGTGGAAGGGACCCAGGGGTCGAGAGTGGAGGAGAGAAGAGAAGCGAAGCGGGGTTGGAAATGGACGGACGAGAGAGGGAGGCGGATGGGGCCGTAGCGGCACCGTCGCCGCCTCCGTTGCCTCCACCGTCGCCGCTAGAGTCGAGGGGCAAATGCCGTGACGCCCGGTGGTGGTCTTCGATAAATTCCATGCATCCACCACTCGCCCACGTAGCTAACGTGCATACCACGCAGGTAGTATACGTGGCAAAGTGGCACCGGTGCCGGGGACTCGCGCCCTTGTTACGTTCCCACGACACGTACACCCGCCTCCCTTCCGCGATGTAACGGTAACTACAGTTAGTACGTGCTAAGTGTGCTACGGTTAGGGATTGCCCTATTGGCAGCTGTACGTATTCCGCGTTCCGGATTACATACACGTGGACAAACACCGAGTTCCACGGAATCGGTGGAACCTCAGACGCGACAAAAGCGACAACTCGGTGCCTTCGATACCACCTGACTTTCTCTCGTGTGACGAACTCGCGTGACCTTCGCCGTTGGGAGAGTCCTGGTGAAACCGACCGTCGCGAGTCCGGAGGAAAGACGCGGTGCCGATGCGACGAGGTAAAGTGGCATGGATGATAGGACGGACGAGAGCGAGCGTGTGCTAAAATGACACGTATACGCTCTGCCTCTTGGCCAATGGAATCCACTTATCCTCCGGAATGCGATGCCACTCTGCTTGCCTACCCTCCCGCCATCACCATCGCCACCCACCCTCTCGCCCTTCCACAAAGTGTACGCAACATTGAAATATACGACGGTAGGAGTGGAAGCGAGGGTGCGACGAAGGTTTCGCTCGAACGATGAAAAATTTGGCGGTGTAGGATGCGAGGATCGGCGACGAAGGGAGGGAGGGAGAAGGAAGAGGATGCGCCGAAGAATGTCGCTCAAGTAGTATCCGAAAACTTCTGGATTTCGGCCAAGTTTGTTGGCGTAGGGTGCACCCTCCTCTCTTCGTGTACCCTCTCTTCCCGGTTCCTCGCAACGACGACTACCAACGACGACTTTCGGCGTGACAAAATTATATATTTACGGGCGCGGCAACTATAATCCTCTTAAAAGGCTTTAACGACGGGAAGAAAGCGAGGAGGGTGAGGGGTGGAAGGAAGGAAGTGGATTTCTTTTGTGCCTCGCAAGAGAATTGTCAAGATGGGAAAGGAGGACGAAGGAAGAAAGTGGGTTGCGGTGGAAAAAAATGAACGTGGAGGAGAGAGAAACGAATTGACTGAGGAGGGAGGTGGTAAGGAAAGAAAAAGAGAAGTTCGACGATAATCGTCCTCTCCCGGTGACGATAATATTTCTCCGGCAGCACCGCGAGACGCGCCACCGCGCTGATCGCGAGGAGGCAAGGGACATCCATTCGGATTTCTATGCGGGTCACATACAGATCAGCCTCCTTCGCTGCGCCCCCCCCCCCCCCCACTCCGCGTCCCAAGACCACTCCTGTCCCTGGTGCTCGCGCAACCCTACAAGAAGTTAGCACTTCTTTTATGGACGCCAGAATTGGAGCGCAGAATTGCGGTAGTTTCGTGGCAAATGTATCAGAACGGTATGTATGAAAGAAAGCAGAACAAAAATCGTATGCCGTGCCCTAGAGCGGCCACGTAGTGTCCTCAGTTCCTCGCGGTGGACCGCGATAGGAGAGGACAATTGGGACGTTGATCGATAAAGACGGGTTTACAATCGACGGATTTACTTATCCTGCTTGGAATCGACCACTCCGTCCCTCGCGGATTCTCCGTTGCATTGTTAAGAGACACCAATTTGCGGGATCGCGTTGTTATTTCTAGATGAGAAATTGTACGGTCGGCCCAACCGGCAACGAACGCTTTACTGCCCGTTTTATTGCTCCGTTCCGCGGTAATACGGCCAGACCGCGTCGGCGTCGTGGTGCGCGCAACGCGCCACACCAATGAAGACGAAAAGGGGGAGAGACCGAGACTCGATATCTCGATACTCGAGGATCTTACGAGATCCGAGTATCCAAGGGCTACCCAAGAGGAACGACGTGGAAGAACACACGCGAGACCGAGTCCTTTGTCAATCGCTCGTTCGCGAATAGATAACCGCGAAAACGCGATTGCACCTGTCCGGGCATCTCGAATCGCTGGTAATTCGTCGTAAACCTCGTTAATGGCAATTTGCTGGATAATTTTAATAGTATTATCCCTCCCCATAATAATATCGTTCCTCTCGTTGGAGGAGACCCATAAAATTCCCGCTTGGATCGTTAACTCCGTCCTATCGAGAATAGCGACAAAGGTAAATCGAAAAAGGAACGATGCGACGCGTTTCTATGCCCCTCTCTTTCGTGACCCCTTTCGTTTTCGAGGCGGCCACGATGTATCGGGCGAATTTATTTCAAGACCGACGCGGGCGCGAGCCCGAACGATAGAGCAAAGCAATAAATCTTTAGTATAAAGCGGGCACACCTGATTTGTTGGCGGCCGTGGTGGTGTGGGTGAGGGTGGCCGAGGCGGTGAGCTTAGGCGGTTCGATCTTCTGTGGCATGGCGTGAGCCGGTATCGGGCCCGGATTCGTCATGGTGGTCATCGTGGTCGGCATCATCAGGGTCGACATGGTCAGCATCTTCGAAGGCTGTTGGAGCACGGAGCTCGCGTTAGCACCAACGTTACCCTCTTGCTCCCTACGACCACTTCCTCCGCCTCCTCCTCTACCTCCTCTTCCTCTTCCTCCTCCTTGTCGCCTGGCTCCTCGACGGAGCGTTCGCGTGGTCGTCGTCGGTACGAATTTCGTGGATCAGCCGTCACGTGCCCGGAAGTGTGGTAACCTCGGGTACGCGCCGACGATCGTGACACTCGTGACTGCTCGTTTCCGGTGCGACGAGCGGGGACCGACTCCTCTTCCACTTTCCTCTTCCTCCTCCTCCTCCACCTCTACCTCCTCCTCCGTGTCCTGTTCGCGGGTCGCGATTTATGGTCGCACCTCGCCAACCAGGGAAAGGAAAAGGGGGATATGCGCGAGGACGATGGGAAACGATTTGCGAACCGTAATGGGAAACGACGAAGATGCTGCTCTGCTCCACCCCGCGATCGATCGGATCGAGGGAACCTCTCGCGACTATGCGACGACCACTTTGGCAAAGACGACGGAGTCTGGAACGACGACTGATCGGTCACTCGTGCCAGCGTCCCACGGCCGTTTCATCACTCGGGAAACAATATTTACGCGCGGAATTTTAGCCGAGGGAACCTCTCGTGTACGTTTCTCCGCTGGTCCGCTTCCGACGTTCCTCACTTATCCACCTCTTTCTCCAGTTCCTCGTCTCGCCAATTCGCTCTTCCTCGATCCCTTTGATCTTCGTCGATTCTCGTCTTCGACCGACTTCTCTCTTCCGGCCTTACGGTCGTGACTTCTTCTCGATTCACCTGAACGAACACGCGCCCGGTGAGGAATTCAGAACATATTATCCTCCTCCTCCACCTCCGCCACCTCCTCCTCCTTCTCTCGATCTATCAGCGCGAGCACGTTACGCGGCACGCTCCGATTCTCAGACTTCCCCGCGACATTACCCTCGCGAGGACGTGTCACTCGATCGCGATTCGACGGCACTTGACATTTGCCCGCGTCCACTTTTCAGCTCTCGGGGAATCTTATCTCTCCCCTCGTCTTCGAGCTCGTTCGTGATACTTTCACGATCGATCAGCCGCTTCTCGACTCCGGATCTCGCGTGGTGAAAAGATCGCGTGGAGTATGAAGGAGAGGCGAAAAGAAACCGAGAGAGGGAGAAAAGGAGAGAGTTGGAGAAGGGAGTCTCCTTCGGAATATTTATGCACGAGTTTCCACCGTAGAGCGAATCATAACGAGATCTCTCGGAATTCGCGCGTTCGAGTATCGATCTATCCCGCTGCCAATTCTTAACCGGATTCAATCACGAGGTTGTCCTCGACTTTCCTCACTTACACGTGTCAGCCTACGCTCGCTCGACGCGCGCCTCTCTCCACCGTTATGGTCTCGCGACACTTTTTCTCTTAACTCCTCGTTCTCCTTCCCTTTCGCACGTCACTCCACGGACGACGGTTCTCCCAATGCTCTTTCTCTCTCCTCTCTTCTATCCTCTCTTTCTCTCAACACCTTCGACACTCGTAACGTCACTCTACCCTGTCTCAACGACGGGTGGCACGAAAATCTGCGAAAAGTCGCGCGATTTCCTACTGCTCCTGTTGTCCTTAATACCGATGCTTCTCGAATAATGCTCTCGTTGCTGAACACTCTCGACGAATGCGAGAAGAAGCGTAGAACGGTGGTGAACGACGAACGACGCGCGCTCCTAACGAACGCGACGTGCCACGACCACTGGACGACACCGTCCTGACGTGGCCTCCCGCGACGGAGATTTTCACTCGACTGAGGGGGTGGTGGTTGACGGCGAAGCGCGGCGTGCGTGCGTGCGTGGCTGAGTGCGCGCGTGCCTGCTCGGTCCGCCTCCGCGTCCGCGTTCTCTCTCCTCTTTCCTGTCGATTCTTCTCACCGCTTCTGGGCGCACCACTCGCCACGCGTGAATTTCCTCAATTTTTTTCCGGCGTCGAGTCGCGTTTACGCGGGACGGGACGCGAGGTAGCGCGACGCGGACGCGAACGGACGCGTACGACGCGGAGAAACGACGGTGAATGACAGTGGCGGTGGTGGTGGTGGTGGTGGTGGCGGCGGCGGCGACGATGACACGGTCGGACAGAGCGGACGACGACGACGGCGGTTTCTCTACGCTCTCCACGCTGCGCGGCGGTTACGTCACGTCCGGCCGAGCGTAGAGTCGAAACTCGTCTGGCGGGGAGAGCACGAAGGGACGCCTGCCTTTGCCTGCCTGCCAGCCTGCCAGCCCTGGACGCCCGCCGTCGCGACGCCCAGAGGCGCCGGCGTTCCCGAGCGTCCGCGGAATCACACGAGCTAAGACGCGAGCCACCAGTCGGTCTCCCGCCGCCGCGCCGAAAGGGTTGCACTGCGCGCGGCCCTCTACCACGGCTCCACCAGGGGTTGCGCGGGTGGGAGAGAGAGAGAGAGAGAGAGAGAGAGAGAAGAGTCTTCTCGGGAAGTTATGCAATTCTCTTGGACGAGTGATCCAGGATTTTCTCGAGAAAACCCGATAGAGTTTCCAGAATGAATTCAGCCGTGTGATCCGAATTTTTCCAAGCAAAGTTTTACGATCTTCGACGGTCGATAGGTTCGCGCGACTTTAATAATTATGAGGTTGTCGTTGCAAAATGCACGATCGATGATAGCAGGTTGTGGATAGTATGGAGAATATGAATTGTGCTAGGTGTTTTAGTACGGGGACTTTAGAATTTATCAATTTGCACGCGTGTGTTCGACGATTTTAAGCCTTCCTCTTGCACTTTTCTTCCGTTTCGCATGTTTCGATTAAAGTAACTCTTCGGCCTTCAATGAACTTTTCCTCAATGCCGCGAGTTTCGAAGCAGCGTAATTTTTGCGGATCGAAATTACGTTTTTCCTTGGGCATGTTTGTAACCTGCAACGTTTTCCTTTTCGCGATATGTGATATCGACTGGCGCGATATTCATATACGTACCGGAAAGTTATAAATCGTTTTCAAACGACTTGTCAATTGTTCCTAGCGACGTGTGAGCCACGTATATCCGTATTGATTTGTCACGTTACTACCCGTGCACTTACCGTTTCTCCATTTAGAGAGAATGACGGATCGATCAAGCTGAAAGAAATTAACGCTGACTGAGCGAGCCATTTTTTCTTTTTTCGTCGAACGCTTCGCTGTGCGGAGCACGGCTCTAAAATTTTAGTAAAAAACTCAACGTACACCAAGGTAAGGCACATAAATAAAAAGAAGTGGAACGGAAATGAACATTATTCCGGATACGAGAATAATATTGTTCCGGCTCCCTCAGGTGCCATCAATCTCACCCCACCTGCGCGCATTTTGGAATGTGTTCGCATCAATGTGGAACCGATAAAACTATTACCTAGTTCGCGCGTTATACCACATCGCTATCCGCATTGCGATAGACATTACGCGTTCGGCATAAATACTGTTCGCTGCCCCCTCGCGATACATTCAAATCATTAAGCATGTCGCTATTATTGTTCATTACGCTTTCAGGGAATTTAATTATATTATGGTGGACTATCGCTTCGTGTATTGTCATCACGGAAGCGTATCCACTTCTATTCCCCTGTTTGCACATTCCTGTAAAATGTCATTGTCGAAGTGAGACAGAATGGTAGAGTGATAAAGTAAAAGACAGCACGCACGCGTATGAGCCTCTCTGTACAAGAGAGGAAGAGACACTTGTATTGTCGAAATGGAAAGAAATTAACGTTCAAACATGTACGTTTCCGAGGACTTAATAATATAAATTGTCCTTGCTGCGTGTGCACTATGAATCCTTGCCAGTGGAGACGATTAATGTGATTTTCTCATATCGATTCCTTTTTAGTGGACGCTATTTCGAGAAAGAACAGCATCCCGTCATTTGCTTTATTAGGCCACTGTTTACTGCGATCGAGCACGCGCCATCCGTTTCTGCGTAGCGCGTATCGATGATGACGCATGATTGCGACGCAACGACGCACAGGATGATCGAGGATAACGAAAATTCAGTTACAGGTGACTGATACGCATCGCTCCATTGATTCGCATTGAATCGAATAAAATAGGCGAAATAGGCTAAAATCGAATGATGGAAAGGTATCGATGCGCGTGTGCCACTATCGAAATCGAATGTAATAAAATGTAACGCGTAATTACTCCTTTGTCACGTAACACTAACGAAATCCAATGATCTTCTGTGAAATTTATTATACGCGTGCATCGCTATCTGGATTACGCGTACGGCCGCGAACTAGGAAACAAACTTCAAGGCGATCGAACGACATGAACCTGGCTCGCGTAAGTGTACTTTACCATTTCAAAAATTTCGCTTGCCTCGCGAAAACTCCGTGAAATCACGTCACATCTGTAAAGATCGCATACGACATGCAAGAATTCTACACAATACGATAATAATTTCTAGCAAATTAGTCTTTTTCGTACGATTCATCGAATTTGAAGAACGACCGGCGAGTGGAATATAATCTGTGTCCAAGCTCACGCCTATTTATCAAAAACTATGGGGTGCGCGGTGGTGGCATTACCGACGCGCATTAAGTTCAAGTGCATCGCCATTTATTTAGGGGCCATTTTTATGCGTCGCAGCGAGATTTAAATACTCCCGTGTGGGTATTTCCGTGTTTGCCCCCGCGTTGTAAACGCTCGCCGCGCTGGCGGCGCCGACATCGGAGGCGGCGACGCTCGAAGTGGAACGCGGCCGGGTCTGACCCGATGCGGCCTGCATCTACTGATCCATTAAGTGGCGCCGCGCACTGGTGGGAGATCGAACTAGGGTGATTGCGACGCTACCCTTCAACCGAATACCGAAAGGATTCCGTCCCTGTCCTCCGGTAACATTGATGCACGGCAAGGACAGCAGCTACTCAGGCTTCCAATCAGCTGCTTGGTCCGATCCCTAAAATGACGATGCAAATCTATCGATTCGTTCCATCCGAATTCATTTTCCAGGGAGAGAAAAAATGTACGACGTGGTAAAGACGACTTGGAGAGGAAGCAAATGCAAGCTCTCGTGGAAATTGTGCCGATTTCTTTCGAAGGTATAATTGCAACGCGCAGACGGAGTAGGATACGTAAGGTTGGCCAGAGAAATTTGGGTTATTCTCCGAGCACCTCTACGGGATCCTAACGCGAATCGCGGGTTCCAAGAAGATGCTTCTGCATTTATTCATCGAGAAAGAGGGAGGTGAGGGAGGGGAGGGAAAATTTATATTTAAAGTGCGCGAAAGGTGCGACCTCGTTGGTTGGGGTCCCAGAACGTAGGAAAATAAACCCTCCCAGCATGGTATCCACCCGATACAAATACACACCCCGAGAATACCCGTGGCATTGCGAAACGTCTTAGTGGGTTACAGACGAGCTTTGGCTCATGTTCAAGCTCATAAATAATTCCGTTTGTAACCGGCGGCTCGCAGTAGTCGTCGACTGGGTACGTCGGTGGAGGGACAAACTGACAGGCGGAACGTACATGCGGTGACGCGGCTCCCCGACCATAGGGAATCTATGAGCTATCGGCATCTCTTCACTCTGCCAAGGAGAGGAATCCGTACAGTCCTCTGACATTTATTGGCCTCCCCTTTTCACCCCTCCTCCCTTTCTCTCTCTCTCTCTCTCTCTCTGCCGCTTTTTGCCAATGTTGCAATCCACGCGTCGGCCAGAGGATTTCCCGAATCCGTAATGATCGTCGATATTCACTCGGCGTGCAAACAATTTCCGCGTCATTCCCAGTTTAGGCCTCGCAATTAAAGTTGCAACGACGTGCGCGACCCGCGTCGGCGTCGCGTCCTCGGTGTCAAAGGATGCCCCACTCGAGAAATTCCACGCGGGCCGCGTATAAATTATTCCTAAGGATTCGAGTGAGCGCGCGTCGCGCCGTACGTCGTCGCGCGAGCGTTACAATTAAAATCGCGTTACACCACGAGTCCCCCGCTTAATTTCATCTCCGCGCGTACAAAAGAACTGCGCCCGGAAAGAACGCGCTTTCACTGGCTTTTTCGCTGGTGGACGCGCGACGTCTCGCGGAGACTTAATAGGGAGGACGAGTAGTGCTTTAATATGACGTTTGTTATACCTCTTCTTCGCACTGTTTCGCGATGCCGCGCAAATGTGCGCGGTAAAGGGTTCTCCATCGCACTTCCTGCTTCAACGTTACAACCGGAGAGCTCGGGCTTTTTTTCACTTTTTCCTCGGTTACCGGTGCTATTAAAACAGGATCTCCGAGTTACGAAGGATACGTTTATTATTTCAGAAAGCGATACGAGGCGCGTACGGTGAAGCGAGTGAAACTTCGCCGGGATGAAATTTTCCATCTTTCTATTAGAACGGACGAAAACGTTCGCCGCGGTGGTATCGATCGGAGGGAAAAAATATGATAATGAAAGCGATGTTTACAACTACCGCTCTAGGGTAAGAGCCGATGCGCGGGCATGTACCATTATCCGTGACAAGATTTCTCATTACCCTCTGACGTTGTGCGATGGGGTAATGAGGAAACCGATAACGCGCAGTACAGGCCAGCTGTGGGATGCGCGTGGCGCAACGACAAGGCGGATCCTTTGTCGTCGCATTTTTTAAGCCCACCGGCGTTCGGACTTTTCCTACTTCCTCTTTATCCACAATCTCTTCCGCCTCCTGCTTTCGCGCGGAAGGAGACCTGCCGCACGGTTGTCGCGGGCCGCGTCGGTAGGTACGTTGATTGTGAATCGTCGGGGCAGAAGAACTGGCGGGGTCCTGCTCCGGGTCGGAGGGAGCGGACGATTTTTATTTTCCGCATATTAGTTTAAATACCTTCGTAAATTGGCTCTTTCGCGGCGGATAGCCCGGAGATGGGACTCCAAAAGGGGCGGCGGCTGGAACGGGGGTGGTTGGAAGAGAAACGAGGCTGGTGGTCGCGCGAAGAGAAACAGAGTGAGAGAGAGAGAGAGAGAAAGTGGATGGATGAGAGGGTGAGGAGCGAGAGACGGCGAGAAAGAGCGAAAACCGGAGGGTGAAACGTACGAAAGTTGCGGATGGTGGAGAGAAGGGTGGAAGGAAGGAGAAACGGCAAGAAGAGAATGTGGAAGGGTGACGGAGAAAGAAGGAGAGAGAAGGTGCGCGGATGGAGGATGGAAGGACGAAGGATGAGCCTCGGGCGATTCTCTCGACATTGCTATGTTGCGGTAATTGCAGCTAATTAAGAGGTTGAACTCTCTCGTCTCTCTTCTCCCCGTTCAGACCTCCGGCGACCTCCGCGCCCTCCCACCACTTCCCCCGAGCTCCTCCAGAGGGTACGCCGTAACCTCCATTCTCTACGTGCATCCGTCTTTCCTTCTCTTCCCCTTCACAGCACTCCCCTTCAGCCTAGGAGAATCTTCTCCCACCTTCACCGTCGTTTCCTCTTCTTCCAGCTCGCCTTCGGCGGCGGTTTATGCGCCTTTGGGAGGATACGAGACGGAGAACGTTACTCCACCGACGGTACAGTCGATAAGCTCTTTTCTCCTCGCGCTTCCAGAATATCGGCGATTCTCCTCGAATCTCCTTCGTCAAACGTCAGCTCCCGCAATTCCAGGATCATCGACGAAGACCACTTTACGCCAAGGATTCAACCCTGGTAGCACCGATCCTCGAACTACCCCAGTAGGTCGTACCCTCGATTCTCTACCCCCGAAACCGTTCTCCGCTCTCCCCTTCCTCTGGAACGATTCTCCAAAATGTCACGTGGTTCGCGCCTTAATGACGGATGACGGGCCTAATTCGTGCGATCGCTAATTATACTACCCGCTAAGTGTTCCTGTCCATCGATCGACCCTCTTCTGCTCCTCCTCGCTTCTCTCCTTCTCTCTGTCTCTTCCTCCCTCTCTCTACCATGTACCCTAATGAGTGGAACCTCCTTGCCCGGGATATTGTCTCCCGAGTTTCACCACCGTTGTCACGTACCCCTCCCGACCGCCCTTGACTCGCCACCCCCGCGACGTTTGATCGATGAATCTTCCATCGGGCTAATAGGACGACATCGGTCGCACGGGCTGCACTGCGTCAGGTGTACGAAGTTCATACGTCTATTCCGCTTATACGGGCGGCCAACTACTCGCACGCATACGCTCGTCCGCGTCAGCCGCAAGACTAACGGGACAGGTTGTCGGCACGGCAATCCATACCGCCTGTGTCGTATGCCTCCCCCCACTCCGTGAATTTATGGCCGCTCGCGATAACTAAATCTTTTTTATCCTACCGCGCGGCGATAAAACTCAACGCGGGATATCGAGGAGGAGGCGAGCGTGCGAGGCGAGTTTTAAAGAAGGAGCGGACACGTGCAAGGCGCACGTTACTTACGAGTACGTCCTTGCGCGTGCCGCGCGTAAATTCACTTCGCGTCGTCCCGCGTTTTGAGGAAGATCTACTCGTGTAGGTGGTGGATCGTATCTGTTCGTGGTGGAACGCTAAGGTGTCATCATCCTGTAGGATATTCTTGGATGCTTTAACCGAGAAGAAGGATAGTTTTAGAACGAAAGTGAAATTGCGATTGTGAAAATACGTGAAATTATGTAGTCAATGTTTAATCTCTTAGGCACGGCATGCTTGTTCGGGAGTCGGTCTCTCTGAGACGGCGCGCTTGGCACAAAAACCGTTCGTGACGATTTCCACTACGACATTGCATCTCAAAATCATGATACACACGAAAGACACTATAGTAGTGCACCGTTCAAATTCATGGTATCCACAGAAAGCCACTATAGTGGTGCATCGTGCGTAAGAGGTTAAAACACAACGAAACAATTTTTCCAACCTTCTTCCTTATCGTGAGATCCAAACGAAGCCGGATGCGCCGTTTGACGATGGGTCGGTAAACCAAATTGAGCGGCAATCTTTTTTCACTCCCACCCAGGAAACGATCGATTCTCATTAACGTCATTGGCTCGGCACGCCGACGACGAAGGCACGCACGCGCACGCGTTCGTCTCGCATGTATACCTAATTGTAAGACGAGGAAGACATGCGGTTCTCGAGGTTTCTCGGTACGAGCGACGTGGGATGAAGTTAGCTTACGTGCGTGCCGAAGTTTCCGTGCTGCGCGCGCGCGCGCGTCCGCTGCATGCTCTCTACGCCACGCGTACACCCCATCGCGCGCATTCTTACGTGACGTACAACACGACGCGGGCTAGGTAGACAGCAGCTAATCTACGTGTACGAAACCATTTAATGCGCGGCAGACAAAGGTACTATCCCTCCTACTCTCTAGCGGAGAAATGCGCGTGCACGCTCACGCGCATTTAAGGTTTACGGGAGTGTGCACCCCTTTATGCTTGTACGTATGCAGGGGTGAGCGAAGGAGGATGGCGGGGGAAGGGTGAACGCAGTTAGGGGACGTGGAGGGGCAGGGAGTAGGAAGATAGGAAGCAGTCAATAATTCATGCATTACTCTCGGTTATTATGCTACTGTGGTCTACCGTACCCGTGCGGTTGGCAATTCGGCTTTACGTTTGCTTTACCGACCATGGAGCGCGGGGGCACGCCGCGTAAGAGAGAAAGAGGAAGAGATAGAGGAGGAAGCCAGGGAGAAAGGCGGAGAAACGGAGACGGGGACGGGGGCGTACCGGTTAGGTATCGCCAAATCGGCCCACCGTACTGATATACTAATTCGTAACCGCGTACCGCGTCCGATAGAACTGCATCAACTTATTCATGGGGGTGGCTACGATCGTACGCTCACTCCGCTGTTTCCTCCCCGTCTTCCCATAACTCTCCGCTCCTATCTCTTTCTCTGACCTCGTCGACGTTCCGCTAATTGATTTGCGACATCGAAATTCATAATGCCAATTTTTGTTTTGATAAATTCTACCGTACATTAGTTTCTATCGCTCCCGGGAAGGGATGCAGAAAAACCTGGGATTTGTGTGCTCCTGCTTCCGCTGCACGATTGTTTGTTTAGACGTTGTGTAAAATGTTAATTTAATTTTGGTGAGTTCGTTTTGTCTGCCGACGTACCGTTGTCGTATTTTATTCGTGACTTTTGAGGATGTGTATTCAGCGTCGAACCTTATTCTCTATTCTCTTCCCTTTCATTTCTTTTCTCAATTCTGCTTTGTTTCCATCCGACAATTTGTTTTCTAATCAAGAAAAAAGGATGGATATCGCTGCGAGTGAAACATTCGCGTCGCGTCCCGGTAGCTCGGAAAATTCTATGGTGGAAATTGAGATGGAAGGATCGGGATGCCTGCGGATAGGTTTTATTCGAATAAAAGAAGCCTCGCGAAAACGTGGGCAAGAAACCTCTCGAATGTACCCGCAAACCTAGCTCATCGGCGTACTTACCGAGAAGGATGTGTGCGTCGAATATAGCACGTTCGAATCGATACAGTTTTCGAAAAGAATTTCACCGGTACATGCCGTGAATAACGATTTAATCCGTTAAAAATATATATATCCTTTCGATGCCATATTTATTCGGTATTGTTATCGAAATGCATTATTTTAAGATTCGATTAAGCTTCTCGAATGTTAGCTATTTATGCACGTGGCATTTCCCATGTGCCATAGATAATTTCGCATGCGCGAACCGTCGAACCGCGAGACCGCATAAATCCCTTCGATATTTTACAATAAGTAAAATAATGAAAAATGCGAAATTTCGGGGACACCCGCCTGTAAAATTCAATTGAAGTCGGCAATATTCATTTTTACGGGTGGGCGCCACCCGGCGGACGATCGAAATTACAGCTTGCCCGTGGGAATGTGTAAATAACGCGAGTAACGCGGAAAAAAAAAATTTACCAGCCAAGATTTATTAATAACGTTCCTCCGCATCGTTTCACGTTATCATTATTGAACCAACCACTCCTGTTTATTACTTGCTTCCTTTCCCCGTAACGGTAAGTGCAGCTGCGCGTTCGCACGCGATTTTTAATATCCATCCTATTTCTCTCACCGTATGACGCGCATCCTCAGATTTTCACGAGACACCGAACGAAGAATATACAGCCTATCCTTTTGTCCTCCTCGTTCTCTATACCTCTCCGATTGCACACTCTACGTCTTTCTCCGTGCGTCCTTTTGTACGCCAACTTCATCGTATAAGCGATTAACGAACTATTCCCTGCTCGGAAGATCCCGCGGCCCAGATATAGATACTCACGAATTGTTGCGAACACGTATCTGCATGAAAATGGAGAGTACGAATAGCTCTTGGCCGAGCGATCAAATCTTCCGCGGACGTGGTAATTTCCCGGCCGCGAGTGGAAACGCTGGAGGAAACGCCAAAGCGTGCGACGTTGTACGAGGGGTGGAGTCGGCATCGTGATGAAACATTAGAGGTGGAAATTTCGAGGGGCAAGGTGGAAAACGAGATTCGAATCGTTTTGCTCGACGTTGCATTGCCGCTCTTGGCTATGCCTTTTGCTTCCTCCTTGTCTCCACCCTCTCTCTCTCCCACCTCCCCTTATTCCTCAGCCATTCGCTTTCCCCATTTCCTCGTGGCTCGCTTTCGGCTCGTGAGCGCGCCGACCGAAGGGGTGCGTTTCCACGTCCGTCCCACGAATCTCGTTCTCGTTAATCAAGGATCTATCAAGAACGCGGGATATTAGGTTGCATCTCTCGTGAAGGGGTGAGGAGGTAGGAGGAGAATGCGTCTCGAAACGCGTTCCCTCCGGTCATTACGCGGAGAGCCGATTGTTAGATACGGCGAAAGAGGGAGGAGGAGATGGCTCGAGGAGCTCGCGCATGCCACGCCGTACGCTCTCCGTTGCGCCTCGTATTAACCAGAGGACAAAATTTATTTTCGACCGACAGCCGACCGCGCTAGTATTTTGCAATTTAAACGCGCTCGGGGGAACGTTGACGAACGTATGCGCGTATCTCCGCGGAGTAACTATGACGTTGATAAAACGAGAGACGGGGAGGGGTAGGAAAAAAAGCCCCCGCGGAATCATGGTTATCGTCGCGGACAGGCCGCGCATTTTTGTCGTTTTCGCGTTTCCCTTTTGCCTGACTCTTTTTTTCCCCTCTTTTTTATATACACAGTACGCCCGCGCGTACTACGCAGGTGTCTTTTTTTTTTTTCTCTCTCTTTTATGGAAAATATATTTTATTTCGCGCTGTAACGGCCATTCGTGCCGACTGCTTATCTATATGCGGGACGGATCGTTCCGTGAAAAATTAAAACATACCTGACCGCCATTATTTACCCGCCGGTGACAGTGAAGGAGAATAAAGGAGGCGCCGGGAGCGACGAAAGGCGGAACGAGAACTCTCTTTTCGCCCTACTCTACTCGCTCGCTCGCTACCGTAACTTTTGCCTGTTTGTCTTACGCTAATTAACTGAACATGAAATATTCTCCCAGCACGCCCGGGGACTCGGTACGAGGAGGATGGCAGCTGGAGGAGCAGCGGATCCTCCATTGTCGCCACTCCACTCCTACTCTCCGCCTGAGAGAGGGAGCCACCGCACGAGGAGCCAGGGATACTTTAATTTCTCCCGTCCACCCTCGATTTTGTTTCTCGCTTCCGTCTGACCGTCTGGAAATTTCTCAGGATCAATCGCAGCCACCTGGTCGGCACGAGTGGATAGTCGTCGTTATCTTGGTAGTCGACGCGTCGTCGGAAAACTAACTTTTTGTCGGCTAAGTGGACGTCCTGCGCCGTGCCGATGGGAAGAAGCGAGGACGTGACGACTGCACGAATACGTGATTAGGTCATCGGTATCCTCATCGGCCGAACGAATGGAAAAGCGACCGAGCGCGTTAATACGCCACCGTTGATGAATGTCATTAAGGCCGGTCGACGCGGTTCATAATTAAAGCTCCACCCCTATTGCTTCTCTCTCTCTCTTTCTCTTCTCGGTGGTACGTGATCAGACGCCTTGTTACGTCGGAAAAATTATCGAAAATATTTCGTCGCACCCTCATTTTCCCAACGCGTTGCGAAATTCATTCGGAGAGGAGCAGGGAGGTGACGGATTCACAGGCAGGGGCTTCCTCCTGTCGACGCTTCGACGGATTTACACGCGCATCGGCGTTACAACGTTAAGCCGTCGACGCGTGTCCCGTAACTTTCACGAGGGTGTATCGATCGTCGCATTGTAACTTCAACCAATTACCAAACCCGCGGCAAAGGGGTTCGGCACATTTTTAATTAGGCGCTGTGATCGTTGAAAAAAGGACAGTAACGAGGTGTCGAAGACATCGGTGGGATTAACGAAATGTGCATTTCGTCGGTGCATCGGAGAACGTGTGACGGGCTTAATGGGGGTATCGATCGACTCGTGTCATTAGTACACGTACGGACACGCGTAAAATTTCCGCCATCGCCATTGCCCGCGTTTAACGGTGCTTCTTAATTAGATAATTACAAATTAAGCGTGTATCGTGGCTCATTCTATAACCGGGCCGCTGATTAAATGTATAATTCAACGATTTAGAAGCTGTTGACGTTGCAGCTGCCATTACCATGATGGTCTCATTATTGAATTAAAGTGTGGCCTTATCGATCGTTCGTGCAGGTGCATATTCCACGGCATTTTATCAGTTGGGGTAAAATGCTCGGAATCCGAGTGAACACCGAATAGCATTGTTTAACAGGATTTCCACGGTTCCGAGTAAGACGTCGGTTCACGATGTGCGCTTAAACTCGAGATATTCTCGCGAATGTCGTCGACGCCGACGGTAGTGCCGATATTGAAATTTCATTCCGCAGGAGAAGATCCGCGAAAAATTCGTTTTACTCGGCGTCCCCGTTAAAACAAGCGTAAAGTACCCGCGAATCGGTCTTACTTCTCTGCGCAAGATAAACAACGGTGATAATAGCACGCGCCGTACTCTTCGACGTAACGACGAATCGTCGCGCGGATAGCGAAAGGAAATGGGTTGGTGGAGAGAACGAATGGTCGTAGAGAAAGAGTGTGGACGGAGGTGGAGGAATGAACCGTCGCGGTTGCAGGGTAGCTTCATAAGTACGTACGTAACCGGAATTCATTTCCTTTTAAAACGACGACGGGTCTCTTTCATCATAAATGTTATTAATCGCCTGGGGCTCCTTCGACTCGACGATGTTCACCATTTAAGCATCAAAGTTTTTCCACTCTTCCATCGTCCTCCTCCCGCTCCTCACCAGTCGTGCGTTCCTTTCAGCCTCTCCTCGTGCACTTTTTTCCACCTCTCTCCCTCTTTCCGCCCCCCTTCACCTTTTCACGCCACACGCTCTCTATACCCGTTGTAGCGCTCATTATTTTTATTGAAATACGAGAAACGGGAAGGAGATGTTCGTTTTAAAGCGTTTGTCTCGGACGAATTCGGACACCGGAGCTCGAACGAAGTTCTAATTGTGAGCAGCCAGATTCGCGATGAGTTTCGCGATTTCCCCTGCGAAGTGAGCCGCGAGCTTTAAAATTACAATTCTCATATTCCTTGTAATTACGGGAATTCGCTTGGTAAAAGGGCACCGATCTGGAAAGGGAAAGATGAATGAAGCGAAAATTAAATGAAAGAGGTTTCTTGGCAAAGAAGTCATTTGTTAACGAACATTCGACCAGTTTCGATCTCCTCCCTTAATAGACTCTGAGAAGAAAAAACATCTCGTATCCGTTAAAAGTCCACGTATTTACAGTCACAGTTGATTGGAATGCGCCTGAGAAATAAGAGATAGAATTCTTAATGTTCACCCCCGGCTCCCGATTATATCAGATACTTCTAATTAACCCGGTAACACGATAATAACAATTATCCAAGTACGAAGTTTCCGAGGGGGAAGTTTCCACGTAGCTCGCTCGTGGCTTATTTCGCGAACGCGTGCACGCACACATTCTCGCGCACGCTCACGCACGAACTCACGCACACATTTACACTCGAGGCAAGGCGCGCGGTGGTGGCACAGTGGAGCCACAGTAGAGGCACGTCCAAGATCTCAGACATTTCCTGGGTTACGAGGAGGTTTGACGTGACGTGGAGCTGCGTGCGATACGACCCCCCTGTACTTACATATACAACGACGTACCGCCCAACGACGACGAATCACGCTTCGATTTACGGTCGAAACTTTGTCGCCAACTAATCAGAGGTACCCCTTCCTCATTTTCATCTGTCGGCTTACGGTGAGCTTACGTGGTGGAGTTAAAGTGACGCGGAAAATAACACTATCTGCTTCTCGACTGGAAATATTTGTCTCATCCCTATCTCATGCGTTTATTTTTCTTACGATTTTGACGAGAAACATCACGGTCCGGGGAAAATTTCAGACTGGCAATTGATCAAAAATTAACGAAGGATTGCATCATAGGATAATCTAATTCTAAGCCGCGTTATTGCATTTCCGTACATTTATATCACGCCAATAGACTGCTTAAACCTTAGCTGATTAATATCACTACCTATTGACTCATTGACCAATAAGGCACGCGTTCCGCATCGAAAGGGAAGCTGGTCGATGCCAATCGGGTTTCCCGTTGTGAATGCATTACTCCAAAGGGCTTCCCGTTTCAGAGGCAACTTCGATCGATACTATCAAACATCGTTGCTCGCTTTGCAGTTTTGCCAAGCAAGGCATCGCACTACCACTACACGTTGCGATGTGCAACCGTGTTCCGCAACCTTACGAAGGTAAGACTAATTTTAGCACCAAAATGTATAATATTTTAAGTATATAATATACAATAGATTGTTTCAAAAATGAGGTTACGCGAACCTTGTTATTCCTCGTCGAATTAACGAATATTTAAATTCGTTAATAAGATCGCGCAAAAGGCCGGTGTCAAATGGTAAAAGGAGCGAGTAAATTTGTTCGACGTGCCAAACAGAGGAACCGAAACCTCGGATTAATTAATCCGTTGCAGTTTAATAACGTCGATGCGATATGGCGATGGTCGAACGACGAGAGGCAGAAATGACTGAAAACAGTGCGCGAGATGTATTATAGCTGTGTTCGACGTGCAGTTCACGAGGCCGTCGATCGTTATAAACGACTGGGTTATAAGCGTAGTCAAAATAGCATCAACGAACGGCACCGCCTGCGTACAATTGTCGGGTTGTTATATTCGAACATTATCTTTCTACGGGAGACCGCACCCGTTGAGTGTGTCAGTGAAATATAAAGGTGTTACCGCGCTTTGTAAATGTTTCATTCCACAAACATTAGTACCTCTTTACTAATTCAGAGGCAAATAGCTCCTGCTGAACAATATATAGGCGTAGTGAAGTGCCACGCTGAGGCCGCGAGAAACCGGAAGCGCGCGATTTGACGCCATGAGGAAACACATTCGATTTGAGATCAACAACATCGTACTCTAGTTCTTTGCCAACCTATCTCGCGGGAGCCCGCGGACGACAGTACAAAGACTCTTTTTTGTTTTATTGCATTACAGGTGGAATTTTACCGGCCCAGTTGCGAAACGCGAATTTTCAAGAGTTCCAAAAATGTCTGCGATTAAAGGTTCAGGTTTGCTTCATTAAATTAGAACAAGAATGTCGATGCATCTAACATTCTCGAGTTTAATGCAATCGTTGGGAATTCCACTGCCCATCCTGGCCCGTGTCGTCACACTTAACCTATCACGCTCACCCGCGGGGCCGAAAAAAAAGCGAGAACGCTCTATCGAACGTTATCGCGTATAAAAATCCCGTAAATCGCGAGCGATACGAGAAACGTCGAGTACCAGACGTTTTACTATCCCTCTCCTCTCCCGCTCTACACGTAAGGGAGGCAAACATGCAACCGTCATTCGGCTGGATCTACGATTCCTACTTCCGGTGGAGCGTGCACTCTCACGACAGCGCGCACATTCCCTTTTCGCGAAAATCGTACACTACCACGTCGAGGCTCTGTCTCTGGTTTTATACTCGGCGAGCGAAGAACCGCGAAAAGATAAAGAGATAGATAGAGAAAGAGGGTGGAGCGCTGAACGAGGGGGAGGGCGGAAGCGAAAGAAGGGAAAGACAGTGGCGGAGACAAAGCGGAGGAGCACCGGCAATTTCGAGGTAACGTTACGCAATTTACTGCCTTTTCTCCCTAAAAAAGGTACGGCTAAATAAGAGAGCTGGAGTCTTATTAGGAGATGATGGGGGTGCCGCCGGTATACCTTCCCTGTTCCTCTACCCTCCGACCATCCTCCTTTTCCCTATTCCACCCCGGTTGCCCTTTCCGCCACTCGTCCTGCGAAAACAACGCGCTACCTTAAGTTAACGAAACCGGGGTAGGAGGAGGGGGACGGGTGAAAGAGAAAGAAGAGCGAGAGAGTGGAAAAGCGTCAGTCGTCGGGCTCGCAGAAAGGGAGAGAACGGAAAAGAGAAACGGTGGGGTGGACGACGAGGGTAGTTTGTCAACTCCGGCCTTGTTCCTGGCCCGGAGCGAACCTAATTAAAGTCCTACACTTTTCTTTCATTACGTTTCACCGTGCTCTCTAGCCTCTTAAGTTCAACGTTCGCTTCCCTAGCTAGTCGGGTAGCTAGTATGGTGAGTGTAGGTAGGTAGCGTAGCGTAGGTACGAGGCAAGGGGACTATTACAGAGAGCCCGCGCGATATCTTGACTTAACGACTCGTGTGCCGCGACTGCGCTGTAATTCACATGGATGTTACGTTGCATCCGGCGGATGCCGGTATCCCGAGAACGCCTTCTCCTCGATGCGCTCTCCGTAACGTGGAAAGATTGTCTGGAGCTTCGTAAAATTCAAGGATCAGACGCGATGATTAGCTCCCACCTTCCTCTGCCCCGGATGACTCAGAAATAAGCGAACTCTGACAAAAATGAATGACGAATTAACCCGATAGATTCGTCTTTGGACGGAGTTCCGCTTGATCGTCGATTAATCACGCGTTAATCAACCCACCCCAATTGCAATCTTCCTTCCACTTCCCACTCTCGCAACCGGTAGGTCGCAACTATCGAAGGGTCGGAGAAGAACGAGGGTGAATGACACGAAGGGCAGCATCCTTTTTCGTGGATCTCCTCGTTAGATCCCGCGCTCCACCTCCCGCTTCACCGGCACCCCTAATAGCTTCACGGTCGAGGTACGCGAGGCATCGCCGTAGACGCAGACCCCCGGACATGGCGTTTCAGGATGGGAGTTGCTCTGATACGGTTCGCTCGTCCGTACGTCCCCCAACGGAGTTCCGAGCTCTCGGGTGAATTAGCAGCGACGGCATAGCGGGAGCGGAGGCGGCGCAGCCGGCGGTAGAAGCAGCACCACGACCAGCACCAGCAGCAACAACTACAGCGACGGGGCAGCATCGGCACCGAGAACGACGGCAGTGGCGGTGGCGGGAGTCCCAGGCTAGCTATACCTGAACAGTCGTGTAATCTCGCGTATAGGCTGTCCCTTCCATAAACGTGCAGGGCATTGTCGGTTGCACACGAATGCCTGGGTACCCAGTGGTTACGGTAATGAAATTGCTACGCTACCCCTCCAGCTGATATTATTCCGCTTCCCAACAGGAATACCGGCCATTGCGTCGGTTGGTTTAGGGACCAGCCGAGTGATATTTCGAGAAGTTTCCTCTAGCTATTCGCGAGCTCTACCCATTAAGCACGTATATTGTCTCGCTCTATACCTGGCAGACGTGCTCCTGCTACCGTTGCTGCTACCGTTCACGCTCCTTCTAACCTTCCTTGCTGACGAGGCAGCACCAGGGACGAGTCTTCGAATTCTACTCGTCCACGACTACGCGTGTGCGCGCCGGTTGATACTCGAACAGAGGTTTCAGCCGCGCGCGCGAACCACCTACCGGCCACTTTTCATCGAAAAAAAGAGCGTGCAGCCTGGACCGCGTCCTACGTTTCTACTACCGACGTGCTCTCATGCTCCTGTTTGTCCCGTACAACTCCTAGCTGGCCTGCTTCTACCGCTCCCCACTTATACTCGCTTCATTTGTATTCCCGGTGCTGCTCTCATATGGTCGGGAATGTGCCCTTTTTCTCCACCTTGGCTTCCTCTGTTCTCTTTTTTCCTCCCCTTTTCCTACTTTCGCGACGTTTAATCGTAGGAAAGTAGGGTAATCGAATTTAAGATCATTTGAGCAACACGAGGTTTGTAGCTGTTGGTTTGTATGTCACGGGTTTATCGATAATGTTCGCAAGTTCGCGGCGGAAGGAGAACGTTTTTTTTTGGCAAAAATTAGCAGAAATTTTGCGTGTCTCAAAAGCTGTATGCAGATACGGCGCATGCACGAGATTAAAAATGGTAAAAAATTCGGATTAAGATCGGTATTTGTAGACGAACTAGATTGCGAAGCGAAAGAGAGTAGAAATAGGTAGAGTTAGAAGCGGAATTTATTTAAGTTCTGAAAATATTCCACCGTAAACATAACAGGCAACCAATAAGAAAAGAAAAGGAATTAACACGAAAACACAAAAACGAGAGGCAAAGAGTTAGAGAGAGAGAGAGAGAGAGAGAGAGAGAGAAATTGATGAGAGAGGGATGTGAGCGAGCGTAAAAAGAGACAGTACGAGCCGAATACTGTACCGTTTAACGAACGGTTTCGGTTTTGTAGCTGCGTAGACAATATTTACACCGCAAACTTTGGGCAATGATTTCGTTCAGTCCGGTTGAAATGACGTTTCACGTTGCGTTTACATTTACAATATTTATTTTACGTGGCGAGGAATATCCACCCTCCTACGTTGTACGAGCGGCAACTGAGCGCCAACAACGACGTATTCGAGAATCACCCCCGTTCGCTTTTCCTCTCGTTACCTCTCTTTTCTATATTTCTCTCTCACCTCCACTCCGGTTCTTTTCAAATTGTGCCGTTTACTACGAGAATCGACGATTTTTCAGCTATTCTCTAAACTTTTGTAATTACGACCCGCTTCAGGCTAAATCGTTTTCAACGAATTTTCATTCTAGATAGTACCTCACATGGTCGCTTCTCGCAATCGGCCTGCGAAAAATCAAGGCTGCAATTTTAGACATTAGTTCGACTGTACGGCGATGCAACTTTTTCTCATAACGTGTTTTTCCTTTCCTAGTTTTTCCTTCGACCCCAAGTCGGTCTTATCGACGTGTTACAAGTGACAGTTCTTCCGAGGCCCTTTCCAGAAAGCAAAAGTTACCGCGATTCACCTGTGTCAATGAATTTACCTCCCTGTCCTAATCACACACCGAGTAATTTGCAACGTGATACTTCGTGGTGAACGCCTACGGTAGATTGGGCCGTTGCGCGTAGGGTAGCGGCACGGTGAACTTCCGGCCATTAAAGCTGCATTCTTCGACTCTTAAAATGCGGACTATTAGCCGCGGTGGGAAACGCCGGGCAAAATTGTATAAGCCAGAACTGCGGGAGAAGTGAGACGAGAGGCTGGCCGAGCTAGTATGTATTTGCGGGACGGACGGAAGGAGATGGTAGGAAAAGGAAGGGAGAAAGAGAGAAAGAAAAAGGAACAGAGTGGAAGAGAAAGCGAAAGGGTGGGTCGCGGAGAGAGAGGGTGAAGCGAGCCAACGTAGGTAATAATGCTCAAAGACGTTAAGCTGAGGGGCTAAATGAGAACGGTCTAAAGACTGGAAAGTTAGTTCGGCCCGAGGAAGAATTAGAAATCGTCGAGTGGCTCCCTGCCGGCTCCAGGAGGCAAT
Organism: Tiphia femorata; assembly: GCA_944319695.1. NCBI lineage: Eukaryota > Metazoa > Arthropoda > Insecta > Hymenoptera > Tiphiidae > Tiphia > Tiphia femorata. Next base: position 20,667,614 of record OX090900.1, on the reverse strand, counting down.
TCGCGTCTCCGTCTACGAGGCGAACCACAACCTCTTGCTGAAAGAAGGAAGGAAGGCCGTGGGGTAGGTAGGTCTTGTGGGGCGGTTGGAGGGTGGGCGCCTTCTTGGTCCGCTCAAAGAAAGGCTAAAGTAGGGAAAGAGTATCCGCGTTCGCGGGGCTCCACGAACAAAGGAATTAATACGAACCTTCGTTAACCTGGAAAGTGTCCATTGTAACGGATCGCGCGTACCATCGAGAAATATCTCGAACGGGGAGAGGTGCGTCGAAATTTCCCGTTATCATCGCACTTTCATCGGCCGTTCCAAAAACATCGCAAATAATTTCCGAGTGCACGCGCACGTGTACGCCCGGTGACCTAAATTTCTGCTAGAAGCGGCCCATGTTTTTGGGATTATTAAGCCTCGTAAAGATACCCCGACGAATTCAAGGACCGTTAAAATCCTTTAATTAACAGAACCGCCGCAGGCAATTACGTACGCTTCATTTTGCCTCAACGACGGGACAGAATGACGCCGTACATAGGGTGCACGATTATGCGATCGGTGCAATTTTCCTGGTAGGGATCTAGCCAGCCGGGGCACCAGACATCTCTCCACCCAGCAAATACATTCGAATGCTCGGCGTACACAGGTATCGAATGTAAGGGCGAATCGTTCTCGGGGTGTATAAACGAAATCGTGGGCCTTCTTCGCCTACCTCAACTAGGACGGTTCCTTCGATTAGACCTAACGACGTCGCGGATCGGTCAGAATGTGTTTCGCGCCGTGAGAGGCTAATGTCGATCCCGTGATCGAGTCACGCGTGTAAGACGGGTCCTTGCCGAGTGGATTACAATTGGAAACGATCGGTATGGAGGAAGAGGAAGCAAAGGATTTCTCTTCTCTTTGTCTCGTTCTCTTCGTGTGTTCACCATGTCTCTCCCTTTTCTTCTCTCTTTCTCTCTCTCTCTCTCTCTCTCATTCACCCTTCGAGCTTCCGTATCTACCCTCCCTTCGTTTCTCCGAACCCTCCGTTCTCCACCCTCTCTCTCCTCCTCATTTCCACCCCTTCTCCTTCTCGGCAGTTCAATTACAGTTACTCCGTTAACGACCGCGCCAGAGGGCCGATAATGTCGCGATACGAGTAAGGGGTTAGCCGTGGTTCCTTTATGCTAACGAATGCTTACACACGGAGGCCGCCGCCGCTACGGACGATCATATATCGGCTGCCAAAGATAGTGGAGAAATTAGCTGAAAACGGTGATCTCCGGTCCTTATTGCGATGCTTCTCTACCCATCGGCCCTCCTACCGTATCGACTAACCGTGTCGCACCCAACGATACTCGCGCGGCCAATACCACGCGCGCGCGCCTTCTCTCGTCCCGCGTCCACTGAGAATACTCCGGATATTCACAAAGACCAGTTTCTATCTCTCTCTGTCTCTCACACTTCGCTTTCTCCTCTTCCGTCGGCCGTGTGCATTGCCCGCGGAAAGCTCATAAAAGCGTATTTGCGCGATCGAACGTGGGAAAACCTCGTTAACTCGTGGCGGAATCGAACGACGAATCGCGTGCGTCGGATGCCCACTCTTCGAACGTCACTCCTTCTGGCCTGTGTTATTTTTTTTCACTCCCTCTCTCTTTTATTTTTCGCTTTATGCACAGTCGATGCCCTTATCGATCGGCGGCGCGCGTGGTGGAGGCTAAGTGAATTGTATTTATTACGCGTGTCGCTTGTGTGAGGGATGAAACGACCCTGTTTACGGCGGATGGGAAATGTAATGGCGATCGCGATAGGTAGTCAAGAAGCGTAACAATGCCGTTTCTACGTGGATGGTGATAAAGGGTTTTCTCTCCCGGCACTTTTCTCGCGAGAGATTCTCTCTTCTTGCTGACTTCGCGGCACCAGTGCGCGGCACGGTACGTGTCCGCGCATTCGTACGGGATTTTCGGTGCGATTCCTCGCGAACGAGAAATCTTTCGATTTTGTCTTACGTTTTTCAGATTGCGTTTCTCCTTCGACGCTCTCCTATTCCTCGATCCCTCGAACCGTCGCGGTTCGCTTCATCCCGATTTCATCGTGAAACAGGGAGGCGCGCGACAAGATTATTCAGATCCTGAATCGTTGTATTTTGAATTGAACATTAAGTAGAATCAAACGTCGTTTCGCAAACTGCGAGGAGACTTAAAAATGTATTGGTCCGATGTAATGTAATGGAATTCTTCTTTCTCTTTTTTCTCATCGCCGAATTTCGCGTTACTTGCTTAAGAAGATTGGAACCGCGCGCGTCTCGCGGGACCGAGACACGTCATCTCCGGAGAAACCATCCCCGCGCGATTCCTCCGTCGTCGTGGCGGAACTTTTAACTTCCACTTTCTTCCTTTCTCATCCCTACGCCGCTCTCCAACTCTTGCTATGGAAAAGGTAACGACTCCCCGGGTGATTTCTATAATATGCAAAAGTCACCCTTCCGATATAAAGAGCCATGATCGCGACGCTCCGTGAGAGCAAGGGAGCAAGGAGAGGGAGAAGCACGAAGTTGAGAGGACGCGGCGCGTGTCCATAAACATAAAGAACACGCGCACTGTATTTTGCACGAGGTCAAATCCCAAGGTTTCTTAATGCCTCGCCTCATTCCGCGCGGTCCGCTCCCGTCCTACCGTCCCAGCGTGCTCCCACGGGTCCCTTTATAATTTATATTAATGGGGTCAGCGCACGATGAATCTGCGAGGTTCCTGTTTTCCACATCCTTTTTGCACGGCTCCTCCCGTGCGCGAAGTGGCCGTGCCTTTCGGTGCTTCGCGCCGGGAACGAGTTAAGTGCCTAGCGGCGAACTTCGACCTCCCAGATGTTTCGCGGCAGAAGACAGAGGAGTATGAAGTTCGATGATCGAAGAGTCTACTAGGGGAGTCGTTGACAACGCGATCGCGAGAGAATTCTCCACGAAACATAAATCGGTCTCCGATCCGATAGGATTCCGATGAAGGGCGAGAAGACGTGGGAGGCGACAGAAGGAAAACTCGAGAACGAAGAGAAGCGTGAAAATATGCGTGGGAAGTCGAGACGAGTGTCCACGTTGCGAGCAACTCGAACTTTCCCTTTGACTTTGAGATCATTTTCGATTGCGTACGACGTGTAACAAGGTGCGATAAAGCGGCCAATAACCGACGTCAAAATTCAAAGATTCGATCGCTCGTAAAGTCGATTGCACTGCAGTCGCTAATGCAAATTGTTCCCACGCGAAGTTCGATGATCGAGGAGTTTACTAGGGGGAGTCGTTCACAACGCGATCGCGAGAGAATTCTCCACGAAATATAAATCGGTCTCCGATCCGATAGGATTCCGATGAAGGGCGAGAAGACGTGGGAGGCGACAGAAGGAAAACTCGAGGACGAAGAGAAGCGTGAAAATGTGCGTGGAAAGTCGAGACGAGTGTCCGCGTTGCGAGCAACTCGAACTTTCCCTTTGACTTTGAGATCATTTTCGATTGCGTACGACGTGTAACGAGGTGCGATAAAGCGGCCAATAACCGACGTCAAAATTCAAAGATTCGATCGCTCGTAAAGTCGATTGCACTGCAGTCGCTAATGCAAATTGTTCCCACGCGAAGTTCGATGATCGAGGAGTTTACTAGGGGGAGTCGTTCACAACGCGATCGCGAGAATTCTCCACGAAACATAAATCGGTCTCCGATCCGATAGGATTCCGATGAAGGGCGAGAAGACGTGGGAGGCGACAGAAGGAAAACTCGAGGACGAAGAGAAGCGTGAAAATGTGCGTGGGAAGTCGAGACGAGTGTCCGCGTTGCGAGCAACTCGAACTTTCTCTTTGACTTTGAGATCATTTTCGATCGCGTACAACGTGTAACAAGGTGCGATAAAGCGGCCAGTAACCGACGTCCAAATTCAAAGATTCGATCGCTCGTAAAGTCGATTGTACTCCAGTCGCTAATGGCAATTGTTCCCGCGCGAAGTTACGCTCCGCGTAATTCGACACGCGCGACGTGCACGTGTTCACGGCACGCGAAGCCAACGTGTTACGCTCCTCCCCGCGCTCTTCTCCCAAAAGTGGAAGAGGATACGAGGCACGGAAGAGAGTCCGATAAAGAGAGAGGAAGAGGAGTGAGCATGACGACGACGACGTCGACGACGCGCCATTGGAATTGCGCCATTGTGCGGGACCCGTGGAGCTTGGCGCTTCGTATAGCTATTACAGTGATAATATCTCGGCCGGCGTAGCACAAAATGCCCAATTAGGTGTGAAAAGGACGAAAAAGGAAGGCGGGAAAAAGCGAGAGTGTGGGACGGAACGAGGTGAGAACGACAGTAGCGAAACGGGGTAGGAAGAGCGAAGTAGGAGGAGAGAGAGAGGAGACAGGATCGGAGAGAGAAGAAATAAAAGGGAGCGAGAAAATGGTGAACGTAAGGGTGACGGAGAGGCGGAATGAAGAAGAAGTAGAAGAGGAGACCGAAACATGACAGTGAGGTATAGAGAGGGAGAGATGGAGGATTTGAATGGGGTAGCGGCGGCCTCCCGCGAGAAAATGGTGGGGGTTGAAGAGAGGCGAGTGCATAGGACGGTACGCGCTTGCTTTGGGGCCAGAAGCGGGGCTTCGAAAGGGGGGCCGCGCGTACTGGGCGAATGTAGATAGGGTAAACGCAGCTGGAGGCGGAGGAGGGTAATGGTGGTAACCCCCCAAGCCTCCTCCTGCCTACCTACCTACCTACCACCCGCCACCTCATCCACCCCTTTCCGGTTTCGGGGGTGAGAGCAAGCCCAGACAAGGGGGTTTTGCGCAATGCGCCCACCGGCGCTGCAGTGGGGTTTATTCCTGATCTCTGCGTACCGTTCCTCTCTGTTTGCAGGCCATTGTGTGTCACAGGGTGTTGCAGTTTGCAACTTTTTATTCACCGCCCTCAGTCTCTATCCTGTCTTTGCATCTCGAATGCACGTCCAGGTGCGCGCCGGTTCCTCTTCTCTCGGTTACTCTCGCTTCACTCTCCCCGTCACGCTCTCACTTTCTCTCCTTTTCTCTATGCCCTCTGCCTCCTACCTCTTGCCACCACCCCATCTCGCTCCCATTGCTATCACAGTGAAGCGTTGCTCCTTCCTTTATTTCGCTTTCTCCTCTCCTTCACCCCTCGAGGCTCTACCCGTATACTTCGTCGTTTCGTCTTTCTATGTCTACCTCCTGAACGCATCCTTCTTTCCCGTTTCCACCTATTTTCCTCCTACTTCTCTCGTCTTCGTCCGCCCATCTACTCGCTCCCTCGCGTAACCGTGTTCCTTCAACCACCCCCTTCGAGCACGAGCCATCTCCAGTTGCAACGTAAATCGCGAAGAGGTACCCTCGACACCTTCGTCCTTCTTCTCGCCATGCTACTCACCCCACCTATGTTCTCTCGTTTTTCTCTTTGTCGTCGGAGAAAATCTACGAATCCTTTCTCAGGTGAGTTTACCGTTCTGGAGACACGAGGCTCCTCGATAGCGCGGTTAAAGTCGAATCGTTTCTTCCCGTCTTACCACGCGTCGACTTCACCGAAGAATCGTAGAGGTGTAGGAGTTGATCAGAAAGCGCCTGCAGAATCGTTGTTTTAGGTGTGTATGACCGATATGATGACAAGTAAGGAAGGCGCATGGAAAGAGGGTGGCCACGTCGGAGGATAGTGAGTACGAGCCAGACCGTCCTAGTGATCGGACGTACTTTGAAACTGCGGCACAACACCAAGTAAAATACCACTAGGCCCTACTATATTAGTCCATAAATAAGGAAGGAAGGAAGGCCTACTATATTAAGCGATAAAGAAGGAAGAAGGATGGTGGACGAGATCAAATCGCGCATACGCACATGAGAACTGGTGGATCCCTACAGGTCTTCTGGATCTAAACCAACTACCAAATAAAGGTAGAACAAGAAAGTCAACCACATCGATTATTTCAAAAGTATTAGTAAAAAAGATCACAATCGAGATTTAATACACAGCTTATTGGAACGTAAAGATTCTAATCAAAACTGATCGTTAAATTTAGAAAATAATGTAATGGTATGACACGAGATACTTATCACTGCGCAGCTATTCTCACATTTCCATTTCCTCCCATTTTAGTGCCAGTTATCGATCATTACTGGTTCGAGTACGCAGGAGTGCCTTAAGCGCCGTCGAGTGACGAAGCTGTAAACCCTGAGGCACGTGTGCCACGTCGGTTACTCACATTCGACTCGAGGAAAAAAAGTAGCTGAGGCAGTGTCTGGCCATGCATGTCTGCCCACTGTTTCGTTCCTCTTCGAATGTACTTCCACTCAACATGCGAAACAGAGTTACCCCCGCGTTATGCTGCAGTTCTGAGCACCACCCTTTCGCTCCCTCCTATCCCCATTTTCGGTATTACGTTTTTCTATTATTAGATGGCACTCTAGCCAAGTACCAGGCGCACGACTTTTCACCTCTGGCGATAGTCATGGGCATGTAACCACACACACGTCCATGTGACTGTGTACCTGTGATATACGTGTGTTCGTGTACGCCCCTGTACTCGTACTTCGTGGGCGCTATCGAAATTCTAAACCACTTGGAAGATGAGAAATTCCGAGCGATCGATCGATCGACTCTCGACGGGAAAGGAAAGCGAAATTTTATTTATCCCGGGATCTCGATGATGGACGCGCAGGGTTTTGTCACTTGTAAGGGAGAGTTTGATGCTCTTACTCGAAACCGATAACGCGCCAGTTTCGCGTATTGGAATACGCATTACGATCATTTTGGTTAGCTCGAATAATTCCACTTCATAAAATTACACTTCTCGCTTGAACGAGCGTTAATAAATGGATACATTTAGTTATCGGTCGAATCGAACCGTGTACCTGACGATTTTTATGAGGAAGGACCTCAAATAAATGGTTCAACTGTAACTTAACAAAAACGAAAAAACAAAGATGAATGGTTTTATTGGTAGTTCGAGACATCTAGTTTATGCTGTAATAACAGCTCATTTGAAGATCAAAGTAAATTATTACCGATGTGCTGTCTTTTTATCGGAGAGTACCTACATGTATATTTTGACGACAATTAACCGGTTCGTTCGAACGGAACGAAAAGTAGTACGACGACAACAAAATGGAAGGTTAACAATAGCGCATTTGTTATTCTCGTGGCGCAGTGGAAAATCGTCGACCGCTCAGCGTCAACACTGAATGGCCAAGCCATTCGCGCATCCATTTGTCCATTCTACCAGAGGCTACGTATTGGTTTGGTCTTCTCATTGTGCAATTCTCCTTTTTATGACACTCACACTTCCCAATAACCATTACTACGTCATGGTATTGCGTCAGCAAGAAAGGAGAAATTTACCCAATTTTTTTAGAGCAAATTCACTCGGCCGTGTTGGTTTTAAACCAAATATCGCGGTGCACCTATTCAACCTTGCAAAGGGATCTAATTATTTCACAGAGATTCGATCGCGCAATCGCCTGGAAGTAACATTATCATAGTTATTTGTAATTGCGAAACCACGAATGCCCAATGGTATTCGAGAATGAAATATTTATTCGCATGATTTGTCCGTTGTGTTGCAGGGGCATGTTTGCCTGTATACACGCGAAGAATCGGTGCCCCGGTGGAACTCGAGGTTAAATTATCGAATCTCGATTCGGTGAGGTCATCTTGCCTCCCGTGACGCGTGAGATATCGGTAGGGCCCGGGAGGCTTCTGGCTTCGGAGCTAAGGTATATCAAAGCGTAATCCCCAATGGTGGACGTTTAAGGAAGGTCTCTCTCGTCCAGAAGAAACAGTCGCCCAGGGGTGGAAAGCGAAATGGAAAAGTCGCCTTCCGCATTATCTGTTGACAATTCATTATTGGATCGAATACATCCCAACGTTCCGGCTTCCAATAGCTGAAAGTTTTCCGCGCCGTTGGCGTGTACCGGGCGCGTGTATTATACCAACAAATAAACAAACACGCGGGGACAGGAGTGAGGGCGAAGAATGCGAGAGCGCGGGCACGAGCGGCAGGGACGTACGAACCGATAGGAAAAGGAGGTGGATGGCGAAGAGGGTGGCCGGGACGCGCCACGGCGGTTCTCGAAATACGCTCGTAGGACGCGGAAGGGAAGAGGGCCGGGGACGTGTGTTTGTTTAGAAAATAAAAACGCGTCGGTGAAACTTGTATACTCAACTCGCGATGCCCGCTGGCTTTCTCCCTTACTCTTCCCATTTTTCCCTTCTCCGCGTTACCGCGGTTCACCCAATTCCTTCTCTTTTTCTCCATTCTCCTCCTCACCCGCGTGCACTCTCTCCATAGGATATCTCGCTCTCTCAATCTCTTCCGCCCGCTTTCATCCCTCTTTCGCCTCTTCCGCCCTCCTCTCGTTCGTTCTCTCACCGGCTCCCTCGTTCGCTCCAGCTCACACCGAACGACGCCTCGCTTCATCTCCCTCCCCATAATACGGCCTCCCATTTCGATACGTATCCGCGTATTTTTCTTTCGACATTCGAAGAGTCCTTCTCCCGCCGCGCGCCGCCTTCAATCGACCCCTGGCCGCCTCACTCGTCCACCCAAAGGGCTGGCTTTTTTCTCCCTCAGCTCCTGTTATTTCCGCGCAATATTTTAGCAATAGTCCAACGTGCGCGAGTCCTCCTCGCAGCTGTGTAGTCCACGTGCACGCTATCGACGCTCCAAGTACCCTTTCTCCGTCGGTGTCTCCTCTATTCCCTCCCCATCCTCTCACCTCCTCCTCCTTCCCGTCCAAACGTTTTTTACACGCATACGTACACTTATTTCCATGCTACCCTCCATCGTGGTATTATTCGGCGAAGTCGCGTCTTCCACGAAACGTGCCCTACCCCTTCAACCACCACCCCTTTCTCCAATCGCGCCCTCGGGCCACCCCTTCCCACGTATTGCCATCTTCTCGCCACGATCTCATCTTCCCGACCACCAATTCCTATCGTACTTACACACCTGTACTACACCCGCCTCCCATTGGTATTCCACGTTCCTATCATATCGCATCACCCTCCGCGGCCTGCCGCCATCGCCACCGCCGGTACACCGCTCCGCTCCCCACTGCTACCACCGTACAACCGCGAGGGGTCGGAGGAGGTATTTCGTGGGGCAATCGGTCTCAGGCTGCTCTTTCGGAATAATTTATCCAAAAAAGACTCGTTAATAATTCAGAGTCGCGCAGCCGCGAGTGCTCGCGCAGCGACGTGACACGAAGGGAGAGGTGGAAGAGAGAAAAAGAGGAAGCACGAGGAGGAAAGAAAGGGACGTGGAAGGGTGAGATGAAGGTGAAAGATCAGCGTGTAAAAACACACAGTGGAGAAGGGAGGGTGAGAGATGGGAAGGGAGAATGTTAGTCAACGGTATCCCAGAAGAAAATATACCCGAGGGATAAATGATCGCGATATACGCTTCACCGAATCCCATGACAATTTTTGCCTTTTCCTCCCTACTTTCTTTCACGGTTATAAGAATATAAATATACTAGTGTATTCGTGAATTAACCGTTTGAAATCATGGATAATTCGTTAATTTTATTAATTCGCCGGTGCAAGCAACGAACTCGTAATATCCCATTCATCGGGACGCTTACCACGGACGGAAGGGAATGTCCAGCCTGGATTGTTGCGCGAGAGAAATAATTTTAAAGTGTTCGTGAGCTCCGGACGCGGCTGGGTGCACGAAGGTTCGCGTGTTCGAAACCGGAGACAAACAGAATGTTTTTTTCCGTAGAAAGCGGAGGGAATTTGTGGAAGAGAGAAGAGGTAGAGAGGAGAGAAAAAATAAGAGGAGAATGAGGCCTGCGCGCGCGATGACCGAATGACTGCAGGTGGGTCGGGGTGGTACCGTTGCGAGGGCCTTGAGGGTGGCGCCGTGACGAGGGGATGGGTCGGGAGCACGCGAAAAATGCAGACGCGCATAACTCAACGGTTTAATCGCGAGTGCAGCTACGGCACGCGTAATGAAAGCCCTCGAAAAACAAGCTGGCAGTGGCAGCCGCAGCGGCCACCACCGCCACTACGTACGTACGGCAGTGGCGCGAAACGCGCGTACCGACGATATTTAGGAGGGAGAGAAGATAGAACGAACGCGGAGGGGAAAGGACGAGAGAAAGGGCGCAAGAGAACGAGAGAGGGAGACCAAGACCGTTAGACAACATTCTTGCGGTAAACTCTCGTAAACACCGGCGCGGTGGCGGGCGGCAGGCACATAAATCCAAACTCTCTCGGGCCGACCGGACATTAGGCCGAATTAAAAAGTTATTTTTTCAGTGGCTACCACCCCGTGCTCCTCTTCTCGACCTATCTCCTCTTCTCCCTTCGCAACACGCTGGAAAAACTTACGATTGACGGACACACCTGAGCGATACGCGCGAACACGCGTGCGCCACTCTTCTCTACTACTTTCTCCTCGGCCTCCAGAGAATAGAGCCGGGAGGACTTTTCGATCCGTCGACAACATGACAGGGACGATACGAGCCTCACTTCGGGACGACCCACTTAAGAGCACCTCTCAAAAGTATTTCGCCTTCCGCTAGGACGCGGTCACTCTACGAATTCTTTCCTCCAACCCGCCTACTATCCAGGTCCCAGGACGACCTCCTGAGAATTCCTCTCGTCGCAATTTCGTTCCACGTCGCGACACTTCCGTCCGAAAATTTCAATCGTGCCCGGCCAAGTGAACGAACACCTTGAAACGCGAGAACGAGAATGCGGAACCGCAAGTGGGCACCGAGGTGAAATTTCGTCGTGGACCGTCGATGCTCGTCCCGACGTCGTATTTAATTTGTTAAGTATTTTCGGCCTGCTCTCTCACCCACTCCTCTCTTCTTTTCCACCCCTTCTCGTCCCGTCCGTTGCCTCGAGCTACGTTATTCGTGGCGGGACCTCGGGCATTTTTATTCGACGCGTCCGGCGCGGGCCAACCCCGCCCGAATGAGAGGAGCAAAAGGATGTGAAGAGGAGGAGGTGCGGAAGAGGCGGGCAGAAGAGGAGAAAGCCAGCAGGTAGGAGAGTAGTGTTGCGAGGTGGCGAGGCATGGCGGACGATGGGGTGGGTAGGAGGGGTGCGGGTATAGAGAAGACCGCGCGTCGAGAAGTAATGAAATTCCGAGCTTCTTCGTTAGGCGAAAAATTCTGAAAGTAGAACAACGCCAGGGCCGTACGACTCCCGGTGATAGAGCACGGAACGCTGGAAAAGGGACGAACCTCTACCTCTCTTGTCTCTTCCTTCTTTTTCTCTTGGTCTCTTTATCCCACTCTTTCTCCCTCGCTCTCCCTCTCAGACCGCCCAGTTGTTAAGGTTTTAAGTATGCACCGAGTAATCTGCCTCGTACCTTGGCTCGGTCTGGAGGCTTCCACCAGGCGACTTCGTTACCCCGTGCTCTCCCTCTTCTTCCATCTACCTCCTCTCTCTTATTCCTCTCCCTTTCTCGTCCCCTTTGGCCGGTGCGAGAGCGCACCCTCGCGCCCGTGCCCGCCCAGAAACAAAAGCTGTTTCTCTTGTATTAAGTTTGTCGGCGCCGCAGTAAAACTGTTAGTTTACGCGGGTACTTTATTAATTAACAGGGTGACTCCGGGAGTGCAATGAATGCCGGTGCTACGGTCCCACCCCCTCGTCGACCCCACCGCCACGTCCTCGCGTCTCTCTTCACGACGTTTCGCCTCCTCGTTGTCTCTCTTCCTCTATCTTCCACTGTTTTTCTCATCTTCTTCCTCGGAGTCAGCTAATCGCCGTAACGAAATCGGCAAAAAGAACGAAGGCCCACCCTCCGCTGCCGTACTAATCCCGAGGTTTTTCTTCCCTCACTTCTTTCTACTGCACTACTCTTTTTGTCCTACCACTTTCGAAGTGGCAGCCACGACGACGAACGTCGCGTGGAAGGAGGCAATGTTCGACGCAGGCACTGCGATTAAACTAATAACGTCGCATGCTGCTAATCATCGCTTTCTTGGGACTAGTAGGGTAGCTACGTTTTGGGACGAACATCTCGTCGTCCACTGTCGTTTGCCTAATCGACGAAGTGGGACACCGAGAGACAGAAATTTACAAGTCGAAATTGCACCTCGAGCCGGGACTCAGCTGTGTCTCAATGGATAACGAGCAGCTTTTCTCCTTTGGAATATTCGTAAGTTGCGGCAACTCATAAAGAGCAACTGCAGGGTAGTAGCATGATTACGGTAATCACGGTGCATGTCGCAGATCGGTATTTTTTACAGCGAGTTCGGAACTTTCGTTTTTCCTCGAATTTGGCAGGTACTTCGACCTTGACACATTTCTTGTTTGTTTTACGAAATGATGAAATTTGATGAAATTTGAAGGCGAGCGTAAATCATCGTTTAAGGACAATTCTCGGAGGTTTGTCTAAAAGGAAGTGAAAAATGAATCCAAGCGCGTCTTTGCTAAATTAAACGGTCATTACGCGAGTTGACGGATCAGGTGCACATATACAGATGTAAAGTGCATGCCTACCCGGATTGCGCTACCAAATACCATTAATTTTGCAAAACTCGTACAGCAACAATCGGCTAGAGGGGTTTGCACAGGTGTCCCGCGAGTTTACGCGCGCGTTTGCTCAACGTGTACATACCACTACAGGCGCGCGTTGCGCGCGTCGCGTCGGTAGCTAAATACATAATGTATAGAAAGTACGGAGGAACCCCGTGCGAGGTGGATATATCTAGGGACATAAAATATATATAAAGAAGCCGAGGGGTCTCCCGAAGAAATGGACAGTGACGGTTGACCTGCATTTTTCACGAGCGTTGCCCGGCGAAAAAAAAGTGGTTCGGAGCGGTGTGGGGTGACCTCTTGGCAAGAAGCGAGTGTCTCGGTGATTAACATGTCAGAGGATCCACCGCCGTACCTTCATCTCACTTCTTGATCTGAAATTCCGTTTAATTTAAGCGCATTAACTCGGTCTTCCGAATGACTTGGTCGCGCGCGCGCAACGAAGAGAGAATTTGGAGACGCGCATTTGGTGATACGTTGGTGACGGGAGTAAAGAGGAAGACAGAGAGAGAGGGAGAGCAGTAGAGAGTAGGATACACCGAAAGACGGAGGAATATACGGGTCGGTATATTAAGAGGAGGAGGCAGAGCCGAGGAAAAAGAGGAGGAAAACGTGGAGGAGCAGGAGGAAGACGCGTTGCGGGTTCAACCGAAAGTGGATGCAGGCGAAAGGTGTTATTGAAGAAGGGGCAACACGCGCCGGCGGAGCCCCGCCTGGGAAATTAAGGAGCTTTTTAATCCCACAAGACGAATCGTTCGCATCACCGGGAAAATTTCATTTTCGCCCGGTGCATAAGCGGAAGATAATAAAAGTAAGCAGGTAAACGCGTAACGTATTACCCGTGGTGCGAGCACGAGGGTCCTTCCGATGTAAATGCAAGTGGCGCATCCGAGGATTAAAGTAAGGAGCGTGATGCGGCGCGCGAGACGTCGTCACGTCGTCGAGCCTTCAAAAATTCGAGCTGGGACCATCCTCTTTAGTGCCTCCTTATTTTTTACTCTCTTTCATTTTCCCCCGAGTTCGGATACGGTGGCGAATATTAAAATCCGCCGCACGGCTGTCGCCGATTTTAGACAAAAGTATCGCGTCGAGCATTTAAAGAAAACATAAAATATCCGTGGATCGGCCCGAAACATTTCCGGCGGTAGTGATCGAGGAAGGGGTACGCTCGCCTCGAAGAATCTGGCAGAAAAGTCGGATTTGATTTTCTACGTGGTGCAGCGAGAAGTATGCCACGCTTCCGCGCGAACCAAGAGTAAGAAGAAGCGGAGGAACGCGAGGCATCGAGATCCCTTGGAGTATGAGAAATTTCAAGCGGTTCCCCCCCTGACTCTCGAAACCTCGCAAATGTACGAGAAGTGCTGCCACCGAGACGTAAGAATGAAAGAGAGAGAGGGATAGAAACAGATGAATAGGGTGATATTTATCAGAGAGAAAGGGAGAGAGAAAGAGAGAAAGGAACGCGGAAAAAGAAGTGAGACTTTAGAGGGCAAAACAGTTCTGGCATGACGCGCGGTAAAACCCACATGTGTTTGTCTAAAACAACAATAGATGATACTTAATCGACGGTGCATACAAACTTTTTATCAACATCTCGCAACACTACAATACGACATCAAACACCATTGTCAATCGTCGATTCTTCCCTAAAACAGATTCACCTTCTTCTCACCAATACCAAACGTAGGCGTCCTCCCTCATCCGCATGACGACAACGCGCGCACATCCACGCCACGTAATTTCCTGTACTTTGTAGCGGACCATTAACAGCTACGCGATGAAAAAAAAAAAGAGAAGTGGCAAGGAAAATTCGCCTACGTGTCTCGCCGTTAAATTGAAACGCACTCTCCACGCCCATCCACTCCTCTCACTTTTATATCTCCCTTTCTCGCTCGGTCTACGAACGAGAATCAGCACCTTTTCATCGTAACGAGTTACGAAACACCTTCACAATGGACGGGGCTATATTCAAGAACCAGTGACCTATACGGAGCCACTGTTTTTCTACCCGTGTGCTCGCGGTTAGAAGCGAGCGTGCCGGAGTGTAGGACGCCGAGAGGAACACACATGGAGGGAGAGAGAGACACGCACACGAGCGCGCCTATAGAGCTCCGTCCATCCGTCAGTTCCTTGGTGTGTTTATTCAGAACGAGGTGGAATATGGCAGGACGACGCCGACGGTAGAGGCGGTTTGTGACGAGGGGGGTGGATCACGGAGGGGATTGCGGACGGAGGCAAGAAGGGGGTCGCGCGGGACTCGGGGAGTGAGTTAGGGGCTTGCTTGGAACGGCGCTCGCCCTTGGGCGTGTAATTACGCGCTTCGTTTCTCGAAAGCCTCCAGGGTCAACGCAAACGCGGAGTGGTAGCTGCGTTATAGAGAATGCTCTGCCTCTCTTTTCCATCCTCTTCCTTTTCGTCTCTCCTTTTTGCGACCCCTCTTTCGGCCCTCCACCTCCACCACGCGCACTCTTTACGACAACTCACTGATTCTTTCCTCCCCTCCTTCACCATCCTCCTCCCGCATCTCTGTCAATCCCTGGTTCTATTGCTACCCTCCTACCTCTCGCGCTCTTTCACCTTCTCCTCCTTTTCCTCCTTAACCTCCTTCTCATCGTCTCACCCGACTCGTTGCTCCCTCATGCTCGCGCCCTCGGAACGTTGAAAGAGAGGACCGTTTCACTTTCCTTCACTTTTCCTCCTTCGCCCGTTAATTTCTTTTTTTTTTCCTCCGACGTTCATTATGCACCCACGATAAACGTCAAAGTACTTCGCACTCTCGTCCCTTCGCGATTCCGATGGTACGTATCTATTGTTCGACTATATTGCGGACAATCGTTAATACCATAGTGAGATTCTTATCAGCGGTTTGCGGACGTTTATAGATTTTCCTCCCTTCGTCCCGTCAAGTTGAGTGTCCCTCGCGGTAGGCCAAAGTGTGTCCGCATGTGTAATGCAAGAATAAAGAATTTCGCTACGGCTAATACGGATATGTGAGGTCATTTCCTGAAAATCGAGAACAGCACTACTCTGGAAGGTATCGAATTGTGGTCGAACGTACGTCGAGGCCGGCTCCATTTAAAATATCGAGTTTTGCTATAACTGTTGTTTGTCCCAGCTCGCCGCATTATCTCGTATTTCCCGATGCAAAATACGTTCATATGTGGTAATTCGTCAAATATTATGTCAATACGTTAATGCGCCTTGATAAAGTCAACACGTGTACTACGTATCATTATTTCCAGCCTGCACTGACGCGTTTCGATGTTTTTTGATCGCATATCAATTTCTAGCCCATTACGCATGGTTTACACATTAATGGCTCCTCGTACATCAGCGAATGTTTAGTTTCCGTTCAATTTATTCCCATTGAAGATTTCGTTCGGACCCCGTTCTACTCTTCCCGTGTTGCAGTCGAAGTACGACGTTGTACGGATGGATATAAATATGAAACAGAAAATAAAGATAAAAGCGGAAAATGTTCGCGAGTGAAATCTGCAAATTATTAAAGTTCTCGAAGCAGAAATTTTATCTTATGCCGAGGACTTTTACATACGAAATATTTTATCAGTATCCTTCGTAAATCAATCATCGGGCTATCTATTACGTAGCGTCCTACAAGATGCGCAGAACAAGGTAACAGCGAAGAAGCGGTCACTAAATATATATTACCTCACTAAACAACAACATAAAGAGGAGCCCCTCTCTCCATCCTCTCGCGTTCCACGCTGGAATTTTTCATCATCGAAAAGCACTCACGAATGATTTAACTCATCGATCCCCAGCTGCGCTTCGCAAGAGTAAACGCAGTGGATAGAGAACGATATAGAAACAAGGTACCAAGGACAAAGACCAAGCGTAAGAAAATGCAGACGTAAGATATAAAGACTAACAGAAAATGTGCGTAAGAAGAAGCGAGCGAATGAGTGAAGAAAGATAAAGAACAGAGAGCAATCGAAGAAGACAAAGAAAAGCGCGTAAAGAAGGTCAGAGAACGGAGAAGACGAGGAAGGAGGGAACAAGGTAGAAATATCTACAGGTAAATAGTTCGTGGAAACAAACGAGCGTATAATACGTCATTTCGCGAGATACACGGGAGAGTCCGTGACGAAGGCGCGGAGAAGTTTCAACGGAATCGGTTCTTCAGCGTCCCGTGAGCGGCCGCTTCATCGTCGTCCCTCTATCCTCCTTCGGAACTTTCACGACTCGCCT
This sequence comes from Tiphia femorata, assembly GCA_944319695.1. NCBI lineage: Eukaryota > Metazoa > Arthropoda > Insecta > Hymenoptera > Tiphiidae > Tiphia > Tiphia femorata. The sequence goes on along the minus strand of OX090900.1, from coordinate 20,650,917 downwards.
CCTTCTCTCGCTCTCTCTCCCACCGCCTCTTTCCCTCTTCACCCTTTACCATCGTCGTTGCACTCCCTTCTCTCTGGCGTCTCTAACGCGCACGGTCGATGTTTACGGAGCTTTTGAGCTCACGGCGAAATTCTCATACCGTGGGAAGGAGAAGGAGGCGAAGAAGGAGAGGGTGGAGATGTAGGAGGGGCGGACGAACGGACGCAACTACAAAGTTGAGGGCTAAACGCTCCTGGGTATGTTTTGCTTAGAGAGAACATAATGCATACGCCATTCGTGCCAGTGAGCTTAAGGGCTGCGGACAAGCGAACGAAATAGGTAAAGGGTGGGCAGAGGCGAGTAGCGCGGGTGTGTCCGTGGTAGACGTTGCAGGGATTGGCCGAAGGGGGCGAGCGCCGTTTGCCGCGGCAGAACGCAGGCTACGACTTGCCGACGCATATAGAAGCACTAGTCGGCTCAGGTTACCGCAACTTGCCGGCGGCCTCTGGAGCTTGGACATCCTGGGAGTTTAGCAGGACTCCTCCAGCCCCACTACCAGCCACCTCTCACCCTCTTCTCTCTCCACCGATCCCTCTTCTCTTACTCCGTGCCCCTTTGCTTCCTCCTTCCTTTCTACCATAACACTCCCACCATCCCGAGAGTTCTTCTTCTTCCGTCGCGCTATACCTCCTTTACCACGGGCCACTCCGTCTCCGTCACTCCCAGCTACCTCGCCAGCCCTCATTCTCACTCACCGTCCTTTCTCCCTCGATCTCTCTCGCACCCCGGGCGCCCGTCCGCCACGTTCCACCACCTGCCTTCACTGCATTTGCTCTCAAAGGCCGCGGAGAAAGGGAGAGGTTAATTAATTAACGAGTTTTTACTTAGGCCACGCCGAGCCGGGGATGGAAATCGTGGGCGGTGTGAGAGGCGAGGACGGGGTAAAGCGAGGGGTGGATGGCGACGGGTCGAGGAGAGATCGGCGACGACGGGTTCTCAACGCAGAGCCCCGTTTGTTTGTTGTATTCCCGGCCTGTTGGTAACTGTTAGTCATTTACGCGAAGGCCGGTGGGAAAGGGGTGCCTGGGTGGGCACTGGCCCTAGCCGCAGGCCACATTCCTTGCTAAATCAAACATAGCCGTGTATTCCGACCAGTTCTCTCTCTCCCACGCTGGTCTCCGCTTCGGTCCTCTCACACCCCCTTCCATTCGCGATTCCGTCCGTCGAATTCGGTTTCTCCATCTTCCTCCTCTCCCCGTTTCTCTCTCGATCGTTCTATGAACCAACGACGGCGCAACTGCGAAAACGCATCGAAACGACACCGGACGCCTACAACGGGACAAACTTTATGACTCGCGGGTACACGGATATGTACTGTGATATCAGGGCTCGCGTGCAGCCTCGAATCTTGCGTTTTCGTTACCGATGTATCCAACGGAACGAAATCTCTCCGCCAACGGACAGGATCGTCGATACGCCTTGCACGATTATTCGTCCAGTTGAAGTGGACGAACTTTGGGGTTCGACGATACTTTTCAATGCGTACACTTTGCTCGCTCGTAAGGAAAACGCGTAGGATGAACTTGAGAGACGAAGAGAGATATCAGTTATTGAGATTTTCTATTGAGTATATTAACTTTAATGTCGAGGGTTAAGTTCGATGTTAAAGATCGTATTCGGAAATTTTTTATGACAAAATAAGATCTACGGAATAGATAATTCCAGTTACTGTATCAGAAAGAAAGTAAGATAACATCGACATAATCTGTAAGTAGAAACATTGAGTAATTACGAATCTCTTTTATCGGATTTTCTCTCTCTCTCTCTCTCTCTCTCATTGTTTCACCCACGACACGAATGTTCGTCGCGTTTTAACTACGGCACCACCGCGGCCAGCCTGTGAACTAGACGACCGCGCGCTTTTCGCGTGGTACTTATAGGGATTTATTCGGATAAAAATCCTGATTCAATTGCCTCTTGCGCTTTCTCCTTCCCGCCGCTTCTCTCGCGCGCGACGCGCGGCGTATTCATAGGCCCGACGGGCGGAAAATGAGAAAATGTCACTGAAAAAGTCATACCCGATAAATCGATTATTCGAAACGGCGGACGGCGAGACCGCCGGTGGATGCGTCCGCTCGTGTTGGAAAATGGACGCCGATGCGATCGTGGGAAAGCTCGAGTTGGAGCAACAGCAAGTGGTCTAGCGTAAATGTTCTCTGTATCCTCCTGCGTTTCTCTCGCGCGCACTATCCCCATAGACCCCCTGGTCCACCTGTCTCTCGGCCTCCACACGCCTCCATCACCACTCAACCCTCCTCCCATTTTCCCGAACCACCGCCGTCCGACTCTCTCCCGTCTCTATCACTCTCATTTTATTTACGCGCACGCGAAACAAATACGTGGATATACAGAGAGAGAGAGAGAGAGAGAGAGAGAGAGAGAGAGAGAGAGGGAGAGAGAGAGAGAGCGACCGGGTACGGCGAGCGCACCATAGCCACCATAAAGGACTCTACGCGTTGCCCATAAATCCCAATTACAGCTACCAATGGTGCAGGCCAGCGGGCGTGACACGCCGCAAAGTGCGGTCCGTCCATAAATTGTGTCGCCCAGGACGTACCGAATTTTCCATGCAATTTGAATAAGAGATACGCATTTGGGGAAATATGCGCGAGCACGAGCGTGCGATCGTCGAGGGGAGGGCAGGACGCATCCCGTGCGGCCCGTCGTCCGAGCGCGGAGGGAAACGAGAATTTTTCCGAACGCCCTGTGTCGTCGCGCCGCGGCTCGTCGTGGCAGCGCTCGCGGGCTTATTGCCCGCTCCCGGGAGCGCGTTCCCGTATTGTTTTCAATTGAATTTAAATTACAGGTCGGTAGGATGCGCCGACCACCCACTCGTCGCGAGAACTACCGCGCGTCCCTCTTGCCTTCGTTCGATAGCGCTCGAAGCAAGTCGATTCGAACAAAGGCGAATGCACGCCAGAAGGCTCTGGCTGCCTTCTCCTCCTCCACCTCTCTATTCGCCATGTAGGCGTCTTCCTTTCCGTCGAGGGTTCGCAAGAAACGAGAAAGCTCGTTCGCAAGCTCGCAATATTCCTCGGAACAGATACAAGACCGCGAGGAATGACTCTAGGCCTCGTTTCCTCCCTTCGTGCACGCTTTTCACGAGCCCTACCACTCGTTCACCGCCCTTCTTCCTTCATCACCTTCGAAGATTCCTTCTCCCCACTTTACGCTCATCCCCACCTTCTTCCCTCTTAGGCCACGGCTCTGCCATCGCGTGAAGGATACGCGGGCAGAGTAACGCGATGTTTAGCAAGAGCAAGCTTTTAATAACTGAGCTTAATTAACATGCCGTGCACCCAGCCACGCTGAGTCAATACTCACTTTCGGCATTCAATTACCGCTCCTGTTTTATTAGCGGCCCGTTTCTCCGAGGCCGGGCCGTAACGTTTGTGCCGCAGAACGCGCCCGCGCCGTCGAGTTACGCGCGCGGACGGGTTCGCGGGTGGATTGCGAGCGAGCGAGTGGACGACCCGTGCACGCTGACTTCGCCAGTTCATAATTATCTCTCTCTCTTTTTTTTTCTGCCGCGCGATTAAACTTAACTCGTGAAGCCGTTAGGTCGATACCTCGCGAGCGAGCTAGCGCATGATATCTCCAGCGCTCGTCAATTGGGCGCCCGCGGAAAAGCACGTACCGCGTGTGTCACACGTTCGTCCGTTTTATTATATCCCTGTCGAATATCTCGCTTTTATCGTCCCGCCGCCACCACCACCCACCTTCCATTTCATTTGAGCGCATTTTATTTTACATTGACTTTCCTACTCCGTTCTCTCCTCGCTCCTCTACCGATCGTATCCTACTCTAGCCGCGATCTCGGTCCTTCTCCGTTCTATTACTTTTTCATTATTTCCATCTCTGTTCTACCTGCACCACCACCACCCCCTCTCTCCGACGGGTAAACGAGCACTACACTCGTGTTAAACAAATAACATGGAAACGGCCGTTCCACGAACTTCCCACATCGAGTAACGCCGTGGGAGTTTGCAATTTGCGCGAGTTGCGCGGTGGTGCGCAGCGAGAGGTGCATTTGAATGTGAACGGAAGAGAGAGCGAGTGTGAGAGAGCTAGTGTGAGAGAGAGAGAGGGAGAGCGTACGAAAGAAAACAACGAGGTAGAAGCCTGAATATACATACGCACCTACGGGACGCTCGGGGGACATAATAATGGCAAAAACGTAATTGTGCGCGCCAAGTAAGAATAATTTTGATGGCGATCCCTCCTTGCTTACAGCAATTTCTTTCGCGTTCGAAGTAAACGACGCTACGAACACTTACAAGAATAGGTCTCGAAGTGCTTTGTGCGCCCTTGGAGAGGAATTTAAAATTTGCGCGCACAAGCTGGTAAATTTCAAAATTAAATTCTTAGAATTTTTGCTAGGTCGCCGATCTTCGGCATGCTCCTGGAGGCGACGAATCTCACGAAATGCTTCTCGCGGGAAGAATGTACAGTTAAAACACGTGCGAAACGAATGTTGGGAAATAAGGATCTTGCTTCTCTCGTGGAGAAAGCTGAAACTTCGTGCATGAGTACAGTGCGCTGACTTATACTTTTAACTACAGTTCTTTGTAGGTTTCTAAACTTCGAGTATACTCCTGCGCGACGTGTGCTCGCGTTAGCCGTGTTGCTCACAAACGATAAAATATACCAGAAATTACTGCTGATGGAGGGAGGGATGGAGGTGGTGAGGGTGAAGATGCTGGTCCACTTTGAGGTGGAACGTAAGAGCGCGCGGAACAAAACTTTCCCCGCAGAGAAATTGTACATTTGACTGCACAAAAACGGTAAAAGTAAAAAGTTTAAAAAGACACCGCCGGAGAGTTTCTCAAAATACGAATTATTTAAACTCCATAAAATATTTATGAAACTATGAGGTGCGTTCGAGCGCAGGAAAATCGCGAGAGAACGTGTAAATTTTTATGAGCGTAAACGTGGGTAACATGTACATACGGTTTCGCAAAAAAAAAAAAAAAGAAAAAAAAAGAATCATAGAAAACGAGGAACGAACCAACTACAGTGCAAACTCGGAAAGGGAGCGAGTAGGTAAAGCGACGGGAGTGATGTAAAAAGAATAAACGGAATTTTGCGTGAAGTTTTATCAACGCTCCGTGACTCAAGCGGCTTCGCATGTCAAACACGTGTGTTTGTGTTTAAAATTTTCTTCGCAATAGAGTTACGTAACTCAAAGGTTGTAGGACTCGTTCCATAAGGTCGTAAAAGGAAGAAAACTTCCTACGTTGACGAATAAAAATGATATCGATTCCACAAACAAAGGGATTTCATTTTAATTAGAACAACTTTTAACATCGAAATGTCACTCGACGACGCTCGTCTTTGTGTCATATTAACAAACGAGAAAAGATATAGTTACCTAGTTACGAGGCTCGAGTACCGTTAATCCTGCATAGGCCCTTTGACCGATAAACCTTCGTACAAGCGAGCAAGAATGGCTCGGTCGGCAAACAAGACCATTTGCGAGCCTTATGCGACATTGATGTAATCACCGATCTGTAACGGCTTACCGCGCTTATAGTCCGGATTATGTTAAACGTACACTCGATTGTTTACTTGGGCATGTCGATCGCGAAAACAAACGACGACGGCCCGTAACCCGTGATGCATTTCTCGCGCCAGACGAGTTCGCCTTTGTTCCCGTTCGGAGGCCTCGTTCCTCGATAAGCAAATTACTGGAACAGCAACGCGCAACATGGGCGTAATCATGTCCAAGGATCTCTTGAGAATTGAATCTTCTGCTTTCCGTTTTTCCACCGTCTCTCTCTCCCTCTGTTTCACTTCCTCGTTCAACGACACGTCGAACCAACATATCCCAACTGACTTTCCAACCGTCTGCGATACTAATCGCTCTCTTCAATTATCGCGTTTTACTCCCGTGCATTTGTTAAATCAGAGAGCGTCGTAAGAATATCCTCTTAAAAGCGTACAATGCGCACTGGTACATGGTACACGCCAAACGCGTAATACGAATAATCCCCGATACACTGTGCTCGCGTCTGTCCCACCGTTGACCATTACCACTCGTATTCCGTATCACCAGCAGCTAAAAGTCCCGGAGCGTACCTACATCAAATGTAAAACTCAACCGAAACTCCACTCGTCGTTCCTTCTATTCACGGAGCTGATCCTACTTTCTGTTATATACCGACTTCTCTCTCGCACACCGAACACACAATCATCCCCTTACCCGCCAAGATTCGTCGCCCCTTCTCTCCACCCTCTTCCTGACGTGTCGTGCGCGAAAGTAATAAACCCGGCGAATTTCCTCGTCAAGTCTCCGCCACGGACCCTACGGGACAAAACCTGGGTGGTCCGCGTGCTCTCGCTTCCACAATGACGAGGAAACGGGAGAGAAACGGGAGCGAGAAGGGAGAGGAGTAGGTTAGTTCACCTCATTAATAGGTAAAGCTAATGCCGGAGGCTCAGGACTAATGGAAATACCAGTAGGAGCCCGCGCGCTCTCTGATCCCTGCTACCTCTCTGTGTCCCCGAGGCACGTCCCGCCGTAAAGCAACACGCGAGTGATCCACGGGCACCGGGACGGTCACTCGAGGGAGCGCGATAGTAATTTTCATGTAAATCGCCCCAAGCTCGAAGCCCGGTTGGCCGACGGTTTGCGAGGCACCGTATTCGGCATTTAAGAAATGGCCGCCACCGGCCAGCTCTACCCACCACCGTTCGCCTTATGCGCTACCTATTCCGCATATCGCGTGGCTCCGTTGTGCTTGCGAATGCGCGCGGTGAATGCGAGGCACGACGAGCTACGGAGGTGGAGAAGTAAGAGGGAAGGAAGGAGGAGAAGGATGAAGAAGAAGAAGCTACGAAAGTAATAGCGGCCTCCGTGGAATCCAGCCGAGGAAAAATGATAATCCCGTCCCACATGCAGCGCCGCGGCATACGTACCCACCCCGCATCTTGGCGTGCGGGCAAACGCATAAATAACAAAGTGGATCTCCAGATTTTTCATTCCGCCGAACCCCTTCGTTTCTCGGGATTTATTGATTGCGCTCGGACCGTACGAGGGAGGCGGGGGCGGACGGCCGTACGAGCGGACTCTCCACGCGAATAAGAGGAGCGGCTTCTCTTCCTTCCGCCGCTTTCCGATTCCTCTAACGGCGTAACGTCGATCCGCGAGCTACGCGAAGTGACGCGAACTTTGAAGGGCCCGTTCGTAACAATGAGACTCGTGGAAGCTTTTCTCCTCCCTGTGAATTTTCGCGAAGCAGGGAATTCTATTCACGAATTATTAGAATCCTGATGGGACGGTTGATTAAAGAATAAAAAGATTATTTTTCTCCTTCTACTTGTTGTTTCGAAATCTGGAAAACACTTTGCTTAAAACGTTTTTCAACGCTTTCCATCGAGACTGTCCGCAACGTCGTAGAAAATCTATTGAAGCGCATCGAGGAACGCTCGACTCTTGTTCGACCGTAAAGAGATTCTGTGGTCCGTTGCGATCTAGCGAAGAGAACGGAAGGAGAGAAATGGAGAAAAAAGGAAATAAGGAAGAGGCGCGAGAGAGGAGTAGGAAGGAATCGCGCGATCGTGTTGATCCTTTTCGTCGGTCCGCGGTATTACCGTTTGTGGGCATGGCGGAAGTAGGGGGTGGGAGGGCAGCAGGAAGAGGTGGCGGACCAGGAACGGAGTATATAAAGTAAGCGAGTACGACGAGTCGGTAAGGGCTTTGCGACGAGATCTATAAAGCTATTCGTGCACGTGAGCAACTGCCGGGAAACGGATCGCGTTTATTACGAGCCATAGCGCGACAAAGCACCCCCGACACGATCCATCTAACCGTTCGTAAGGTTAAGGGGCATTACGTTAATGGTTGCACGCCGGCCGGACGTCGGCGCGAACGGGCGGTGATGCACCGGCTGAAAGTGTGTTTAACCCAGTAAAATCTTAAATAAAGCCGATGGACACGCGACGAGCGAGGCGAGCCGTCCTGCTCCTTCTCTTTTTCCCTCCTCTCTTTGTCCTTCCCCAACTCCAATCTCTCTCTCCTCGTCTCTCCTCGGAATAAGCACCGTCCCCATTCTCCTTCCGTCTCCACTGCCATCTTCCCTCGCCCACTCTTGCCTCGTAAATCTTCGATTTCGTAGAGTAACGCACTTGGTACGCTCCCCTCCGCTCTCGCAACGCTCCAACCCTTCCACTCTACCTGCCCGACGGTATTACTGTAATCTAACTGCGCGTCCAGAGATAATCTCTGGGAGCGCGTCTCCCTCGCTTATCCACGTACGCCAGGGGAGAAACATTTCCGCTCGGTGTATCCGCGTCCTCCCGGACGGCGCGCATCGAGAGGACACGAGAGCGCTCGACGCATTTCCGACGTAAACAGTACGGATGTACCGTTTCGCGAGACACGCTGGGATCCGTCCGGGCTCTTTCCGCCATCTCCCCCGAGGGCGACCGTCCACGGGAGGGTGCTTCTTTATCAATTATGAAATCCAGAATCTGCCTAGTACAGTGCGGAGCGAGCGGATGCATTCGAAAATCCATATGTAGCCGAGGCCGAATCTGTCGCACGAAGCTGCACAATTTTTTGCCACCCCCGTCCTCCTCCATTTTCTCCACCCTCCGCGCCTCACCTCCCACCATCGTGGAACCCCCTATTGCCAACATATCCCTCCCGTCCTCCCAACCCACCGTCCCCGGGCCATCCTCCGGGCGCAGCGGCGGAAATGCGTTGTGAAATATTTAACCCGGTCTACCCCCTATCCGCCTCTGCCACCCTCCGTTCTGCCGCTCACCTCCCACAGCGATCTCTTCCCCTCTCTCTTTCTTCTCCACCGCTCTCTTTCTCTCCATTTCTCTTTCCCTTTTCCTCGCTCGCTTTGCCCTATTCCGCCCTCGGTCCACCCCTCTCCTACCTCTTCTCATCTCTGTTCCACCACCCATAGCCAAAGCCTTGGCGGCAGCCAAGCTACGAACATCCGGCGCCTGCATTATTAAATGCGCGACACCAACCTCTCGATACCCTGATTTTATGGGAAATCCGTGAAAGAAATAACTCGCATCCGTCTCTCCTCTCTTTCTCTCTCTCTCGAGAGAGAGATCTCCACTTCTGAGCGTCTCTCCTCGTATCGCGCGTTCTCGAGCCCACTATTCCCTACTCGTTGCTCTCGGCCTTTTGTTGTCCCTTAGGCTCATCCACGCTCTTCCTATCTTACGTACGAGCGGGATAGTGTCGCGACAGCTTCGTGAATTCGTCAGAAGATTTGAGCCCCGCCGCAACTTCCCCGAGCACCGTGCGAAGGCACCGTTTCTCGGACGTCAAAAGGAATAGCTGAGTTTCGCAAGGAGGATCCTCCAGGACTGGGAGAACGAAAAGCGACGGCTGACGGCTGTAGGTATTCTTGCGTCGTCGGTCCTTTTGTGAAACTTTAAAGCTATCCGCGAATATTTGACGAGCGAAGGTTAGGCCGGTGACCCAATCCCTTCCAATTATTAATCCGATCGGATTCCCGTCAGCCTTGAATCCCCATAAAAGGAATACGTGCTTGTAAATCGTGAACATTCCGACGACTTTACGCTCGTAATATCGCCGTGCGCGTAGATACTTGTCTCACCGCATAATCCGTAAGGAGGTGGCGAATGTCGAAAGCTGCTCAGTGAAGCGCGCGAAGAAAAATCCCAAGTAGGTTACCACCAACAAAAGGCCAACGACCGAGTCGCGGAACGCATGCGAATGACGCATTAAAACAATCATCCCCCATTCGACGCAGAACCACCCCCTTGTAAGTGGCCTGCAACAATTTATTCGCCTTTCACCCCCTTACGGTGCCACAGATTCAACGATATCGTCCTATCGAGTGCCCTCGCGGTGCGTTCCGATGGCATTATGCTTTCTCGCCGAACTCAACCCCTTCACGACTCACCCCCGTACGCCTCCATCGCGCTCCAATGCCGCCTCCTATTTGTGTCATTCGTGCGCGATCTCGAAAAAATATGCGTTCGCTATCGCCGAGTCTTCGCGCACTTTACCACCGCGCGAGGGTCGCACGCACCCTCGCACGCAGGGAAGAGGATGTGAAGAGGACGTGGAAACGTGGAGCAGACCAGGTTCACCGCTCGCACCGACTCACGGAGTGAACGCGAAACACGTACCGTGATTGATTACCGCCTTATCGAGCTTCTTATTTTAATTTTTAATTAGCCCAGCCGTGGTGCCGAGGCACCGTGCGCGCGGCGAGATTGCGCGGTGCGGACGATATCGCGTCTTGAATTATAACGACGTACGCTCGCCCGCCTCGTTATTTTCATATTCTCTGGGCGGACGTGTCTCGCCGGGCGAAGCTTCCTTTCGCGTCTTCCCCTTGCGGCCTCTGCGTCCCCTACGAGTCGTTCGCGCCTTCTCGAGGTCGCTCCCACCACCGAAGAGGTTGCGGATGATTTAAGGACGTCTAATCGTTACGGTAATTGCGCCTGGATAACGACGTTCTGCTCGAGATCGCGGGAACCAGATACGCTTGGAGGGATGATGCGGCGTGCGTGTGGCGCGAGGAAGCCCGATGATTAATGCGAGCTAGCTGGCCGAGCGGCGCGATGATTTCGATAAGTCTTGATTTACGTCTTGGGAACGAAGTGCGCAACGCGCCGGGCTCCATTGCATCGCCACGTTGACTCAATCTTGCGTGCCAAGGCGGACTAATGATGGCCTATGGTGTTTCGCGCGTTACGCCAGCCTCGAGAGCCGTACCGAATGAAGAGTCCGTCGTTTCTTAGATGACTTCTTCGCTCGCGCGCCAGGCAACGTTTTTCGATGTGTAATTTGCGTTAATCGTTCGGAAGTGTTTTAAGTATAATTTAAATACAATTTCTCGAATGTAAAGCGAGGGCGGTTTGGAGTCACGCGAATACGGCGATAATAAACGTCTTTCTCGTTGACGAATGGTTTTCACGGAGAGTTCGGAACATTCATTTTTCCTCGAATTAGCGTCGAGACACGAATCGACTTCTCGTCGCACTGTAATTTTCCGATAAAGCGATTAATCGCGCGCCACGATCCGGGCGCCTTGCCCGAGAAACTCGTAGCATAGAGGGTCGAAATAACGAGAACAGATTTTGTCGACGTCTTCTAAGGGTTCGGTGAATTATTCGGTTGTTGGATAAATCCACTCGCTCCTACGTTCACACTCAATTTCTAAGCTCGAGATTGACGAGGCTGGCTTCGACGCATTAATGATGCAACGTGTTCGAGGTGGATTGGGAGAATTCAATGGTCAATAACACTATACTTCGTAGCTGCACTACTTCTGCCTCGCTCTCTTTCCTTTCTTCTCACTTTCTTCCTATTTATCTAACGGCTCCCATTCCCACTTAGGACCGTACCGAAAAATACACTCACCGCTATCCGATACCGGTTTACCTTATTCAACCCCGCATACCCAATTTCACTTCCTCGCCCTCGCCGATGGCCCGTAACCGATTTTCTTCTCTCTCCCTCCTTCGGCACACATTACACAAAATCTGGTGACCGGCTAAAAAGAAAAGCGACAGTCCGGAAGTTACGAGCCCGACCTTATCCGGGCGTAGCAAGGCGAGGCGTCGCGACGCCACTGCGATAGTCGATACTGCGCGAGGGTAGGGTATGCTTTTCAATATTAATATGTACAAGCGTATTCGAGGGTGTCTCGTAAATATTCCATGCCGAACCTACACCCTGTTTCCGTCCGTATTCGAGGGACGCGAACTCGGAACGATGATTCCACGAGTGCAAGCAGGGGAAAGGTGTCGTAGGAGAGCGCGTCGTCGGGGATTCGTTCGTTCGATCCGCGCGACAGGATGCGAGAGGAAGACGAGAAGTGGTAACGTCCGACCGCACGTCGACGTCTATCACTGTGCGCGAGGAGATAGGGACACGTTCGGGGAGAGCAGAGGGCTCGTAAGGGAGGGCTTTTTGTCACGAGGTCATTTTATTGCCGTGGCAAGCGTGGATTCGTACGTGTAGGTGCCAGCATTATCTACCTATCTCCGTTCGGATGCGAGAGAGAAAGGGAAGGAGAAAGAGGAATAGAGAGGGAGCAAGAGGGACACAGATCCCTGACTAAACAGTCATAAACAGCAAGCCACCCAAGATAACATACACGGTGCGCGCGCTTTTGCCTCTGACCGTTCGAGCGTGTATAATGATATTAATTATTAAAAGCGGAGCGACAACAGGCGACGCTGTCAAAGCGCCCAGTGTCGTTGCAGTCGACGACGTCGGGCGCCGACGACGCCACCGCCGTCACCCAGCGTGGCACTCAGATCGAGGGTGAGAGGGAGGGAGAGAGAGAGAAAGAGACGAGGAGAGCGTGAAAGCAGACGAGTGAGCTCTCCTTCTCTTCCTCCACGTTCCGTTGTTATTTTATTTTTCGTCGCGCACTTTCCCCGCCGCCACTCAGCACACGATGGACATTAAAGTCCCGTGGCTCGCGCCCGAGTGGCTACTACCACGGAGTAGAGAGAAACGCGCGGCTAATTGCGACCCTCGTAGAATTTTCGGAAGGTGGCCGCTTTTGCCCGCGCGTTCGAAGGGGACGAAAAAGTTTTGTCCAACTTCGAGATTCCATCGGGCGTCAACGATGCGATACGTGCTCGAATTCGCGCCACGTCGTAAGGATTTTACTTACGGACAGTGCGAGTGAAATTTCGTAGCGAGATTCGATATAACTCTCTTATCTTCTGCCATTTGCAATTCTGCGTGGGACAAGGATGGCTCGCGCGAAAGGAGAGGAGTAGGGCGGGGAGTGAATTTACGGGACTGCGATATGGACAGCACCGACGGAAGCGTAATATACTCCAGCAGCGTCATCCGGTTGTCACGTTATTTATAAGAGTCGCGGGGCGAAGCAGGACTAATGAAATTGCACCTTCACCATCCCCGAAAGAACGCATCCAATTTCTCCGTGACTCCGTCCCTATACACACGACGACGGTGGATCGGGCTGTAGTACCGGTAGACCTTATAACACGAGAAATGGGGAATGCGACGCAGTTTCACGGTAGGGAGAGTGGACGACGAGAGTGAGAGAGAGAGAGAGAGAGAAGAGAGTGAGGACTACGGGGTAGATAGCGGTTGCGAGAATCCTCCACCACCACGGAATTTGGCATTCCTGCAGGAGGGGTGCCTAATTGCTATGGGCCACGCACACGAGGAATTAATAATTAAAATAAAATATTGCGGCGAACGGGTCGCGTTTCCCCTCTTTCACCGAGGTGGGAGGGTACGCGGAAGAGACGACCACGACAACCACGACGACGACGACGACGACGGCGGCGGCGGCGTCGACGTCGGTGGTAGGCGAGGGTGGAGAGAGCAGGGGTGGATGGAGGTGACCCTAAAGGGGTGGCGGAAAGAGAGGAGGACGATGGCGGCAGAGTCGTGCTCTGGTTTTCAGCCCCGCAGGCAGTAATATACATAATTAAACATACGTGACTTATCTGCTAAAAAATGTTGCGTTTAACACTCGCTCTCGACTGCCGTCCCCCGCCGCTACCATCGCGCCCTCCTACGCTTCCGCCTCCTCCCTCCCGCATCCTCCTTCTCGCGCGTTCAGCTCCGCTCCTCTCCTCTGCCTCACTCTCGTTCCGTTCCTCTTCTCCGCCACGGGGCGCCCAGTCAACTTTTCTCACCCCCACGACCTCGTTGCCACCGGCCCCAAACCAGAGCGCGTGACATAGTGCGCGTGGTTCTCTGCAGATACCGTTGTGTATCGTGTGTTCGCGGTTTTCCAAATTATTGTTTTTTTTTCCCTCACCCTATGCCTCCACTCCTCCCCACCCTCGTCCTTTCTACCGGCTTTGCCTCCGTCCCTTTTTTCTCCACTCGTGTTTTTCACACCATCCTACTCCTCCTGAGTGCTCATATGCCCGCCGTTGCGTTCTTGAACGCCTACCGCGACCTACCATCTACCTGTTTTATATTATTAACTACAACCCCGGAGTGCCGACGCGGCTAAAACCTACCAGGACCCGCGTGGCATCCGGACCGGGAATTTTTTAAGAGCCGCGAGTCTCCAGGCCCCTTGAAACCTGATCGTTTAAGAGCTTTGCTCTCCTGTTGCGGGAGGTGGGGCCCATCATACGATCTTCGTTATTTATATTCCCGTTGGGAGTCGTGTTCCTACAGCATCTGCTTATGCCGCGCGTTTTGCTCGGTACAAGTGGGATATTAATGAAAATGGTGGCCAATGTGACTCGTCACTCGATAACCGTACATTATTTGCGAATCGAAACGATTGTAAAACGTTTACGTTACTACATCGACTTTGATCTTCGTGCGTTTCTCCGCGCACGCGCGTGTAAATTCCGCTTTTGGAAAATCTCGAATCACGTAACACACGGGGATACGTACGTAATTAACGAATATATGAATGCTAATATCGTCAAAGGGGCAACATCGGCTACAACCTGTGCCGATACGAACGACGATAAAGTGCGCGGTCGGCCAGTGGAAGGTGTGGAGGGAATGTGAAGGGTGCAAAAGTCTAAAAGTAGGAACGGAGAACTTACAATTGGCATCGGTGACAGATTATGAGCGCTCGCATGCTCCGGCGTGGAATAAATAACCAATCTGTGTTATTTCTTCGCGAATATTACTACTTTGCCTTTCTGATGTTTTTCCATTCGTGAAATACACCTTCTCTCATGAATAATTTTCAATCCTCCCCCTTCTATTTATGTTCTCATTGCGAATGAGCGAAACGTTTATCACCCTGCTTACGAACATATAAAAATGTCACCTTCTTCCTCTTTCTAGTAATGGACACGAGACGAACGGTGTGGCAAACGTCCGGTCCTTATCGACTCTCCCCTTCGACAAACAAAGGCCGATTGGCTGCACGCGACGCGCACCTCGCCTTCTAATTATATTAATACTCGCGCCCTCTCGCGTTTCCTTCCACCACCTCCGAACCCCTCCCATACATATGGATATTTTTTAACACTCGCGTCACTTGCTTCGTCCATTTTCATGAAGGCGGTCGGCGGGTCCGCGTGATAAACAGCGACTGTTCGCCGACGGACAAGGCTGGTTATGTTCGATAGTTTATTGCGAGTCATAACTTCCTTTTAAGTGCATCGAGCACTAGACGCACACAAGCACGCACTTACCACACGACGGCACGATACGTCTTCATAAATAGGAAGCGATAATTTTCTCGCAAACCGATTTGTTCGGCGTGCTTCGTCACACACGTTGCGCGACTCTTCTCTCGTTAACACGTTGACCAAGGATCGTTCAATCGTCGATTGTTTCCTCCTACCTCCTCGCAAGAGGAACATCTCGATCCCACGCCGCTTCGTCTCACCCTCGCCATTTTTTTCTCCTTCGCCAATTTTTTTTACCCCTTTCTCGCGCTCTCTCGGACGTTTTAACAATGCAACAGGGGACCTCGCCTATCTCGGCCAGTATTTCAGTGCGATACCAGTCTGTGACAAATAGCTACCGATGTAATGAATATGAAACGCAACCCCCCCGACTTCGCTCGCCTGCAACCCTTTCGTCTACCCCAATGCTCTGCCCCCTTCGATCCGCCACCGCCTTCCCCTACCTTTCCTCTACCTCCTCCCACTTCCTCTCATTCCGCCGTGCCTCATACTGCACGCGCAATATGACGCGTAACGATGCACGGCTCAACGTAAACTCTGAAATAAAACTGCCGCCCCTTTTTTGAAATAGCCCTCACGCACCGCGTACTTCGTCTTCGTTGGTCGCAATTGCTCGGCGAAGCTGCGACGCGAGAGGGAAAAGAAGAAGAGAGGGGAGAGAGGAAGTGAGAAACACGAGGAGAGAGCACGCATCGACTCTCTGCAGTCACCGAAGCAAACGAGTCGATTACGGAAATTCTATACAGAGAACAACCGATTTGCAAAGGACTTAAATATTTCGGTGTACAATTTTTACCTCTCTGTGAAATCTCACCTGACTTCTGCGAGAGGAGAGAACATAAGTAGCATGCAACCGTGCAAGAATCGTCCGAGTAAACTGTGGATTTTTCGCATTAATATCCACTCCTCGTTTATGCCGCTTGTTCAACAATTGTAACGGAGGTGAAGCAATTTTCAGAAAGGCTTGCAGGAGAGGTGAGGACAGAGGAGGAGGAGAAGGACGAGGAGGCGTTGGTAACGGAAGCCTCGGCTGTGGAGGCATATGCAACATCTTTATGCGATGTGTGCGAAGGGATTATCCGGTGACAAATGAACAAACAGCTTGCACTCCTTCTCCCTTTCCTCTTGCTCCGACACATTGCACCATCGTTTCGTTCTCCGCCGATCCCTTTTCCGTTTCCATCCTTCTCCTCTCTCTCTCTCTCTCTCTGTCTCATCCACCTAACCGCTTCCACTCACCCCCTCCATTCTCCCACTCTCTGAGCTTCTCACTCCTTACCGGGTCGCGAGAATCTACATATAACAGTGGATGCTAATTGCTTGGCTGGCTCAAGTAAACCCCCATGAAACTACGGCGTCACCAGCCGCCGCGCCGTCGCTCTCTCCGCCACCCTCCAACGCCCGATAATAGCTAAGTCGAGAGTTTCTACGTAATTAAATCGGTAGGGCAAGCCGTGTAGACTTTCCCTTGTTTTACGAGCTCTTTCCTACGAGATGATAATTCGGTGATACATCGCGGAAAGCAGGTGGGCGAGCGAATGGGAGGGACGAGGTGGCACAGCTCGTGGGAGGGCACTTTAACCATGGAACGTGTTAAATCGCTTTATGCCTTAAGGCGTCCCGGATTTTCGTAAGTCTTCCGACACCGGGGCGACGTGCACCGATATTCCGGGAGATAAGATCCGCGAGTATTCCCGGGCCCCCGGGTCTTATTGCGCATTATAATTTAAGAGAGCATAGAGGAGTCTCACTGCTTATTATGGATTAAGAGGGTGTAGAGGGATGAAAGGAGGGAAGAGTGGGTCGCCCGTTACGGAAGGAGTTGAAAATGGGATGTAAATTATTCTTCTCCTGAGGGCCGTGCACGAGCCGGCTAGAGAGGAATTCTTTCCATTCGGTGGTACCTCTTATCTCGTCTCCTTATTGGTCGATGCTCGCTCGAACGTCACGACGTAGTTTATCGGAGGAGGAAGAATTCATAATCGTGGAATCCTCGACGGAGTACATCCGTTCGACGAAATCTCGTTTGCTCCGTTCACGAGTTCGTGAAAAAGAAAGCCCGTGGAGATTTTCATCGACGCCATCGTCGTTCATTATCGAGGCGAATCGTCTCTCTCTCTCTCTCTCTCTCTCTCTCTCTCTCTCTCTCTCGTGCAAGGTACGCCAATGGATTCTTGCTCTTTCGTTCTCGTACCGAGAGAGGTGTGTACACTCGTAAAAGAGAATGTAAAAGCGCATCGGGCTTTTATTACGTGTTATCCGGGCGTCGGTACTGCAAGATAAGCAGTCTCACGGTAGATTGGCTGAATCAGACTATCCTCCCATACACGTGCAGGATGTACCGCCGAGCTCACGTTCTAGCCGTTCATAGACGTATTCGATGGCTTTTCCCGCCGAGCGATATTCTCACCGCTTTCGCTTCTGCCGAACTCCTTTCCCTTGCCCCACCGCTCTTGTCCACCACCGCCGTCGCACGAATTCGCGAGCACGGGAGCACGCCAACGAAACGACATTTGTGTCAAAGATAATTGTCACATCCCGACGACGTCACTCAAGTTTATCGTACGTCACACCGGCAAAATCCCTCGTTAGTGTGTACGACGTTCACGTACGCGGTGGGTGAATGTGCGCGAGGGGGTGTGTTCCACGGCCTGGAGAACGCGTCGACGGTGTGCGCGTGCGTGACAGTAATTCGCATTGAGTCCACCACTCGGAGCGAAAGGGTTGTCCGTATGTTGAGGGAAAATTTTTTTTTATTTTATTTTATTTTTTTTTTTTATATCACGCGCGCAGCTCGTTTCGAAACGCTCCGCGAATTCTTAATGGATTTCGAGGGAAGAAGCTTAACCCTTTCGCTACGGGCGACTCCTCCGCCACGGCGCTCCCGCTGTACGCCCGTAGTATCTGAGTGGCATCTTATGCAGGGCGACTATAGTCGCCCGTAGTACGTCGGTGGCATTCTATGCAGGGCGACTATAGTCGCCCGTAGTAGCGAAAGGGTTAATGACGGGGCTGCGCTTAGTCGCGATGCTCTTTTGTGAGAATCTACTGGGATGGGTAGTGAATGCGATACGTACTCCGAACGATGGGGAGATTGATAATCGAGGAAGGAGCGGGCAGAAGAGAAAAGGAATATTCCGTACTCGCGTATCTTGCACGGACGATCACGACTGCGAATTCGCAAGGAGTATGAGAAACGGAATGTCACCCTTTAAGAGATCGCGTGGTACTCGTTATATCCTTGCGGAGGGGAAATTCTCCATCGACGGTGCAAAGCTGAAAGTTGAGTCTGTAACTCCTCGACGATTAAGACGATGTCAAAACTTTTCATCGGTATCGCCTCCCGCGCTCCATCGCATTACTTTAAAATTGCTAGACGAAAGACCTGTCGGAGGTATGTGTTCTCAAAGTGGGAGGCGATCCCGTTGCTCACTTAATCCGATACCGGCTGGTTACTTAGGATCGATCGCAGAAAGAATGCGAAACGTCTCGTTGTTGTTTCCAACGAGGGCGCGTGGCCTTAGAGCACCAAAGTTTTCGATAACGTCTTTACTCTTTTTGCACCGAGACGTTTAAAATTTCAATGCATTTTGATTAGCGACGTATTCGATCTATCGCGAGATCCTGCATCTTATCGTTAGAACGAACCGTTTACTCTCTAATGGTCTCATCGTCGATTCCAATGCCTTTATTTCGACATACGAGAGTCGTATATCGATTCTTTCGAACTATCCAACGAACACGCCTACTTTGCGCGTTGGAAAGTAAGTTCGTGACCGTAGTTTCTTTGTTTTCCGCTCGTGAGTCATAGTGGTCAAGTTTCGAGCAATTCTGAAATTTCTGCCGACCGTGGCAGCACATACGAAGCTCTCCGATTGTCGACGAGTGTTCCTGCGATCGCGAAAGACCCTCGAGTTGGCCTATCGCAAATTCACCACCCTCATTTTCCCGGATACCGCTCTCGTGGACCACGCGCTTCCGGTTACGCGGTTATTGATAAGCCACTATCCCGCTTTCGCAATGCCGCTCGATTCCAATTTCCAAGCTAAATGGCCACGCAATAGCACCGGTGTCTAATAGGCAAGACGCTTGCGGGCTCTCTAGACTGTAACCTCGCTGCTCGAGCATCGATTTTCAACGCGTACTTGAACCTCTTTAACCTCTCCGGCGGTCGATCGATCGAGCAAGCGGTCGCGCCTAGAGAAAGGTGTGAGTTTAATGAGCGTTGGCATTCGACTTGATACGAGTGGTGGTCCTACCGTGGTGGTCCGTCGTGCTTGCAGGAATAGGGAAGAGTCGACGATAGAACGAAAGAGAAAGCGAGAGAAACAGCGAATAAAAAGGTGAGAGAGAAAGAACGAAAGAAAGAGGTAGAAAGAAATAGAGGTTGGGACTGAAGTTGTTGAAGTGAGTATCGATGGAGTGACAAACGTAGGTCGAAGTAAGAGAGAGGAACGATTGAAGGGAAATGAATGAAAAAGGAGCGGACGCGACGTTGCGTCGGCAGAGCATGAGGAACGGAGGAGGCTGAGAAAGAATAAGAGGAGGAGCAGAAGAGCGTCCCGATACTCGAGCCGACACGAGCGGAAGGAGGGTAGGAGAAGAGGGTGAAGAGCTGGAAGGGCTCCTGGCGTGTTTTACGAGCGTCACAAAGTGTACACAACGTGTACAAGCAGTCAAGGAGCACATGTTGGTATACGGGACGAACGTGTGTACGCGCCGGCCTCATTATGTGCTCACCCACAACCTGGCACACACAATACCGTTGGTTATAGGAATGCTTATTCACCCTGTCCTTGTGTCAACGGTGGCTAGGAGGGCCGCGCGGTGTAAATGTCGACGAGTAGGCCCCGAGATTACACCCAAGCACGCGCTCCTGTCGGCAATCGAATTGCACGATTTCCAGAAGCAAACGACCGAGGGAAAAATTCTGCTTGTCTTTCGTATGCTACGAGCCGTTTCGACCCATCGCAAAATTCAAGAGAAACTTCGATTGATGCGCTACGCTTTTATCTAAAATTATTGTAAGTGAAAATTATTGCTCATTTTTTTATGTAACATGGCAGAAGAGTACTTTTTGAAAATTGTTTTAGTTTTGTTAACAGATCTTTATGCAATTTGTTTGAGTTATTTTTCTAAAGCAAATATAAAATACAAGCTATCGCCTTTTTTAATACTTCGTTTAATAATCTTTCTGCTCCACTTTCTTACGGCGAATCTGGGATAATCCTTACATTCATTACGAAAATATCCTTCGGTCCCCGGTAGCAGCGGTGCTGATAATTCAGAGCCTTTCGAGCTCGTGGGAAACGCCGCTTATCAAATAGCATTAACCGTGGCCACCGAACGAATTGGCACCCTACGAAATCGTGACGCTAATAGCCTCCTCTTAACGAATCAACGAGCCGGGGTACCGTAATGTGTATAGGTGTAAGCGAGTAAACCAAAAGCCAGGGAAAGGGAAACAAATTGCCCGGAATCTTGCGCTCTAGATAACGAGAGGCATACCGGTGGCAAAGAACTCGTGAGGGGATAACGGTGCAAAGTAGACACAGGGATGCTGGAACCGAGGAAGGGGAGGAAAGTGAGAGAGGGTAGCGAGAGTGGGTGTGTGTGTACGTGAGGAAAAGAGATGGAGAGAGAAGCAGAGAGAGAAGGAAACACGGTATGTTTAATTAAGGTAAAATCCCATAACCCACTAATAGGCGTAACGGCCACGCCGAAAAAGAACGCGCATAGGCGCGCCAAAGAATCCACGGGGTAAAGCTGCTGCTTCCTCTCCGGATTTCTCGCGGGCTAGTGCCGTGAAGCCTCTGCCCTTAATTCCGTAATACGGATATATGCAGCTACCTACGCGTTACCTACGACTCTGGGAATGAAGAGAGAGAGAGAGGAGTGAAAGAGAATGTGGGAGCGGGTCGCGCGCGAGAGAGGACGGAAGAATAGCCCAAAGGGTGGAGGCCGAGAAGGAGAAGAGAAAGCGGTGAGAAAGAGAAGAAGGGAGCGGAGAATGCGGGAAATTCGCGGAGATGGAAGAGGAGGTGGAGAAAGCGGAGAAGAACGGAAGAGGAAGAAGCGAGCGCGAGCATAATGCACGCTCGTCTAAGTACAGTCTGTAATTATGAAATAACCCCGGACCCTCTTTACGCTTCTATTATCATAGCTTTTTACGCCCGGCGCCGGGGAAACCACGACAAATTTTTCCGCTCCCAGATACCCACCTACCGCGCTCCAAGTCGTTCTCCATTTTCCCTCGTTTTCCCTTCTTGCGCCTCGCCAAGGGGTAGTTGAACCCCTGCGTGCCAGCCAACGGACAAACTATCGTCATTGTTCACTCCACGCCACTTTTCTCCCGTACCATCCTCACCCGCCTCAAAACGTCACCTTCTTCCTCGACGAAGTTACGCGTCTCGTCCCTGCAGCTTCTCTCCCGATGAGCTCCGTATATTTTTAAGTCCACGAGTCACGCGCGTGACTATTGTTAATAAACTAAAACGGGAGGGTATTTATAATACCGAGTTCTCGGCGACAGAAGGTGGGAGTTTACGAACAATCGTAAAGAGAATTTGTGTCTTTTTCGTACGACAAATTGATATAAATCCACGCTTGGAAGTGATTCACCACGTAGTTTACCACCTTTGTGACTTACCCTGGCCTGGTTTCGTTGAGGTTTATTAAGCTTGATTAGTCAAGGCGCTGAATCATTGCTTTGTATTAACGAAACCAGAGGAGAGAGAATGAGAGTGGGCGCAGTGGTGTCCGAATACGACCCAACCGAGGAATATCTCCCAAGGATTATCTTGCGCCGAAAAAAGTTTCGCGCCTCTACTGACTTTCGTATGCCGTTCGCTTCGCCACGACTTTAAGTTCGTTCGAAGCAACAGGCGTAGGAGGAGGTACTGGAAGCAAAAGGCGCGTTAGATGTGGCACAGTATGCCTTTAGCAGGTCCCCTACAAATGATCGGCCCCTGCGGTAATCACCCTGGTAAATCCATAATTACGAAACGAGCGCTCGAACGCGGGGCTATAATCTTTCCTGGCGGATTTGGAGATTTGCTGGCGGCCCGTTACGTAAGCAGCGGGCGTATCGAACCGCTCCGATTGCGGAATAATTTATGTCAACTTCGCTTCGCGAGCGGTGCTACGGACCGGACGACCGGACGACCGGACGTCGGTTTAGCCGTAGGGCGGCATGCGATAAGGGAAGTAGCGGTATTTTTCTTCGCCAAGCGGATGCCCGCGTATTTATGCATATTTGGATATTGAATGGGCGCCACGGGGAGATGAGGGGCATATATTTTTCGAAAGAATTTCGCGACGATGCCAGGGACGGTTCGCTTTCCGTTCCCGTTCTCGTTAGTACTACGCGTACCACCGCGTAGGGAGATTTAAATCGCAGCGAGCAAGGAAATTTATTTGGCGAAACGTCTGCCCCGTATTAACCGTCTCTACGTACAATATCGCGTAATATCGTTTCATACGCTCCGGAATTTTCAAATAAATTGCAGTAATATTTGGTCGCGTAACGCATTTGGCTCGTGCGCTATGAGGAAATCCACAGCGGATTCCACGGTTAAATAGTGCGTTAAAATTTCGTGAAAACAACGTAAGCGGAGAGGTCATTCTAGCGAACTATGAAAACGAGAGAAAATAGCGCGTCGTTTTACCGTATTAAACATTTCAAATTACTCGCTAATTCTTTTCCTCGAGTAAAGGGTCATTTTACGCGCAAAAGCGTAAATTGAAAAGCCGCGTAGAATCATTTGGCCGTACGCGAGGCGCTCCTACTTAACATTCAATCGGTCCGCTAATATATCACTTTCTGTTCCAAATTAGCACCGGTCAGTTTCCATATCCAAACCGACAGAGGACAAAGTACATTTCCCATTGCACTTAATCGTTTCCACATTTGCATTGCATATCGCGTATGATTCGCTCCACTTTTCGATCGGTCCTACGTAGCTTACCGTATCTAACGCAACGATCGCAATTTTCCCACACGTATTTCCAATTTGCACGTCATGTTCGCCTCATTGGGAGTACTTGGAGAAGGCGAGCGGAGCTCGTACCGAACTACTACTGCAACCGTGCACCATACACAGCGAACGCATTATCGTAACGGTGGAAGCGCGTGCGCGAAGATAGGATCGGTTTTATCCGCGAGCGTTGTCCGCGGCGTAATAAGTTTGCTTTGTATCCTCGAAATTATTGCCAGGTGATAGCGGTTGACGCCGTTGATGCAATTCAAACTGCGTACCGAGGTGTAGGCGACTGCGGCCAGGTACTCGCGCTTGCCGTTCTCATTTCTACGTTTCTCACTTCCACGTACACTCCCCACCTTTCTCATCGCGCGCGCGCCACGCACCGTACGTATACACACGGCTCACAGCCACAACGTTAGCAGTTACATCGTGTTTCGCTAACACCCTATTCATTACCCTGCTCACTCCATCGACCTCGGGTACACGAGTCCGGTCTGCGTTTCAGTCTGCTCGCATTAAAGCTCTAAATACCGTGCGACGAGCGCAAGCGGCTCTCCTGTCAGGATCTCCTCCTACGCGCATCGTATCCTCCCGCGTTTTCCGTACCCTTCTATCCTTTCTCTCTTACTCTCCCTTCGTCTCTCTGTGTTCGGGTTAGGGATATATCTTCCGTTTCACGCTTCGGATTCTCGTCGTTCTCTTCCGCAGTATTTCTCGATATAGGTAGACGCGAGCACATTGCTGTTCACGACTGTTACCGACGTCGTTCGTTCCTACGGCTGCGTATTAAAATCGGTAACTACTCGGGAAAATCCACTATCCCCGAAGTTTGCGCGGACAAACATATGATAGCGTTTGAATGCTCTACCGGGTCTTCGAGCTTTTTCGTTCGCTCCGACCACCGACTCTCCTTTCTTCGTCTACTGTGTTAGGAAGTTAGTTTCTCTTACCACTCTCTTTCGGTGCCTTTTTTCTACTCGATCATTCGTCTCTCGAACGAATTGCGCTTAACGCCGTCCAACCATTGCCTACCCACCATCAGAGTAGCAGGCTGGCCAGGCATTCGTGTGTTTTTCTACGTACGTTTTCTCTCCTTCTCTTTTCTGCTCTCTCTTTCTTTCCTCTTCCTCCTCCTCCTTCGTTTCTCCTACCCGCACCCTTTCTCCATCTTCCCAGCACGGCACAGTTTTATATTTATAAGGTCAGCCCCGACGAAGCTTCGCGCTGCTTTCTGCCAAATGTTGTTAAAAGCTTTTATATCGTGAATGGGCTGAAATACGAGCGCGCATTAGCATCCGTTACCCGTTTATGATTCAGGCGCTGCTTGCCGTTGCTAGCCCGACCGAGCTCTACATGCTTTTAGAAGGACGTTGTAAATTTTAATTTCCGGTTTCGCGTTCCTTTTTCCACCCCTTCCCATCGTTCCTATTCCACCACCCTTCGGGCCCTTCGCCCATTTCCATCTTGCAACGACCCGTAAGGTTCATTACCACCGGCATGGCGAACTTTCGAGGTGAAGGTGTAAACGGTTCCGCGTAAATGTAAATGCGTTTTTATAAATTTTCTGCCTCCTCGAGTCATTCGCAGGAAATGAGTTTATACGTTTGCACGGCTTATTGACTCCCCTCGAACTTTATTAACGAATCGCGTGCGGCGCAATTTCCCATTTGGGTAGAACTAACATTATCGCGTAATTTTCGAATGAGTTTGAGAAATTGCCATTGCCGAGATGGAAGGCGGACCTTTAAGCGGGGTAAAATTATTCGAAAATGTAAAACTCAAGGTCCATCTTTCTCGAGAAATTGTTTTCCTTTTCTGTGCAGTAGTAACGGTAGGTGGAACGTATCGAAATAGTGTGCAAATACATTACGTGACTGATCTCCACGTGCGAAAATGTCCCCGTAGAAGCGGCCTACGAGTGTTAGCGTAACTACACGTTTACTTTCCACGCGAATGCCGCTGGTGGTGGGAAAGTAATATTTCTCTATACTCAACAAACTACGTATATTTAACAAAAGAAACAATAGATGATGTCGCGAGATGCAGGACGAGGTTCGTACACGCGGACGGTCGTACGCAGAGAGAACGAGCCGGAACACGCATGGTCCGGTATAGCGCCACTTCGCTAGTGACTTTGACAATAGGCGATCGCCGATGCAGGGCTACCAGCGCATAGCGTTTAGGCTTGTGAACGCAGCCTTATAACCTAACCCTAACATGCCGCCCCCCTTGGAAGTTTCGACTTCCAAATTTCGAACTTAAGTATACGAACTACGACAGGATCTCGTCCTAACAATAAATAATCCTCAAATTTGAAACTGAACATAACCGTGCGGTATCGGACGCAACCTATGCTTATATCATAGATACTCTGCAAATACAATATAACTTATTTTCTTAAGACTATCTAGAAATATGACAACGTATGATACATTTAAGGTAATAAACTAAGTTGGTAAGACGCATAATTTCGCAGCTGGTCGCTTAAATCTTCCTCTGGAGGATTTCACGGTGGCCGCCCGTGTTACTCCGTCTGCCCCGGGATGTAGCGTCTCCACACGGGCCATAGTCCAACGTTGTGGAGCGAGACCGTCTTCTCGAATTGCCACCAGCTGGCCCACCTCGAGCTGCGGACCCTTGCATTGAGCCCACTTGGGCCGCTGTTGTAACTGGTGCAAGTACTCCTTGGACCAGCGCGTCCAGAAGTGCTGCTTTATCTGCTCCACGCGCTGCCAGCGCGTCAAGCGATTCTCCCTCACATCAGTCAGCTCCGGCTCCGGTATGGCTGTCAGTGCGTCTCCAATCAGAAAATGCCCTGGAGTTAGAGCACATAAGTCGCCTGGATCCTCTGACATCGACGAGATGGGACGAGAATTCAGGATAGCCTCAACTTGGGTGATCAGCGTGAGCATCTCCTCGTACATCAAATATGCTTGGCCAGCCACTCGCTTCAAATGGTGCTTCATGGCCTTGACCCCAGCTTCCCACAAGCCTCCAAAATGGGCTCCACGAGGGGGGATGAAGTGCCAAGTTACACTCTCCACTTCTAAAAAATTTAAAATTTTGTCGTGAGCCTCTTGGGTCACTAAAGCCTCCCGCAACTCCTTGAGCTCCTTGTTGGCCCCTACAAAGGTGGTCCCATTGTCGGAAAATATTTCCGCAGGTCTGCCTCGACGTGCCACGAATCTTTTCAGGGTTGCAATAAAGGCATCGGCAGTCATGTCGCCAACCATCTCCAAGTGTATCGCCTTGGTTGCAAAACAGACGAACACCGCGACGTAGACCTTGGTCACCCTCGAATTCCGTCGTTTGCCTTCTTTGACGAGGAACGGTCCGGCGTAATCCACCCCCACCTTCGAGAAGGGACGAGAAGGTCTGATCCTCTGGCCTGGCAGATCACCCATCAATTGCTCTGACGTAGGCGGGGATGCTCTGCAACACCTGAAACAGCCTCTAACTACTTTGCGCACCAAGCTGCGCGCTGCCAAGGGCCAGTAGCTCCGTCTAACCGCCGCCAGAGTTGCCTGCGGTCCCGCGTGCAATTGTCTCTCGTGCTCCCTGCGGATCACTAATTCGGTGATCAAGTGCTTCCCTGGGAGCACCATTGGATGCTTGACCGCGTACGGCAGTAGCGAGTTCTTCAATCGTCCTCCTACCCTGATTACACCTCGCTCATCCAAAAAAGGTCTCAAGGATAGTAGCTTGCTTCTGCGAGACAACTCGTGACCACTCAGCAGGGAGGAAAGCTCTTCAGGAAACGCCTCCTTCTGCACCGACTTGACCACGGCCGTCATTGCTCCGCGAAGCTCTTCGACTGACAACCTTCCGCTTGCACGCTCTTCAGGAGGGCCTCTAGCGTTCTGTACGAATCGTCTGCAATAAGCCACAATCCGAGTCAACTTATCAAGCGACGAATATTTTACGAATAAGGTATCGTCTCGTTGGCAGGACACGGCTGTCAGACAGGCCTTTCGCTGCTCTGGTAGGTCCTCGGCTGGGAGCAAAACTAACTGCGGCCATTGGCTTGACTCTAAACACAACCAAGCCGGTCCGTTCCACCACAACTCGTTCCGTCGCAGCCGTTCCGTAGTGATTCCCCTGGATAGCAGATCCGCTGGATTTTGATCTGTGCTCACATGCCGCCATTCGCTGATGTCCGTCCGCTCCTGTATCTCACCCACTCGGTTGGCTACAAAGGTGCTCCATTTGCGCGTCGCCTGTAACCAGCTCAACACAATTGTAGAGTCTGTCCAATATCGTCGTGTAGAGAACTTGAGATGACACGACTTCGCGACCTTGTCCATCAAACGCGCGAGCAATAACGCACCGCACAACTCCAACCGCGGAAGAGACACAGTTTTCAGAGGCGCAACCCGTGATTTTGCCGCGTACAAGCGTACCGAGTGCGTATTGTCCGATCCCGTTGCTCGCACATAAATGCACGCACCGTATGCCACTTCGCTGGCATCACTAAAACCGTGAAGCTCAATCATCAAGGGCTCGTCACACGCGATAACACGCCGCGGAATGATAATGTCATTGAGTCCCTTTAAACCCGACTCATAATCTCGCCAAGCTGTCTGCACGTTCATCGGTACTGATACATCCCACCCTATTTGTAGGGACCATATTTTCTGAATTAAGATCTTAGCGACCACAATAACCGGGCCGACGAGGCCAAGCGGATCAAATACACGCGCGATTCGAGATAAAATGTCCCGCTTCGTCACTCGCCCGATAGCTTCTTGATGCGAAACGTCATATCGAAAGGTGTCTCTTCTGGGTTCCCACTTCACACCCAGGGTTGTGACGTCTGTCTTATCGTCCAGTATTAGCACCGAATCATCGGAGGCACGCGTCGACATATCGTCCAATAAACTCTTGCAGTTCGCGCTCCACTTTCGTAATTCGAAACCTCCCTTCGCGAGCAGCCCGACCATTTCATCACGAATTCGAAGAGCCTCGATGTGCGTATTCGCACCGGTCAATAGATCGTCCATATAAAAATCTGTCTTCGTAACTGTTGCCGCGATTGGGTATTCACCTCCTTCATCGTCCGCCAACTGATGCAAGACTCGAACTGCCAAGTAGGAGGCCGGCACGGTTCCATATGTCACCGTGGTGAGCTCGTAGGTCTGCACTGCCTCCTTGGGACTCTCCCGCCAGAGAATACGTTGCAAATGTCGTTGATCCTCTGCTACTAAGACCTGTCGATACATCTTAGTAATATCCGCATTTAGCACATATCTCCAATTTCGAAATCGGCAGATGATTGAGAAAAGGTCCTGCTGCAGCACTGGGCCAGCCAATAAAATGTCATTTAACGAGGTGCCGGTATCACTAGCACACGATGCGTCGAAAACCACCCGCAATTTGGTCGTCAGACTGGCCTGCTTTAGTACCGCATGGTGCGGCAGATAATACGCGATACAATCCGAAACTTCGGCTCCTACCTCGACTAATCGCATGTGCCCCAAACATAGATATTCGCGCATAAATCCGACATAATCACGCTTCATCTCGGGGTTCCTTTCCAATTTTCTTTCTAACGCACACAACCTTTTCCGAGCAATCTCGCGCGATTCTCCT
This sequence comes from Tiphia femorata, assembly GCA_944319695.1. Taxonomy (NCBI): domain Eukaryota; kingdom Metazoa; phylum Arthropoda; class Insecta; order Hymenoptera; family Tiphiidae; genus Tiphia; species Tiphia femorata. Next base: position 20,622,196 of record OX090900.1, on the reverse strand, counting down.
AGCGACAGCAATTTGTTTTCGCGGACAGGTAATCGCACTACATAGCGACCCTCCGACGTTCTACGCACGCTCGATACAAATATTTTTTCGCATTCCTTTTCCTCCGGGGTACCGCTTACGGGAGATACGCATTGCTCAACTTGCCAGAAACTTTCCAGCCTCTTGTCAAGAGAGGCATCCGCGGACGCATTGCACACCACGGCCGAATTCACACTCCCGCCTGTGCCGCAGGTCCCTCCCGCTATCCATCCGAATAACGTCTTCTGCAACAGAGGTTGACTAGGGCCCCGCGGAATTTGCCCAACGCATAGTACGTCCCAAAATATCCCCGCTCCTATCAACAAATCCACCGGTAGGGAGGTATGGTAATTCGGATCGGCAAGCTTTGCTCCCGGTGGAAGCGCGAGGTACATTGGCTTCAATGAACTCGACGGTATTCTGTCGGTAATTTTTTCCATCACCAGACAATCAACATTGGCGCGGAAAGCGTTGAATCGCGATTTAATTACCACCCGTACCTTACGAAGGACGCGCGTAGCTGTTGACCCTATTCCGTGAATCGGTATATCTGTAGGCGCGGTGCTCAATCCCAATTCCAATACTAATTTCTGGGAGATAAAATTTGACTGCGAACCTGAATCTAGCAATGCGCGACATAGACGTGGCTTTCCCCTTTGATCTGACACCACTACCATAGCCGTCGGTAACAGTGTCTCGCTCGCATTCCCGAACGCTGCGCAATAACTCGCCTTTGTTTCGGATGCTCCGTCGCCGATCGACGGACGTACCCCTTCCGACGCCCCGACTGAAGATTCCTGTCGTGCGTTTACTTCGTTATCGGCCGACGTGCTACTGCCATCTCGATGCATCAAAGTGTGGTGCCTCTGACCACATTTCTTGCAACTGCTAGCGGCGCAATTCCACGCGCGATGCCCACCCGCCTTTAAACACTTAAAACATAACATCATTTCTCGAACGAGACGACTTTTTTCGACGAAAGGTAATTTCGAGAATTTATCGCATCGCGAGATATCGTGATTGCCCTTACAACATTGGCAACCACTCGAACGCGTGACTACATGCGCAGCCGTTTTAACCCTAACCGGCGCCGGTAGCGCCGCGCTCCCGGACTTCGGCCTCGATAACGCTTCCAAAATGTGGCAGTGACGCTTCAAAAACTCGATCAACTCGTCTGCCGTAGGTACCTTGTCTTGTACTAAAGTCTTCTCCCATTCTTTTATTGTCGCGGGATCTAACTTACCGATAATTAATTGGACTACCACTAAATCCTTCGCATCGGCCGATAACGATTTCAACGATCTCGAATGTCTTAAATAGCCATCTAGTAGCTGACGCAACCCCGTCGGATCTTCCTTACCGATCGACGGCAGTTCTAACAGCGCCCTAGCGTGCTTTTGCACGATTAGTCGTTTGTTATCGTACCTTTCTTTTAACAGCGACCATGCTTCGATGTAACCGCCATCGGACATGTCGATCGACTGAATCACGGCAGCCGCGGGCCCTTTCAGCGCTGAGCGCAGATAATGAAATTTTTGTAAAACCGGGAGAGAATTATTATCGTGAATGAGCGATACAAAATTATTACGGAACGTATACCACTCATCGTATGCCCCCGCGAATGCCGGCAACTCGATCTTTGGTAATCGCGTCTGCGCGGTCACCAACGTTCCGCCACCCACGCTATTCTCACCCTGACTACGCACACTCTCCGTAGGAGAAGGCAACGGTTCTACACGACGTATCGCCCTTGTGAACGTTTCCAATACGTTGTAATACGAATTCTCGAAGCTCTCGCGTTCTTGATCATCCGTCGCGTCTGCAATTAACTCGATTTCGGATTGTATCGCGTTGAAATCATGCAAGCATTTTTTGAAATCTGACTGACGCTGTTTCAACGTGTCGACGGACGGCATATTTTGCTCATTTAACGACATCACGAACTTCGCGGCACGTGTACCGATACCTTTGATTTGTCCCCGCTTGGCCCTCAGGCTTTTCAACAGCTCTTGTGAATTCTCAGGGGTACTCATCCTTTCCAGTGGTTCTTGCTGTCCTCTTCGTTTTCACTCTCGGCGATGTTTTCTGGCTGCCTTCTATATCAATCCACTTCTAAATGGATTCCCAACTTGGCGATGGCCTTGCGGATACCTCGCCGTCCGAAAAGTCAGCAATTACCCGCGATAGTCCGCGACACTCCTCACCACGTGTTTCACTAATGGCTCGTACGCCCGAACAAAGGCAACGAATCCGGCTCGAAGGACCAAATAATGTTAGCGTAACTACACGTTTACTTTCCACGCGAATGCCGCTGGTGGTGGGAAAGTAATATTTCTCTATACTCAACAAACTACGTATATTTAACAAAAGAAACAATAGATGATGTCGCGAGATGCAGGACGAGGTTCGTACACGCGGACGGTCGTACGCAGAGAGAACGAGCCGGAACACGCATGGTCCGGTATAGCGCCACTTCGCTAGTGACTTTGACAATAGGCGATCGCCGATGCAGGGCTACCAGCGCATAGCGTTTAGGCTTGTGAACGCAGCCTTATAACCTAACCCTAACAACGAGTTTATTAATGAACAGGTGTCGTCCACTTGCACGCACCCGCGCATCGATCTTTTTCAACGAATGCCTGGGTACCGTTCGTTTGTCGGTCAATGGAGTGCACCGTATTGGACGGAATGAAATTTTCGATCGCGTCGACCGAAAGAGAATTTCGAGAATATTGGGAAAGCCGGAGCACGCGGTGTCATCGGGAAGCGGAATATTTATCGCCTGTAACACGTAATTGGCAAAGACAAACGTCGCGTCTCGGCTTCCATCGGTTGCGTCCGGAATCGTGCAAGCGAAAGAAAAGGAGAGAGAAATAACCATGACTCAGACCAATTCGTCGCGACAATCGCATTCTATCGAAGCTTCGCTGCAGACGATTTCGAGCTAGATTTACAGTATCCAATTTGCGAAATGGAAGAATAATCGACCGTTTTCTTTTCTTCCGCAGATTTCTCTCGGAGTAGATCGAATGGCGCACAGGAGGTAAAAATGTAAGCTAAGGATTGGAACGTGTCGAGCTTCTGTCGTCGAGACATATCGTTTTGCATATTTCACTATAACACTTGTCTTTTGTTCTCGATACAGTCCATTTTTGTTAAATCGAACGTTATTCTCCAAACAACACCGCGTGAATCGTGTGGAGGATGCACTTCGGTGGGTGCTATGTGTCACAAAGCACCCTCCATCGGATCATCTCTCTTTCCTTTAACGTCGAAGTTACGAGTCCGCACGATAGCTCGCACGTGAGAAGAAAAATATTAAACATTTTCACGAGGCGCGTGTAACTCGAGGAATGATTTTCTCACAGTCGGTGATTTTATTTTCGCTACCGGAGCTCCCCGAGACACGAGGCGAGGAGCTTTCGAAAGACATCTCTTCCGTCCCGCTGTACAATCGCAGATTTTAAATATTTACCAACCTGTTGCATTTTGCCCCCAACGAAAACTACATTAAACACTTTCGAATCCATTTTCTTTGCCCCAGCTATACCTCCCCCCCAAGTGTATTTGCTCTTGCATTCGTGTTAGCTACGACACTTATAAAATATCGTTTGCTTACGAGATTGGCTCGAACGCTCCTCGGCGTATAAACAGCGCCTGTTTCTGGAGACACACAAAAAAGATCCGTCGCTCCCATTTATCTCGAGAGATGCGCGGAAATCTCGTGAGAAAACCTGCGCCAGACGCAGCAGGGTCTCAACGGCATTCGAGAACAAGAAAATTGTAACGTTTATTCAAACATCAACCTGCGTATAATAACTACGTGCGAAAAATTGCTGGAGATTGCACGCTGCGAGCGACTTCTAAAAACCCCGTACAATTAACTTTCCAACAACGTCGGGAAAAATTATTGTAGATTATTCGTCGTACGCTTTAAAGCGAAAGGAAAAATTGGAAAATTCTCCATGGTGCTTCGCCTCAATTCACGTCCCAAAGATGTACGTTTCAAAATCCAAACGATCGTCTCTTCTCTCTCTAGACCGTCGCGTTCCTTCCCGGTCTTGTGAGTCTATTGCTCGGCATCGTGCGAAGGAGAGTGCGAATGAATTCCGCCCACACGAAGCGACGTGAGAGATCCTAATCTCGCGCCCGTATGTCAGGGGTTGATGCTCGGGGACGAAGGACCGAGGAGGCGCATACGAACAACACCGTGAGGAGAAGGAGAGGGAGGAGAAGAAGCAGGATGTGGAAGCGAGAGGAAGTGGAGGTGGGGGCAGGGCCGAGGAGAACGAGCGAGAAGTTCAAAAGGATGAGATTAGTCGCGTACGTGGCTGCCGTTGCCACTTAGAACCGCGTTGCGCTATTTGCTTTGCAAATAATCTTCCTCCCCATCCTTCTGCGTCGCCTCCTTGTTTCCCTCGCCTTTCCACGTCCTTCTCACTTCTCCGTGCTACGAGCTTCGGTCTCCTCCTACTTCCTCACTTCCCTCATCTCCCTCATCCGTGCTGTTTAGTCGAACACATTCAACCACCCTGCACACGTTCCATCATAAATATGTATCATCCGGATGTAGCAAGGTAACACTCCGACACGCGGCTGCACGTATACGCGGAGCGCCTAATCGCGCGCGCACATTGGCGCCATTGCTGCGTTTTCACGGGCACAGGTGTGAACTCGCGTACGCACGAGGCGCAACTGACACAATGCCGTAAGGGCGAGTACACACGGTCGTACACAAACGCAACGCGCGATAATATGCACGCGCACGAACGAAGACGCAAGAAAGCCACTGGCAGTCCGAGTGGCAGGTACTAGGCCGTGCGCGCTCGCATATTAAGGCGTGTTCGCGGAAAATTATTTTTAATGCGTCCAATTAGAGAGGTACATGTTACAAACATGATTTTCATGGAAGATAAATGAATTTAATAAACGGAGGGCACCACCCGGCCGCGACCCGGAAACAACGCCGGGCGCTCGCACTGTTAGGCGGCATATGGAACCGACGTGTGTCTGTATACGACTGCTTTCTCCCACTGCTATCTCTCTCTTTCTCTTTCCAACTGTCTCTCCTCTTCTAGCGTTTCTCTCTCCGTATCCAAGAATGCGGACGTATACGGGCGATTATTGTTTACAGGAAACACTTTACCACTAAAGTCGACGATGATACCGATTGTCTTGCATAGCTGATGAAGTACCGAAAGGAGAAAGGATGAATTAATCGTGACAAGACCTATAAATAAGCATTAATCTCTCATGTTTATTTGTCAAAAAATGATACGCGATTCGACGTGGGTCAGCTCGCGCAGAGTCCATTTTACAAAATCCTACTAACGGACGACTCAAACGGCTCATCGATTGAATCCAACCGGAACGAACGAATTCAACGAACGAAAACCGCAAGCCTCGCGATCACTTCCCCTCAAATCAGTTCACTAATGACACGCGCATTCGCCCGCTAAAGTCATAAAACGCGGGCGCACCTCGATGGCGGGCAACCGATTTCACCTACGATCGGGTAGCACCGCCGATCGAATTAAGTCAATCCCCGACGGAACGACTGAACGTTTCCGCGCGGAACGTCGAAAGCTGTATCGCGTAACCTTGGCTACGGCGCGGCGAGGGGTAGGTAGAACGCGGGACGATACGTTCGAGCGTATCGTAGGCGAGTACCCGGTGCCGATAGATACTACTAGGGGAATACCACGAATTACTGGCATCCGCATTCAGGAAAATATCCATCGCGATGCCTGGGAGCGTCACGGGCGCAGTAGAAAAGTCGCTGCCGACCACCAGTCACGGCGCGGCCGACTAAACGAAGGGAAGAGAACGAGAGAGCGGTTTGTACGCGATGCTAGAGAGAGAAATGACGAAGAGTAGGTAGAACTGAAAGAGACGGAAAGAGCGCGGGTGCAAGGGCAATGAGAGAGACAGTGGTAGAGATGGAAAGAGAGGAGTGAGAGCGGTGCTTTCGAAGCGCATTTGCATATCCACCGGTTTATACTTTTTCGATATCGAGCCGCGGCAGTGCACCGCAGTGCAACCGCTACGTACTACGCGAAACTGCAGTACTTCGAAACGTCCCACCGCCTCCTGCCTTTATCCATTCTCCTCTCCTCCACCTTCTCCTCCTACCCCTGCCAATTCTCTCTCCTCTCTCTCTCTCTCTCTCTCTCTCTCTCTCTCTCGATCACCCTTTTCCGCGAGACTCGTTGCGCGCCGTTGCTAATTTAAGGGCCTTGACGATCTAACGGCTCCCTACGGCTCCCCAACGGCTTCGCGTTACCGGCTCTTCCTTCTCTCTCTCTCTCTCTTTCTCCTGTCTCCGTTGGGGCCGTTACCGATGCGGATATTGCGATACGATGGCCCCTGCCTGTCGGCGATGGCGCCACCCCTCCACACTTCTCGCCTCGCTTCTGCCCACTCGCTCCACTCGCCCGACCACACTCTTTTTCCATTCCCGAATGACGGGCTAAGAAGCGCGGAAAGTGGAAAAGTGGTCGAGAGGGAGAAGAGTCCGTGGAGATGGAGAGATAGAAAGTGGGAGGGAGAGAGGTGAGAAGAGTGCCTGGGGTGGATGGTGGGGTTGGTCGAGTCGAAAGCGGGACGAAGAGGTGGAAGAAAAGGATGCTACGTGGGCTGGATGGGATGGTAAAGGGTGGTTCTCCTATCGGCCATTCTAGCGGCGTTATGCCGTACGTAATTTCGCCCCGGCCGAGCGGATCCTTGAGAGCGCGAAAAGTAGTCGTATCGTCGCGCTACGGCGGCTTCGTATACCCCCGACAGAGACGAGTAACTCGTCCTCGAGGATCGAGTTAACCGTAGCCGAAACTCTTTATCATCTTCCCTCGTTCTCTACGTGGGTGAGTGCGAGAGGACGCAAGAATATGCGCGAGCGAATAGCACGTGGGGTGCGCAAAGGTGTCCGTCCGTGCGAATGTGTGAGCGCAAACTTGACGTGTGAGCGTGTGCATGCTCGGTGAGTTTATAGAGAGTGGAGATATGGCCTCGCTCGAGCTCGTTCGTATCGCCGCCCACGCGCAGATTACACCACCGGTAGAGAATGACAATGAGAAATATGCGCCGAACCGGATATTTGACCGGACGCCGTTGAAGGGACTCTGAATTTTTTTTTTTTTTTTTTTTGCGTGGCCAGGTGGTACGACTTCCCATTGTCGATGCGAATCTGATCCTCGTCCGATGGAGGGTGAACGCGGAAAAACTCGACGCGGTGGAGAAAATTTAAAGGGCGGACGTAGGGCGATTTACTCTGGAAACACAGGAAATTTCGCGGAGAAGGAGAGAGCGTGGAAGTAGAGAATTCGGAAGACTGCTTACTTCCCCGGAATAATCGCTTTCCACGAAAGCGGGAAGCACGAAGTAGCGGAAAACGATAAAATTCCCGAAAACGATGAAGAAGTACGATTCTTATCCGCCCGCCCGTTCGTTCTCCTCAACCTCTTCAATAAAGGATTCAATAAAGAGCCATCGACGCGAACTAGTTGGAAAAAAGAGCGGACAAAGCGAAAACTTCGAGTTCGGCGAGAGAGAGTTAATAATTTCTCTTGTCCATTCTTTGTAGTCGATTCTGTCCGGTGCCTCTCCCAAGAGAGAAACCGGCCAAGGCGAAATAGTTGCCGGTGCTCGGTGGTGCTTTATCGAAACAGTGGATGTGCGCGGGAACTTCGCCGAATCGCGAACTTCCAATTCTCGAGTTCTTCGCGATAGAGAGAGAGAGAGAGAGAGAGAGAGAGAGAGAGGGGAAGAAAGAGACAGAAAGAAAAAGGGAATGAGAACAGGACCCGGTTAACGCTCGATTCTCTTCTCGCCAGGGGCCGATCGATATCGCCAGTCGAAACTTTATCCTCCGCTAAGAAGCCGAAACGCACTTGGTCCGACCTATTTCCCTTAAGTTATTCATCGTCCCGTCAAAATCATGCCGCCCTCTTTGTTCCACCTCGCCTCATTTCACCGTTATCCCTTCAGCCTTTATCGGCGGATATCCTCTTTTACCGCGCTCAAGAGGCGTAAGGTCGCTAAGAATGGTAGTGCGCATTCGACTATAAAAACGCGAAACCGCGTTTAGCGCTGGACGACGTGCGTGCGAGCCCATTAAAATGCTCGTTGCACGCACGCACCATGCAAACTACCCCTAGGTTGCGTTGCGGACGCAGCGTGCGATCGATCCACGCCAGAGAGTTTTTCACGAAAGAATCACTTAATACCGGTGCACGAGAGCGAACGTCGAGAGGGTGGGGGGGGGGGGGGGACGCGCGTTGCTCCTGCCATCGCGATCGAAGGTCAATCGCACTCGCGTTGCCATTAAAAGGTGTAATCGTTGGAAACCGTTCTGCGTCGCTCATCTCGAAAGGTCGATTGCTGGGTGCGACTTCGGAATTGTTGGTGGAGAAACAACACTTTCTATTTCCAATAGAACTTTTGGGATAAGATCGATTGTCAATTACTCGATTATTTATTTAATTTAAAAGAGTTTAATCGAGCAAATGCAACAAAGCTACGCGAAATAGAAAATAAATATCGCAGCAATATTGACGCATTAATATTCTTAAACAAAGCCAGCCTCGTCACGAATGAAATTTTACATGGGCAACACTCGCTTGACCCCGGCACTTCGTGAGATTTGAAAGGGGATGCAACGAAATCGATCGCACACTTTTTCCTCTACCGCGTTGTTTTCCACATCGTGTCCACATCCAGTTGGATATAAAACGACAGCATTGTGAATTATTGCGTTGTAACGAGTAGCTAGAGCCACCGATTAAAATCGGGCAATCATTTCTCGGAGAACATTTAGGTGATCTACATTAAACCGGATGTTTAACAATCCATAAAGAATCCGCCGTTCGTTATAACAGGTAGCCATTATGGAATCGTCAGGTACTCGTTAAGGTATTCGAAGATATTCTCGTTATTTGAAACATTCACGAAAGGACCACACGTGCACACGACCTTTGTCCTTTCGTCGATTTTGGGAAAGTATGCCACGATACGTTTTTGGAATGGATACGATATAACGAGTCGGAGTCCTGGTCAGGTAATTGTTCGAAAATGACATCGCACTTGGGACCTTGGCTCATATCGCTTTCCAGCATTTTACCATTTTATCGTAGCCAACGATTATTGCCACTTGGCAATGCTTTATCTATCGCCAGATGTATCCGATAAACTAAAGGATATCTCGACACACTTAGCAAAGTTTCGGAGTGTATAATATCGTTAATCGGAGATAAAACGATCTTCTGTGCTTCTATAATTCGCAACGGCATTATAACTTTGCGGTGAGCGGTAGCGCGTTAAATCAAGCACGTTTCTCCTTTCTCTCTTGGCAAGCTTCGCGCCTCTAGAGCGGTCGTCGGCGTCGGGACAGTGCGTAATCTCGGTTTTTGAAGGATATATTTTTCGTTATTCCCTTCGCCCCTTGCCCGCGGCGCGGGCACACACATTTTTTTTCAAATGCGAGTCACGCTCGATGCCTGGCGAAATTTGCATTTTTACCGGGTCGAGCGGAGTTCGATGCAAATTTTTGGTAAATTTTTCCCCATCACTCGCCGTCCCCCGTGCCACCCACCGTTGCGCGCCTCCTTCCCAAAAAGCGGTCATGTTCCGTTAATCCACACGTTCGGTTCGAAAAATAGTCGCGAACACGCGGAGTAGCTTATGGCATACCCGCCAGCGGTTTATTTAAAACATCTACAGGATATTTTGTCGAGCGTGCTCTCTGCAAGCGAATTCGTATTATGAACCGGTCGCTTCCGGCTGAATAGCTGACATTTCAACTGCTGCCAGTAGCAGCGAAGATATTTACCCGAGAGGAATTTCTCCTGCTGCTCTCGGCCCGCCCGCCACGGAGTTTCCACCGTTGAACAAAGAATTATAAAGTACCGTATCTTACCTTTCAACTTTGGCCCTTCTAAACCTTAACCTCACCTCCGTAGGAACTTGAATTTAATTCAAATCGTGTAATACGCTCTTTCATAATATCGGACCGCGCGGCCCCACGGCTTGCCGGACGAATTAATAACTTTCTTACGTCCACGGTACTTCATCCCGCGATCCGTCTTGCAGGACGAAACTTTTGCGTAACACCGTTCCCTGCTAATTGTTGGGAACTTCTTTCGCCGATCGATCAATGCGAGGCTTCGCGACTTCCTCGCGAAAGAAGAGCGGATGTTTTCAACGTGCTTCCAAAGTACGAGAAGCTTTAAATATGCAACGTCATTCGTGAAGGAGAACGAGAACCGGAGAAGAATTGGCGCGCGTTAAAGCTCGATAAGGTAGGGTAAACTTCAACGTGAACGACGCGTGCAATTGAGCCCACCTCTTTCCGCACACCACCAATTAAGCGGAACGCGAAAACGTATTCGCTTCCGAAAAGTTTATCCCATTTTACATTTAGCACCTCCACTCTACGGGTCGACGGGAGACTTTATTCGCAAATGCTTTGTTCTCCGCGGTGATTAAATTCACTTGGAACTTCGTTTTGTTCTTCGCGCATTTACATCTCCCCCGCGCGTTATACGTGTTTCTCCAGTAGGCAGATAATGTCTGCGCTCCAACTAGGATGCTCGGTAATTAGATAGAACGCGATAGGATAACTGCTTTCCCAATTTTGACTTAACAATGCGAGAGAGCGCGCGGTAGTCCCTCTTAACGTTAACGTCTTCCCGTAATGCGCCACGACGGTTACGTGTTTTTACCCCGCCGCTTTCCGCGGGGGGGCCCGTAAAATTTTAATGAAATTTCGATTTTAATCTTTCGCGGCGCTTTAACCGATGCATCTCTGGCCTTATTGCCCGCCTCTCCGGGCAATAAACGGAGAAACGAAACAAACGGAAAAAAAAGCAAGAGTAAAAGGAAATGAAAAATCGTCGTAAAGATTATCGAACGTGCATTCCCGGGTAATCGTTTCGCGAAACTTTCTCTCCCACCGACGTCCACGGTCGCGCGAAACTTTCCGAGCAATCTGTTCATGTAAACGAGATGTTACAAACACATCCTCCTTTCCTGCAAAAAGGCTGTGGGACGCTAACGCGGCGACAGACGCGAGAAGAAGGGTGGAGTGCTGGGAGGCCCCGCCGACGGCGGGCACTCTTCGCGACATAATCTTTACAACCGTCGTAAACTCGGTTTTTCATATCGTTCGCAAGCTCCTTACTCGCGCGCCACATCCCTTCTCGTGGTTTTCACACTTGCCTCCTTCTCTCTCTCTCACGTCACTTCTCTCCTGCTTTCTTCTTCCCTTCGCTTCCTACTCCCTTCTACCCCTTGTCTCACTCCAGCACGTGTCATGGCGACAAAATAATTTCACCTACAGGGCGGATAAGACGTCGCCTACCCTACGTAGGTGAATTCTGCATTTTAAAATTACCCCGGCAGGCAAACCCTCCCGCCGCCCCGACTACCTCGACGGCGTAGATATAAAGTGACGTGATTCATTTCTTCGTCGCGGCTGTATTTCACGCCGTGATCGTTCCTCTTTTACGCCAGCACACGGAGCGTCCACCCACACAAGCTCCGTCCACCCCGACGCCCTGTAAGCTCCCTCTGCCTCTACCCTCCCGTACCACGGTCGCCCTCCATGCTTCACCTCGCGCGGCATTTACCGGAAAAACTTGCGCGAGAGTTTATCGACCAATCGGAGACTGTCGATCGTCCAATTGTAACACGAGAACGCGTGTTATTTTGTTCCTCTTCCTCGAGCATTCAAGGTGAAATTTGTATTATCCGTTTGAGGGATACGATAAATTCGATACTGGTAACTGCTCGCATGCGCGTGGGCTAGCGTATCTCTAATTTGTGTGTTTTCAAAAATAAACGATAACGCGTTTCGCAGATCCATCTCTCTCCGCGTTTTCGCGTTACCTCGCAGTCACCGGCGAATTTTTCAGAATGTAACCTGTCGATCCGAGGCAACTTTTTCCTCCAATAATTCATCGCGTTTTCCACGCGATATTTCGTTTGCAGTACGAGGATCGGAGCTGACAGTACCCTCTGGCTAGAGATAACATCCGTGCGTAATAGAAACTAGCCGACACAATGGCCGACCTCTGCCAATCAAGCTTCAAACGATACTCGCAACACCATCGGCTAGCTGCCTGACGTTCGACTATTGTTCTTCGCGGGAAGACAACCGAATGCGCAATAGTCACGCGCGTTGACCGCACAGTGTAACCTTAACGGTACTCAACGCACTCGAAGCTCATAAGCGAAAGGGCACCCGAACGACAGAAACGAAAGAAAGTGACAAAGGCTCGTACAGTTATACTCATAGACCGAGCGTCCTGTGAGAGACGCTGAAGACTACATTAAAACGAGAGAGCAATAGTCAAAGTGAGTGTGTCTCTGTCTAATAGAAGCGTTGGTGGAGGAATAAGGAGAAAAGGAGAAGAGCGTTTACGGTGGAGTTTGCGTTATCCTTCCTCTTCTTGTGTTCGTTATGTTTGCGCAGTGAATTTTAATTGTTTCGCGAAAACACGAAGCCGGAACCGCTCTGCGAGAGCGCGAAGGTGATGAGGGACTCGATAGAGAGAGAGAGATACGGGTGCGGATCAGTGGAACGGAGCGAGACACCGCAAGCGCTGGAAATTTTTGGGAAGGGAGAGCAAACTACCAAAATCACTTTTGTTTTCGTTGTAACACAACTGATCAGACAAACGTAATGATTTATTTTGTCTTTATGAAGAGATCGCGAGAAGGATATTCACACGATGGCAAGCCCCGATAATCGTCTTTGGACACCTGTGTATCGCACGCTTTCTTTTGTCCGACTGACTCGATAATTGTCCTAACGGGCGATTCGCGCAGTAATGTGTACACAGCGTCGCCGCTTTCAGGGCCGTATCTATTCCCGTCGCTTTGTACTGTTTGAATCTTAAGAGAAACGACAGATATCATACAAAGGTTTTTTTTATTTGAAATTACGCTGTGCAACATCTTGTTTTCCCTCTCTCTTACCACAGAGCAAGAGCTAGAACGGATAGAAAGAATAACAGAACACAGAGCTAGAAAGAATAGTCCAGAAAAGTGATGGACAAGTGCGGTGAGAGAAACGTACGAGAGAAAGAGACGATAAGGGAGTGAGAAAATGCAAGGAAGAAAGGGTGGAAGGCACGCGCGACACGCGTGCAGATGCTTTTCCCAAAAGCGGCATTTTTCATCCGCAGCCGTGGACGGGAATCTCGCCGACGGATTCGAATTTGCGGTACGTTTAACGAGCGACCATAAAACGATAGAGAGTGCTGAAGCCGCGGCCAGTGTGGCAGCAGCGGTGGCGGTGGCGACGATGGTGGCAGCCATGTAGAGGACATGTACACCGCAGGCAAAGCTTCTCTGCGCCGCGCACCGGGCGGAGAAAGGGGGTGGTTGGGCCAGAGGTAGGAGGAGTGAAAGCATCGGGGATGCGTTGTTGCATAAAGGGGTGGTGCCGTCCGAGCATAGGGGAAGGAAAGCTGCCAGGGTGGAGGCAAGCAAGAAGAGGGATGGGAGGACAAGGGAGAGGTCAGCTTATTCACAGGACCTGAATTATCACACACCGGGGATTGCAGTGATTCTCATTGTCGCCTCGCTACGGACAGAGGTATTTTCAGCCTGGCGATTGTCCACCGCCACATCGAGTACGGCCCAACGACAACCTCTGAGCGTGCCATCCTCGGGGAACTCTTAGCGCGAGGACGCTCGTTCGCGAAACTAAAGCTGGGGGCGGGTGAAATGTAGGACCGAATCGAAAGTAAGCGACTGATAAGTGGGTTTTCGGAACCGCGAGAAGAACCGGGGCCTATGAGGAACGACGCGGAAATGCTAAAATGAGATTACTGCTATCTAGAAATTTTACGTCTCCTTCGGAATCCCACCTGCTTCGAATGTGCCGTAAGCTCGAGGTTTGCTACGATTCAAGCGTAGAATCGTTCGGTTGAAATTTAATTTTCCACCTGGAGATTCGAGGAACGGAGAAGCTCGGCGTGAGTAAAAATTTCGAGGTGTTCTAATATTCTAATTCGCGAAACCAGGAGGATCTGCTTCGGTCGGAAATATTAGAGCAAAACGAAATGTCAGACTTAATTCCGGGGCACCCTGCGCAAAATCCGGGAACCGCAGAGGCGGTAAGGAGATCTCGCGAAGAAGCGGGGTGTCCGCGTAAAAGAACAAGTAGGTATAGCGAGTATCCTTGGACAAGAAATATGCATAAGACTCTTTGGCTAAGAACTCTCGGTATAACATGGTACATGTACACAGTGAATCTCTGAGATTTTCCAACTACGGTGGGTTGCAGCGTGCACCTTCCTTCGGCCAATTACAGAGAGACCGCAATTATCTTTATCTACAGTCCTCGTCGCTGCTGAAACTACAATATAAATTCTTTCCCCTTTGGCGGAAGAGCAATTAAATTATACATATTGAACGTGCACTCTACGCTACAACCTCTCCTTCACCACTCGAGAGGGTGAGTACACCCGACAAATCAGAACGAACCACTTTCGCGTACTCTCGCGTACCTAACCAGAAGTATTCCACGCCGAACCGACTACCAGTAGGTACGAAACGTAGGTGGCCCGTGTGAGCGCACCGGGATCGATTCGCCGAGTCGGCGTTACACAATTGAAACGGCGACTTTCAAAATTGGCCCCGGCGTTTTTCTTCGAACCAATCTGCGAGAAACGTGCTCGCAGGAAGCGGCCGATAGTTGCAACTTCCGCTTGGCACGCGTTGGCACGCACTACCCAGTCAAGTGTGTATATCAGACATAAAAGACGTCGTGGAGGGTGTGCTAGGACGCGGGTCCGCGTTAGTGTTGCTGCATCATGCCACTCATCGCGCGGCGTTGCGTACGTGAAGGCATACGTGTCGCGAAGGCAGGAAAAGAGGGAGAAATGAGGAGGACGAGAGAACGAGGGCGAGTGTGCGCGCGAGCACGAAAGGTTGATATCTGCACACAAACGGGAGGAAGGGAGAGGGGTTGGAAGCGAGAAGAGAAGAGACGAAGGGGGTTGGAGGAAGGGAGTGGACCGCGTGGTTGCATTAACTTGATTAAAGCGCATATCCTTCCATCAACGGAACGCCGATGGGCGAACGTGAACGTAATCCTTGAAGCCCGACGCTCCGTGGCGGGCGCGAGAATAACGAATTTTTTTGTACCCGACCCGCACAGATTTCCTTTGTAACGGGCGCTACACGAGTGAAAATTGCAGGAGAATCTGATTGTATTTTGGACGTCGTCGTCCGCGTGCTCGGGGACGCGCCGCGCCGTTCCTTCCACCGGCGGTTGGTCCGCGAAAGAATATAATCATGGCTTACGACGCTTTTTTAATATTTTCCGCGCAACCTGTGATTACCACCCGAGCCGTTCCCGCTTTGTACGCGGAACACGCGTGACGGCGGTGAAGGCGGTGGTAGTGATGTTGGTGGTGATGATGATGGTGGTGGTGGTGGTGGTGGCGGCGAGCAACTGCCTTCCTTCCCGGGTGGTCGTAACGAGAAAGGACTGGCCGGTTCTCTGGCCGATGAAAATTTGATATCCACGATTATTTCCTACTTCTCGCGAATTCCCTTTCGCGTCCGAATGCTATTCCCGTGATAAGCCGTGAGAATTACCGAACGGTAAGGCGCCTGCAAAGGCAATCTCGACGCGCGGGCCGAGGATTAGATAGTTCCCGGTATCGTGCCGCGTCACGTCGACGAAATATGTGATTTTTTCGTTTCGCGCTGATTACTTCGCGAAAAGCAAAGGCAAAGTCTCGCTCTGAGATAGACTGCACAATGCAGACACCCTGCGGGTGCATCGCTGAGAGCGAGGTGAAGTGGAACGAGGAACGGTGGTGGAAGCGTTTATACGCCGTTTGGATTCAAGAGCGGAATCCGTATCGCATCGAGTGAGAAGCTATTGCGCTCCTTTCAAAGGGTTCCATCCCGCGCCCGTGGTATGCCGTCAAACCCCCCTGAGATACGTTCGAGGTCGAAACAATAACTGCTGCTAATCGGATTTCGCGGATTCCCCGTACACCGACAGGCTTCCTGTCTCAGACAGAAACCGGCGTATGATGGAATCGAGGGCCGATCGGAATCTCGATGAAAAGTATTTCGCGCGAATTAATTCGCGCTCGTTCTTCCGCGAATTAAATCTAATCGAATTCTCGGATCACGTTGAAAATAAATTCATCCCCCCGCTTATTTCGAATTCGTTCGAGAACCGTGAAGCGGGTGACCACGAGTCCGGGGCGCGTTCTCGTTTATCACGACCGCCTCTGTCCATTGTTTTCCTCTAACTCCGATCGGCCGTTCATATCTAATGAAAGAAATGTCGACGAACGCCGCGAAACCAGAAACTGGCACGACAGTCCACTCGGTTCCAGGTACAGATAAGCACGACGAACGAATAACAGTACGGAGGAAGGGGCGAGAGGAATGCAAAAAATACTCATTACATTGGAAACGCGCGTGATGGGCAAGCTGGATATTGGTATGAGCGCTGTCGATGCCCATCGCAGTTAAAGGAAGGGCCTCTACTCGCGAATCGCGCATTATTACCAGTTTGCTCCTTGATTTACCTAAACCAGGGAATGACGAATATTTTGTACACCAACCTTCTTAAACAAAGGTTTCCTCCTACTCAAAATCGAGACCATCTTCGAGGCTCGTACCTAAGCAAAAACCATTAGTCGAGTCTTTACTCGATGAACCGTTTACACTTGCCCAGGTTAGGGATGCTTTTTCACTCTCGCCTCTCTACCCTTAACTACACCAATGTAAACTAGACTTAATTATCGATCAAGCACACAGAACGGATAATCCTCGCGAAACTATACCACCCCCTAAACGCTTCAACATCCTTGAACGCGGATTTCGTTGGCTGGTCCAGCACCTTCCTCCGCTGTATTCATCGAAACGAACGAATTCTCTCGGCCTCGTAAGCCTCGTCGCCTCCTGGAAATAGACCGCATCGGTCATTGGTCGCGCACGCACACGCTATCGTCGCGTCAAGCGTAGGCTCCGATCCCGATGTAACCCGGTGTGCCCGCGGTTTACCGATTCTCTCGTTCTACGTCGGGCGCGCGTTCGTACGGAAATTCCATCGACGAGGACGAGGCCTTTCGTACATGCGACGGCTGCCGCATGAAGTCCCCCGCGCCTCCACGCGTTACAGGCGAGGCGAAGCGAGTTGGAGGTAGTGGTGGGTGGCGGTGGCCGAAGTGGATCCTACGTAACGGGATGATAGTGGGTTTTGGAGGTGGTGCGGGGATGGAGTACAACGTCGAGGACAAAGGGAATGCAGGATGCACTCTTGTCCGGCCCCGGGTCCACCAACCGGGCCGATCCTATTCTCTCGGTCGGACGGTCCTCTCCCATCCTCCCGCGTTGCGTCAGTTAAACGCAGATCCCTCGCGTGGATCGTGCGTGCCGCGTCCGAGACACCTGGGCCGCCGCCACCACCACTGTCCTCTCTCATTTGCCGACTCTCTCTTCCTCCCTCTCTCCTCTCGATTGCTTCTCCATCCTCACTCCGGCCACGAGTCCCATCTACCCTGCTTTTCTTCCACCGATCGTTTCACCGTGTTCTTGCACGCGGCCCCGTGTACCTCGTGCGGGCACGTTCCATTTCTTTTCCGATATCTTCCCACATTCCACGAACATGTACTCGGAGTTTTCTACATCTCTCCCCTATTCCATTCCTTTCTTCACTAGGTTCGCCTCTTCCGCCTCCTTCCAACCACGTCGTTCCTTCTTCACCGTCCACCCTCCACCCACGCATTCGCTTTTCCTCCATTTTCCTTTTTATCGAGGAACGTCCTTCCCCGCGCGTGTACGCCCAAAGCTCCGCTCGACTCGTTCCCCGCAACAACGCGCGTAAATTTTGCAAACTCCTCCACAAAGTGGCGCGCGTCTTTCTCCATTCGTTTCGTCGGGAAAGACTTTCGCGTTCCTACGGTTCCAACCCCGTTTTCTCCTTTACTCGAGAGGTGGTATTTTTTTTTCTCTCTCTCTCTTCTCCTCAACCACGGTGTCGAAGGTGCGCCAGTTTCTATATCTTCGACCCTCTCGACGGCGAGCAAGGTGGCCCGGAAATTAATTAACCGACCCCTCGGATAACAGACGACGGGATTTATATCGCTCGTGGGAGGTGCATCTGGGTATAAAGAAAATCTCGAACGAGATACGAGACGCGCCCGGGTTTCGCGCACTCGCGCACTCGCGCGGGAGTGCATAAATGCGGGCGCCGCGTTAATGACGCTCTCTCGCGGGATACCCGGGCGCGTCATTAACTCTACATGCGACTGCGTCCCTTTCGCCGCCATCGTCCGCTCCCCCCCCCCCCCAATTTCACGTCCCGAACCCCTCGTCGTAGCGCGGCACGAGCATTTTGGAAAGAACGGAAGCGCGAAACGCGCGGGCGAACGCGCGGATTAATGAAAGTACGAGGCACTTAGAGCATCAACACCGGAAAATCCGAAAACCGCTCGCACGAGTTGGAGCGCTGCGAAACGAGGAAGAGATGGAGGGAGGTGAGAAAGGAGGAGAGGAGGTGACCGGGAGTACGAAGCGAAAGGGTCGCGTGGAAAGAACAAGGTGGTGGAAGAGGGAAGGAGAGTGGTAGGAGGAGTCAGGTCGAAACTGTTAAGGATCGAGGAAGACAGCTTCTATTTCGTTAATAACGATAAAGGCTGCAGTAATGCATATAAACAGCAAAGGCTAGCAGCTTACGGTCTAACGGTAAACACTTTGCCAGGGATAAACGGAATACGTGAGTGGGACTCGCGGTGTAACCCCTTTGTGCCGAAAAGCCCCGTAAATACTGCCACGATTATCCCCCGACGCGATTCATAATGCAGGAAAAACGATGCACGATTACGCAGCCAGCCCGGCGAAGCCCAATCCGGCTCTGCAACACGCTCCTCCTCTCCCGCTTTCATCTCCTCCTCGTTCTCTTCTCTTTGCTTCTCCCTCTCGTTTCTCTCCACGCTATCTCGCGTTCTCTCGCTCCCGACGCGACCGGCGTTTATTCTATCTC
Organism: Tiphia femorata; assembly: GCA_944319695.1. Classification (NCBI taxonomy): domain Eukaryota; kingdom Metazoa; phylum Arthropoda; class Insecta; order Hymenoptera; family Tiphiidae; genus Tiphia; species Tiphia femorata. Next base: position 20,603,160 of record OX090900.1, on the reverse strand, counting down.
GTTCCTCCTCGAAATCGTTCGACTCCGGCCTCTCCGCATCTCTTTTCGGCAGCTCTTCCTCCCATTCTCTTCGCTGTGGTCTCGCTCGAATATTCACTACCCCCGTCTACCCTTCTCCGTCCAATTCTCTCTCAGCGTGCATCACAGTTTCTCGCGTTTTTTTGCCCCCCCCCCCCTCCCTCCCTCCACCCGTTTATGTTACTTCCGCTCGTATGCGCTAGAAACAGAGAGTGCGCGTTACCGGCTTTTCCACCGACCACGGCATCGAAAACATTTTCATCCATTCTTATTTTATGAGGAAGTGTCACACCGCGCGTCACGCCCCCTCCGTTAAACGACACGTGGAGGCGACGAAAAGGAAACACCGATATTCGCGCGCCTCGTTATCGCCCCGCGATCGATCGATTTTTCGTTCCATTATCTGCTGGGAAAACAGCACGGCAATTTCGCTCTGTTTTTCATTACGATCGTCACCTATTCGTTACCGTGGAACGACATCATAGTACTTAACGATTCTCTCTCCTCGACACTGTGTCCTTCGAAAAATAAAAGTGCAACCCCCCGAACCAAAGACACTGGACCGGGGCGAATGTTGCGGAGGAGCGAGAGGAGTGAGACGCGTACGACCCCCGAATTTACAGCCTAAAATAAATTCCGGTTTATCTCGGAGGCATTAAAGAGTCCCCGGTTCTAATCCTCTCGAAGCTCCCAGGGGCTTCCAACCGCCACTACTCGCGTCATTATCCATTTGAGATGCTACCTATCCCTATCCTCTGTCCCCGCCCCCCACACACGGTATACTTTCATCTTCGGACAATATTCCGGGGGCGTTAAATCCCCTGACCGTGTATTACGACCTTCGCATAAACGAGAAGCGCGCCGGTCCTAAAGTTTGCCTTTCGCGGGGAGGCAAGCTCGGGCCAAGCCCAGGGCCAAGAAGTGGGACAATCGTGGTACGAGCAGAGGTTACCGGACATTATTCGCGGAAGAGAGCGCTTTGGCTACGGTGGGTTCTTCAGGAGAGCCAGACTAGCACGAACAGAAGGTAGTAAGAGGCTGAAAGAGTGGGACAGGGTTGTCCTGCTTCGTTTGCCAATGTCGTCGACCGATTCGGTAGGCTAACGACGAACCTGGTCGTGTTTGGAACGCAGGGTCGAATGGTTTTGAACGGTCCAATGATTGCCAGTCGAAACTTTCCTGGTGAGTGGTTCGTGTATCCCTTTTCCGTGTATGGGTTTTGCATTCGTATCGGTGAACGATGAGTAGGAAGTAGAAAAGAGGGGATTGCGAAGAAATTCGCGAAAAGCGCGCAGGTGCATCGGTGCGCGGGAGTTTACTGAAAGTCCCTCGCGGAAAAGTAAGACAACTGATGGCAGTCCTCGTGGTCGTGGTCGTCGACGTCCTCGTCCTCGTTGTGGTCGTCCCACTTGCGGCCACCATACCGTCTTATCCGAGGAAGGGTAACTTGGGAGGTAGGTGGTACGTAGGTAGATACTGCTTCGACGTTGGCTCGAACAGGGAAGATCGGTGGAACTGCTGCTCGGGGAGTGAGAGTGGCGCAGGACTCGTGGAAGAGGGTGTCCTCTTCCTACCTCTCCTCCTTTTCTTATTTCTCTACGATGCCTCGCTGCAGTTCCTAGCCATATTTACCAGGAGAAAGAAAGAGAGAGAGAGAGAGAGAGAGAGAGAGAGAGAGAGAGAGGAAAGATAGCGAGAGGAAATGGAGAGATACGTTTTAGTTTTGCATTCGTCGGTGAGAAGAGGCGACAGGGACGCGAAGGCGCAACGCGAGGGTAAAGAGGGAAAGGCGAAGAGACGAGGGGGTGGTCGGATGGGGTGATGGTTGGAAGGCGGAAGGACGCGGCTGTAACAGACTGTGGTGAGGTGCATCGGGAACGTCGGTTGGAACGACGACGAGAGATACAGGCCTCTGCGCGTTTAACCGCGCGACCGTACGGTCCAAAGTGGTGGGAAGGTGGAAGGAAAGTAGGGATGAGAGGAGAAGGGAAGGAAGCGAGAGGGGTGAGAGAAATAGACACACAGAGGGAGAGTGGAAACGAGTGCGTGCGCGAGAAAGCCGGAGAAAAGGGGAGAGAAAGTCCACGGCAGGGGGATGGCGAACGACACGAGAGTCGGTGGAGACGAAGGGTGGAGAAAGAGGAAAGCGGAGGAAGGCCGAGAACGGGAAAGGAGGGACAGGGTCCCATGTGCCTGTCACGGTTTTACAAGTCCATAAAAAGAGGAATTTCAGACTGAGTTAAATATTGCTGCCGCCCCTCACTGAATTTCAAGCACGCACACGCGTTCGCCGTCCCACCTGTACATACGTAATGGCCCCACGTGTGTACGCACCCACGAAAGAGAGAGAGCTCGCGTTAGGTCCCTCACGTGCCGCGAGTAACACGGGAAAACGAAGAAGGTGGACCTCCATCCCTTTCCTATTTACGACGATTGTCAATTTCGAGTCTTGGATCATTTTCTTTCGTCTCGCGGAGACAAGTAGGTACCTATGCATGCGCGGTTGCGAGAAGCGAATCTACGAGAAGGATTTTGGCATGTTGCGATAAGTGACGGAGTGCGGAAATGTTCACGATAAAAATCCAGACGGCGGGTCTCTTTGGAATTTGAGTGCAACGACGACTAGGACGGTGTTACCGGGTAGATGCGATTTATTCTTGCGCATAAAAATCTTGTTCTCCTTCGCCCGGTACGATTCGCGATCAATACGCGGACGAGGCAAACGTATGTACAGCCTTTCATTCGAAATAAGCTACAGGCTGGAGATCGTTCCTCGGTCCGGGCATGAACTATACCGCGAATCTACAAAGAATACCTATGTGGGAACCTCTGGCCCGTAAAAGACAGAGGGAAGGGCGGGAGATGAGATCGGCCAATCGAACGAGGTTTTTACTAAAACAGAACCGGCAATCGTATCAATTTTTCCGGAAGCATGAGCAACGGAAATCCCAGAAAGGAAGTAGTTATGATGGGTTTACTGGCTTTACGAAGGCCCGGGCTGTGTTTCTCCGGGGAGAGAGTATGAAGGAACGAAAGAGCTTACCAAGTGACGTACGTTTAATGCGTAACCGCCCCTACATCCGGCGACCCTTATGCACGGAGATTTTTATACCAACACACCCAACTTCCCCTTCTTACGAATATCTACGGTACGAATGTATTTCGATCGTAGTTCGCGCAGAATTATGTTTACTCGCGAGGCTTACGCGAATCTTCCTTTTACTACCCGGAAGAACACAGGGAGCACTTGTGCATTCGATTTACGCGGGAGCGGGACTGTTTGGAGAATTTTAAAGTTTATAAGGGCATAACGTTGAATTTCCCCTGAATTTTACGCACAAACGATTTTAATTCACTAGTGTATGAAGGAAGGGGCACTCAAGTAATCGACTACTTTGGATTTTAGCCAATAGGGTAATGGAAAATATTATAAGAGAAGGGAAGTATCTAAATATTCTTCGTGTTTGTAATCTCAATAGTCCGTCTCCGTTCAATGTTCTTTATATCTTTGTATGGATAATAGTGTACCTGCTAAATTCTGGTTATCTCGATGCTCGAATATATTATACAATACTGACCTGATGAACCAGCTTCGGAGCAGGAATCATGGGAAAATACAAGAATTGTGTTTTACGCAATTTATAAGCGAGTTTGTAGAATGCAGCGATTGAAAATAAACGTTTTCGTCGGCACCGTTAACGCATATTGAAATCATCGAATCATGGGTTGTGCCAGTTTAATAGGAGCTAATCCTTTATCAATCTATCCAATCAAGACACCTACGAGCAGTTGCGAACAGTCAAAATGCAAATTGTGTCCCGAAATTCGCGGCACACGGTAACATGGTCGGGATGGCAACAACGCCGTTTTTCATGCGTAAATGTTAATTGATGTATGACGACATTCGAAATAACAGGAACAAATGTGAAGTAACGAGAGAAATTTCACGGGTGCTATATTTCTGCGTCAAAAAATGTCGACGCGTTGACGATCTGCAAATGAAATTACGGGTGTACCAGGACTTCGGTGCACTCCGAATTTGGACTGTGAAATGGGATGCGCATTATACAAAATTCTAGAAATGCGTCACAGACGCGAACTTACAAAATTTTCTTTACAAGGCTGTCACATGTTTCTTCGTAAGTAAAAATTAGAAAAACACATTTCTCGTAAAAACACGCTTATGATGCGAATCTTCAAATCACCCAAAGAAGGGAGATTATGGAAATTTTTCCAATTTTCCTTATATCCTGAAATTAATATTAAATGCTAGCATCGTATTTAAATCAATACTATGTATAAACGCTTTTATTCCTTTCTAAATCCTTCAACGGAAATCTCTCGTTGCACTTGAAAGGTTCCTCGTACGAATCGGTCATTCCACCTCGTAAATACGCATCCATAAAACACCCTCTTTCTTACGCATTCATCCTATCGAAACGGTTAATCGTGCGTATTCGATAGTAACCTTCTTACGGGAAGTGATGCGACAATAGTAAGATAAGAAGAAGACGCACGAATTGCGCATCTCGTGGTACTCGCAGATAATTCGAAATGGGAGAATATCAGAAATTTACTCACTGCTAGTGTCCTGCTTTGCTTGGTTACCCGGTGACGTCGCCCAGTTAACTTTCATTTCCTGAAACATTTCAAAAGAGACGAGCTCATTAGCCGCAACAGAGGACAAATTTTAAATTAAGGAACATAAGCATTAACAAAGACTAACCAAATTACCCCTTCTTCCCGATTTTAACGTTCATCTTCGATGGTGAACTGAAGTAATATGTTAACCTGTTATATGTTAGGTTATCGGACTCCAGAAGGAATCGAAACCTCGCATTTCGGACAATCGATTGCACCACATAACGATCTTTTAAAGCGACTTGTTCGTCAATCGTATTCCCATATGCTACTGACTTCGGCGCTCCCTCCCTCACTTTACTTTTAAGTCCCGGCTAGGAAGTCGACGAGAACGAAGCAGCGGTTTTCTCCCGAGAGGACGTCGGACGACGGAAATGGAACGTCTCCAGATATCGTCGGCTCCTTCTAACAGACACCGTAAACCGATTTCTTTATGCATCACAGTGCACTAAGGCACTCAAAGTGTCGCAGATATTCGATAGATAGTAAAAGTCGACGAGATGAAGATACCGAAGTTCCGCGCCTCGAAAAAGACATTCCCGCATTCAATTTGGCGAATGTACGGCCCACTTCTCGGAATCGTCCGACTTTCGTGCTCGTCTAATTCGAGACAAAAAAAAAAACTAATCGCTCCGCGGCATCATTTCTGCGAAGGCAATTCGCGGTTCGCGAGAATGGTGAGCGACAGTTTCGTAATTGGCCAAGTAACAATGAACACGAGGCCGTTGAATAGGATACATTCACACAAAACTTTCCATCATTTTTTTAAGAACAATATCTTCATTAATTAACGAGTAAATTACGCGATCACCCGTTCTAAATTACAAGGAAAAAGAAACTTTCGTCAAATTATCTGAACTTTCGACCGCCCACATGGTTGACTTTCACACTTTAAATCTGGGCCGCAGGCTCGTTCAATCGGCAACCGGATAGAGATAAGCTCTCGTTTGATATACAAGGTCCCATAAATTGCATTAACTTCTGGCAACTTGGAGGCGTCGCGTGTGCTTAGAAAAAAAATTGTATCGGAAGTAATTCCCCCCGTAATTCGTGGAATCGGTGTGCGCCCTTCCGGAGAGGGCAGAAAGGAGTAAAGTAATAGGGCTAAACTGGCGAAATCATAAAAGCCTTGGTGGTAACAACGGCGCGCAAGGGAGCGTGGCGGAGGCTCTTAATGGAAAAATGGTGTCACCGGCGTGGACGACATTCTGGCCGTATCAGTACGTGTTAATTCGGTACACGCAACCGCTATGGCGTTTGATATTGAATCGTTACTTTTCATTTCTTTCGTCCGTCGTCGTCGTGGGGTCGGCGCCGGTGCCATTTCTACCCTTTTCCGGGTGCGCATTAAGCGATAATTTCCAAATGGGGCGCGACCCGAGCGAAGTGCATCCTCCCAGGAGGTGCTACGCAATCGCGATGGGAATGACAAAGTCAAGGTGTACCCTAAGGTAAAATCTAGTTTGCGCACGATTCAAGAATTCCACGTGGAATAATAGCGCGCGACTTCTAAGCATCGCGCGCTTCTACCATTCGGTACAATATTGAGATTGGCAAGCGCATCGTACTTTATATTCAGATCCTCTTGCGAATAATCCTCTTTCACGGACGCGTAAATTCAATGCACCGTGAATCCTGGTACGTAACGTGTGGATAATTTATTTGAGCGGATTGCGCTCCTCGATACATGAAGATTACGAACACGAGCGGATACGAATAATATTTTTATCGTGATATCTTCGTCCTCGAGGATCTCCGCGTCTCTCGCAATATTCGCCTGATATTTCATCGTTTCTCGTAGAATTCACGGGCAAATCTCGCTTCCCTGTTAATGGATTTTTAAGAAAATTCGTAATATTTGCGAAATGAGCACCGAGCCAACTCAATAGCTTCTCATTTATTTTCCCAACATTACCGGGCTAGCTAACCCCGCATTTGCGCAATGATGCTAACTGCGCAACGGGAAAATCGATATAGCCGAATGATAATTGAACCGAATTACGGTGAAATGTTCGCAATGGACGCAAAACACTGCGAAACGAGAACTGGGGTGCGATAAAGCGTTTACGCTCAGGCTTTGTTCGATTATTGTCGCGCTGCAGAGCCCGGGAATATTTTCGGAGATTGTCGAAAAATTTTTCTTCTCTTCCTCCTCGTCCGTCGACGGGCCTCCGTGAAATGTCCCAATTAAATCAGGAAACCGGAAATGGACAGGTTTTCATGGCGCACTTTGACGACGTGCATTTGCCGAAAGCATACACCGCCTAAAAACGACGTTATGCCCCGATAACGCACGGACCGAACACGATTTTCGCGATTTCATTCCGAGCGACGAACATTTCAATTGCCTCATGGCCCGATTGTTTGATCCTCATCGATACCAGCTTCAAACCCTCCCTCCTTCTCCCGTATTCTCTTTGAATATTACTCTCTGTCGATGAACGCGTTGAATAATATTAGGACAACCACGTAGGCGCTCCCGGAGAGCCGTGGCGACGGCTACGACAGTGGCGTCGACGGGCCGTGATATTACGAAACCCCACCGCCACTTTTAGGGAGTTCCGGCGGACTAGTAGCAGAAGATGCGGCCTGGGAGGTAGCTACATGAACGAGTAATGTTAAGGGAAGAAACCGCGGCGCGGAGAGGCACGAGGATAAGGAATACGAGGCGAGGAATAAGTAAGCGAGTGACTATGTAAGTAAGGAAGTAAGTAAGTCTGGTAAGTAAGTCTGGTAAGTAAGTAAGTTAGGACAGAACGGGGATAGGGAAGTGCGAGAGGAGCCGCGGAGGGACGAGGAGTAGAAGAAAAGGGTGGAGAATGGAAAAGAGAGAAGAAGACTGAGTAAGGTAGACCGAGTGAGTGGCCAAGACGACGCGACCGGTACGCGAGCCGTTGGGGCCCGCAGTGTGTCTGCAGCAATTTGCAACTTTTAATAGTTAGCCTGGGTTGCGAGGTCGTCTGCCGGCCCAGAGCCCGTTGTTTTATAGTTTATACGGGAGAAAAGCAAGTTTATATGTCGTAGTTTTGAACAGTTAATGCACACGCGCCTTGCGCGCTCACCGCCACCGCCTACTCGCCCACTCTCTCCTTCTGTTTTCCTTTCCCCACCTCCCGACGACCTCGTATTTATATATTAAAGAGTCAAGTTTTCATCCGATCCGGCGCCTTCGTATTATTGCATACGTATTTTCGAAACTTCCGCCCTAAATAAAGCGTGCCGTGCGCGTAGGCTTCGCGCGACTGGAAATCGGGCTGGCATCTCCCCAGTAATATCGGGCAGTCTATGTTATTAGGCTCGCGCCTACACGGTGGACCGAGAATTTCCTGCTTCACTCAACGATCCGTGCAGAAAGTATATATACTCGTCCTGTTCGCTCCTCCCAACGTACGGCACACCGACAGATCAGATCATTTGGTGGAAGCTTCGAGAAGGAATTTACTTGTAAAATTTCGCATATTGCAGGCACATGCTGAAAGTGGCAAAGACCCGCGTAAGAGTTAGGAACCGGAAAGGTAGACCAGCCCAAGGAACGAACCCTAATTCGAAGCTTAAGCAACGGTATGGCCTGCGATTACGTATTGCAGATGCGAAGGTTGAATTATTGCGTGGGGCGCGAAACTCATAGCGGGAAATCGGGCAGAAATTGCAAGCTGCTGCACTTTTGACCTTAGCCGGGCACCGGTCTACCCAGCCTTCCCCGCCCCGAACGAGATATTTATTGTCCTATTATCTTGATTGATGCGCGGTCGAGCCTGGCCACCGGCTAGTATCTTATATAAGTACGCTTAATGGCGTGAGGCCGTTTCGGACTTTTCCAAGACTCTCCCTGCGTCTCCCTCTCGGTCATCGTGGCGAACCTTACGGTCGGCGTGGCAACGTCGCGACGCAGAGCGACCCTCCTACTCTCTTCTCGTTTGGTCAGGGCTGCTGCTGCTCACCCCTCGGCCAGTTTGCCTCCTCTCCCTTCGTCGCCACCTCCTCGTCCTTTTCCATCCGCTTTTCTTATTTCTCTCAACCACATGGCGCCATTAGCAGGAAACGCATAGTTCCAACCACCAAGCCGTTTCTCGTCCGCGCCGCACCGCCCGTACCGGTAATAAGTCACGGAAATACTATCGTAAGGAATTTACGGGGACGAACACGCTTTACTTTCTTCTCGCACGCATCGCGCTCCTGCCGACCGTAGTTGCACGCGATTGTAGAGCCCTGACTGCTCGCCGGTCGTCGATCGGTCACCCTCGTCCCGTTAGATCCCGTCGCGATCCTCCCGCGTTTCCACGTCGAGGTGTGCAGTTAATTACAAGTTAAGTATAGATATTAATGGGAAGTTGGATAGCGATCGGCTGGCCAGTCGCTTTCCCCAGGGCTGGACGACCGTTTGCGCCGGGAAATTGGAGGTCCGATGGTTCCGGTAGATAGTCCTTGGGGTAGAAGGGCGTCGAATTTGCGCAGGCTCCAAGGGCTCGATATTCTCCAGAAGGGATTTGTCTCTCTCTCGCGAAGAGACTACCGCCGCTACTTTCTAAATACACTTTCACCCCGCGTCTTTTTCTCAGAGACAGGGCGAACTTTTCTCGACCGTAGCAGTCACTCGTCGTTAATTAACGGGGACGAGGCACCGAGTGAAAAACGCAAAAATTGTCAAGGAAAGAAAAACATTGTTCCGTCCTTGCACTCTACCAGCCAGCACGTCGTCGGTTCTACGTTATTTCTCGAACTACCACTTTCGAATGTATAATATAAGTTTTCGCGATGTGCTAAGCCACCTGCTCGCCCTCTCCTCTCGTCGACGCTGCCGCTCTCATCTTCCTCCGTCCAGCACGGAAAGTATGCATTCATTATTATTACAACGATCCACCCCCCTCAAATGTAAATTTGCACCTCGTTCTTTCCGCGAGCTCGGCCCCGTCTCCCTCTCCTATTCCTCATCCTACGTTCGCGAGGGTGGAAAGGGCTAAGTTACTCCGCGTAAAACCGGACGCGGGCCCGGTCGAGACGACTGCTACCTTTAGCACTTCGACTACTCTTAATTACATTTGTTATGCTAATAAAGAGCGCGGAGTTCTCGCGCCATCAAGCGCGCACGTGAAAGGGACGCCGAATGTAAAGTACAGGGGTGGAGTTCCGTGGCGGTGAAGAGTGCCGCTCGATGGTCATTCGGCCGTGAAATTGAAATTTTGAACATTTTCTCCGTGATCAACGTCTCGAGAACGTGGCGATTTCCCTTTGTCTCGCGAATCGGTAGTACGCGCGAATGGGAAGCACCCGGGCGAATACTCGTCCAAAAGTGAAATCCCACTTCGCTCGTGCTCACTCCCCAGTCTGGTGAAAACACCGCGTACCACCTCCGATCCGATTTTCTATTTATTCATTGACCAAACCGTTTACTCCTGCGCGCGCGACGAAAACTTTTCCTCCATTCCACCTTCCGGTCTTTCTTGCTCGAAAAGTTGCGGTAACAGCGGGAAATCCCACGTGCCCACGGCCGCAAAGTGCGTCTGCCTGCCTTCCACGGAACACTCAGCCGCCAGTTGGTCGTGTTCCATCGTGTACCTTCTTCTCCTACACGAAGAAGGCTCACACGTACGTACATTGGCGTGGCTCGCATTGCACCTGAAATTCGGAGAACAGCAGCGAGATAGGGAGGCACGCGGGACCACCCAGAGAATCGTGCGACTACTGGCGCAACGACGACGTTCCGCCAGGATGGTGTTGGTGTGCGAGGGATGAGTCTTTTGCATAGGTCGCAGACCGGCTCTCTACCGCGAGACCACGTTGCGGATGATTCCAGTGGTGGTGAACAAAGTGGTGGAGGTAGTCCAGGGTGCGCGAGGCACCACCACGACGCCGTCGAGCCTGCTCGATTTCGGGCTTGGAGGGACCGCGATGGAGAAACACTCCGCTATACCGCGCTAACCTATGATATACGATTATGCCGCGTGCCTCCCTGCTCCTATCTTATTATGTATCACCGCCACATGCCGGTGAGCAGGAGCACGAATGAGAAGCACGAATGGGAATGAGTAAAGAAGCAGAGCTGTGGCAAGAAGTAAGACTGGGTAGAGGTTGTAGTCCTAGGATCGTGTTGTTAGTCGGAGAGTTGAGGATGCACTTGGATCGAGGAAATCCGTAGGAGGCACCGGAAGTTCTGCCGACAATCGACGGTGGCAGTGGAATGGATCCCGGAGTCTGAGACACTCGATGCGAATAGGTCCCAGTAATTTGAAAGTATCTGGGCTCGTGGCGTATAAGTGCGCTTGGCGCACGCTTCTAGGCGAGCTTCGATGTTCCGGTGATGGGAAGGAGAGCGCAGAGTGGAATCGAAATCGAGGATGTGGTTGGTCTTGAAGCTTTTTATCGATTAAGCGGCGACGGCAGGTGGCACCCGTGTCTGCGAGGAAGCGACTGCCAAACGCGGAATATCGTAACGACAGGGACGTTCTCGCGTATGCGAGAGTTCCATTTTCCTCTTTTGCGGCCTCACCCTTTCTCTTCTTGTCCCTCTTCGTTCCATCGTGTGCCAAAGCGCGACGATGGGCCACCCACGTTCTTCGCATTCCCGCGCTTCCGCAAATAATTGCCGGGATGGTCGATTTAAACGGCGCTTTAAATGGTCGTCGCCTACCGTCGTGTATTGATATAACGGCTAATAGAGCTCTAAAAATACGATCGTGCCATAAATACAGTGAAAGGCTAGAAGAAAAAAAAAACAGGAGAGCGAGAGCCACACTGTGACGATCGGGCGACCACGATACTCTCGCCGTGTTGTACGGAGCGTGTGACCTCGCAAGCGTGGGCGAATGTGTCCGAGCAGTTCGTTTGAAAATCGGCGCTCGACATGGCCGATGTAAAAGGACCGTCTTTGTGGGTGACCACGCGTAAATGATCGGTCTTATGTATGGTATAAACGATTTAGCAACGAGTTCTACTAACAGAGGCGAACCGATCGGACGCGATAGCTCTGGTCCTTTTCGAAAAATATTGACTTTTCTTTATATTGAGGATTAATGCCGTTATCGGCCAATTCTTGTCATATTCGGCTCCAGGAACGATAAACGAAACTTATTCATTTAAATGGTACATTTCTGTAATAATCTTTCTTTTATAATTTTGCGTAAAGAATTAAAAACTGTTTTTGCAGTACACGTGGTGAAATGATAAGAATCGATTCAATAATGGACAAAATTGTGAGCGCCAGAATCTAGCAGACGTCACGTGGACATCGTGGAATTAAACTATTTTCATAAACAAAACTCAAGCTAAAAGATGATAGTGATCAATCCATAAAAAAAAAGTAATATTTTTTCTCGGCCCATAATAAACAAACAAATAAATTATAACTGTGCATATTTAATTTGCCATTTGAATAATGCGGTCCTTTGTGCAAAGTTTCCAGGCCTCCGTAGCCCGTACGGTACAACATAACATTCGTTTAATAATTACGTATATTTATTTATGTACCACAGCTTTTCATTAATTAATATCTCGCGTGTAACCGCGTCTACACCACTGCGCGGCGGTACAACATCGCAATTTATTAATTTAGCTTTTAAACGAAACAGAAATTTGCAAATATTCTTTGCAATTTCCTAGCACGAAGTGAACGGACCCTCCCAGGAGTAATGGAAGGTTGTTATACACGTGAAATACAATGTAGGTAAAACTTACTCATCCATTATGCTGGAAGGGTCAGTCCAAGCAGCGGTCAAGTTATTCGGACGAGTCCCAAATGAGGTGTAGAAGAGGGTCACCGCCAAATATTCACCCTGCGTGATGGAAAGATCGACCGACAGTTTAAATAATTAAGTAGGAATCCTCGTAAATCACTCCCGACCACGATGTTCCGCTGTGCGCGAGGACAGTCCGGTGACTGAAATAATACCAGAGAACTTTCCCATCTTAAAACACCCATGAAGGTTCGCGTTTACCTTTGAAAGGTTACCGAGGTCGATCGAGGGTGGGAACCCAGTAAAGCGAAGGAAGGGGAGTAGCAAACGTTGCGACCGAGAAAAAGCGTCTGATGGAAACAAAGTGATGACGCGTCGACCTCGGTTTACGTTTGCCAGTCGACCTCTGTGTTGTTGACATTCGTAGAAGCGTTTAGTGAGTCTGAAAAAATATGAGTGAACGTAGCACGTATGACTCAGCATGAAATATGCAACAACGAAATGGTAATTTAGGACTTGGATGGAGTTTTAGTTATATGGTATATCTCGGTCGCGCGTGATCACTGTTTCCTTAAATAAACGTCAATATTGAAATTTACTTATAAAAAGGGATCTTTCGACGAAACATCGAATCTGCCTACGTTCGACACAACGTAAAAGCGTCGAGAGACTCGTGGGGAATAACGAAGTTTCTCAGAGACGAGAACCGGACAACGACGGCGAAAACCAACTGCGACAAATGCGACGAGAGGAAGAGGAGACAGGCAGCTTGCGGAACGCAGAATCCGGGAAAAGGGAGTTAAAGAGTAACGGAGGGGTTGGGGTGTCTCACTCTTCTCCCTCGAGTGAATTTTGCGCGTTACTATCTGGGTGACCCACGTGAAACGCAGTTTGGCCATAGTTGAGACGACAGCTCGACTACGAGGGAAGCGCCAGGCATTCCTCTAGGAGGCACGTACGCGCGTGCTAAGCTTAAGCGAAAAGGCTGATGCACGCTTTTGGTGCGGGCCTCTCCTACCTCCTGAAACAGCGACACCGAGGAATGCGTATCTCTTCAAGTGGCTTCTCGTCTCGCGAAACGTTCGAAACGCGTGGCCTCCGACCCGTTCTCCGCCTTCGATGCATTTTCCCAGGATATGGTCACGCGCCTAGTCAAACGTAATTCTCCATTTTAAGCACGAATTTATGATTTTGTTGTGTGACGAAGAATTTCTTCGGCGTCTTGGAAATCTTAAATGTGTGGAATAGTAATTAAGGGCGAATGCGAATTATTGAACCATAACGTGGTCAACAGCAAAAACTTGTGGTCTTATAGCATACTTCCAAAGTAAGTAACATGCCGTCCAACTTAAATAATAAGCTCCTCTGCTATGCAATACATTGAATACCCGTTCTTGTTAAAAATAAATGTTAAGACAACGTGGATACTGGAGCGAGGAGCACGTTGGTGTATTATCTCTGATTTTCAAGCTGGACTATTCGCCTGCTGTATATATATTATTTTTTCGTTCGTGTTTAGAGAGCGTCGAATCTCAGTCTCAGTTTTCTCCCGTTTGAGCACGCGGGATAAAGCGAGCCCCGAATACCATAAGATTGAGTCCGGCTGAAGGGAAACGAAAGCAAGCAGGAGAAAGAGAATTTCGAAGTAAAGTAAACAAGACTTGCACTTTTATCCCGCGTCCTCGACGGGGGTCGCGATGTTATTGAAATATTTATCCAACTTGCTCATTTATAGGAAGTGTCCGATGATCAAAGGTAAACGGCTAAGAGCGTCCATCTCTTTATCTAGACGTTGTAGAATTACGCCGAGGTAGTGGCTAAGTGAAAGGGAGATGCTTTCATCTTTGAATATCATTCATCCTCTTACGGTATTTATTGTTGGATACGACAAGGACCTCGTAAAATTGAGCGAGAAAGTCAATAAACGATAAGCGGACTTGCAGATGAGATTACAAGAAAGGAAACAAAGTGGATAGCAATGTACGAGGCACAATCGCGTTTTCGGCACAGCAACTGTATCAAATCAACTGTATTCAAATGATCCTTTCTGCCTCTGGTCAATTATCCCAAATGTCAATTACACGAAATGTAGATTTCAACCCGACAAATTTCACGAAGAACACGAAACATTGTGAGAAGTCAAATCACCAAGCAAGACCAATCTAGCGTAATCCTTCGTAGTCTTCACGCGTATTAAATATCACTAACAATAAAAATGTGACAAAGCCAATACAGAAATCAGGTCGAACTCGTTCGTTGCACGTGGGTGCTTATTTATCATCCCGACCTGGAAATGCTTGAATCACGATGCACAATAATTTCGTTGGTTCCATTCGAAATGCAAGAACTTTCTAATCCACCGTTTAATTTCCGCCAAACGACGTACCGTCCCTGACACAAAGGATTTGGAATATCCAGGAGAGCGGGCCCGAAGCTACGAACTTCGAAAAGCAAGAGTTCGACGGCGCAAAGTGTCGCTTGCAGTTTGCTCGATAATACGTCCAATTGAACTCCATCGGGTCTTTAATCCCCTTCGACACTTCTCTTCTTTAAAGCCTCCAAGCGAACGAGGAGTAAACTTTTCCATTCGCGGAAACGCTCCACGTCCAGTATACCTATATCTATATAATCGACTATCGACACGACCTGCGGGGACGAGCCACGCTTTTAACGCTCGAAACGCTTCGATTAGTTCTTGTTTCCGTAGATTTAATAAAAATATCGTAAGGCGTCGCTCTTTGCCCGTTGCGAAACACTCGGGCGCGCGTGCGCGCGCAAGAACCGAGGGATATAACTCCGTGTAACTCGATGACTGAGAACAATATTGTGACATAGTTAAGGGACATTAAACTTCACCCAAGTTATCTCTACGCGTCTTCCCTAACAATTCCCCGAGTGTATTAAAGCCATTACGTTAATTGTTTCGTGCAATAAAGCGCGGGCTAAATGATTTAGCTGCTAGAACTATTTACGCCGCTATCCACGGACCCATCGCGGTCCCAATCCGTAACTCGCGATACTCTCGAATCGAGTGCGCCTCGATAACTCGATAAGAGGAGCAGCTGAGAAAACGTCGAAAGAGAGAGAACGCAGCGAGGGTGCCATGGAGGAGAATTGAAATAAACGAGGTGTGCATACAATTTCTGGCTTGAAAACCGAAAAACATCGTTACCTATCTTTCGGTCGAAGGAATCGCGTACGAGATCGATCGATCGTCTCGATTCGAGGGCTCCCTTTATGCGCGCCCCGCGTAATTTCGAAGGCACGTAACGCGAAAATTAAGGGAATCGTCGTGGCCAAGCGTTGGAGCGGAAACGTTCTCGTTACCGGCACACGTACGCCTCTCCACCATTCCGTTGCCTTCCTCCTCCCGCGCTTTTTCCACCGGCCCAAGGAACGGTTGGGCGAAAGACATTTAAAGGACTTTAAACGATTCCCCGTGTGCCTTAACGGTTCCTCCTTCGCGCCGAGCAAAAGAGGAAGGCGAAAAGGCGAGAGGCACCGGGACGGGATAACTCCCTTTGTTTCTCACCGTTCCGCTTTCTCGCGCTCCACCCTACGCTCTTCCTCCTTCCGTGCTTCTACCTCTCCTACCTTACCTCCACCTCTTTCACCTGCTATTCCTTTCGTCGCTCGCTCGCGCGTCGTGACGCGTAGGAAGGGGCGACGACACCCTCGGACTCTTTGACTGGCAACGCCTTGAACGAGGAAGGAGACAGTGGCGAGACACAAGGAGGTGCCCCGCCAGCAGGAGTCAAACGGCGAATTCTTCCCGTCGATATTTAAATTCCGCCCGAGGACAACGACGAGCCACCACGTGGAAGAGAGGAGAGAACTGCGAGACTATCGAGGACGACTGCGAAACGAACGGCGACGGGTCACGGACGAAGGCTCTCTCCTCTGACTTTGATCCTACCCGGTAATTACATTCTTTCGGTTCGAAGACGAGGCGCAAAGCGTGCCATCCTCGTTCGTCCCTACCGCGTATACGAAAAATCTGTTTCCCTTTTGCACCAGTCCTTTTCTTCTCGCGCGTGGTACCCACGAGACTCGTGGATCAACCGGGTCTCGAATTCTCGTGTGCCTTCGTACTCTCGTCTTTCGCGCGTAACTCGTTCCTTAATTCGTGAGTTCGATCGAAACGCAACGTCGACGGCCGATGAAAATTAATTCTTGTTACGACCACATTTGGCCACTTCTTCCGTGGGACACCGAGAGACCATCCGATTCGCTCTACTTCCAGGCTATCGACCGATTCCCACGAGTGTAACGATCCCATGCTCTCTCGCTATCATTCGACATCTTCGATGGTCATCGTCGCGAGTGTTCGTGCCGCGAGACGATCCCGACGAGGAGTAAGCACGCAACGCGAGTCTCCTCGTGGCCCGTCACGAGTGGCTCGTCTGCTCTCTCGCTCGCGGTTACTTTGATACACCGTTCTTCATTCCATCGGTAACTGGATACGCGGTAAAGTGAAATGGATCGGGGAGAAGAAGAGTACAATACGCGGGACGCATTCGATACTTGGCGGTGAGCAGACAGGGTGGGGTTAGGGGGTCGCGAGTAATTTGAGAACGGGAAAGTAAAATATGAGAAGAGGGCCGCCCTACGGCACGAGGCAGGTGGAGGAGGGTCGAAAGTGGAGAATTAAATATACCGTGAGCCGATGTTCCGTGGTAGATGGTACGAGGGTGGTGGGGTGGGAGAGAAGGAGGGCGCGGAAGTGTGGAGGGTCCTCGGAAAAGAGTCCGGTAGGCAAGAGGTCTCCCGAGTCCCTAGGGGGCTGCTTTGACATCCTAGTAGTAAGTACCTTCCGAGCACATTCGCCGGTTTCCATCCACGTTCTTTGTCCACTTGTGCCGGCACGACGACGGGTGGTATTACGTGGGCGTATGTGAGTGCGCGTGGACAAGGTTCGTGTGCACACGTATATCGATCCACGTTGGGATCTTTGACCCACTTGTAATGAGAAAGAGTGGGGAGTGCTCGACGATCGTCGTAACGAGAGGTGGTGCACGTTAGACGAGCTCACGCGTACGAGTTAACGAGCGATTAACGCGTACTGCTTTCGAGTCGCGACGAGCGGATTGTGTCCTCGTTGATGGAACGCAAAATAAACGCGGGAGACCGGTGGACGAACGTGCACCGCGAGATTTTCGTTTGGGCGAGACAAAAATGTAGATTCGAGGAAAGCGCGTGTACTGTTGAAAGGGTAGGAACGATTTTTCCGATTTTCCTCCTCTTTGGAAAACTGACGTATTTTTCACGAGGAGACTCACGATGAAGCAGGTACGCGGCGCGGACTCGCACCGATAGGTCGCGCCGGATAGCGAGATTTCGAGTTGGAGGGATTACAGCAATCCGTGAAAGAGCTTTTCGGGGATCTATGAATTATCCGTTTTATCCGGGCGGATTTGTCTGTCGCGCAGCTCTCAACTGTCGTTCGTGCTCACGTTACTAATGCATCGACGCGGTAAGCATCGGAGATATTCAGTTTGCGGGCTCGATGATCGGGATGATCATTGTCGTTTCATGCGCCCATTCGGATTGGATTATCGACTCGATTTACCTACGTGTAACTAAAAGTCCGTAAAAACTCGGCGCGACGCGCGTACCTGACGACAGATACGAGGTGTCAACGGTAGCACGCGTTCGTTCAGTTTAAAATCGCGTCAAGTTTATTCACTCGTGAAAGCGGTGTGAAAGAAGGGACACGGCGTGAGGAGAAGGAGGAGGAGAATCCTAAAGCTATATTAAATTTCCCGCTGTGGCGCCGGCCGCGGTCTCTCGTACTTGCTCTCGACTTTGTCGGGCGAGGTCATTAAGTTACGATCCTGAAGCTTTCGGCGCGCGCGGCCACAATGGACCTTTTAGAATTACAGGAAGTCACTAGCCGACCCTCGGTACTGTAACGTTATGAAACCGCTCTTGCGAGGTCTTACAGGAGAGGTTGTCGTCCGTATCTGGTCCCTCGCGCACGGCTATAGTGAAAGTTTGATGAAAAATGTTGCCGCCGAGGATATTGGAAAGGTGAGGCTGGGAGTGAGGCACGGGGGAGAGAGAGAGAGAGAAAAAAAAAGAGAGACGAATGGCGAGGAAAAAAGAATTCGCGCGCGTTTACGCGCAAAGGAGGCGGAAGAAAGGTGGATGAATGGTAGGCGAGAGAGACCGTGGAAGGAGTAACCACGAGAGACGAAAGAAGTATGAGATGAAAGCGGAAGGCAGAAGGAAGATGAACCCACGGCAGTCTCCGTCGGCTTCTCGCGGATTGCGAGAGAGCGAGATTGACGCGAATATCCGCTCTCTCCTCAATAAAACACGCGGAACAAAAAGCCATCGTAAAACATCGGTTTAAACTTTCATGCGAGCCTGCCCAGATGCTTCCCTCGTTCTCTCTTCTCGGCTCCGGTCTTCCCTACTTCTCCGCCTCTTCTCGGCCTCCTTCTGCGCCGTCTACCTTCTCAACAATTTCCATCGTCTCCCCCGTGCCGGTAGACTTTATCATGGCGAATTTACCTATGCAAGAATGGCCTTGTCTAGGGGCCGCGTTCGCTTCCTGCCGCTCTAAAAACGATATGTGGAATGGCGTCGGGCTACCTACGCCAGGGATGCACGACCCGTCAAGGATATGGGGATGAACGATATTATCATGGAAAAGTGTAGGAAGATACGATGACAACGTCCCATCCCGCGTGCCGCTTCGTAAGCGCGTGAAACATTAAAAATTTATCGCGCGTCCTCGCTAAGATACGGGACGCCGGACACTTAACGTAAAGAGGCGAAATCCGAACGTATGGGATGCGATTGAACGCGTTATGTGTCGATTATTGACGCGCTCTTCGTCATCCTGGGTAAATGTCCATGAATTAGCACGCGCGTTCGGCGCGCCCCATCTTGCCAGGCGCTAAAGATGCGCGATGGAAATAACGCGTGGGGGGGTACGAAGCGAAGCGTGGAATTTCTAGGACGCGGAATAACTCCCCATCGGGATACCGTAATTTATTACGCTTAAGTAGCACAGATTAATCGGAGGATTTCTCTTCCTACCGGCGTGCGCCAACCTGGGCGTAACGCTCCGCGAATGATTTGCTACGCATTACCACGCGTTGATTTATGCCCGTGCCTCGCCGCCATTCCCGAGATTCATCGGTTGATAAACGACGATCGAACGATCCGCCACGTACGGACGGATTTCACCCATCTCCCGTCTTTCAGGGATAGAAGGGGAACGTAAAACGAGCAGTTAAAAAGGAAGCACCCCCGTCCCAGCTTTTACGAACTGTTTCCTACCAAACTGCCTGCGCGCAAGTGCGTCGTCGCGCTTGCAAAATACTCGTGGAAGAGAAAGAAGAAGAAGAAGTAAATCCGGAAACATTTTCCGTCGGGCGTATTGCGGGCAGGTGGGTGGGTGGTTACTTTGGGAGGTAAGGAGGCAAGAAAAACTGGTGAGCGCGCGCGCGCGCGCGCGACACCCACCCAGCGCACCAGAACCGAGCGCTTTGTTCTCGAAACAAAAGAAGTCTATCTCTAATCCCACGGGACGTTTCCTAACTAGAAAGGAGGCAAATGAAGAAGATAACGTCCCAAGGAAGAAACGCGGGGCGACGCAAAGGCGGAGGAAAGCGAGTGGCGTCGAGCGGGTAGCTCCTTTGGATTTGACCTCCGAGAGAAAAGGGGCCCTGAAACTTCTTTGTCTGCAAAATTAAATGATAAAAACACGTCGTACTTCCGCATCACCTACCACTCCCGTCCCCTCTCCCTTTATTCTTGCTCGATTCACTTTTTGCTCGTTGCCTCACGGCTCGCGCACCTCGCATCGCCAGCGGACTCTCGATCCCCTTCTCCCATTTTAATAAGAGATTTCGTTAAGACGCGACCTTCCACGGTCTTTCTTCTTACCCCGTTTCACAAGGCAGCGTAGTAGGTACCTGTACTCGTTGTCCGATGGTGTCACCGTGTTACCGGCTGGTCCAATATCGTTCTGGACGCACCCTAGCCAAGCTGCAGCACGAATTGCCGCATTAGTTTTACAAGCCATTCGCCCGGGGCTTTTGTTGCGCGCGACGTCCAAACGAAGCGTAACGAAGGAAAGAAGAAGCGAATGAGCGCGCTGGCGCACAGTCTCCAAGAGGATCCACCATTCGTGTGATGGTGTCGAGACGCGTCTCTCGTCCCAATGAGCGGACACCCGATTTTCGGCTGATGAGCTTCCTTCTGAGTTATCGCCTGTCGATGAGTTAGTCAGTGGAAGCTGTAGGTATACCGGCTTATGCGCCCGACTCTTTGTTCCGTGTCGACGGCCAAGTGCGTCATTAGCCTTGCGTTTAGCAATGATGAGTCAGGGATGAGAGACGAAAGGTGGAAGGCTGCGTATCGTGAGGAAAATTGGAAGAGAGAAGCGTTCGCGGGAATGGGTAATTGAGAATGATGGAGAGAAAAAGAAAGGAATGGAGGACCGAGAGGCGAGCACGGTGCGCGGAAAATGTTTCATCGGATATCGGAGACGCCGACGGGTACGGATTTCGTAGAATCCGTTTCGATGGGCCGACGAGGGGAATGTTAATACCGATTTATCGAGTTACTTTCTCTCGATTCCTATATGCGTGCGATATGACGAATTTCCGTTTCGCGACACTTTCGTGATGGTCTCGCTTTTGCGCCACGTTCCTGGCGCCACGCGCGAAGCGGCTTTGGATTAAAAGCGTGCGAACACTTCGGAGCGCGCGATAGAGCCGATCATTAATTTGTACGGCTTATTCGTACAAGGCGAAAAAGCTTGCTAGCGTGGCCGCTCGACCGGTAGATCTTTTTCCCCGTTCGATCTACCTTCTGCTTCCTTTTGTAACGTCGAGCGCACAGCTGACTCTCGCCGGTCGAAATCGAGGACCGTGCTTCCCTTGTAAAAACAAATGCCGAAGATCATAAAGTCATTTTAGTGTCCCGTCACGAATACTTTTGACGGAGTGGATGAAATAAAGAAGGAGAGTCTTGAATACACGATCGCGCGCTCAAAAACACGCGGTACTGCGAGAAGTGCATACAATTTTCGTTTTTAACGATCGTCTCCCAAGTGCTCGTACTTCCTCCAAAAAGGCACGGGACTGCACTCACCCTTGTTCTCGTTCGCCTTTTATTTCACTTGCGGTTTTTCGGCATGCCACATACCTTCACTCACAGTCGCGTGCAGCCCTTTCCCTTGTTTCAGCCCACTGTTAGCATTTGACATTCTCTCGACTAGCCTCGGTCGTATGGTTTACGGCCTGCTCTCACTGAAACGCAAGAGACATTCTTCCAAACTACTTCGCGTAAGTGCCGTGGTTATAACTTAAAATTAGGCATGTCAATGTGTATTGCACGTTTTCTTAATGCGCGGATAAATCAGAATTTCTGCAAGGACCTGAGAACACGATCTTTATCATATTTCGAATTCTTTCTAGGATTTCTGTTCGACGTGCAAGGCTTTTCCATGTCTTACGTCGGGACGCGATAAGACCCGATGACGCGCGAAACGAATCTCGTATAAGGAACACCGATTGAAACGGCAAGGAAAATAAATCATACGCAACGCGAGAATTAAATGACGCTTTCGTATGTGCGGTATTCTCCCTTGGCGTCTCGCAAAGTTCGCGCTTAATATGTTAGACAGAAGATTCGTTGTGCAACGGAATCCGACGGAAGATTAGAACGTGTCCAATTACTGCGTAAGGGTATGAGACTGCGCTCTCTGCTAATGAGACCATTCGTAAAAACAGTAGATATAAATAACACCCATGAAATTGGATGCTCCCTCCTCGAATCAGCACTACGGAAAATTCAGTCACAAAGAGCGGAAAAATATACAGCGACGCGGCCATTTCCTCGGAAAGCACCCTCCTCCACGGTAGAGTTTGATTTACATCAGAGGAATGTTCACTCGCCGGTGCATTGAATTTTATTTCCCTTCGAAAATGAGAAAAGACTTCCTCGCGCGGCGGCACGCTAACATTCTACCGTGGATACGAAATTATTACTGACAAATCAAAAGGCTTTGTTTCGGAACGTACGTCGTGTATCCACGCCGTGCTAAATCTTAGGAATATCTTGCGAACGGTAACGCGCGTTACCGAAAAAACAAATTACCCGGAACGCTTTAACCGTTAAAGCTCCCTTTGCAAAGCGCGCTCGCGGGACCATTTTTCCCAAAGAGCAGGAGGCACGTTCGATAATTTCACACAGTTAAAGACAACGATATCGGACGGTCGCGCACTCTACGTTGCCACGTTGACGTATGAGCCGCACAGGGGGGAGCGAACGTCTATTCCGATAATTTTATGCTATTTTATGGGAGATTCCTTCGCATAAATTTCGCGCGCCGGTCGTGCGAGCGCGGGGATAGAATTATGAGCGTCACATGTATTATTATACCTTGTGCCCGCCAGATAGGTACGTGCCTATCTGCGTGGAAATTCCCGGGTAAAAACAAGCCCATCGCCCCCACGAGCACGCCCCTCGTCCTCGGTTTTACGGGATTCGCGGGCTTTGTCTTGCCCCTACTCGATAACCGTTAAAACACATGTTACCGGAATCGTTTATCAGAGTAATGCGATATTTTGGCGGATCGTGTAATTTGCAATACCCGACGCGCGTCGATGCGCGCGAAACATCGTCGGATCGATCGATGGATTTCAACGCGAGCACGAGAGGCAAGAGAGAAAGTCACCTACGAGGAACTTCGCGAAGTCAAAGCTGGAGTATCGCCCGAAATTTTCAATCAGCGCGACTACGAGACCCGACATATTTCGCACGAATGTAATTCGCTGCGCGAATGCCCGATGGCGCAGGGATTTGTCACTTATGTAATCTTTCGCTCGACGGAGTGCGGTGAGACGAAGTTTCACAGACCACCCTGTTTCCGTACATATTGAACCCCCTTATCTCCAACTCCCAGAGGAAGGATTTTATTGCGGAATTTTTCCGGGAACAGTATGATTTATGCCCCATAACCCTGTAATACTGATACTATCCCTGGGACACGTGCCAGGGCAAATACTCTTACATCATGCGACATTAACGTTAAACAAATATACGTATACCGAGAGATACTCTCGCAGGAGCATGTCCCCCGTATTTTTGGCGCTGTGTCATTCGACGTTCTATTAATTTTATCCTCCACGCTATTTTATCGGATGCCTATCGATCTCGGTGTGAGCGAACGGAATTGCCGTCGGCAAGAAGAAAGTTTTATTCCCTAACAGAAAAAAAAATACGAAAGGCCCAAGAAATTTCGTAGAGCGTGTAATATCGAAAAAAATCCCAAGAAACGAAAGGAGGCGTATGACGAGAGCTTAGCGGTCGAATCGTATCTATGCCACCGTGGACGTGTGCCGTGCTAGCCGCTCGAGCGTTTGGTGAAAGCAGCGTGGCAGCGCGTAAGCGCGTTTTTCCAAGCGTTTACCGATTGGTCCACCTTGGAGGCTGCGCGGCCGGGCCAGTTTGATATTGGCCGGCGTGCCAGAAGACAAGCGAACCTCTGTGCTTTGCTATTGGCGAGGGGCGGAGCCAGCCGAAGCTTTCACGAAAGCTTCGTGTCTCTCCCTCTTACGTTCTCGTCCCCTCGGTCCTTCGCTCTTTCTCCGGTACCCTCCTGAGCCCACCGCCACCAGCGGCACTCCACCTCGCGCGCAGCCCTCTCATACTTCCTTCCACCCCTCCTTTCTTCACCCCCACCGACACTCCCGCCTCCGCACTCGAGCTCCTCCACAGTCGAGGCTGCCTATCGAGGCTCGAAGGAACCGGCGTGCAATTTGGGTCAAAATAGCGCAACGGCACGGCCTTTTTTTTCACCACCACCCCAACGACTCCACCGCACACTCTTTCCACCAACCCCCCTTTTCTTTTCCAAGATTTCACTCGCGCCTCCGACAACCGACCCACCCCCAGTTTTCGACTACCCCCACTCTCAAACTACACCCTCCACCCGGTATCCTTCTACCTGTACCTCGGAGCAGCTACGATTACCGCCACTACCACTACATCGTACCTTTACCACGATGTGGAACGCGAGGCGCTATCGGCGACCAATCGCTCGTGTTCCTGCAAGCGCGAGGATCGAATGGGAGGCGGGATGAGGGTGCAGATAGGACGGTGGAAAGGCGAGCGGGGTGAACGGAGCTGCGCAGTACCACGTCACGGAGGGGTCGATTGTTTTCCGTCGCTTTTTTCTTCCACCGCTTCATGTATTTACGACCCCCCTCGACGGATATCCGGACCGCTGCCGCTCGACGCAATAATAGTTCGAACATTCTCGATAGCTGCGGTAGGCGCTCTCCCAGGAGTGGTGACGCTCGGTGAGAGGTGAAGGGGGTGGTTGTACAGAAAGGGAGAAGAAGCTGCGAGCCGAGAATGGGACGAAGAGGGCGCGGATAGGAGGAGAAGAGGGGTGAGTGCCGCGAGCCGAGAACCAGGCGAAGGGTGGAAGCTGCACGATGCCAGCCGGTTGCCGCAAGCTTCGGTGGCGGCGGCGGGGCTTTTAATAAATATATTAGCGAGCCTGGCTAACCCCCTGTAGCAGCGCAAGCCTTCCCTACCCTTATCTCGGGGGTGAGATTTTAGCCTCCGACACCGCAAAGTATGTTTAAGATAATCAAGCGCGTCAATAATGTAAGAAACGCGCCGCGGGTTCGAGCTTCCACGGGCTTTTGCGGACCGCGTGTAATCTCGACAGTGCTTTTAACAGGTACGGGCTCCTACCTTTCTCGGCTCTTCTCTCACTTCGCACGTCCTTCGTCCTCGTTCTCGCGTCTCTTCTCGTCCAACCCCCCCCCCCTTCTTCATTTCTCCACCCCACAGTCGTGCGGATCCGCCGGCTGCTTAATTTTGATTTACCGACGAATCGTGCATAAGCAGCTCCGTTGGACACATGTTTTATTCACGGGCGCGCAAAACTTGCGTCGTAACCTCCCCCCGGCCGACCTACTCCTGGCGTATACCTCGCAGGAGAAAAAGGAGGGAGAGAAGGCGAGAGCGCTCGCGCATCCCTCCGGCGTATGACGAAGTGCTCGGTAATTCCCAATGAAAAAATAATATCGTGGATGTACCTGCGAAATTCGAGTCGATCGGGCATCCTCGGATATATCTATGTCTATACCGGAGGCGAATAAACGAAGCGGTGCTCTCGCTCGTGGGAGGTAGAATACTCCGTGCGCGATTACTGAACGCGGATGGAGAAGTACGAAAATACAGGTTATTTTCCACGAAAATGTATGGACCGATAATGGAAAATCGCAAATGAGCGTGACGGGGGCTATGAATTTCAAAGGAAATCCTTGATTAGCGTGGAAATCCGCCTCGCGTCGGTTTTACGAACGTTTTACACCCCGTAAGCGTCTATCGCAGATTCGATTCGATCTCGCGACGAAGAAAGTGATGAGAAATTAGCTGGAGGTAGAGTGAGACGACGCTTCGGAGGACGAAGGAAGAATAAAATTTGTAATTAGGCGGTTTTATGGGCGTAAGTCATAAAAAAAGGCTTTACAGTTTGTACCGATACCGGGTTCGCTTCGCTTCATCCTTGGACCTGACCATAAATTGTTTTAAGGTTCCTATCGAAACGAACACCGCGGGCCCGCCTCGTAAAAGGAACACTTCGTCGTTCAAAATTTAAGTCGTACCCCGCCTTCCACCTGCTTCGGAGATCTTGCGATTTATGCTGTAATGCATATAATGCGTGTGTGGTCGTAGGGCCGTTCCAAGGAATTACTTCGGGCATGAGATTGTACTGGCCGCAGGCGCGATAAAATCGAATGCTCCTCGTGATACCCCAACGATGAAGAACGACGCGCCAGGAGCTACTTCCAGAAGCACCAGGAGAGATCGTACGGCTCTTTAGAAGGGGCGTAGAAAAAGCTATCACGGAAAAAACAGAGCTGGTGTAAACGCACAAGAGAAACGCATCGAACAGACTGAAAAATTGTCATTCGATGCTTTTTACGTCCATTTGAATCCGCGAGTACGAAAATCCCCCGAAAGCTTTTACTCGCTCCAGCACGAAATCCTTTTATTACTTTATACAATGATCGTATTCGCGAATCTCTCGGATGGCCGAAACTCAGCCGTCGCGTTTTCGCCTCAATCTCCTCGTACGATCCGTCACTGCTAAAATAATCTCGCGAAAGTTCCGCGGGACACCTTACGAAGCACATATACGTGCATAATGGAACGTACAGGATGGTGACTCGCAGGAACGAACCATCGCCCCCGGGTCAAACTTCTAAAGCGAGTTGGCACTCCCCTTTCAAGAGCGATTTCAGTTGAGTCGAGTTACATTAACGGTACCCACGGAGGTGTACGATTTCATACATGCTTAAATAGGGCTTCAAGGTAGCACGAGGAAGTGGGGACGGACGAAGGAACGGGCGGACGGGAATGCGAGGGTGAGATGAACGGAGAAAACGAGAGGTAGGGAAGGGGCGCAGCAGTTACGCGCCCGAGCCTGAAACTCGCCTAACATTCTACCTACTTCAGCGTTGATACTCCGACATCTTGCTTAACTTCGCAAGACGCTATTTTACCAAATTCACTTCCCCGGTAGTCTTGAGTTTTACGAGAATGAACGTAATACCATTTCGCGAAAAGAGCCGCCGCGGCACAATGTGACTTTTTATGACGAAATGCAAGGTACAAATGTGCGGCTTAATGTTTCCTATCCTTGCGCCCGCCGTGTCGTCGCGGCGCGTACGAGCGCTGCACTTCCTTCAGCTCGGAGTTACACGCGAGCGGATTCCGAGCGTTGTTGACGAAGCGTTCGAGACAACAAACGTAGGTGAGTCATTTCCTCCGTCCCACAGAACTTTCACGTCAAATTTTCTCATTCTTAACAAACACCGTGTTCTCTGAACACAGTGATCAACCGTACGAAGACACGCGTTTATAATTTCCAACCTTATCACGGGCGTGGCCCATCGCGAATAATCATTCTCCGAAATCCGACGAATTATCCCTTACAATCCGTTCACCCTTAGATTCGAGGGACACGCCCGAATCCTTCCTTTTCCTCTTACCGTCGAGATTCACGGACGGCGGAGCCCCGCAGGGATTAAGAGGAAAATCAAGGCCAACGAGTGTTCCATTCGTTCGGACGTTCGAAGCTTTCAGCACGGACGCGCCGACGGATCGCACGAGGCTACGGGAAATGAAGATCGGTAATCCGTCTCGGTGCTGACAAGCTAACCGTCTCAACGCTCACGGGAAAAGCCGAGTTGACAGAGCTTTCATCCTCGAGGGTGGTGCCGTAAGGATTTTACCGTGCGTCGATGCTGGCCACGCGAGCTTCTCACGAGCTGCCGCGTGCGCGTCCCTCGCTTGCACGAGGACGACGACAGGGCGAACGCGGCGCCGTAAAAAGGCGCCGTCCACGCGTAACTTTCTTGGGGTGGCGAAGAGTGTTGGTAAAGAGAGTGGGACGAGTGCTCGTGCACTCCCTTACCCCTGCGCGCTAACATGGCGGCCTATTATTATATGCGCTGGACGTATATGGGACACGCGCGCGCGCGCGCGCGTACTCTCAGTAAGCCGGAGAAAAGTGTAGAGGCTCGTGGAGCGGGGGAGAAACCCTCCTCCCAGAAGTATAATTTCCTCGTTTAAAGGCTGCTTTATCGGTAATGTTTTAATCGTCGTTGTATGCGATATCGCCTCCGGTGCCGCCGTTATAAAACGGGTGCCCCGTCGTCGTCCCCGACCACCCGCCGCCTGCGCGTACCTACGCACGGCGTTATGTCACGTAACGCGTATTCCTGTAAATGTTCGCGACCACTCCCACCCACCACCCCCTCACCAATGCAAATCCATATTCCAACGGCGTCGCGCGCTCGTGTTCCGGACACCGTACCACCCTGTGTTTGTTCGATGCGCTTCGAAATCCGCGGGATACGCGGAGATCAAAGGAAACCGATCGGCTCGAACTCGCGCGCTCATTGTATCCGCGCTGCTTCTTTCTCTCTCTATCTATGTTTTTCTCCGTGTGTGTGTGTATACGTGTGTTTTTTTCTCTTTTTTTCTCCCTCCATATGACCCACGTTCGGACAACCCCTGCTATCAACCTTCTCTCCAACCCCTCACCACGACGTCTCTTTCCCTTTTCCCTCGTTTTTATCGGCGCAGTAATTAATTCCAGAACTCGATACAGTGAGCCCGGTTATTTCTGGAAATACGGAAATTTATTCCGTTAACGTGTGTGCCGTCGCTCGAGGAAAGCGGTCGCTTCGTGGGGTGGTCTCGTGGGAAATGGGAGAGTCGAACGGAAGGAACTGCGAGAACGGAGTAAGAGGGTGCTCGAGGGATATCGAGGTTAGAATTTTTTCTCTTCGAAGATTCGTGCGCCACGATCTTCGACGGGGTCTCGTGTAGCATCCCGTGAACACGCCGACGATTTTACGCGCGTTAAACGGAGTCGATTTCGAATGAAGTTATCAATGAAGTCGTGCATTCGCGTTTCTGCACTGAGTTACATCGTTAGTCGCACGATTACGTCGATCAATTCGCTAATCTACGCCGGGCATATATTATTCCAGCGCTCATGCTCGTAATCAGCCCATTTCAGATTATCGCGACACTGTTTTTTTTTTTTTTTAGATACACCCGGCCAAATGCAAACATCATTCTATGCAAATTTATGCGATTACGCTTGCATGAATTACGACGACGTATTACCCACCTAGCAGCGTGCGCAGCCGCGTTGGACGCTTACGCTGCTTCCATTGGTCACGAGAAGTCGGCATCGAATCGGAATTAGGAAATCTGCTTCTCTCTTTGACGCCGATTAAACGCCTTTTCCCTTACCCTCGGTCCTATGGTCATCACGTGAGGAACGCGAGGAAACCCTTCTCGGTGGCGCTGGTTCGATAGGTACCAGCGGGGCTCCCTCATGAATAATTCATCGACAAACGGTAACATCTTAAGTGTTTTAAGTTTCGTTCCTCGGCGCGTTGCTACGCGAACGATCACACTCCTTCACTCCTCGCTCCCACTTCATCCTTATCCAATGTGCGTGCGTTTGCTCGCTCGTGCGCTCTCGAGCCTGCTTCGGGTGGCATGAAATACGTCGTCGTCGATTTTGTGCGATCTCGACGGGAAGTTTCGCCGCGAGCAACAGCGTCGATTAGCCATCGGCGTATTAATTTAACGGGAAGCGCGCCGCGGGTGAAAGTAAAAGAACGTGTGGGGAATGAGGTCGATTACGAGCAGTAGGGAGTTATAATAATTTGCGATGTACTTACTCGCGGCAACCGACGAGTGATTTGCCGCGCGAACGTTACACAAACAGATTTATATCGGAAATTATTATGTTAATTCGCTGCACAAGCGGCGTTTTCAACCGCGAGATCGTACCCGATCACCTCTCTAAACCAGTGGTAGGACTCCTACCCTAGCTCCACGGATGCACGCACGCACGCGATTTCGCGACAATGAAAATATCAATTATTTAAGAAGTACCGCACCGGGAGAGCTCGATGACACGGGTGGTGAACGTCGGTGGTATCACCACCGAATTGCGGCCACCTCCATCAATTGCATTTAAAACGCAATTCCGGCCCTTATCCGCGCGCGCTCTCTCGTTCGACCGTTTATTGGCCGCGCGCGCGCGTTTCGACCGAGCCGATAACGCGGGATAGCCGTCACGAGAAATTCATACGATTACATAATGCATAAAAGGCGTCGCGCGGAGCTGTATAAGCGCACAATCTTGGATCGGCCGACAATGAGGAAGGTTTACGCTTTACCTTTGCTAAGCGAGCGGAAGAGTGGCCACGAGAGGAGCGCGGAGTGGAAAGAGAAGAAATGAGTGGAGTAAAGCGACTACGCGCAGCCACAGTAGAAACGGACGATCTTGATCGGGCATTCGAGGCAACCTCAAAAGGCGGATATCTACTGGTAGCTTTCGTTCGGTCTGCCGATACCACCGGTGCTCCCATATCTAGATCATGGGCTACAAATGCGTTTCTCCTTATCCGGCGCGCACGACTATATCCACCGCATAGCTGCACGCGTGACAGGAAGCACGGGGGGCAGTAACAGCGTTTTAACAGCACGTTTCGAATACGAGCCTTCGGCACGAATCACGAGCGAGTGGGTCTCGTCGGTGAGCAGCGAGGGCCCGATCGTTTCTTGGAAATCGCGTTACTTCCGAGCCTTATCGGCCGGAGAGATACGGGAATCCGTCGTCGTCTCGTGCTCCATTCGGTTCCTTGCACCGGAGGATTTTCGGGATATTTTTCCTGGAAAAGTGTCGCGCGCTGTAAATACCATCGAGGTAGGAGCAGACGTGGACGAGATGGTGAACGGATAGTGCTAACGGTAGGCCGGTATTTAAGGGCGTGAACTTACGTCGCGCTTGACTCGTACCGTATTCACTTTGCTCGCGGCTCATTCTCTCTTTCTCTCTAGCTCTTTTACTCGCCTGAGTGCGCACGATACCATTAACATTCTCTTTCTTCTTTTTTCCTCTCTAAACCGGGACATGCACTCGCGTCCTTGTACCCGTTTCCTTCCATTCTCCGGAAGTTTCACCCACTTCGGTGCAGGGGTGAGGTATTCCGCGAAGAGGATCATGCGTGGTCGGGACGATCAAGTTCGGAGTCGAGAAGGAGATAACACGCGCGAGCAGAAGCTGCGGCGTAAAACGACGGTCATTCCGCCCAGTCCATTTGTGCGTTATAACATCCTTATTTGTTGTTCGCTTCGCTGTACGGCACTTAACCCAATTAGCACGTCGTATAGCACCTTTCTCTTACCTATCCACGCGAACGCGTAGGTTCCTACACCCTCTTGGTATCCGCCCACTGTTCAACGTCCTACGTGCGTGATCGTGCGCATGCCGATACGTAGTCGCACCTACACGCACGCACGGTACGGCAGAACACGCGGCCAAAGCGTAAACCGAGAGCACGTGTACGTTCTTGTGCATTAATTTAATTAATTTTCGAGGGCGCATGCGCGCGAAGTACAATTACCGAAATGAAAACGTAATAACTACCCTCTCCCGTGGGATTATCGTCGCCATTTTTCTGAAACGCGCCCTCTCCTTCTGTTTCTCTCTGTGCCTCCCTATACGCCAGTGGCAGAACCACCCGCCGAAACGACGAGAGACACGAAATTCGCACGAGAGGGACAGGAAGGGGATGCGCCTTCATTAATATCGAACGACGTGTCTGCCGGGCGGACGCGCGTCAAGAGTAAGCCGGGCCTTTGTCGACAGAGCGTAATATTAATTAACGCGGAAACTGATTCTATCCTTGAGGTATAGAATTGGTATGTGGTGCGAAGTATTTCACGCTTCAAAGTAGAATTGAAACAGAGACTCGTGCAGTACTTTTGCCGGAACCCCGTGTGCTTCGTGGCACGAGTATTGCCGTATTGGCACGTTAACACTAGAACTAGCAAGGGGGTCAAAATGACTGGTCAACAAAAGAAGCTTCCATATAAAAACAAAAGTAAATGGCAGCTCAGCGATAAAATAAACGCTCTCTCTGTTAAAATGAGTGGTCAACAAAAGAAGTTTCCATACGTAAACGAAAATTGGTAGTTCTAATGTTAAAAAGAAATTCTTGTGAAAAATTCACGCACTCGGTCATTTTGACTGGTCGGTACTTCTAGTGTTAATCGCGTGAGATATTAAAAGCAAGATTATCCTAGGCGAGAGTAGGTACCGGAAATCAAGAAGGTGAGGCGGAGTCCAGAGGGTGGCCCGGTATGACACGAGAAGACAGAGAGGGAGAGCCGAATGAGTGAGCGAGTTTTATGTTTTATACGGAACCTAACGTTCTGGGATTAGCATAGTACACGAGTGTAAAACCGTAGCAGCCGCAGACGCGCCATCCGGGTTCCACTGGATACGCCATGGCCTCCTCTTTCGCTTTACAGCGCCGCCTTCGCATGTTTTTCAACGCGCCCTGGCGAAATTATTTTCGCGAATCCGCCTTTCTCTCCCTCGTCGGCGATTTTACCCCTCCACGTCGGCAGACACCGTTTAAGGAGCGCCAACTACCACCCGGGGAAGAAGCGAGGGGTATAGGGTATAAAGTGGAGGAGGCGCGAGATTCGAGATAATACTGGAAAGACGAATGGCTCGGTGTAGCGAGAGTTCGCGCGGGTATGTAAAGTGGGTGGATGTTGGAGCAGGGATGGCATCGGGGTCGCCCCCCAAAGTGTGCTACGAGAAGGAATGGTTGGAGCGGAGAGTGGAACTGGGTATAATCACGGTTGAATAAAGTCACGGCCCTGTGGTCTCCGCGTTCTTGCGTCCCACTCCCTCTCCTTCTTCAACATTCTCAATTCTCCAAATACTTTTGACAACATCGTACAGAGTATCCCAGACTATCTGTTATAATACGTGTAAGGATAGTTATAAGGTAGCGCCTGCTAATAGGCAATGGAGAGAAGGAGAGAGAGAGAGAGAGAGAGATCGATAGAGGAATATAATAGAATAGAATAGAATACATATATATTTTCTTGTCCTGAGACCATAGGTCCCCTAAGGACAAGCCAAAAAGAAACAAGAACAAGAAAACAAACACAGCAAACAACACGCATACATTTGCACACACACGCAAGCACGGCACACAACACCATGCCAATCATGCCCATTCATTCTTCACGCATTCAGTCACGAACCATACAAGCAGTCACCTACGCTACGCACAGTCGCCATTTTCTGAAACCATTTTCAAGAATAGAAAGATAGTAGGAGAGAGAGATCGATAGAGAAATAAGAAATGAGAGAGAGGGAGAGAGAGAGAGAGAAGACATCGAGATGGAAAGGAGGGAGCCAAAGCCAGAATATAAGGAAAATAGGAGGAATGGGCAGTAGAGGGCCCAACGCTTGACAACGACACCTCAGGAAAAGACGTTCTCCAAGTAATATTCACAGAATTGCCGTATGGCCTCTACATCAACCGCGGCGAGCTGGTCTCTCTCTTCCTCTCCGATCATTAAGCTAAGTTGCGCTACCATAACTTGATCACAATATTGTAATTAGTTAATGGATAATCTGTTCACGCAAGTAGCCACATATATATAAATATTTATAGTAACGTGATTTATATAAATGTGACGGGGCCTGGGGTCGAATTATTGTGTTCTGTTTTATTCAATTGTGATAAACCACGATGACTCAGGATAAGATTGTTAACTGAAATCCCATCACATACGCGATAACGAATTCAGGATAACGGATGTCGGTTCGAAAGTGCCGTCGCGTAAAATAATCATCATCGAGGCCGAGTCGAGAGACGCCCGAGAGTTGGTTGATGTTCCGCGGTAGGTTCGAGGAAAATTTCCCGGTGAAATCGGAACTGCACTGACGTAATAATGAAGCAACTCGTGTAATAATATCGTCGAGCTCGGGACAACCCGAAGTAAGGTACAAGTTTCGTCGAAGGGTCGGTAGAGTGCAGTTTAACCTGGCTAGGAATGAATGTAATCGGGACTCGGCGAACTTCTCGCGTTACACTCTTAGCTCTCGGTAGTTTCAAAAATTAGCTAAACATCGAACGTGCCGTTCGTTCTACGAATACGCATGCTCGATATTGAACGCAAATAC
Organism: Tiphia femorata; assembly: GCA_944319695.1. Lineage (NCBI taxonomy): Eukaryota > Metazoa > Arthropoda > Insecta > Hymenoptera > Tiphiidae > Tiphia > Tiphia femorata. Next base: position 20,569,257 of record OX090900.1, on the reverse strand, counting down.
GACGAGGAATAGCGTGTACCGTAAGCAGAGGAAATAACCACGGAGCATTACCACATAAATATCCTAACATTCCATTAAGCGTAAACGCTAGTGGATTTTTCCCACGGGACGAAGGGAAAATGTTCTGCTTCCTTTCACTCGATCCGGAATTTGTTAGTCCCCCCTGTAACACAACCGATCCGCGCGCGCCTCCGGTATCGAAGCATCGCCATTGGCTTCCTTAACTCGCAACAATCACGAGGGACTTGCTACCCCCTCCCGAGGCTCTCTCACTCCCATTGGGAGAAAAGATTCGAGTGAGAAATTTCCTCTAATTCGGCCCGCCGGGAAATGGACATCCGGAGGGCACGTACAAACCTGAAACTCGTATCGCTCTCGTATCGTATCGTATCGCATCGTATTGCATCGCATCGCGGGAGACGGTGGCGGTAGAGTAGCGAGAGGGACAAGAGACAGGGGATGGTGGTTGGTGAAGAAAGTGAGAGAGTCAGAGAGCGCATCGCGTGGAGGAACCCCAAGCGCGCGAGCGTCCGTTTTATTGTTCCAGGGAAAAAGAAAACGAGAGGAGGACGCCGGGCGGTACCGTGGAGGCAATCCGCGACCGGAAATTTAAAAAGTTGCGCAAATACGCGGGGGCCGCGGAGGTTAAGGGGGTCGAGGGATGGAAAAGGGGTAGGAGAGAAGAATAGAGAGGGTGGTGGACGAAATAGGGACCCTCGCTCGGTGGGTTGGTAGGTCGAAGGAGGGTAGGGGACGCGAGGATGAAAATACATCGAGAATGTTACGTACACGAAATTACGTGGTTCCGAGCTATTCGCATCCGAATCACCCGCGAATGATCAAAGCCGTAGGAGGTCTTTCTCCGGTGGAATAGTTGATATTCCGTTGGCCCCTTTCCCTCCTTTATCACCTCCGGGAAAGGCAAAAGTTCGATCTTTCCTTAGAATCATACTTCGTCGGTCTAGACGAGAACAATTATCCGTCGGCGTCTGGAGAAATTCAAAGGTATTACGCGATGCAACGGGAGGAGAAGCATCGAACTCCCGTCATTACTTTTTCTCGTTCGGGATAACGCAATATTATTTGCTTCTCCGTCCACGCCACACTCGGCGGGATCCCCCTTTCGAAGACACGACCGCGGTCCGGTGATTCACGACCCGTAGGTACGCGTCACCGTCATGTATTTTTATTTCTTCGGGGCCTCGCGCTATTGAATAACAATTCATATCTCCATCGCCGTAACTCGTAGCAGGTAAAACAATAAGAGTACCGGCACTTTCTCTCTCTCTCTGTCTCTCTTTCTCTCACAGTCCCTCTCGCTTCTCGCCGGCGATACGCGGTCCGCGAAGATTTATTGGCAATAATTTCACCCCGCCCGTGCATACATCCGTGAGCGACTCCGATGCGGAGCAATGAAGCCATTGTAGAGCTAAAATTGCGTTACAGTGCTCGAGAACTTTACTGCATACATTAAACTCGTATTTAAAGTTCGAATAATTAAGAACGAGACCTCCGCGTGACGGCGAGTAGAAAATATGATTTTTGCAAGACCGGAGGGAGCACGTGCCCCCGCGGTAAAATCGTTCTTGGAGAAAAGTTTTATTGTTGTATTTACAGCGGCAATTACCTACATTTTAAGGGGTCCCGGTACCGGAGGACGTTGCATTTTTCAAGCAGACCTGTGCAGGTGACTTGCTGCTACTTGCAATTGCATGCTATGCGACGCCAACTGTACTGACTCTGTAACGTTCCTTCTCCCTTTGAACTTTTGTATTTGTTACTCACAATCGCACATGTATCTACAAATACAGACATTCTATTCACAACTGTGGCACGCGTTTGAATAATTTGAAAATACCTACACCCTGTTTGTGTTAACGGGTGAAACATAATTTTTTACGTAAGTACGAAAAAAGTGAATTTCTTTTCGTGCGAACGTAAGGCGTGACTAATGTCTACACAAAAGAGTACCTTCGCAAAATGAAATTTCTCGCGAAACGAAGGAACGGAGCGGGGAACGAATGGATCGTCGTAAACGAGACGACCCCCCGTAAGGAGGTAAAAACCGGCAAGTATAAAATCGCGTTCCTGTAGGGGACAAGGAGACGTATAGATGAAAGTTAAGCCTCGAGGGTGAAGGTGAAAGTGGGGGCTAAGAAAATGGATGGCAGGGAAAGCACACGGGGAAAGCGAAGAAAAAACCACGGTGTATGAAACGAAAAAAAAAGAAACGGCAGAGAAACAAAGGACGAAGGAGAAAAGAGAAGAAATGCGGCAACAAAAAGAGAATTAAGAGAAAGAGGAACACGAACGAGAGAGTGACAAAGAATGAGAAGAGGCGAACTCGAAACGAGAAGAGGGAGAAACTGCGAGGCCGGTGGAGTGACACGTGGAGGGTAGAGAAAAGTAGGAAGAAAGGCAGGCGGAATAAAATAAAATATCGAATTCCCCACATACGACTGACGCGGCATTTGGCGGAAGATCTGTTTGATGTTTCCTCCGCAAGCCCCGAAGCGATACTCATCTTCCATCTTCGGCGCACATACCTATCCGCGCAACGGCTTTCCTTTATTACGTACACAGGCCGCGCACTTTTTTTTTTTATCACGATGAAGTCGGTAGGAGCAACTCGACGGGGAGAACGGAGAATCAAGAGAGGAAGACGAAGCCTGTCGACAAAAGTAGCTGCTTCTGACGCATACGTTCGTAGTCGCCGGTGAAAAAGGCGTGGGCAAGTGGGACGCGATATCCTTGCGGCAGTACCACTGTGTCTGACGCGCGCACACACGTTTCTCCATACACAGAGATTAATTCAATGTCCGACCAAATACCGGCCTCGCCATTTCGGCTTGGAAAGGCGTCGACCAGCCTTAAGCTAGATCTGCGATCTCGTTGATGGCCGTGCGCGAACGAGACTGGAAAATACGGAAATATTTCGGGGGTAGAGTCGCCGTTGAGGCGAACACTCTAACGCAATTGTTTCGCAATCTTCACGGTTCCATTCCAAGCGGATCCACTCGAGCTCGCAAAGATGTTCATACGAATTGTATTTCGTGCCCGATTCGTCGCGCACTCGTACGATTCGAGGCCGGCGGCGCGTGGGCGTAATTCCAAAATTCATCCGCCACCGTATAAAATATCGCCGGCAGGCTACTTTCGTTAATGAAGTCAGCAACATTAGTGAGCAGTGCCGTTATTCCCGCACAGAAGGGTGGACGCGAGAGGGCTGGTTATTTCCATATTACGCTTTATGTAACGTGAATATGTTATCCATTAGAATAACAATCGCGTTTAATAACAATCGTTTATTAATGTATAAACGCCGGTGGGCATGTACGAATATAAATGTCCACGAGACGGGAAACGTGCGGTTTTATACGCTCTCCGAAACGAAATAATATAATTCGTAAGCGAAATGTTACATGGGCAATTAAGCTCGAGGCAATGACCAAACGGCAACGGGTATCGACAGCTGTGGGGAGATCGCTCGTGTAACCGAAGAGAAAGAAGAAATTCGACTCTTCCATTCGTTATGATTATAGATTACAAGACGATGTCTCATTACCGACGTTTACGCGTGTAGCTCGACAGGGCCGAAAGCGAGACACAAAGGGAAAGCGACCGGTCGACGGGTCGAAAGTTACGACCAATTTAGAAATGGTCCCCGTAATTAAAGGAAAACTCCCTCGCGCGACATCCGATAGTTGGCAGAGCGAAGATAAATAGGAAGTAGCTTGGATGGGGAGTGAGACGATTCGATAGATCGAAGGAGCAAATGTCCGGGAGCGAGCATTATCTTGTCCTTCCTTCCATTCGTCGAGGTTGCCTCGGCTTCTCTCAGAGAAGGTTTCCAGGGATACGCGGATAAGAATTCTTTCTCTTACCTTCAATGACCCATGCACATTCCTAACGCGTAAAAAAATAAAATTAATTCATTTCTTCGCGATATCGTCGAGCGTGTTTCCATGGATATTCGTATTTCAACTTATTTATACCTTGCTAAACAAATACATCTTTCTTACGCGATTTTAAGAGATCTCACGGTTCGTTGCAAAAATCATAAAATTCTGACACGTCGAAATTCAGCTGTCCGTCCTTTAAGCTGCAATGATCGACGGTCGAATCGTGACAGAATACGGGGCCTGTGAATTGGGGGCGGAGTTCCTTCGGAAGTGGAAATAAAGGGTGGGTTACCTTGCCGCACAGAGTTCCAACAATTTTCTCGTAATGCATCAACGTCCGTATTCTGTATCCTCAGCTCCTCGCCGTCCATCTACAAGTCGTCTCTGACGGCCGGCAAATTAAAAACCGTCCAAGTTTTCAGACTGTACGTGTCTCGGCGAAGCGATGCGAAGTAACGGGAGGGAGTGTGGCGGTAAGTAAGCAAGTAACGCTTTAATAAGGATGGATCACGCCAAGCGTTCGACTGACAGACTTCCGTCACGGATTCGAAGAACGTACGAATCCCCGTGTAAACGCGTCGTGTCGTGCCTCTGTGCTGCAACGAGGATCGTGCAAACGCGTGACGAAGCGAGAGCGCAGAGCAAAAGAATGCTCGCCTTCGAAATTGTTACGTTCTGAACGAAGCGTGCAAGACGAAGACTTCTACGAATCTCACCGAAGTACATACTTGTATACGATTTGGATATACAATTACATCGCAATACCCAAATAGTGTAGCGAACAGTGTTACGCGCAAGAAAAGAGGCACACCCACGCGTAGGAAATGTAAACTGTTCATTATTGTATATATCCATGGAACAGTAAACGTGTACAGTGCTTGCATAGTGGAGAAGAAGTTGTGTGCTACGTTTGTTGATGTTTCGTTTACAAACGACGCTGTGTTTGGATGCACGAACTAAAGTGACGACGCCGATTGCTTCTGGAAAGACCGGGATAATGGAGAACTCTAACACTTCCAAACTAATACAGAGGTACACAATGTCGATAAACCGACTAGGTAATTGACCAACGAATATTCAACAAGTGTGCGAATATTCCATTCTTTACTTCGATTTTTCTGCTCCTGCGTACTGACCCTATTTATTTACATCTTATTTTCGATATCGTTCGTAGATTCTACGCGGTGCTATTCTTGCACAATTGACATCGTCGAAAAAATGAAGTTACATTCATTATTTAACAATTGCAAGATCCTGTCGACGATTAACTGTGCGAGGTCACCGATTGAAATTTGCTACGAGCAATCGATATGGGTGACAGTGGATTCTCTATTTTTATCTGGTCGTTACATTAATTACGGTGAATGAACTTAATAGCAAAATGGCAAATGGCGCAGTACCCTTAGTTCGCGAAGAATACCGTGAATAACGCAGTGACCGTCTGATGATTAACTGTCGCGTATCAAATGTCACTATGACTCTAGTAACAAAGTAATTCATTGAATCTTCCAATGGCTTCGTCGAATTAATACACATCGGTACTTCGTCACTCTCGTATGAATAAATCTTGGTATAACATACAGTCAAAAATTTATGACCGCAGTGTTTTTGATTGAATTGATCACTCAGATACTTTTCCAATAATGCATTTCCTTTCTTCGACTCTAGTCACGCGTACTTTCTTTGCCTTCTACAATCTTTCTTGTAAAAAACTAACTAGCCACGCGTTTACGACTTCGATGCTATTGCTATTGGCAGCTCTGCCCGCCTAGTACGCGAATCAACACGTTACTAGCTCTACTTTACCGACTTTATCGACTTTATCGATTTTATCGACATTTATCGACATGTATCGCGGAAGCACAGACCTAATTATATTCAACGCTAATAAGAGCTGCTTTAAGAGCAATATACGCATTGATATTGGATAATAATTCTAATGAATATCAGTTTATCGCCGGTTTCAATATCCACGTTCAATTTTAGTTAAGTATATTTTATGAGGACTATAAGCGCGGATAAAATTACCGGGGGTACAATTGGGAGCAGCTGTCGATATTGTTCCGAGCTAACAATGACCATTGACTGACAGCAATTATCGGTTCTGCAGGAACGGATTCTTGGTCGCGATGGTAAAGAAATATTTGACTACGTTTCGGTCAACGTTTTCTTAGCCAGCCGTAGATTAAGTTGAGCCATATTTCTTCTTAAACGAAGCTGCTGTCAAGCTCAAGTCGGCCATCGTTTATAATCAAGTGTATAATGAGTCAGAGACAGATCCGTCGGCATTTAATTCTCGTTCGATCACAGCTGTTTTTGAGCCACGATGTATTCGCCCGCGAGCTTTATCATTCTCATCCCGCATTCTATTTTTTCTTAAATAAATATCGTCGATTTTCTGTCACAAACAACTGCAGTAGACGTACATACGACACGGTAACAATCAGAAATCGATAATATGATCGTTACTACGCGATGATACAATTGTTGCTAATTCGCGTTATGTTTTGCAAATACGTATTTACGTTTCCACATTCTTGCAACATCCTGCTATACACGGCTACTTGCAGCAACCTGTTAGGAATATTTTGCAAGAATATTATACGTAAACTATATTATACAGTAAAAGCACACAAATTTGTTTGCTCAGGTCAAAACGCTTTTCCTACCGGTGCAAACACACAGAACGCCCAAGCCCTTCTTACAAAATTCACCATTAACTAATGATGCCCCGCCGTGTACGTTCGTGGTTTATGTTTAAAATATCGATTGATGAGCGTGCATGCACGAAGGTACGCACACTGTTCGCTTCATGGGATATGCATGCGTCTACATTTCGAGCGGTATGTACACAAACGGTACATATGTATCTGTGTGTTTACGGCCAAGCCATGTATACATAGTGAGGGTATCGACCGTCTGTGACGGTGATTAGAAAAATACTGTAATGGGACACCATCGTGATAAATGAGACCTTTCGAAATATTCGGGGGGCCGTGATTTAATCACACTTCACACACACGAAATCAATTACCCTTTCACACTCGAATAATCACCAGTGTTCTACAGCCCGAATAAAAATTTCTACCTGTATAAAATTTATGCGAATTATTAATGAGGTACATTTACTTCGACTTCAGTGTGTATGCTAACTCATCTCGAACTAACAATCCCTATATCAGACATCGAATTTTTCTCCATACACGACTCCGACCTCGATGCACTAGCTACCACTGTACTCCTTAAACTGACAACAGCCAAGCGTGTAACTCAAAGTCTCCCTTAGAGTTACACTTCCCACTCCTCGCACACCTTCGCGCACGACTTGTAAACAGTCGAGAACGAAAGATCGCGTTATTTATACGCGAACTCTAGCGCGATCGCGTCGCATAAGAATTTATGACTGTAAACCTGGCGGCCCCGTACCTGCTCGCGTAAGGGTGCAAAACCTACGGAACAAGCGTAGCCAATAAATCAGCAGTAATTCGCGAGACGCGGCGATCGTCCCGAAATGCTGACTCTAACAAGACAATGCAAGTTCGCGAAACGATTAAACATCCTATGAGAGAATAGAAGGGAATGGAGGAGAAGGAGGAAGGTGGCAAACACGGGCGCAGGAGAGTTTTCGAGATGTTTCATTTTAATCTGAGTTTCTCACCGAGTTGCTTTTCTGGCGCACCCCTCCACCTACGCGTGTCTGTGAAGTTGGCGTCTCATTTGGTGGAAACTCACAAACTATTGAGAGTTCTGGCTTCCTTTTCAATAGTTCTAGAGTTCCTGATATGTTAAATAAAGAGTTCTGCTCATTAAAGCCGAAAAATGAGCCCGGACAAAGTGAGACGCCAGGTTCACGCTGCGTCTCACTTTGTCCTAAACGAGATCCGACATTCGGCAAGACGAGATTTCGAAAGATTTACACTTTTTAAACAGTTCTATGAAGAGTTCCAGGCGCTAGCAATGTTGGATTATTTTTAAATAAATAAATACTCTCCAAGCGTCGTGTATTCGGGAGAAGAATGTGAGACGCTGTTCGAAATTAGGGAGTTCCGGTGGAAAAAAAATGTTTTCTGTATAGTTCTAGACATGCTACAACATATTCTAAAGAGTTCCGGGCAATGGCAATGTTGGATTATTTTTAAATAAATAAATACTCTCCAAGCGTCGTGTATTCAGAGAGAAAGGTGTGAGACGCTGCTCGAAATTAGGGAGTTCCGGTGGAAAAAAAATGTTTTCTGTATAGTTCTAGACATGCTACAACATATTCTAAAGAGTTCCGGGCAATAGCAATGTCGGATTATTTTTAAATAAATAAATACTCTCCAAGCGCCGTGTATTCAGAGAGAAAGGTGTGAGACGCTGCTCGAAATTAGGGAGTTCCGGTGGAAAAAAAATGTTTTCCGTGTAGTTCTAGACATGCTACAACATATTCTAAAGAGTTCCGGGCAATAGCAATGTTGGATTATTTTTAAATAAATGAATACTCTCCAAGCGCCGTGTATTCAGAGAGAAAGGTGTGAGACGCTGCTCGAAATTAGGGAGTTCCGGTGGAAAAAAAATGTTTTCCGTGTAGTTTTAGACATGCTACAACATATTCTAAAGAGTTCCGGGCAATGGCAATGTTGGATTATTTTTAAATAAATAAATACTCTCCAAGCGCCGTGTATTCAGAGAGAAAGGTGTGAGACGCTGCTCGAAATTAGGGAGTTCCGGTGGAAAAAAAATGTTTTCCGTGTAGTTTTAGACATGCTACAACATATTCTAAAGAGTTCCGGGCAATGGCAATGTTGGATTATTTTTAAATAAATAAATACTCTCCAAGCGTCGTGTATTCAGAGAGAAAGGTGTGAGACGCTGCTCGAAATTAGGGAGTTCCGGTGGAAAAAAAATGTTTTCTGTATAGTTCTAGACATGCTACAACATATTCTAAAGAGTTCCGGGCAATAGCAATGTCGGATTATTTTTAAATAAATAAATACTCTCCAAGCGCCGTGTATTCAGAGAGAAAGGTGTGAGACGCTGCTCGAAATTAGGGAGTTCCGGTGGAAAAAAAATGTTTTCCGTGTAGTTCTAGACATGCTACAACATATTCTAAAGAGTTCCGGGCAATAGCAATGTTGGATTATTTTTAAATAAATGAATACTCTCCAAGCGCCGTGTATTCAGAGAGAAAGGTGTGAGACGCTGCTCGAAATTAGGGAGTTCCGGTGGAAAAAAAATGTTTTCCGTGTAGTTTTAGACATGCTACAACATATTCTAAAGAGTTCCGGGCAATGGCAATGTTGGATTATTTTTAAATAAATAAATACTCTCCAAGCGCCGTGTATTCAGAGAGAAAGGTGTGAGACGCTGCTCGAAATTAGGGAGTTCCGGTGGAAAAAAAATGTTTTCCGTGTAGTTCTAGACATGCTACAACATATTCCAAAGAGTTCCGGGCAATAGCAATGTTGGATTATTTTTAAATAAATAAATACTCTCCAAGCGCCGTGTATTCAGAGAGAAAGGTGTGAGACGCTGCTCGAAATTAGGGAGTTCCGGTGGAAAAAAAATGTTTTCCGTGTAGTTCTAGACATGCTACAACATATTCTAAAGAGTTCCGGGCAATAGCAATGTTGGATTATTTTTAAATAAATGAATACTCTCCAAGCGCCGTGTATTCAGAGAGAAAGGTGTGAGACGCTGCTCGAAATTAGGGAGTTCCGGTGGAAAAAAAATGTTTTCCGTGTAGTTTTAGACATGCTACAACATATTCTAAAGAGTTCCGGGCAATGGCAATGTTGGATTATTTTTAAATAAATAAATACTCTCCAAGCGCCGTGTATTCAGAGAGAAAGGTGTGAGACGCTGCTCGAAATTAGGGAGTTCCGGTGGAAAAAAAATGTTTTCCGTGTAGTTCTAGACATGCTACAACATATTCCAAAGAGTTCCGGGCAATAGCAATGTTGGATTATTTTTAAATAAATGAATACTCTCCAAGCGCCGTGTATTCAGAGAGAAAGGTGTGAGACGCTGTTCGAAATTAGGGAGTTCCGGTGGAAAAAAAATGTTTTCTGTATAGTTCTAGACATGCTACAACATATTCTAAAGAGTTCCGGGCAATGGCAATGTTGGATTATTTTTAAATAAATAAATACTCTCCAAGCGCCGTGTTTTCAGAGAAAAGGGTGTGAGACGCTGCTCGAAATTAGGGAGTTCCGGTGGAAAAAAAATGTTTTCTGTATAGTTCTAGACATGCTACAACATATTCTAAAGAGTTCCGGGCAATAGCAATGTCGGATTATTTTTAAATAAATAAATACTCTCCAAGCGCCGTGTATTCAGAGAGAAAGGTGTGAGACGCTGCTCGAAATTAGGGAGTTCCGGTGGAAAAAAAATGTTTTCCGTGTAGTTCTAGACATGCTACAACATATTCTAAAGAGTTCCGGGCAATAGCAATGTTGGATTATTTTTAAATAAATGAATACTCTCCAAGCGCCGTGTTTCCAGAGAAAAGGGTGTGAGACGCTGCTCGAAATTAGGGAGTTCCGGTGGAAAAAAAATGTTTTCCGTGTAGTTCTAGACATGCTACAACATATTCCAAAGAGTTCCGGGCAATAGCAATGTTGGATTATTTTTAAATAAATGAATACTCTCCAAGCGCCGTGTATTCAGAGAGAAAGGTGTGAGACGCTGCTCGAAATTAGGGAGTTCCGGTGGAAAAAAAATGTTTTCCGTGTAGTTTTAGACATGCTACAACATATTCTAAAGAGTTCCGGGCAATGGCAATGTTGGATTATTTTTAAATAAATAAATACTCTCCAAGCGTCGTGTATTCAGAGAGAAAGGTGTGAGACGCTGCTCGAAATTAGGGAGTTCCGGTGGAAAAAAAATGTTTTCTGTATAGTTCTAGACATGCTACAACATATTCTAAAGAGTTCCGGGCAATAGCAATGTCGGATTATTTTTAAATAAATAAATACTCTCCAAGCGCCGTGTATTCAGAGAGAAAGGTGTGAGACGCTGCTCGAAATTAGGGAGTTCCGGTGGAAAAAAAATGTTTTCCGTGTAGTTCTAGACATGCTACAACATATTCTAAAGAGTTCCGGGCAATAGCAATGTTGGATTATTTTTAAATAAATGAATACTCTCCAAGCGCCGTGTATTCAGAGAGAAAGGTGTGAGACGCTGCTCGAAATTAGGGAGTTCCGGTGGAAAAAAAATGTTTTCCGTGTAGTTTTAGACATGCTACAACATATTCTAAAGAGTTCCGGGCAATGGCAATGTTGGATTATTTTTAAATAAATAAATACTCTCCAAGCGCCGTGTATTCAGAGAGAAAGGTGTGAGACGCTGCTCGAAATTAGGGAGTTCCGGTGGAAAAAAAATGTTTTCCGTGTAGTTTTAGACATGCTACAACATATTCTAAAGAGTTCCGGGCAATGGCAATGTTGGATTATTTTTAAATAAATAAATACTCTCCAAGCGTCGTGTATTCAGAGAGAAAGGTGTGAGACGCTGCTCGAAATTAGGGAGTTCCGGTGGAAAAAAAATGTTTTCTGTATAGTTCTAGACATGCTACAACATATTCTAAAGAGTTCCGGGCAATAGCAATGTCGGATTATTTTTAAATAAATAAATACTCTCCAAGCGCCGTGTATTCAGAGAGAAAGGTGTGAGACGCTGCTCGAAATTAGGGAGTTCCGGTGGAAAAAAAATGTTTTCCGTGTAGTTCTAGACATGCTACAACATATTCTAAAGAGTTCCGGGCAATAGCAATGTTGGATTATTTTTAAATAAATGAATACTCTCCAAGCGCCGTGTATTCAGAGAGAAAGGTGTGAGACGCTGCTCGAAATTAGGGAGTTCCGGTGGAAAAAAAATGTTTTCCGTGTAGTTTTAGACATGCTACAACATATTCTAAAGAGTTCCGGGCAATGGCAATGTTGGATTATTTTTAAATAAATAAATACTCTCCAAGCGCCGTGTATTCAGAGAGAAAGGTGTGAGACGCTGCTCGAAATTAGGGAGTTCCGGTGGAAAAAAAATGTTTTCCGTGTAGTTCTAGACATGCTACAACATATTCCAAAGAGTTCCGGGCAATAGCAATGTTGGATTATTTTTAAATAAATAAATACTCTCCAAGCGCCGTGTATTCAGAGAGAAAGGTGTGAGACGCTGCTCGAAATTAGGGAGTTCCGGTGGAAAAAAAATGTTTTCCGTGTAGTTCTAGACATGCTACAACATATTCTAAAGAGTTCCGGGCAATAGCAATGTTGGATTATTTTTAAATAAATGAATACTCTCCAAGCGCCGTGTATTCAGAGAGAAAGGTGTGAGACGCTGCTCGAAATTAGGGAGTTCCGGTGGAAAAAAAATGTTTTCCGTGTAGTTTTAGACATGCTACAACATATTCTAAAGAGTTCCGGGCAATGGCAATGTTGGATTATTTTTAAATAAATAAATACTCTCCAAGCGCCGTGTATTCAGAGAGAAAGGTGTGAGACGCTGCTCGAAATTAGGGAGTTCCGGTGGAAAAAAAATGTTTTCCGTGTAGTTCTAGACATGCTACAACATATTCCAAAGAGTTCCGGGCAATAGCAATGTTGGATTATTTTTAAATAAATGAATACTCTCCAAGCGCCGTGTATTCAGAGAGAAAGGTGTGAGACGCTGTTCGAAATTAGGGAGTTCCGGTGGAAAAAAAATGTTTTCTGTATAGTTCTAGACATGCTACAACATATTCTAAAGAGTTCCGGGCAATGGCAATGTTGGATTATTTTTAAATAAATAAATACTCTCCAAGCGCCGTGTTTTCAGAGAAAAGGGTGTGAGACGCTGCTCGAAATTAGGGAGTTCCGGTGGAAAAAAAATGTTTTCTGTATAGTTCTAGACATGCTACAACATATTCTAAAGAGTTCCGGGCAATAGCAATGTCGGATTATTTTTAAATAAATAAATACTCTCCAAGCGCCGTGTATTCAGAGAGAAAGGTGTGAGACGCTGCTCGAAATTAGGGAGTTCCGGTGGAAAAAAAATGTTTTCCGTGTAGTTCTAGACATGCTACAACATATTCTAAAGAGTTCCGGGCAATAGCAATGTTGGATTATTTTTAAATAAATGAATACTCTCCAAGCGCCGTGTTTCCAGAGAAAAGGGTGTGAGACGCTGCTCGAAATTAGGGAGTTCCGGTGGAAAAAAAATGTTTTCCGTGTAGTTCTAGACATGCTACAACATATTCCAAAGAGTTCCGGGCAATAGCAATGTTGGATTATTTTTAAATAAATGAATACTCTCCAAGCGCCGTGTATTCAGAGAGAAAGGTGTGAGACGCTGCTCGAAATTAGGGAGTTCCGGTGGAAAAAAAATGTTTTCTGTATAGTTCTAGACATGCTACAACATATTCTAAAAAGTTCCGGGCCATAGCAATGTTGTTTAGATGATTTAGAAATAATAGCTTCCGAGTAATCATTCGGAACTCTTCAAAATATCGTCGCATACACTCAGAACATGTTGTAGCATTTTTTTTTATTTTTTAAACTGTTTTTATATTTCATTTTTTCGTGCTTTTTGTTTTTGTATTTTTTTTGTTTTTATTTTTTTTGTGCTTTTTGTTTTTGTATTTTTTTTGTTTTTATATTTCTGTATATTTTATATTTTTTATTGACATATTATGTGCGTGCGCGCGCGTGTGGGTGTGTGGTATGTGCGTGATGTGTATTCGAGTGTGTAAATATCTTACATTGTCGTAATATTATAAAATAAAAAGATTTTAAATGAGAAAACTTCATGTTGATTACGACAGTTTCAATTATCTGTTAATTATTCTGATTTTATTCAATTTGTATATAAAACAAAACATGAGGTGTAACTTCGTACTTTGTGGATGAAATTTGTTTTCTTTTTGTTTTTAGATCGTCGTATTCAATCCAATATATATTATTTGATATTAACGCAGTGTAGTGGCGCATGTTTGCTGAATAATTGATTATTCCCCTTAGTTGGTATTTCTTATCACAAATCGTGATGTTTTTTGCAATATTACATAAAAAATTAGATTTTATTTTAAATCTGTTATTCTTTATGTAATTAGGGTCCGTAAGAATACTGCTGTCAATTAAAATTTGTGGGCCATAATTTTCTTTTACATCGCATACATTATTGCATTTAATGCAACTGTGTGTTACAGCATATGTGTCATCAATGGCCTCTTGAATATTTTGAAGTCCCTTTTTAAACAGTATATCTACATTTACACTGATAAATGTAAATTTTCTGTCATTTTGAAAATTACATTTCTTGCAAACCTTAGTTCGCTGAACACTTGGTAAATTCTTAAAAGTGTGTTCTGCCAGATGGGCAGCATTACACATTGTGTCCAACGAATGCAATCGTCTGGTTTGTTCGTGATTTTGAAATAATGAAGTATTTATTAAAAATGACGCTCTTTCAGTGTATTCGTTAATTGTAATTTTGCCTCTAGTTGCTACCTTTTCGGCGAGTCGTAAGAAGGGATCATCATTCATGCAATCTATAACGCATTTATAATTTGCATGTATGTTTATCACATATGCTGTAACATGCATTAAGGCGTCGAAAGCGCACGTATTTCGTAAAATTATAGTTTTATTCTGTAGTTTAATAGGTTTACACAAGTTACCATTTTTTATGGTAGGAATAAAAATGGTGTCTTTGGAATGCACGCTGTCCCACTCAGGACATTTATCTAAATACGTATTTTTTTTAACGCTTCCATATTTTTTCGCGTTTTTACTTGTCAAACCCATCCAATTTTCCTCATAATTTAAGGATTGTATGATATCGTCGCTTTTATTTGTAGAGCATGTTTCAGACATTTTAGAAGAAATATTACCGAAGTCCGTATCATGAACATGCGAAGTATCACTCAACAAAGTAGAATTAGCTACTTTACAGATATCCTTTAAGGATTCACAAGTTGTATCGAGTGACAAATCCGTTGAAAAATCAGATATGCACGCATCTCTTTCGTCATGCTTCGCTGTACTGTAATTCAGCTGTTGGGAGGAAGCATCGTTTGCCGCATAATCTAAACGCATTCTGCCGTCAAGATAATTTATATGATTCACAACGAATTTATCTACTCGCGTGGGAATAATTCCTTTAAATAATCTTGACTTGTATTCGGCAAAAAGCGACTCTACGGCGGACGATGTTGCTATATCTGTGCCGCATTTAAAATAAGGACGCATTATGCCAGTCCATAGTGATACATTTTGTATCAAATCTTTGATCTTGTTGGCAGCTTCAGGGTTATAAAATGCATTGACAACGTTTCCGTTTCGTGATTGCGATGCTAATTCGTTGGCTCGATCATATATATTATTACTCCATTCCTGCCAACACGATGGAATATCTGTTTCATTAAAATCATCTGAAGATGCTTCGTCTTGCACATCGTATTCTTCGGCACATTCTCCTTTAATGACAATATTAATGTGTTGCATGCATGTCTCAGCTGGAACAGCTATTTTGTCCATGTAGCCAACATCTTCGCTTAAAGATACAACGAGCAATGATAATAAAAATGACTCTAATTCCTTCATAGACTGCATTTTGTATGCTTGACATAAACTTCTAAGATACATTTGTCGAACCTTTTTAGCCAAATGTCGCAAACATTCCCATTTACTTATTATTTTTACGATGTGGCTAACGTCCAATCTCAAATATGATGTAGGCAGAAATGCATTTTGTTTGTTTAATAAAATATCGTAACAACATTGTAAGTAATATTTTAAATCCATGCAACTTGCAAATGCGCGCGCTAATGCTGCTAGCATTGCCCGACTGTGATCAGTCACAGCAATCGATGGGATCGTTGCACCTGCTCTACGTATCTCGAGCAAAAAATATGTTAAAAGCGCAGCATCCTGCTTCGCCGAGATCATTTGGAAAACTGGAACAGCTCGTTTGTTCTTCGGAACAATCATGCACTGGTACAAAAAAAGATGGGCAGATTTAGATCCATCAGGTAAGGTGAGTTTAGTCGCTATGCTACCCGTAGCATCCATGGTAAAATATGATTCCTCGCGATTTATTATTTTGTACATGGCCAATTGTTCATTAGACCAATACATCACCCAAAAAGGATCCAGACTTATACCGTGTATAATGCCTTGTTGCGTTGTATATTTTAATATTTGTAAATTACGTATACCGTCGTAATTTTCGATGCCCAAGCGACTGTCTGTTTCGTTCTGCTTGGCTTTACGCAGAACTTCAGACGAGTACAAAATTGGCGGAATTTTATCGCCAAAATCCATAATTCTTTTTGCTTCTTCTGTGCGCCAGATTGTCGCTGCCTTCTTCGCGTCTACTAAATTACCGGCAATTTCCCGACGTAGATAACCTTTTAATTGTCTTTTTTTGACATGTACAATTTCATTGTCAAAGCCGGATAAACTGCAATGAAATATTGCGTCTTGCCCTTTATTGGGTTTTCTAAGCATTTTACCTTGTAAAATTGCCCGGCACTCTTTACACACGGCATTAAAACGAGTAAAATATTTAGCATTATGGCTTGGAAATACTGTGGCATTTTTGAAAGTCAATGCACAGGGAATTTTGGTTTGCTCCCATATTTTTGCAGCCAATATATGTGTCCACTCTCCAGGTTTTAACTTCAAATATCGCCGCTTGTTATATTCTTTCGCAACAGGCTTTATTTTGTTCCAATTTTCTTCCGATAATATTATTTTAAACGATTTATTGTACTCCGTAGAAACGTCAAGAATACTACTAGTTTCGCTCGTAGACTGATTTTGTTGAGGCTTTTCCTTATTTTGTTTCAGACCAAAGGATTGTAATACGGCAGCACGTATACCTCGTCTGTCAGTGTTTAAAATTGTATAAACATGCTTCGGGGTAATGCAAGAATTTAATTCCTTCATTTTTTCGCTTATTTTTTTATAAATTGAATGGGATGGTGGATAGCATTTCCCATCTTCATCTAAACTTCTGTATTCTACAGAAGTTAACAGTTGTAGAAGCAAGTTCTGATCATACATGGCGAATTAAGAATTCCAGCAGCGAACGATCAAATTTAAAAGAAAAGAATATAATATGGAATGTGTGAAATGAGTGTGAAGTGTGTGTGAAGTGTGTGTGAAAAGTTACTGTTTCTCTCGATCACGAAGATCCGTGAGTGGCGATATGTAAGTAATGAAAACGCGTTCGTTAGGACAGTTAGAGAGCTGAAACAGTGCAGGATTAGCAGAGCACCTACTGATGTGAAGTCCGGTACTCTTGCGCATCTACTCTCGCGCAGGGGAACTCACCGTCAGCCAATAAACGACGCCTTTTCCTTACGTGACAAAGGACAATCGGACGGCGCAACTGGAGGCGCCGATTCGGAGAATTTCGACACTCGAAAATTCCGAGTAATTCGCGGTAAAACGCTACTGAAGGATTGCGCGTTTTAGAAGTAGCCGCAAATTACTCGGAATTTTCGAGTCAAAACTGTAGAATACAGAAGTTTAGATGCAGATGGGAAATGCTATCCACCATCCCATTCAATTTATAAAAAAATAAGCGAAAAAATGAAGGAATTAAATTCTTGCATTACCCCGAAGCATGTTTATACAATTTTAAACACTGACAGACGAGGTATACGTGCTGCCGTATTACAATCCTTTGGTTCGAAACAAAATAAGGAAAAGCCTCAACAAAATGAGTCTACGAGCGACACTAGTAGTATTCTTGACGTTTCTACGGAGTACAATAAATCGTTTAAAATAATATTATCGGAAGAAAATTGGAACAAAATAAACCCTTTTGCGAAAGAATATAACAAGCGGCGATATTTGAAGTTAAAACCTGGAGAGTGGACACATATATTGGCTGCAAAAATATAGGAGCAAAGCAATTTCCCTGTGCATTGACTTTCAAAAATGCCACAGTATTTCCAAGCCATAATGCTAAATATTTTACTCGTTTTAATGCCGTGTGCAAAGAATGCAGGGCAATTTTACAAGGTAAAATGCTTAGAAAACCCAATGAAGGGCAAGACGCCATATTTCATTGCAGTTTATCCGGCTTTGACAATGAAATTGTACATGTCAAAAAAAGACAATTAAAAGGTTATCTACGTCGGGAAATTGCCGGTAATTTAGTAGACGCGAAGAAGGCAGCGACAATCTGGCGCACAGAAGAGACAAAAAGAATTATGGATTTTGGCGATAAAATTCCGCCAATTTTGTACTCGTCTGAAGTTCTGCGTAAAGCCAAGCAGAACGAAACAGACAGTCGCTTGGGCATCGAAAATTACGACGGTATACGTAATTTACAAATATTAAAATATACAACGCAACAAGGCATTATACACGGTATAAGTCTGGATCCTTTTTGGGTGATGTATTGGTCTAATGAACAATTGGCCATGTACAAAATAATAAATCGCGAGAAATCATATTTTACCATGGATGCTACGGGTAGCATAGCGACTAAACTCACCTTACCTGATGGATCTAAATCTGCCCATCTTTTTTTGTACCAGTGCATGATTGTTCCGAAGAACAAACGAGCTGTTCTAGTTTTCCAAATGATCTCGGCGAAGCAGGATGCTGCGCTTTTAACATATTTTTTGCTCGAGATACGTAGAGCAGGTGCAACGATCCCATCGATTGCTGTGACTGATCACAGTCGGGCAATGCTAGCAGCATTAGCGCGCGCATTTGCAAGTTGCATGGATTTAAAATATTACTTACAATGTTGTTACGATATTTTATTAAACAAACAAAATGCATTTCTGCCTACATCATATTTGAGATTGGACGTTAGCCACATCGTAAAAATAATAAGCAAATGGGAATGTTTGCGACATTTGGCTAAAAAGGTCCGACAAATGTATCTTAGAAGTTTATGTCAAGCATACAAAATGCAGTCCATGAAGGAATTGGAGTCATTTTTCTTATCCTTGCTCGTTGTATCGTTAAGCGAAGATGTTGGCTACATGGACAAAATAGCTGTTCCAGCTGAGACATGCATGCAACACATTAATATTGTTATTAAAGGAGAATGTGCCGAAGAATACGATGCGCAAGACGAAGCATCTTCAGATGCTTTTAATACAACAGATATTCCATCGTGTTGGCAGGAATGGAGTAATAATATATATGATCGAGCCAACGAATTAGCATCGCAAACACGAAACGGAAACGTTGTCAATGCATTTTATAACCCTGAAGCTGCCAACAAGATCAAAGATTTGATACAAAATGTATCACTATGGACTGGCATAATGCGTCCTTATTTTAAATGCGGCACAGGTATAGCAACATCTTCCGCTGTAGACTCGCTTTTTGCCGAATACAAATCAAGATTATTTAAAGGAATTATTCCCACACGAGTAGATAAATTCGTTGTGAATCATATAAATTATCTGGACGGCAGAATGCGTTTAGATTATGCGGCAAACGATGCTTCCTCCCAACAGCTGAATTACAATACATCGAAGCATGACGAAAGAGATGCGTGCATATCTGATTTTTCAACGGATTTGTCACTCGATACAACTTGTGAATCCTTAAAGGATAACTGTAAAGTAGATAATTCTACTTTGTTGAATGATACTTCGCATGTTCATGATACGGACTTCGGTAATATTTCTTCTAAAATGTCCGAAACATGCTCTACAAATAAAAGCGACGATATCATACAATCCTTAAATTATGAGGAAAATTGGATGGGTTTGACAAGTAAAAACGCGAAAAAATATGGAAGCGTTAAAAAAAATACATATTTAGATAAGTGTCCTGAGTGGGACAGCGTGCATTCCAAAGACACCATTTTTATTCCTACCATAAAAAATGGTAACTTGTGTAAACCCATTAAACTACAGAATAAAACTATAATTTTACGAAATACGTGCGCTTTCGACGCCTTAATGCACGTTACAGCATATGTGATAAACATACATGCAAATTATAAATGCGTTATAGATTGCATGAATGATGATCCCTTCTTACGACTCGCCGAAAAGGTAGCAACTAGAGGCAAAATTACAATTAACGAATACACTGAAAGAGCGTCATTTTTAATAAATACTTCATTATTTCAAAATCACGAACAAACCAGACGATTGCATTCGTTGGACACAATGTGTAATGCTGCCCATCTGGCAGAACACACTTTTAAGAATTTACCAAGTGTTCAGCGAACTAAGGTTTGCAAGAAATGTAATTTTCAAAATGACAGAAAATTTACATTTATCAGTGTAAATGTAGATATACTGTTTAAAAAGGGACTTCAAAATATTCAAGAGGCCATTGATGACACATATGCTGTAACACACAGTTGCATTAAATGCAATAATGTATGCGATGTAGAAGAAAATTATGGCCCACAAATTTTAATTGACAGCAGTATTCTTACGGATCCTAATTACATAAAAAATAACAGATTTAAAATAAAATCTAATTTTTTATGTAATATTGCAAAAAACATCACGATTTGTGATAAGAAATACCTACTCAGGGGAATAATAAATTATTCAGATAACATGCGCCATTACACTGCGTTAATATCAAATAATATATATTGGATTGAATACGACGATGTAAAAACAAGAAGAAAACAAATTTCGTCCACAAAGTACGAAGTTACACCTTATGTTTTGTTTTATATACAAACTGAATAAAATCAGAATAATTAACAGATAACTGAAACTGTCGTATACAACATTAAGTTTTCTTATTTGAGTTCTTCTTATTTTATAATATTACGACGACGTAAGATATTTACACACTCGAATACACATCACACTCATACCACACATCCACACGCGCGCGCACGCACATAATATGTCAATAAAATGTATAAAATATACAGAAATATAAAAACCAAAAAAATACAAAAAGCACAAAAAAGATATAAAAACAAAAAAAAAATACAAAAACGAAAAGCACGTAAAAATAAAATATAAAAACAGTTTAAGAAATAAAAAAAAATGCTACAACATGTTCTGAGTGTATGCGACGATATTTTGAAGAGTTCCGGATGATTACTCGGAAGCTATTATTTCTAAATAAACTAAACAACATTGTTCCTACGTTTACATATTGAACGAAATAACCATAAGTTTCTGACTTTGATTTTATACAGTAAGACCATTGTGCATTTATCACAACCAGCTCGATATGCACCTCTGCTGTAATGTCCGCGTTGGTAACCGCGATTTATGTACCTTCCTCGTTGATAACCCCTGTTATAACCACCTCTCTGTGTTGTGTTTGAGTAACCTCCTCCATGCGCGTGTTGTATCCTTCCTTGTTTACAGTCTCTTTGCTTGTGTCCACCTGCTCCGCATATATAGAATTTTCCTTTCGTTTCGGCACCAAATACATCTTAATTATTTCTCTCTATCTTGTCTGTCCTTCGATTCTCTTTTTCTAGGCCTTTCATAATGATTTTTGATTTTACATATTCATAAGTTCTCTTTTCTTCTTTAAGCACGTCAATCAGATCACCAATGTAGCTGTATTCGATTGGCAGTGCCTTTAGCATATATCGAAGTTTTTCCTGCTCGTCTAACTTCCCGCCAGCTGTTGTTCATGCGTTAAAGGCCTTTTCAAAATCATAAAAAAAAAGGGTTGCGTTATCGTAATTTTTTAATTTAACATTTTCTAATTTGCTGCGACATACTACCTGTAACGCAGTGGATTCCTTTGAATACATTTCGTCGAACGTTTCATGATTTTATAGGTTGTGTCCAGATTTCCAACATATTCCAATTGTCGATTTGATATTGAGCTATATATATAGTTCGCAGCTCTTATGTCCTTTTTGTTCCAGATCTCCTTTGGTTCCGAAGCTAGCCTCCCTCGACTGGCTTGCTCTCTACATTCCTTAAATTCTAATAATTTAAGTATTCTTCTCTTCCAGCTCGTATAATCCGATCCATCGAAAATTGGCACTACTACATCTTCTACCTTAACGTACGACGCCATTTCTTCGTCTTCTGTTTCTTTTTTGATAAACTTGTTGATTTTGAGCACTATCAGTGTCTCTTCGACGAACAATTTTCTCAACTCGTGTAGTTTTTCCTCTTCAACCTTTATCGCACTTTTCATACCTCCACAGCGCTCAACTATTCCTTTCCAACACGTGGCCAGATCCACTTATTGTTAACCTTAGTTTCACTTGTTACAAGGTAATCCTAACCACGCTCTGCTACCATGTTAAGAAAATGACAACACAGCATGTACGTACGCCTTGTATTTAGGCTTGACGAAGACTGGCGCTCAAACCACTGGGTAGCCCATACAAAGGAAAAGGAATACAAAATAAGTGAAAGCTTACCTAAGTGTTCAGAAGATAGCACCACGCGTTCTGTACGCACAATATTAATTTAGATATCGACAACAGTTAGTTCCCGGAACTCTTTAGAATATGTTGTAGTATGTCTAGAACTATACGGAAAACATTTTTTTTCCACCGGAACTCCCTAATTTCGAGCAGCGTCTCACACCCTTGTCTCTGAATACACGGCGCTTCGAGAGCATTTATTTATTTAAAAATAATCCAACATTGCTATTGCCTGGAACTCTTTAGAATATGTTGTAGGACGTCTAGAACTATACGGAAAACATTTTTTTTCCACCGGAACTCCCTAATTTCGAGCAGCGTCTCACACCCTTTTCTCTGTAAACACGGCGCTTGGAGAGTATTTATTTGTTTAAAAATATTCCAACATTGCCATTGCCCGGAACTCTTTAGAATATGTTGTAGCATGTCTAGAACTACACGGAAAACATTTTTTTTTCACCGGAACTCCCTCATTTCGAGCAGCGTCTCACACCTTTCTCTCTGAATACACGGCGCTTGGAGAGTATTTATTTATTTAAAAATAATCCAACATTGCCATTGCCCGGAACTCTTTAGAATATGTTGTAGCATGTCTAAAACTACACGGAAAACATTTTTTATCCACCGGAACTCCCTAATTTCGAGCAGCGTCTCACACCCTTTTCTCTGTAAACACGGCGCTTGGAGAGTATTTATTTGTTTAAAAATATTCCAACATTACCATTGCCCGGAACTCTTTAGAATATGTTGTAGCATGTCTAGAACTACACGGAAAACATTTTTTTTTCACCGGAACTCCCTAATTTCGAGCAGCGTCTCACACCTTTCTCTCTGAATACACGGCGCTTGGAGAGTATTCATTTATTTAAAAATAATTCAACATTGCTATTGCCCGGAACTCTTTAGAATATGTTGTAGCATGTCTAGAACTACACGGAAAACATTTTTTTTCCACCGGAACTCCCTAATTTCGAACAGCGTCTCACACCCTTTTCTCTGAAAACACGGCGCTTGGAGAGTATTTATTTATTTAAAAATAATCCAACATTGCCATTGCCCGGAACTCTTTAGAATATGTTGTAGCATGTCTAGAACTACACGGAAAACATTTTTTTTCCACCGGAACTCCCTAATTTCGAGCAGCGTCTCACACCTTTCTCTCTGAATACACGGCGCTTGGAGAGTATTTATTTATTTAAAAATAATCCAACATTGCTATTGCCCGGAACTCTTTAGAATATGTTGTAGCATGTCTAGAACTACACGGAAAACATTTTTTTTCCACCGGAACTCCCTAATTTCGAACAGCGTCTCACATTCTTCTCCCGAATACACGACGCTTGGAGAGTATTTATTTATTTAAAAATAATCCAACATTGCTAGCGCCTGGAACTCTTCATAGAACTGTTTAAAAAGTGTAAATCTTTCGAAATCTCGTCTTGCCGAATGTCGGATCTCGTTTAGGACAAAGTGAGACGCAGCGTGAACCTGGCGTCTCACTTTGTCCGGGCTCATTTTTCGGCTTTAATGAGCAGAACTCTTTATTTAACATATCAGGAACTCTAGAACTATTGAAAAGGAAGCCAGAACTCTCAATAGTTTGTGAGTTTCCACCAAATGAGACGCCAACTTCACAGACACCACCTACGCGAGTGGCGGCTCCTCTTCTCGTTAAGGAGATACACGGGCACCGACCTTGTAACTTAGTCTCGACTCTTGATTCCCGGATTTCGCTCTCCTCCTCTTCTCTCTCTCTCTCTCTCTCTCTTTCTCTCTTTCAACCTCTCACTTCGTCCTTTCCTTCTTACCGGTCCACCCACTCTCCCACTTTCTTCTGCCCCCTTAATATCACGGCACTGTTCCGCGGGAACGAGACTCATTCCGCCGTATAGGATACGTTTATTACAATTTCGTTCTTCAAACACGCTCCCGCCCGGGTATCCAGGACCGTATTCAACGAAAGCGGCACGCTCTCTTAACGTTCGAATCGCGAAGGGGGCGCGTCTCGTACTCGCGTCTTCAGCAGTTTCAGTTAATCCCGCTTAACCCGGCCGGGGATATGAAAGCTCGGAAGAAAGAGAGGAGGGTAGGAGGAAAAGGAGGAGTAAAGTACAAGTTTTTATACAGAAGCCGTGCGCTCCACCTAACATTGGCAAGTTCGCGTGCGTGCGTGAACTCGCTGCAAACAATTAATTATACGTGCGAGAGTCTTTTACCGAAGAATGGTAAAAAAAAAGGAAATTATAAAAAATAGTAGAGAAAATTGGAAAAACGGGAAGAGCGAGGTAAGAAGAGTTTGCGAAAGAGAATGAGAGAGGTAGAGTAAAGGAAGGGAAGAGTATTGAGGCGCGGATCATTTGAAGTTTAAACGAAGGTACACCAACGAAAGAACGGCAGATTTTGCCATTCGCAGATACCTTTCATCGGCAAATTGTTCTTCTGCGCGTAACACTGGAGGGGTGGAGACTCGCGATAGAATTCCTATTTCATCGTTGTTTATTGGAACGCAAACGCAGAGTACAATTTCGCATCGGATGAGGTATCCGCGATCACTTGAAAGCTTCTCCGCCCTCGGGGCCAGATCCCACCACGTGTATCGGATAACAAGAATCATGTGTGCAACGATCGTAGCGCCTGGGGCTACGTACGCGGATGGCCTTGCCTCGCATCTGGCGTATAAATAATAACGAAAATAACAAGGGGACATCGAAAAAAGGGAGGACGACGGCGTGCGGGGGCTGGAATCGGTGGAGAAGGGTCGCGAAAGAGACGGTGGAGAGGTAAGGGTAGAAGATGGCGCGGGCGGAGGATCACCGTCGCGGTAAAGTAATAAGATACGACGTGTATCCTTTGGCTCTGTAGACGTCCCATTAAGCATACCCACCTTTTACCTACCCGGGTATTTTTATTCCGTCTTTCCATGGTGGACGAGGACTTCAAACGAGTTTATCGTGTTGCTGCTTTCCAAAAGTACCTCCCTTGTACCTCCTCTCCCGTTCCCTACACCGTTGAGCTCCATTAGAATTAATTATCCTTGTTATACCGCGACTCCTCGCGGACTACCTTTGACGCGCGCCGTTCGGTAAGATACCGCGGTACACGGAGAACGTGCCTTTTAATTTGGATGCGGATCTAGGATAAATATTGCTCTCGCGGGATTAATCGTAATAAGGAGAAAGGGGAAGCGTGGGCGCGACATTGGATCGAGATAATTCGACTTTCTCGAGACTTTGTGTCTCGCAACTTGCGAAGCAGGATTAAAAGCAAACAGAGAGGTAGAAAGTACGAGAGGAGTCTGTTTCTGTGTGCAACAATAATACGTGCTATAAACGAGGAGAGCGATGATATTCTCTTTTCGACGCCGTTCACGGAGAGAGCTCGCGGCACTCGATTCTTCGTGCACGCGTGCCAAAGAGAGTAGGGCACCATTAAAGAGTGCCCAAAGGTCTCGAGAATATCGGCTAAAATGTATAAATGGAAATGTGAAAGGGAGAGAGGGGGTAGGTTGAGAGGGTGGTACACGAGGGAATGACCGAAAGAGGGAAGGACACTCCCCAGGGTGCCATATTTATATTTCATCACTTTTATATTGAGCTCCGACGACATTCGACGACCCTCTCTCCTGGCCATCCCCGTTGTTCCCCGTCCCGTTGTCCCTTCACGCTTTCTCTCCCTCTTTTTTATTCTTCAACTGAAACGAGGTCGGAGGGTCCGACGTACCTACGTCACAAAGAGACATCTTGCTTTACGTCACCGACTGCAGTCTCGAGTTCTCTCTCTCTCTCTCGGCATATATAATTATGCAGTAAATAAATGATGGCGAAATCTCGCTACGAAGTTTTGCCATCACGGTGCCCGCGGAAAGAGCTGGGTCGGTTGGGAGGCCGGGAGGAAAAGAGGGAGAAAGTGGTGTCTGAGAGAAGAAGCATGCGTCTTAATACATATAGTTTCTAAGTTGCATTATACTCTTCCCTCGCCGCATCACTGCGAAACCTCACTATTTCTGAGCATTATCATTACTAACGGCATTAAACGCGTGATACGTCGTACGAGTGAAACAATAATATCACGTTAACCGGGAGTGAGAATCGGTGTACGCTACTATACTCACTGCGATTTGTCGTTATTTCTTTATGTCGCGATACTTTGTAGTTCGCGCACTTTCCGCAACAATGAGAAAGCTACTTATTCCGAGCATTATCGTTATTAACAGTATTATCTCTGAGAACAACGAGATAAAGAATAGTACAAGTAAAATAGTGACAGCACATTAAAGGGAAGTGCTTAGTACGATTTCGTATTTATGAATAGAATTCGAGAGTGATTTGTTATTGCTCCACGACGAATGAAACGTTAGGAAGTAATATTTCGAGTAATGAAATCTACAATGTTAAAATTTGCGGCATCACTTAATGCTTTTCTATCAAATGACAAATCGCGTCTTCTATGCGGCCTTTTAATAATGCGGTAAATACAAGGATCGAAGAATTTTTTATCACAAGCACGTATATCTTGCTAACTAAGGCTAAGACCAGAGCACTATCGATTCTCACGCACACCAAGTACCACGAGCCACGTAGCCACACCACCGCATTAATTCCCACCGCCCGATTCTCAGGGAGGCCGAGCACGGGAGATAAATTACATCGTTACCGATCCTCACCGCGAATTCTCGGGAGGTGACGATTCCTCGGCTACAACCGGAAGATCGTTAGGCGGAATTGGAAGAGTAAAGAGGTAAGAAGGAATCACGAAGGTAAGACCGAGAGCCCCGAAGCACGAGGCCTTGCACCCTTGTACGTATTTAACTCACGTAGCTGCCTAAGCCCGGAAATCAATCGGTTCTCCTGAAACGAATTCGAGCGTCCGTCGGACGAACTCTAGGGCCGAGGAAAATCAAAATCTTCCGTCGAGTCGTTAGTCCCCCTGCAAAATTGAAGCAATCGAATTCCTCTTTCCGAGAGGAACGTCTGCCGATTTGTATTCTCCGTACAGAAAAACATTTTTTAATTTCTCAAGAACGATATTACACTGCGCCTTAAGTAACACTAAAAAAATCTTCAATCTCCAAAAAAACACAATTAATACAATACTGTCCTTTACTACATTCGAGAACTTTTAAGCCAACAATTAGTAAGTTCGTATCAGGCGAATGTTTCCATTTTTCCTGATTTCGCCAACGTACCTATATCAGACTTGTAGAAACGGTGCGCCGACAGCACACGAAAATAAACATTGGTTATCAGGAAATGTTAAACTTATCGAAGGAGATGGAGAGAGGCAAAAGGAAGTACCTTTTTTTTTTACGCGCGACAAGGAGTGAGTCAAGTAGATGCAACCAAGAGCAACTGTCGTCTTTACCCGATGGCCTCATTGGACGTCCCAGTGAGCGCGAGCTGTCCAATATTGAAATTAGTGTGGTATTACCAACCTGAGGAAATCAAAAGAATTACGCACTAGATGAGGAGAAAAATGTCCAAAAAACCCCCCATATTTCTGAAGAGAAGCAAAAGGAAGTACGAGACGCATCGTCGTATTTAAGGGCCCGGACGGATCCAGTCGGGCGTCGCGGAAGTGATCGAAACGTCGGCTCAGGATGGGAGAGGACGCGGGCCGATTACGGCGGCTATTTTTCACGCGAGCGTATCGCATCCCCGGCTCTTCGTAAACTCGGTAAACAGTATCGCGATACGAGTTCCATATTGTGCGCCTGCCGGTAAGTTCGTGCACGTGGGATAGGAGCCGGTGGAGTCGGCTCTCGCTGTACCGTCGTACACGTGTGTGTGTGTGTGTGTGTGTAGGCGCGCGAGATGGGGTGTGAGAAAGAATCTGGAGGGCAGGACGAGCGAGCGAGAACGTACAGCCGATCTCGGAGCATTAAAGTTAAGCCTGTATTTTATTGGACGCGCGTATAAATCAAAAGCTTCGGCTAGTCAAATATTGGAAGCTTTGCATGCGCCAATACGAGAGCCGGTGACGCTCAAAATGCAGATACCTGCCTGGCCTGCCTACATATCCTCGTGCACCTATACGATGGACTCGCTCCCTTCCACCTGCAGGGCACCATTCGAGCGTGCAACGTGCACGCGTGTGCGCCTCAGGGGACGAGACGCTCTTCTACCCTTTCACTCGCTCACGTAGACGGTGTGCATGCATCTACCGACGTGTATCCCGATGTTTATCGTGCCCGAATAAAATCGTGTTTGCTTGTTTTACGGATAATAATTAGCCCCGGCCGGGCAGTATTTGTGCGGCAAATAATG
This sequence comes from Tiphia femorata, assembly GCA_944319695.1. Lineage (NCBI taxonomy): Eukaryota > Metazoa > Arthropoda > Insecta > Hymenoptera > Tiphiidae > Tiphia > Tiphia femorata. The sequence continues at coordinate 20,540,774 of OX090900.1, read as the reverse complement.
TATTTTTATCTGGAGTGCTCGCGAACGTGGCCCGAGCGAGCGCTCGAATGCCTCGAATCCTGCACGCTCTAAATGGCCCGAACTACGTATCGCGCACCGTCCACGTCGCACCTTTCTTTTTGCACGCTTTTCGTAGAGCGTGGGTCCTTTTTTTTGGCGCGCCTACACGCTCCTGCGTAACCTCCTCTCGCGTGTCGCCGCCGACACGTGTAAAAGGTGCGAGGTGTGTGGTGAGTTCCGTGCACGATCAAAGCTGTGCACTTACGACAGCACAAGAGTTGCTTATGCAATCGTGCAAGCTTTGCGGACATTTGAACGTACGTTTATGTAACTCTTAAGTATCGACGCGTACTTCGTACGGCTTCGAAGCATTTTCCTATATTCTAAATATAAACGTACGTGGACAAGGGTTGAAATCGTAGGGCGCGCGCGACGGCGAATCGATGAGTTTTCTGGAAAATATAATGCGCCGATAATAACTATATTTCATCCATTAACATGGCGTACAAATTTGCATAAGCAGCAAAGTGTTTAAACAAAACGCCATGCGCGGAGGGAGAAGGGAGTGGGTCCAGGGAGACAAATTTGTCCTCGGTCAGCAGGCACTGAGATAAACGGCTTATTTTCAAAAACGATCGTATCGCAACGTATCGCGAAATGGACGAAAATTTAATGGATTCGTTAATCTCCGCCAACTTTTATTATCCTCCCAAAATGGATTAAAAGGATGCACAGATTAAAAGGTAGGAGGGAGGTGGGAGGAATGGCGAGGGAACGGAGAGAGACGAAATAAACGGAGAACGAGAGAGAGAAAGAGACGCATCGATGCATTGCTCGGAACGAAATACACTTTTAACAATTAAAACCGGCAAGGACTGATCGCGAATATTGAAAATAATTTATGGATTTAATAACGGATGACCGCGGTCGCGTCTTATCGGAATCGGCTGCCCGATGTCCAGTGATTTTCGATTAAGCGATTTTTCGCGAAACTGATTAGATTATCAGACGCGCGAACGTATTACCGTGCAGGACCTCGAGCTATGAAACCTCGACTTTGCGACTCGGAGCGCGTGAAATGTCACCGCGGTCGAGACTTTCGGATATCATCGTCGTGCTACCACGTATCCCATGTATGTATGCACGCGGCTTAATTTTGTAATTCTGGCGTAATACCGAGGACCGCCATTTCGTCAAGGGGTGGACGCTAAAAGCACGGGACTTAAAAAGGAACGAAGTATCCACCTCGTCTGCGAGGGAGGGTCCAAAATGGTTCTTGCAAAGCAAGGGAGGAGTGTCTAACTGGCGACGACAGCGAAGCGTTTTTTCTTGTTTCGAGTAAATAAGCCAAACCTGTGACATTAGCGAAGGAATCCTTAATGAGGACGAGCAAAAATTTTCCACGCGCACGCTCCCCTCGCGCAAAAAAAGAAGAATTCACGTGGACGAAGTTGCGGAAAATATTTCGTAACTATAACTACACATTAATAACTTTTGCTTTGGGATACAGTTCATGTTTTTCGACGTTCAGAAATCCTTGGCTTATAACTTCTTTCCCTTGCAAGTAATATCGCGCGAAGTGAAATTTTGTCGAACGCATTACGTCGAAACTCGACGGAGAGGCGACAACTATAAGCAGAACGAGTTGTGAATTTTCAGTATTATTCCATCCTTCGTAACAGAACCTGATCCCTTCCCTCCGGAAGGTACATAAAGATCGTAACCGCTGCTCTCGATAAAATCCAGCTAGGGAGTCAATCTATCGTGATACGAAGTAAGTCACCCGCGTACCGTTCATCTGGCTTCTTCCGGTCAAGACTTCCGGCCGACGAGAAGCCAATTCGGCGGTCGAACGGACGGGCACCGACGAAATAAATATTGCACGGAGGGGTAGAGTGAGGTACAGAATCCATAAGCGTTTATTGATTTTACTCGGCGCAACGAGCGGTGGCAGGTCTTTCCTAAAATATTTCTAATTAAATAGTCGGGAAATCAGGTCGAAATGAAGATTGATTTCTGTGCAAACAACCGGCTCTTCTCCCTCGCATCAATAATTCATCCGATTCAATCGAGCCCAACCGATCCGCTCTCCTTTTCCAATGGGGTCATTCGTTTTCTCCTTGCGTCCAGAAAATCGCGATACAGGGTACGCCGCGCGCCGTTCCTCCGTGCACGAGGCGGGGACGAAAATATTTCAAACTCGATCGAAACAAAAGGAGCATCCAATTGTCGGCAAGTCGCTTATCCGTTGGTCCAATTCGTTTCGCGATTACCATCATGCTCCCCGCCGTTTATCCGTTAGGAGCCACCGAGCGACGTCCTTGAGCGTGGCAGAGGGGAGGACGGATGGTGGAAGAAGGGGAAGTGGAAGAGGAGAGGAGACGGAGGATGGGGAAAACTCTAATGCCGGAAACGCCGATGGGCTTCTCTTTTCGGAAGTTACGCTCCTGGTTTCCAGCCAAGCGCAGCCTCTTAATAATACATCTCTCTTGAATCGCCGCCAAATCGATAATTTCGAATCCTCGCGGATAGTTCGGAAAAGATGCTGCTGCCATGTACGTGGGAAGCGGAGGGTGGTGGAGAGTACCGGCTGCCGTGTACTTACGGCACGGCATATAAAGTCATACAACGTGACCGGGGCACTCTCGGGCCCGCGTTATTACGAGGTTCGCCCAACGAGAATCGCGATACCTCCTCACGCCGCTAAAGGAACGAATTACGAGAGGAGGTGGAAAGGGCGTGCGGGAGGAAGTAAAGTATCGAGCGTGGCTGAAGCACGGATCTGGCGCGACTCGAGACGCCCGATAATCCTGCCAGTGAGTTCCACGATATTATGCGCCACGGGTGTGAAAGCGAGAATAATGAGAAGAGGGACGTCGCGAGATCGTAGTGAGCTACGGCGCCGACTTCGTGGCTATTCCCGAGTATCGAAGACACAATCGATAATTTCGCTGCATCCAGATATTTCATTCCCGTCGCATGCGCTTCCACCGATCCTCTTGGCATGTGCAAGAAGACGTCGCTATTACGGGCACCATCCTGCGGATCGGTAAGTACCCGATTCGAAAGACGATCCGAAAGTTTTCGAAACCGTTGTCGAAAGGTCCCGTGGACGAGGAGTTCGCTCCGTGCCACGAATGAATTTAAAGTATCTTCGGATGGGGAAGGGGCTGTCGGAGCGCAACGAGCTGAAGAATGACGAGGTAAATCGTGAAACTGAATTAGACGATAAAAATGAAAGATCGTGGAGGTGGAAGTGGGGAGACGATGATGGGGATGGTGAAATAGGTGGTGAGGGATGTCGAGCTAGAAGAGAGAAGAGAGGGAGCGGTCTGCGGGACGCAGACACCGGGAATATAACAGGAGAATCCTTTCTCTTTGTAATCGGACCTTACCCGGACGGAATGCAAATCGAAGGCGGCCTACGCAGTGCGGGGAAAGCGGAGCGCCCGCGGATCTCGTTTCGACAGAAACGCGGCCGGAATTCGGCGCAACGACGCTCGTGAAGGTGGTAGAGACACGGTGGTTGCGCGCACGTGTGCGCAAGGCGCGTGCGCTTGTCCGTGTATCGCACACTAAGAATTCGTCGAAAACGTCCTCGTCGTCGGTGCCACCAGTGCCGTCGACAAGAACGACTACGACTATTACCGCGCGTGCATACGTGCAACTCAGACAGTGCGCGCGTCCGCGCACGAAAACCCACACGTTCTGCCTATAAGAGCTCGCGAACGCACCTCGCGCATGTGCACCCACACGGACGCCGGAACGTTTCGTGATTTTCATTTCGCGCGTTACGTTGCTACGTGGAAGGCCCGAAGCGCGCGGTTTCTGCGGCACCACGCGCCCCTCCTATATCATCGTTTAAAATAATATTGCGTCCAGAGGGGCATTCGCCGCTCTCATATCCGCCGCGACAAATCACCCTGGTCCCCGGCACCTCTAGCGCCTACACCGACGGTGCCGCTGGTAACGCGGGATAACGGAGAAAAGGGATGTTGGGACGCGTGAGGCGAGGGTTCCGGGGGTGGTTATAGAGAGGAAAAGAGAGACAGATAAGCGGAGAAAATGGCCGGGACAGAGAAAAGGGGAGAAACAGCGAGGGACACGAGGAGAGGGAGAAAGAGGAAATGACGTGGGGGTTGTTAGTGGTGAGCGAAAGGCAAAGGGCGAAGGGTGAAGGGCGAGACTAACGTGAGCGTCGCGCGAACCTTCTCCGACGCCGTTATTTATACTCACGGGCTTATTGCTCGATTTGATTAATAATTCGGCGCCTCGCAAGCGGGAAAAGACTCGCGACGAAGAAACAAATGTCTACCCCGCGCGCCGCTCGAGTGCGGGATAAATAATCGTGCTGGCGGTTTAGCGCTGTACGCATGTGAAGGAGAGGAGGTGGAGCAGGGCACGCTCCAATCCCATCTTATTCGCGCTGCGTGCGTGCACTCTTTCTCATTCGTCGGGTTAAGAATTATAAGCGGGATGTCGATTGCACGCGGAGAGGATGCGGTACGATACGCGCGTTCGTAATGTCCAAAGCGGAAAGAGAGGGAGAAGGTACGATACGACTGTGACGGGTTTTACGGCCCGCCGTGTGGCGAAGAAAGAGTTACGGGATAAGAGAATTGCCTTCGTTGCATGTTCTCGTACATTGGTTTTCCTACGAAAAGAAAGGGATCATTTTAAAGGCGCTGTTACCATTTAATCTGACTGATCGAATTTTCGCCAGCCTCTAGTGCTCGGTGCGAGTGTTGGGTGAATGCGAGCCGCTAACTGCTATCTGCACGCTATTCGTGCAGGGCACTTTGTCAACTGATTGATACAGATTAATAGTATGCAATTAACAATAATATTAGCTCACAATATTGTAATCTTACACTGTAAGGAAAGAAATTTAGTTGCGTGGGAACAGTGACGATATTACGTGGCTCGTAGAACCGACAATAAAACGACTGCCTAATCCAAGAATTTACCTTTGTCTTTTATTAATACCATATATAACATTGCAAAATTCCATCCAATTTTGTTTTTTGCTAAGCTGGATGCACGGTCCTCTCTTTTTTTATTTCATTGGTTTATTAGATTCCTCTTCGTTAATAGTCAGTACAATATTTGCCAATTCAAGTTGTGAAACCTCTAATAGTATTTTATTGCTTTTAGTCGGATATTAAATTCCACACGTGTAATACTCCTCTATTAGAGAAGGCACGTAGCCTATCAATATTGCTCAATAAACCGTCTGTGTGCTTTTTTCTCGGCGAGTGCGTTCGTGACGAAACCGTGGACAAATGTGCATCGACATTTCGGCGCCAATCCGCGACGATGCACGACCGTGTCACACACGCCCGTCACGATATACCGTGAACGAGTACATGAAGCTTTTTGATCGTGTCCAATCCAAAGTCCGACTCATCTCGATATGGCGTAGCGTGAATCATCCTTTCTGGCGCACAATCAAAACCCTCGAATTAAAACAAGACATGATCCGCATCATCTGCATTTACTAAAGTCCACGTTCAACTCCCACCGAATCCTCGCTCCAGCTTCCTAGTTCGCGCCTTACGCGCCACCGATAGCCATGCTAAACCCGATCCCCCAAAATTTGCCGTGAAACCTCTAGAATCCGGAATCCCTCGCGAAATAACTTCTCCGTTATCGGAAGCAACGCGGCGCACCGCGAGGCACCGTGGCGCGTATAGGCCAGGACCGTTAAAAACAACTATCGCTAGCGCCGCAACAATGTAATGATAATGAAGCAATTTCTGTATCAACACATTTCGGGTAATGATCGCGTTACGCCCGGGCCACTCGTTGCGGACAGAACATAAGTAGAAACAAATGGTGGAAGGGGGTGAGTTTGAAGGGCGAAGGGTGGGGAGTGTGGAACCGTCGACGTCGGTAAACGCGAAACTTTTGTCCTCGATCGAGCCATTTCTGGGCTCGAGCACCAGCCGACTACTTACCTGCTACCACTGCGGGGCCTGCGACTCCTCGACCGCACTGACTTCTTTTACTGCGTTTAATCTAAATCTAACTAAGCTCCCGGCGAACGTTCGCAGAATCGTTTCGAACCCTCCTCTTCCTCTTCCACCTCTTCGTCTCTCCTTCTGTCGCGCGTTAACGCGGGGCCGCAACTGCAGGTAGAACGTCTAGGGCCGATATAGGTGGGCTATCGCCCTATACCCGCGCCTGTCGCAATAACGAGGCTCGAACTAAATGGCAAAAGCGTATCAGATGAGGTACCGCCCGGTTTAACCGTCAACGATTTCCGCGAGTTTCTCGTTTCGCATTAAAGATGAAGCGGGCCGATTAGCACCGCGTATTATTGCCCGCCTGTTTCGCGGTTATTAATGCCCCTCGGATCCCTTCTCACTCTACTCTTTCGCACGCGCTCTACTCGTCCCGATGAACATCTGCGTATACCGTGGAACGAGACGCGCGTAATTCGAGAGAAATGCGAAGCTGATGATTGTTGCGGAGAAGTTTTTGACACAGACGACTTTATTTTGTTCTAAGTCAGTTCTAAGACGTAGGTCTGTTGGATTTTAGAGTACGGATCGAGCCTAGTTTCACGGACCAGTTAAATTAATGAATTTTAATTAAATCAGGAAGGGATATATTGTGAGGAGTGTAAAATTTGAGCGGAATCTGTACCGTTTTGTGATACAAATTTGACAGTTTGATAAAGGACGGATCGAACACGAAACGATGTAACGGAAACAATGTTTGTAAATCGTTTACCATGGCAAATATGAATATTGAAACGAATACTGTAAAAATGATTGGATTTACGTTTACACCCCTCGTAGGAACACAAGCATACCGAGAATGGTGTGGATCTCATTTTCGATAATAGCCACGAGGACGAGAAGATCATCGAGCGGGAGACGAGCAAGAAGCGAAGAAGCGGGAGTAGGAGAAAACGAGAAAATGAGAACGACGAGAAGATCGATGCGACGAGGCGGCCGCGAGTTCGCGACGACGCGCGACGCGACGCGACGCCCGACGGAAATCAGAAAAGGATATACACTGTCGTTCCTGAATACAATGTAAATTACAGAAGTTGCAATCTATCTGCGGCTGATATCGCATCACGATAGCCACCTCGACGGGGTCATTAATTATAAATACGACAACCTCTTTGTACAAGACGTTCAAGCTGGTAGTATCTGATATCTTTCTTCTGGAAGTCTCCACGCTCGCCTGCACGTCCTGTATTCCTTAAGGTTAAAGAACACATTAGGAATGCATGGAAATGCATAGAAATGAACTTTCGATTCTTATCGCGCCCTTCCCTTTCACGGAGAGGAATAATGATCCAATCGGGCGGAGTACGTATACACAGGGATCAGTATAATTTTCTAATTTCGTGCACTCGTCGATGTCGTTCCTGATGTTAAAGTGGCCAATCGAAATTGAAAATACATGCAAAAGTGTGAAACTCCAATATCAGCGATAAACATCGTTTAACGTGGTTAAACGAACGTGGTGTAAATTGCCGGTACATTAATTAACATTGGCTTGCATAGATTCAAGAGAATTTAGCATATCCCACAATAGCAATTTATCAAATTAAAATTGGCACATTCACGGAGTATACAAACAGTCCCTTCCTCCGTAAATAGAATTAGTCTTAAAGACAAATAAAATGGAATATGAGCGCGCGTTTGAAAACTGCGCTTTGAATTTGAAATGTATTTACAGAAATGTTCAAAATATAGGTCGTGTATACGTAGCAGAACGATGTAATAATATTACGTTACGACAATAAATTATTTATAGACGTTCAGAAATATCGAGGTAGCGCGCGTGTAAACAAAATTGAAGAAAATCAATGCAAATTTTCGATTACGAGCAATCAATATTGAATATTTATTTCCACAAGCTACCTAAATGTGAAGGTAAACAACCATAGCTCCCTGAAAATTCCTATACGTGTGGAGAGACTCGAATAAAATACAAATATCCTTTTACGATATCATCGGATTGGACGAATGGAGAAGCTAAGCTATCCTTGCCCATTCTCACCCTGTCGCTAAATGTTCCATATTGTAAGGTGTAACCAAATTTAAAATAAATCTAAAAGGGTCTTTACAACAATCTTTATTGTATGCGCGTTCTTGCAAGACTGATAATGAGCTCGTTGGTTAAACATTTGTCTCTGTTCTCGATCGTTCGAGATCTTCGTTCGTGTAGCGCGTCTTCTAGAAAAGTCCTCCAATATGGACAAAGAACTGTAGCTAAAGGGCACGAACCATACAATAGGACGAACGACAGAGAATCTGAAAAGTCGATCGATTCCGCTTCAATAATTCAGCGACACTTGAAACGTCACCTAATTATTTCGACAAATTATCGACAGGATTAAGTCAATTATTCGTCGCGCCTGATTAGTACGTGAAATTGGAATTACATGGTTCACTCCCAGGACAGATTCCTCTCACTCTCCAGTCAACCTATCCTCTCGAAATTTCTATATCTCTTTCTATCTTCCTCTTGTACAGTCTCTCCGCATGTACCAGTGATATTCTCGTCTCTTCCCTCGCTCCTTCTTCCACCGTGTCGTGCTTTCGTCCATTCATGCCTTTATGTCTCCCCATAACATCTACGTTTCTCTCCTCCCAACCTATCTCTCTTCCTCTCTTCTACGTCTCGTTCGCCTCTACCCATTCCTCTCGTCCCTCGCTCCTCTCTTTTCTGCTCACATTCTCGCCGGTTATAACCATTTCACTCGGGCACTCGCTCGCCATAAATACGAGATGAATGCATTGTAATATCGTCGATGTCACACGAGGGGGTAGGTATCATATATTAGTCTCGACGCTGGACGTGTTAATTAATTAAATATCTCCGATAATCATTGCGAGCCGGCTGGCTGCAGGACGGTCCACAGGCGCGCGCGCGCGTGCTCGTGCTTTTGTTTGTCACCACTAAATTATCCCCTTGCGTTGTTAACATGGCATTAACATTAATGAGTTTATTGTTAAAACTCGCATGCATTTCGATTAGTCTGACAATCGAATTAGTCATCATTAGCGAGTACACGCGTCTCGTTGCAATCGTTTCATTCCCTATCGATACCGTAGCCCCGCATCCTCGTTTCTCTTCTCCTCTTGTTCTCTATATCCCGTTCTCTCACTCTCTCTTTCTCTCGTTTCCGCTCAACAACCTTTTTTTATTTGCCCATCGAGCTCTTACATTCGCGAGTTCGATTCGCTCGACCCCGCGCGGCAAATCGTGACGTAGAGGAGAGCGGCGCGCACGTCGAATCAAAAATAATGATCCGCGCACGGTCAATTAAATAAAGTTCACAATTCGGAATCTATTACACGGGGGAACGTGGCGAACAGTTTGCAGCTATTCCGCGCGGAACCAGTATCGACGACACGATCGATTAACCGAACGAAAGGGATATTTATACACGAGCGAGGTAACCTATCGAGATCCGCGGCGTTCATATTTTTCCACTAGCAAACTGTACCACGTTTCCAAGTTCCGCGCGACATTCAGTGCAATAACAATGGATTCGCGAAGTGCATAAGGTACGCGAATGGATTGTTATGGTTAATCCTCGCGTAACCGAGTTCCCGGGAGCGCGCCGCTCTCTTGAAAATCCAAAAGCGGCCTGTGCGCGCAGAGTGTTTTATTTATCGGCTACTATAATTCGCCGAGTAGTACGTCTCCCCGTCGTTCGTAGTAAACTATGTAGTTACACCATAAATAATATAGCCTCGGTGCCCGTTCGTCGCGCGGGGGTTCACGAAAGAGGAGTCGCGGGAGGGACTGATATACCTGGATTTCCTTGAATTGATACATTCGTCATGCGCATAAGAAGACAAATGTCTGAGAAATTGATGCGCGCTTCGTGCCGCGCTTCCTCGATTTCGCTTCTCTCGTAAATAAACGATACATCCCTCATCGATAGTCGGGTCGACTCCTTCGTGTCGCGCAACTGACGAAACACATTTTTTCGAAGACGCGCGTAATCACTCGCGATGCGAGGCGCGAGAACGAATACACAGCTCGTAATAAATTCCTCTGTAATTCCACAAGCAATTGATTACCTCGCTTCGATAGAATTAAACCGTACGCGACATTTTTTATAGCCTTCTCCCCATCAAATGTCATTTTCCCTTGATAATAATTATCCTCGAATCGAACTCTCGCGAAGGTGTAGCACGTAAATTCTGATGTACCAGCTGGACGGATCTTCCAGCAGCTCGAATGGATATTGACATCTCGGGAAACGTACGGGCTGCTCGAGCGCATAAGTCACCCCGTGTGTCGCGACAAAGCTAATAGATGCAACCTCCTTGCGGTCACGTCATTCGAAAATTAATTACAGCAGGTCCGAGCGGGACCTCGTAAAGAACAAGGACTGAATAATTAACGTAACCGTTGTATCGCGCGCCGTGCTAATTATAGGCCCCTCCTTTTCTATTCGCCCGTATTAGCATATTCGTTAATTATCGAACCCACGTTGCCATAGGCTCTTCCTGTACATACTTGTACACGGACCTTCTAACTCCTTCCCCGTTACCCTCTTCCTCTTCCACCCGCCGTTTGCGTGAGAAAAATATTCGCGCGAACTGTGCGTGCCACGGATCGTACGAATATGTACATGTAGGAGGTTATAACCCCAGCACAAGATGGCGAGACGGGACTCACCCCCTTCGGCGATGTCGTTTTGCCACACACCTTTGACAGCACCACCGGCCAGTGTACACAAGATCACGAAGTTCTGCTCCAATTAAAACCCATTACCCCGATTCTACACTGTGAGAAAAAAATGATTGGGTTTACTATAATCTCGCTATATTTTACCGTTAGATTTGGCGTCAAACATACTTTTATAGTTCACTTAACCACACAAAATATAGTAGAAGGAACGATTTATACAAATGGTTATATTATTAACTATTATCTTTGCTCTTGTTACCGTATGTATAGTAAAATCTGCTATGTGGATATAGTTAGTTCTATCACTATGTATGAAATATTCTGGTAATATCAACTATATAAAATAGTTACTTTTCTTACCATTATATATTTTCAGCCGTACTACATTTTTAATTGAAATAACCATAATTTTTGGTAAAAGAACAATATAGTTGGTTATATTATGCCTCTGTTGTAATTATTACCGACATTATGCTAACATTTACCATAAACTATAATGGTGTTACTATGGCATTATAGTTAGATATATCGTATACTTTTCTCTCGGTGTGCCAAAGGAACGTTCGACTTTTCAATCGAAAGGCCGTCATAACATTTTTTTCAAGGCAATCCTACGTCCAAGGCAATGGAATCTTTGCGGTGGAGGAAGTCCCGATCAATTTAATTTCGCTCGATTCCTTCTACGCATTGCCACCCTACAGCTGCTCACTCTCTTGCTGTCTTGTTCTCGGAACGGATCCATCATCCCCTCTGTCGTCGTCACGTCGGCGACTACCGTCTACGACGATTGATTCGATCGTTGTCGGGTAATGCCGGGCTTCTCTCGTCGCTCGTATGAAGACGCAAGCTTCACGGGGGGTGCGGCATAATGCCGGATTTACGCGTACTCGGACGTTTATCGTGCCGTGTCGACTGGCGCACGCAAACCCTACGTTACGCCTTCCGCTTGTATTCGCTCGCCGTGGAAATACTGTGACGGGAAGTCTTGTAATACTCCTCGATCGGGCGGGCTCGCTCGCTCGATTCTCTTCACCTTTTCCGCGAACTTTCCGTAGTTCTGTTTTCCAGACTGCCACAGGTTGCAGGGAAACGCACGAAAACTCGAGACACGGAATAACCTCCATTTAATTCACTCGAACATCGTGCCTGCGATATTAAGGAAACATCGAAGAATTCTAGTTGCTCACCGGGTCTAGCAAATCTCCTCGCTCATTCTCCCAATTAACCAACCTCGTTGATACTATGAAATATTTTTCTCGTTCGCGTGTCCCCGACATTCGTCGTATTTGCAAGTATCGCCTGTAAACTAGAACTGCCTTCTCCACTCGCAAACCTATCATAAAACAGAACGTTTAACCGTCCAGTTCGGAACAGTGGAAAGAGTCGGGGGGCGGGAGGGGCAAATCTCAGCACCGAACTCTAAAGCTGAGCTCGAAACTTCAGTGGCTTCGTATTACTCAGGTCCCCGTGCGCATTTCCTTAAAGCGATATTTATGATTGTCACGAAACGACTGGCGGAGGAAACGTTGCGCGCTACTAAGCCTCGCGGGGCAATAGTTACACCGGTAGTTCACAGATAAATGAGCAATAACGGCGGCGGGCCGAGGTAATGGTCCCGTTTAACGCCTTACGTTCGTTCGTTCGTCCAAGTATCGTTTCTTCGGAATTAACGGCAGCCGCCGGCTAACTTGAGTATACCGACGTCGGCCGCCCCTTGTCCCAACCTCCCACAACCACTATAGAAACCCTCTCTCGGTACAGTCTTGCTGCACGAAAGCGAAACATAGAGTTCAGCCACGAAACAGTTTTTCCATTCCTCTATGCCGTACGGCTGTCGTACCGCTCGTTACGTCTAACTCCCGTCGGACTCGTTATAATTATAACGGTTAACGCGCGCGGTAAACTTTTATTAGATCGCGAATAAGCATAAATTACGCCGTGGAAGAAAAGATGGGAGGAGAGTAGGAAACGAAATTACACGATCGATTTTTCTAACGTCGTAAAGGGCTCGTGCACATGGCGAAGGTCCGTGTCGGTATAGCGAAGGGTGGGCTACTAGCGCGCGCTAGTTCCTTCGGTCCCTTACATTGAGAGGTATCGTGGTCGGCTAATCTCGAAATTTTACACGTACTGCCGGCGTCCTATCACCGTAAAGATTTTCGTCGTCCTTACAATAAGGCCGCGATAATTGCCCGGGCGAAAGAGCCCCGAAGGAGATCGGCTGGGGTAATCGCGATTGTTACCGTTCCCTTTAATGCGCCGGGAGAGCCTGTCGTGAATATCGCTCGAGATAACACGTGACATATTCAAGCTACTTGCGTGGTTTCTCCGCTTGGTATGGATTTTTTCCTTCGCACGGTGAATATCAAGAGCCTCCGAGGACACGGCTCTACCGAACACTCGTCATCCAAAACGGAAGGCGCCGATGAACTGGTACGATAGACTCTATCGAGGAAATACGCAATCACGGACGAGGAACCACCGAGTGAGGATGAATGACGTGGAAGGAGAGGATAACAAGAGGAGAGAGAGGAGAGGAAAGATTCCCTCCTGGGCCGCGTTCCAAAGTGTTCCGAAGCTGTCTAAAAATAGCCTCACGAGAAAATAGAGGAGCAAGCACGGGGGGGTGGTGTATTGTGTCACGACGAGCCTATGGACAATAGTTTCACGGTACCTTCACCGATAAATGAGCAATAATGGTGGCGGGTTGGGTAATGGTTCCGTTTAACGCCCTCCGTTCGTTCATCCGGGCACTACCGCCACCGAGGCTTTGGAACTGGCTCGCGCGCGATCGCATCTTCGTCGTGGTGGTGGTGGTGGTGACGGTGATGGTGATGGTCGTGATGGTGGCTGATGACGGTGGTGGTGTGTGTGTGTGTGTGTGTCGTTCACGACACCGCGCCTGTCCATGCCCCCGTGAGCTTTATGTACCGAGGCCTCGCCACGAGGGTGGAGTAGTTTCCTTCGTGCCTACACGTAGCGCTACTTACCCCCTGACGATCGAAGCGCGATACAGCCCTAAGAAAACGGGGAGAAAAAAAATTTCCAAGTTAGAGACCTCTCGCGATCGATCTCTCGCCGCAACTCTCCGCCTCTTTTTCCACGGATCCTTCCCCGATGCGAAATATTTTCCCGTCCCGTTTTCCATTTTCTTTCTCTTTTTTTTTTAATTTTAGTCTCTGAAAGTTGCCGTGATTGCGCCCACGGACTTTTCCAGTTTGCTCACCCAGTTCTTCGTATAATTTCTAACGAGCGCGCGCTGTCTCCTTCGTTCCACGCTACGAGCGATATCGATTCGACGCAGGAGCGTACTGCGTAGTAATTTTGCACGACGGATCGCTTCCTCTTGGTAATTTTATCTCGCGTTGCGGAAGCAACGAGGCAAGAACGAAGGGAAATAGAATTTTTTGAGGATACCCGGCGTTGTGTGGGTTAATGCGTTCCATCCCCTTGTTGCATAAGCACGTTCGACTATTAGTATTCCGGCTTGATAAGTACCGGAACGCTCTCTTCGCGGAGGTGTCCCCAAGGGTGCAACTTCCTGCAACCCTCCTCCATCTCCACCTCCTCCCTCGCCGTTACTTTTGCATCTTGATACTCCGCTTTAGCGGCGCATCATAAACTTCTTGCCAGACTCTTACAAATGGGAGTGAGAAATGAGCAATCCTGCTCGACCCCGCCTGAAACTGGGGTGGATCAAATGTTTTGCCCGTTCGCTCGCTCAGGGCACGTCAAGCGCGGAGTGGATTCGTTCTCCTCTTTCTTTCTCCGCCCCGGGCTTATCCCCGTTTACCACCCCTCTCGCTCACCTCTTGTTTGCGTCATCCGGCCTGGAAACGCATCGGGATTCAAAAACTAATTGCGGAACGTTGCGGCATGCATTTCGACGAAAATCGTATTTAAAGATTCATCCCCCGAAAGCCAAAGAGCGGCTCATACATATTTATACTTTCATCCGACGTCATTCATTACCTTTTAATACTCTTTTGTTTTCGACCACGGTTACATTGTATCGCGGCATTTACAGACATCCATAAACAATGCGCCATTTATCCACCGACACCGGCAGCATTATTTCGAGAATCTACGCGAACGATATCTAATTTGCAAAAAGTGCCACGCTCGATGCTACGAGGCACGACTTTGTAATATCGACGGGCCGCGGCGGAGAGCGCTGATTCCCATTAAAAATTCGCTCGCCACCGAGGCTCTCCCCGTGGATACGTCCGCGGGGATGTCCAATGAAGGAAATTACGAGAATTATTAAGGGCGGCGTATTTTCCCGCGGCCGTTAACAAAGCGCCGTAGCGCCGAAAATATAAAATTCATAGAGAACGAGAGGGAACGAGGAACGTGGACGAAGGGGGCGCGAAACGAACCGGAGAGAGAGAGATAGGAGAACGGGTACATCCGCGGGACTGTTTTCGCTGGCGCATATTTTTATTCTTTAAAACGTATTAAAGCAGGTTAAAAATGGAACTACCTCGGCGTAGCTCGCGCAACACCGCAACGGCGCGGTATCCATGAAAAGCACACCCCACCCGGCCTTACCCAGTTGGTCCTGTTCTAATAGCGCATCTACGTGCGCGCCAGTTTAGCACCAAGCCATAAACTTTTTGTCGTTGTCTGCGAAACGGCAATGAGAAACGAGCGAAGCTGTCGGGCCACGCTAAAACGGTAGATTAAACGCTCGGTTTTCGTGATCGATTAGTTTCCCCGCTTTGTCCCCGAGTCGCGCAATCGGCTCTACAATCTCCTGTATCTCGATGTAAATGTCAAGGCGTTTCGAGGGCTCGCCCCAAACGAAGCATTTTCTGCCGGGCGCGGACGCGAGCAATCTAAAGTTTTACATTTCGAAATAAAGTTGCCAGCACGGTGGGTCATTACGCGTCAAGTGAGGATTTCTCCGTGAACATTAATTTGTTGACGAGAGAGATCCGTTCACCTTTCTCCGCGGAAAGTGTTTCTTTTCAACGTGGGATGAAATTGAAGCGCGTTAAATGAACGACCTGAATGTTACCCTTCAAGAACATCAGGGAAAAACTCGAGCCCCGAATGTAACGACTGAAAGGGACTAGTCGCCGAAGTACTGCGATAATACGTTCATACCTCCGTGCAAATCACATTAATTTGTTTTTATTGACGAAGACTACGTACTTAATCCGTTTGTCGTTCCTCGCGTCTACGATAATACGAAGAACGCGCGAATTTCCACGAATAAACCTTACAATTTAATAAAAAATCAATTTCAGCTTCGCGTTTCGCTAATGCTGCGAGAACGTATGTCACTCGAGCGATATCATCGATCGTGAACTTATCTGAATCCTTCATCCGGCACGCTCTAAGCGATCACCTCGAAATCTACCGAGCAAATTTTCCCTCTGGAAGAGCTCGTCCGCCAATAAAACACATTATTCGGTCGATAGTATTCCGGCCCGATAACTGGTGGTAGCGTTTACCTTCGGCCACGGATTGTCGAGTCCTCGAGCCGATAATAATAATTATCGATAGCGCGTCGAGCGTACCCCGTCGAGTGTTAGCTGGGCCACGGACCGAGGGGTGGAAGAGTAATTGGGTAAAAAAAAAAGAGGAAAAAAAAAATTAATGGAGGAACGAGAGGCGCGACGGGGCGCTACCGCTCTCTCCATTCGACCGAGGTGCGAAAGCGCTTGAATATGCTCAAGTGACGTAGGCTACGTTTCCAGAGTCCAGTTTCCCTTTGTGCAGATCGATCAACAGTTTCGCACTCCCCGACGATGGTGGGGGATGGTGGTGGTTCGGACCGCGATTCAGTCCGACACGTCCAATGGAATTTCGCAAATTTTTCCTTTTCCCTATTTAACTCCCACCACCTGCCGGGGGCGATCCCTTTGAAACGCTTTCGCGGCCGATATTAAAATTTTCGCCAATCGTCGTTAGAATCGAAAACGCGAAATCGATTACGCGAGCCAGCCTGGCGAGCAGACGGATTAAAGGAAAATTGTTTCCGTTCGTCGGACGTCGCGTCACGTCGCGTCCCTATGTCCCGTTCTTGCCGGACGTTTTTTTTTTGGCCATTTTTCCCCGGGATACCTTTCGATTGAGCTCTTTGCGCCCGCTTGCGATCTAACGGACAGACGGACACGAGCCGGCGCGTTAAAAACAATGCGTCCGCAAAATCTGTCGGGTGTAATTCGACGTCCCCACCTCCCGTAGCATCGCGTTTCGATCCTCCGTGATACGTGTGGTCTTCCTTTTTTTTTCTATACCAGTACCGTTACACGGCCGGTATTATTTTCACAGCGGATACTTTTCGGCCTCTGTGAAACGCGATCGGGAGAAATCTGCAAAAGCTGCGATTAATGCTGGAATCGTTCGTGGGACCGTCCAGGAGCGTAAAATGTTTCTTACTATTCCCATGGACGTCGGTGGACGTGACGTCAAATTCTCTTCGCTCTCAGAGATGTCGCCAGCACGGATATGGGAACAGTCGACGAAACAGTCGCCCATGCGACGTCATCGCTCCGTCGATATTTAATATTTATCGCCAAATCGTAAATAACGTTCGAGTAACATTCGTCCGTGTCGCGTTTACCTGGCTGATCGAGAATCGACGAGTGATATCGGGTCGCGCGAAAAAGGGGATACAGTTTGCCGCGACTGTATAGGAATATATTGCATTAAAGGCTGTAAACAGTTCGCCGCGCACTACGTGTAGGTATATATTGCATTAAAAGCTGTAAACAGTGATACTCGTGCCACTCGCGTATAAAAGCGATGCAATTTTGCGGATGACGTATCTCGGTTGCGCTGATATTTAATACCGATTATTTGCAACGAACGGTCATATCGTTCTCTCCTTTCTGTCCTACCGCGACGAATCGCAGGAGGCATTTATGGTACATATATGTTTGGAGCGCGTGACACGCTCTATCGGCATCGACGTGGCTCTTTCACGACGATTCGCAAAACCGCACGGTAGCGGACAATAAACCGGAGCATGACGCGGCGATGAATTAAACTTTCTTATTCGTAACCACAGCCTCTCCTGGTTTCGCCTCGTTCCACCGCCCCCTTCTCTCTCCATGGTAACTGAATTACGTTCCGCGGCAATAAACGGGATTGCAATTTCCCGCACAATTACAGTTTTTATATTATTCATATTCATTAAGAAGGCCGCGCTGGTACATCGAGGGGTGGTATGGAGTTCACAATAGAGAATAAGAGGTAAAGAGGGTTCGCCCGACAATGGACCCGCGGTAGGATTCCCAGATCTGAATTTGGAATTCCCAGCGTCCCGAAGTACCCGCCTTCGTTCTACCGTGAAATAAGTCTGGGACCTCGGAGCCCTCTCTCCGAAGCTGACTATTTGCACTTAGCAACTAGTGGCGTGGCACCTAGGTGCTCTCAACTAAAATACTACTTTCCGTCGACTGCCTTTTCCACGCTAAAGTAATGCATACATTTAAAACTTAAATCTCTCGTGCGGGACGGGCAATCGTTTAGCGGTACGTAATACGTAAACAGGATGTCGCCCCCTCTTTTTTCCCGTTTCGAGATACTCGAGATATCTGCGACGGGATGACAACGAGATACGCGATCGCGTCCCGAAATTTCCTAAACCAAATATTTCGCCGAAACGGATATAACCACGGATGAAACGGAGCTCAATTAAAAAAACTTGATACCGGAAATTTTTATCCTTTGGATCCATTTAGTGTGCTGCCTACGCAACGAGAAGAGGAATATAACTGGCGTGTCGAAAAATCCAATGCTCCCTGAAGTAATGGAATATCTCCAATTTTAAATATTACCTTCGACGAGATCCAGGCTCGAATCATTCGTCTTTGTGAGAAATGATCGAAATAATCGGGACTTTAACGACGATCCGAACGATTTCACTCTACGCGTTTTCTCGTCGCGCGAGTACGGTGAGCTCTTCTGTTTACAAGATGAGCGTCGCTGGTTGTAAATCATATAGTAGGATGGGTGGCGCGACCGCTTGCGAGGGATGAGTTGAACGTAGGAGCCGGGGATCGGCAAGAAGAGGAATGTTCGCGAGGTAGGCGAGGGCAGAGGGCAGAAGCGAGCAAGTCTGTTGGGAAATAAGGAGGCAAAGTTAAGCCACCCCTCCTGCCCCGTCTCTCGTTGTACCTTGCTCTCGGCAAATAGCTATGTAACCCTACCGTATCCCGTCCCTATAGCGCCGACATTACACCCTCCGGTTCCTCGCAACGTGACGAAGCCACCCCTTGGAGCCACATAGCCAGCATAGTTTATCTA
Source organism: Tiphia femorata (assembly GCA_944319695.1). Classification (NCBI taxonomy): domain Eukaryota; kingdom Metazoa; phylum Arthropoda; class Insecta; order Hymenoptera; family Tiphiidae; genus Tiphia; species Tiphia femorata. The sequence goes on along the minus strand of OX090900.1, from coordinate 20,521,838 downwards.
TCCTCTCTGCGCGGTCACCGTTCTCCCCTATCGCCTTTCCATTTATTTTCAAAAGCACCGGGATTCTTAATTTTAATCGGCCGCTTGCGTTTCATCGACGCGGGCTACAAATCGCGAAAGCGAAAATTCGAAACGAGATTAACAAATACACCGCGCGTGCATGTGTATCGCGCACTCGCCGAAATGTTTCCCTTTAATTAACATCCGGCCCCCCATTACGATGAGATACTCAAATGGTATCGCCGTATTTTCAAAGATAACACCGAAATCCATTTCATTTGTTTCGTAAGTACCCAACCCCCTCTCTCGGCGGCGCGGTTAGGCATCTATACGCGTAGCGTATTTCTGCTTGCGCAAACAAAGGCAAAGATAACCGGTTAACCATCTTCCGTAATGCGTCGGGAGGGTAGTGGACGGAAGATAGAGGGTGGAGGTGGAGCGAGGGGTGCGGTCGACCCACAAACAGGGTCGATTTAGTTCTAATAATGTGCCCGCCCCCTCGCCGAGCATCGGCTTTTCTAATAACTTTCACGCACGCTCGCGGACACCCTTGTGGTGGTGGCGGTCGACCTATCCGGGGGCCTCTAAACACTCGCATCCGAGATTTATCTCGCTCATATCTGCTACCCTATGAGAACGGTTCTCCCCCTCCCGTAACGGGGGCCGTTAAAGTGGCGTACGTGTTTCTCTCGGGTATCGCGACAGCAGCCGAAATTTTCTCGCCTACGTGGCTCGCCCCATGGGTTTTCTATGCTCGTGATTCGTCCTAACGAAAAACTGTAGATCCCTTCGAACGCGAAGGGAATTCGTGCGAGAGATTGTCGCGTCTGGAAAAAAAAATCAACGCAACTAGCCGAGCGCAATTTCCAATACGGCTTTCGTCCCGACTGTAAAATTATGCGAGTAATCTCCTATCGTCCGCTTCTCATTCCAACGTTGTTCCTTGCGAGCGGAGAAAGGTATATCGTACATATCGATCGAGCGACCGAAACGATACAGAAGTCGGAGCGATTTTAATTCTATGTATCTCTAATCTTGCCATCGAGAATCGCGATCAACGGTGTAACGGGTTTTATGAATATTTAGGCGACGCGATGCGATAAGGACTGCCACGGGGATCGTTAGGAATCGCGGAATGGAGATCATTGATTGTAAAAGAAATACAGCATCTGGTGGACGATAAAAATGTTAATTCCTTCGCTCCGCCCAACTACGTATGAAATATATCCATCGCGGCACGTTAACCAACCCATTCTTAAACTCGTAAATTCGCGGCTGTTCCGATATCGGAAATGACATCTCCAAAATGATTTTCTCCCTCACGAACGATCGTGTCGCGGCACGTTAAACTGTTCGCGATATTTACACGGAAGCTATTTTTACGTTCACTTCGGAATATTCGAAGTACACTCTGAATACCGCTCTTTCTATCATCCGCAGAACAATTTTCACCATTCCTTCGCAGTCCGCGCACTCAGCGTCTCCTTCCACGAAGCATCCTAGCGCCTACTTCGGGGAGAAAGAAAAAATTAAACCCAGCCCGTCTCGACCGCCATTCCCTTGATTGCATTCGTTGCGAAGGAGTCTACCGAAGATCGAGGATCCGAGCCTCACCTTCGAGACTGCACGGGGCTTGGGCGCGCGTATGGAACTCGCCGGGACGATTGACGATCTTCCTCGCCTCGGCAAAGTGAATATTTGCATGTTAATGCGATTACGGTAGACGTTCGTGGAGGGAGGCCGCGGAGAAGGAAGAGGAGTTGAAAGAGCCGAGGAGTCACCAATAGACACAATGAGAAGAGGGACAGAGAGAGAGAGAGAGAGAGAGAGAGAGAGAGAGAGAGAGAGAGAGAGAAGGGGGATGGAAGCGAAAGTGAAGATGCAGGCTCGGGGGAGAAGCGGAGACGAAGTGACACGGAGGTAGCTGGAGACCAAGGGAGAACGAGAAAGATAGAGAGAGAGAGAGAGAGAGAGAAAGTGTAGAAACGGGGACGCGAAGAGAATTCTGCTGAGAGAGGGTCGAGGAAAATGAATCACATCATTATGAATAATAATACGCCCTGTCCGTGGTGTTCTCTCTGTCTGGTTATTAATAGTAATGACTTAGCGGGGGTTTTTGCCAAGAATGGTGGGGAGGGTTGTGTCGCGTGAAACACGCACTACTCACCGCCCTGCCTCGACTGGCTCCCTGGTTGCCCACAGACCCGCCGCCGACCGAACGTCACCCCGCCCTTGCTATTCCTACAGGCCCGTGTTAGCGCGAGCGAGCGCCGACACACGAGCGCGGAATCGCGTGTCCGTGTCGCGCACACGTGCACGTTCCGCGAGCCGCACGTACACGCCCGGGAAAACACGTTTAAACTCGTACGAATCCATCTAGCGTCTCTTTCACCGTCCGACTTCTGTCACGCGTACCGTTGCCTCGCCTCCATCCCTTCCAACCCGCCGTTAACACCGCTGCAGAAAACGTGTAAAATATTTCGCGGGGGTCTGGATTTTACGGGCTGTCGTCGTCGTGTCGCCAGGGCCTGTACATTGACTCTGATTGTTATGCGGCGTTGACTCCGTGTATCGCGTTATATGAGAATAGTAAAAATGACGTGGACAGGTGGTGCCCAATCGTTACAAACGACGCGCCTAGGAGCGGCTGAACGAACGGATTTTCTTTGCGCGAAATAAAGCGTCGCGATTATGCGTGTACATTCATTATCGCGGGAAGGCGCGAGCGTGGATTGAAACGATAATTTCATCAATGCTCTTACCGTTGTGATGTTTATCTTATCAGCAGGATCAGTTTTGAAGATACTTTTGTATTACTTTTGCTCTTTTACTATTGGATGGTGCCAGAGATATGTAGTTTTTGAACATTCGCTTGTTCATTTAAAATTGAACTGATGCGAGTAGTTGAATTTACAAAATATTACTTTAGGCCGCTTACGTTATTAAAGGAAAGCACCTATTTTCGATAACTTGTGAGGTGGATTAAGGTGTAATTACGTGGGAAGATTAAACGCGACGATGCTCTTAAAACGACGTGTGCGTAAACACAAATGAGGATAAAGCGAGATGGTCCAAAACTCGAGGAGAAAATGAAGAGAGTGTAATTAATACGTATACCAGGATGAGTTATCGCATTGTACGTTTCAGCGATCGTCGAGTATTTCGCCATTGTGTTCACGAAACCGTATTGAGAACAAAGTTTATAGTGGATCGGGCTCCTATCGTCATACCCTCTACGTTGGTGGGTACGTTAACGAAGGCATTCCATTGTTTTACAGTGGAATCAATCGATCCCCATTAGAGGCCGGTGTAACGCAGTAAACCGATTGTTTCGAGCAAACACCCTACCCCGTACGCGCCTCGAAGTGAATGATCTGAAGTGCTTTTCGGTACATTACGGTGGTTTCCCTTTGCGGAATCTCAAGCGTATGCGCGGCGACATGGCATGAAGTTGGAGTGGAGCAGTTAGGGGCGTAATAGTTTCCCGGTGTCCGATTATCAAAGGCTTGTAAGCCGATCCACACGAACCACCATCGTGGATCCGGTTACTCTGATATTAAACCCTCCTTTAAAACCTTACGCTCGTGTGTTGTCCCTCGTCAGACGTTAATCCTCGCCTCGACAAAATCAATCGGCGATCGTCCGATCGACTGCGTTCAAAGTTTCTCCAAAGGCGACCGGTACTCGACGAACTCGGCGATCGTATAATCGATTGTACCTCTCCTTCATTTTCCTTCTAACCGCAATTACTTTCCACGCGGACGATATCTTTTTCCTCGAATTAAAAGAAATCCAGAAATTCTCGCAATAAAGTCTCACATCTGGTATTACGATAATTTCGTGTGTTCGAAGGTCGCGTGTCACCAGGGAAACTTAGCAGAGTTCCGCGAGCGAATAAAGGCGGACGTATTCTGCATTTTACAACGCAAAAAACTTTCGCCCTCTTAACGAACCTATACTACGGCAACGGGGTGGAGGATATAAACGTGCTTTTTAAATGTGACAGGCCTGGTGTTTTATTACGCGCCAAGCCTCTCACCCCCAAAAAAAGAGTATGACAAAGCGAGCGGAGAATTAGAAGATTTCGCCAACGTTCGTACACGAGTCCTTGAGTATGCCTCGCCTCTATCGCCCCGTACACGCAATTACACGTGCGGGGACCCCGCACAGAATTGAAGCTAGAAAAACACCCGGTCCTCTGCTCCCGCGACAGCCCGCGGCGACATTGGCAATCGGTGGTGGTATCGTTAATGCCAGCTCCTAAAAATAATGATAGCGTGTTTAGCAGAAAAATTCCGGGAGTAGACTCTCAGTCGTGACACTCCGGGGCCAACTGGAATTGTAGTGGTAGGGACGCGTGGCGGGGGATGAAAAAGCGCCGGATGCATAACCGACGGAGAAGAGGGTGGTAGGTGGCTGGTGGTGGATTGGAGAGGGTTAGGGAGGTCTAACCGTGGGGTCAGTCGAAGAGACGAAAGAAAGGACAGGCACGCTCGCCGCATTACTTTGTACAAATAACGCTCGCAGCTGTAATTTGCGAAATTCCCGTTATTTTACATTTTAAACTAGAAAATAAAACGACCACCGGCCGGCGGTCTCTTATCCGTACTACGGGATCTCGATGGTATCGCCCCCAGTCACGCTTACCCTGCTGCAAGCCGAGCACGACTGCTCTGAAAATTACTGTAGTGCCGTACGTGGCGTGAGTATTATTTTTTTACCCCTCTACGTCGCGCCCCCTACGTTCCCTCGTGCACACCACCGGCAGCACCGCAGTGTCGCCGCGACCGCGCCACCACCGGTCTCTCTCGCTGATCCTTACTTTTCCAACTACCACCGCTTTTTTCGCATTCGATCTCTAGCCAGTTTTCCGAGGAAACGGAGATGAAACGCGATGATACCGGAGCGTCGCTCGCGTGCCCGCGCAAAGCTCCCAAACTTATCGGTACGTAGGAGACCTTCCCGCTTTACCAACATAAGGGCAGTTCATCCACCGGGGTGGCTCTCGCACGAAAAGCGAAGCCTGGCGTCATCCTACGGGCGAGGCTCGAACTACGAGTGTGATTCGACCGTCGGAGGGGCTTCAGGGGAGCCACTCGAGTAGGGGTGTCTAGGAACAGGGTGGGGACGCAGCGTGCAAGCCCATGTTACCCACTTCGAAACGGGTACTTCGTATCGAATGTCCGGACGAAAGGGATAAATTCCGATTCTGATCCGGTCTTTTGTCTTTCGTCTTCATTTATTAATATCCGAAGTTTTTGACAAATATTTTGTTAACGTCTTATCGCGCGTTACTCAATTTATTTTATCGTAAATTGACAGTTTTCATTTGAGAAATATCACATTTTCCCTTAAACGTAATTTAATCTTGCCGTACTACATGCAATATTGCAAATGTTTTTTTTTTGTTTTCAAAGTGGGGTGATTATACGTATTGTATGAATATTTTTTGATTGAGATTTTTTTATTTTTGCTCGTCCTGTAAGAAATCTTTTTTTACTTTAATGTAAAAGGAGAATGTTAGAGGATGTACATGAAAAGTATAGAAGGCACTGTCCGACGAGGTAAATATACCGAACGTTAAAAATTTCGCGTCGTGGAGTATGGGCTAACAGTGACTTTCCCCACCACGAGGATAAGAGCCTACGGTGGGGGTGAATCGATACAGCAACGATACAACGACCAATGTCTCGAAACTCGAAATAGGAATGCGCACGCACCCCCTTCCATTCCAGTCTTATCGAGCCTCGAAACAATGTAACACGAGCGAATCATTCGTCGTGAGCAGGTGACTCTCTCAGCTCTATCCACGACACGCAGGACGTACGTTTCCCTTTTTAATCCTTAACAAACGTTTCTATTCATCGGATAACGTAAGTATCTCATCGCAGTGTTTCATTCACCTACGAGTGACATTTAACGAATCATCTGCATACTATCGACATAGTCCATTTGAGCTTACACACGTTCACATAATACTGTAATTATATTTATATAACAATTTTCATAGACACAACATTAAATCTTTTTTTCTCCATACTTTTGACTACATGTTTTTTCTACATGTTTTGACATTTCATTTGTTACACTTTCCTTTCCTCTCCTATTTCCTGCTATGAAACTTCTCGTGTTTTCCCCGTTGTACTTTTAAAAGCTCGTTGATTTTTGTCGCTTTGGATAATCTTTAGAAATACGCACAATTAAAATCCTAAGAAAGGCGATTCCAGTGAATTACACGCGGTAAGCGGCGAAAAGCGGCAGGTGTCGGAGATATTTGTCTTAAGAATAAACGGGATCCATTTGTAAACACGGATTAATCCCGGGAGAATCACCATGGTACACCTCGATGCACCAGGCTGTGAAACACGTACACACGCATCGAAATCCCAGAAATTCGTAGGGGTACTCGCCATCCGTAACGAATTGCACGCGGCACGTATAGAGAACCTGGTGCCATAAGAGCAGAGGATTACATATAAATATATCGAGGCGGGGGAGAACCGAAAACGTGCTCGTTCGAAATGGGCGCATATCAGGAAATGGAACTATAGGGCGCGCGGCCCAATACTACCGATTCGGGATCGAACGGTTCCGCGATGTCGCTCATTGAATTTATCACTTAATTGTTCCTGGGTATTATCGCCGTGCAACATCCATGCCTGCTATTACACGATTATGACGACAATCTATTTATACGGCCGATCGTAATTGTACGGGGACGTTAAATTCTATGGCGTCGACCTGGAATGCAATGTACGTCGTATGTTTTTGTTACCTGAACGTAACATTCGGTGATTTCAGTTTAGCGCAGTATCGATGACAAATTGTTCGATGTCACGAGATTAGGTGGTTTTCTTCGTCTGTACGGATACTCTGCTTCGAGGAGGGGAAAATCATAATTTAGATTTTTTTTCCATCCTTTGAAATAGGCTTGAATTTCTTTACGAGTTAGTCGACAATTGTATTATTTTCATTGGCATTATCCTCATCGGGATATGTGTATTTTGGAGTGTGTAGAATTCTAGAATGTAGATTGCCGTGTGTAGCTTCGTCAGGCTCGGAGCGAAGCTCTGAATGCAGGGGGACCAACCTGATGTGCTAAATACTGAAGTTCTGAAACAGTAGCGCCACTAGAACTGTAAAGCGAACTGGGCGGAACTTTGGCTCTGCCTATCTCAGCTTGGCTCCCCTGAATGAATGGAAACTTCTGTAGCGCGCACGGAAGCCGAATCTCACGGAGTAATGGGAGAAAAACGGAATGAATACAGTTAGTGATATTTGCACAGTACGGGACGAGCAAACTGGTCTTTCACGTCTACGCAATTTCAATGACGAAAGAAGTGAAACGGACTTGAATGTGAAATTTTTCCTTTCCAAATATCCAACAATTCGCTTCTATCACGAACCAAGGTTAGACACGTTCCTCGATACAGATAACCTTTTCCGCGCCCGAACTTTCTCCATAATCGCAAAGCACTCTACGCACTCCCACCGGATGGTTCATAATTTCGATAGCAGGCCGCAAAAACTGGCCCCTTAACGATCGGTGGAACGGAAATGACAACGTATAACCGACGGTCCCCGTGGCATCCCACGGCCTGATATCGGAGAAGTGGTCAGGGTGATTCTCCGGAGGCCAATAACCGTAAACCTAAGTCCACGCACTTGCCAGACCGTCTTAAAGTTCGAAACACGCGGACATCGACGTCTACCGCTATTTAAGGTTCTCCGCTATCGGGATCGGCGCGAATGGAATCGTTACTGGTGGGAAAGCGGTATGGGTCGTTTGGATCGCACTAACGATCGATACGAATAGATCGATCGTGCCATTCACGGAAGGTTGACGCACAAGGTTGACGAGGACCGGCTCCGTCGTGCGGCGAATTCGCTGTCCGGCTGGCACGGTAGGGATATGATGCGGTACCTACGGGGATCGGTGGCCTACGCGCCGTATAACGTACGTGCATCGGCGAGAGGAGAAGGGGGTGGGGTTGGCATGCAGAGAAGGGGCGAGAGACAGATTAATGTGACCCCGTCACCGTTCGAACAAAGCTTCGCACAATGGCCGTACACCGGGGACATTGGACGGGTGGACTCTGTGTGTGGGACGATGGTCGATGGAAGGTGCAGGCTGGAGGAGGCAGGGGATGCCGGCTCGACGGATTCAGGGGTAGATCCAGGTGGAGAAGGAAGGGGCTTGACTGCACTGGATATATTACCCGCCACTCCTGGCTATCACCAATGAGATTCAATGCTCGATCACGTACGTTTCCCTCTCGCGATACCTGTAAAAGTGTGGTCCTCCAACGAACACCCTTCGTCGTTCCGCTCTCGTTCGCCGATTGCCTACGCGCTTTTTCTCTTTCTAGAGCTCACCCCTCTGCAGTTTGAGAGGACATTTCGCTCGTCTCTCCGTACCACCCGTTACACGAATCCCGTTCTCTCCCCTTTTTTGTCGAATTGGTCTGGTATCTAATTTTTCTCTGCTTCCGCTCCTTGATTCTTTCTGCGTTGAGCCGTGCGATGCACTTTTGGCAATTCTTTCTATTAAATCAACGGTGTCACTCTAGTCTGAGTAACGATTGGATCGTGATCTATTTTGTGTATCGATAAATGTACTTCAGGCATATAATGTTCGATATTAGCCAAATGACTTAGAATATTTATAATTTATATATATTATTTCTGCACAAAAGTATCGCGGTTGTTGGTATAGTTGTACTTCCAGAATTTGTGAAATGCATTTGTCATACGCAAAGGGTAGCGACCGTCGTGTTATCGGAAATACGAAGTTATAGGAAAGTTTTCGTTAAAAAGATATTAACTTCCCAACGGCGCGGCGCTTCTTTAAATTTCAACAGGATCCTCGAAGTTTGGATTGAAGGTGCAATGGGCTGACCACACCTCCCGGGAGTGGTTTCTACTGCGCGCGCACAGCTACCTTAGTTCTTATCGGAGAAGCTCCGTGTTCCTGCTCACATATAACTAGACGACTGTGGAGGAGGCAACGAGCATGTGGGAATTTTAAGCGAAACTCGTACGATTAACAATACACTCTTCTTACCGGAAATCTGAGGTCCGCGATACTCGTGATTTAGAAAGGAGGTTACCTCGATTAATTGGAATGTGAAGGAAGCAATTTTGCGAAGGAAATTTCTTCAGTGAAACTGAATCGGTTGATCGTTCGAACGTTGTTTTGGATGTACGCGCACGGTAGAGGCTTTCGTGCTATCGGCGTTTGACGTGCAGCTTTCTGTGAGGAACGTCGAGAACGATACCGTATTGGTTCTCAAAGCCCGGTGATTCTGCTCGCGGCGTTTAGTCTTACGGTAGGACGGCTTTCCGAGAAAATATGTACCGTGCCAGGACGGAGAAGTTCACAATGATGAATTTCTCGATCATTTCTACTCGAGAAAATTAAACCACGCCCTTTCATTCGTGCAACGATAAAAGAGCACGCACAACTTGGAATTCATAAACACAGTCATGAGAAAAGAATTACTGCGCGCAATTGCGGCCACGTAGATTCAATTAGATTTCGTCGAATTATACGAAAGAACAAAAAACGTTCGATCTCCCACGGGAGCGGCGCGCGAAAATAAAGCGAAACGCATTACGAAATTGTTGAATAATCCACGGGCTTTTAAATCGAATTTATACGAACGGGCTACGCCGATCATACGCCATCACTCGAGCTTTTAGTTATCCAACGAGGTAGACCGAACCACCGAACACGTTAACCGAGAGGAGATGAAAGGGGTACTCGAGTCGAGTGCTCGGAACGCACTAGCGTATCGGCTCCTCCCCGAATGGAAAGAGAACGGTGGATGGAGAAAGAGGAAGAGGAGGAGGAAGAGAGAGAGAAAAAAAGTGCGCACTCTCAAGACGACACGAGACCTGGAATCAATTGGCGCGCATAGGTTCGCTTTCCATAGCGACGGTCGTACGGTCGAAAGCTGAATGTTTACTACACGTGTGATCTATACGTTGCGTTAGGCCTCGCGTGTATCTTTACGGATGCTCCATTAAATCACTGGAAAATCTGTTCACCCACCGAACGCCACGGCCGCCATGCTACTGAAGAATAAAGAGGGGCTTATTATAAGCGACGGTAATTCTCGAATAAATAACCGCGGGCTTCTGCGAAAATCGAGAAGAGAGCCTTAAGGGTGAGTTCGGTCGCAGGGGTCGGTGGGCAGGAGAAGACGAAGCTAGATCGTCGAGACGACGGGGATGAGAGGTGGAGAAGGAGAAGGACAACGAGGAGAAGGGAGTAAGGAAGTCGAGGTGGCGTGGAGGAAGAAGAAGAGGGAAAAAGAGGTGGGGACGTAGGTGGCTGATTTATTTCGGCGCCGCAAAGATCTGGATCCGCGTACGTGCTCCGTGCCTCAAATTACCAACTTATAAACTCTCTCGCGGCTTCCTCTCTCCTCTCTTTCTTCCCTCCACTGCTCTTTTCACTCTACCCTCCTCGTCCCGTAGGAACGAACTCCGCGCTTCTACCCTGTACCGACTCTACCCTCTACCCTTTCTCTCCTCCCCGTTTTCTTCTCTCGCGTGCTTTCACGACGCTTAGTTTTCTCTTTCGAACGCTCTCGCTCTCATTCTTGGGGAAACCTTCCCATACATCACTCTATTCTTCGGGCAAGAAAGTGGGAAAGTAATGCGCGCCTTCGACGCCCCGCCGCCGATGAGTGGTGCGAAGCGATTGCCCCACGGATAATCCCAAATCTTTATGGATCGATGCGGCCTACCTTTTTACATGGCGGTGACGGTAGCCCACGCGTGTACCTTTCTTCTTAGCGAGTCAACAAGGAATATTGGAGTCTTACCTGGAAAAGAAGCGAGTACGTTTATTGTGTTAAGCTCGCACAGACTCGTTGTAATGTCAGTGTTATCGTATGATTCATTGTAATGCGACACGCACAGGCAACCTGGTTAAGTTTAAATGTGTAAAGTGAATTCGATGAAATAAATAAAATTGCCTTTGTACGTGACGACGTACCAGTGGGTGGCGTTGCGCATTCGAACGATACATAATTACTATTTCACCCTTTGTAAATTCTATCCCGAGGGAAGTGCGTTCCGTTCGTTTCGTGACAAAAAAAAGAAAAGTTCACGTCGATTCGATCAGAACAATTTCAGGAGACATTTTGACTCGCTGTCGAATGACGGAAAAATGATTTTCCACGCATCGGTGGAATTTCATCTCGTTATCGTGTACCGTGGAGCGACAAGGGCATGGCAGCGAATAATATTTCACCCGGCACGGGTTTATTTGTTTCGTACAGCTGTCGCCACCTCGTCCCGCTCGAAAAACACGGCGAATCTCAATTAAATCAGGAGTCGAAGACAAAAGAACGAGGGCGAACGAGAGAAGCCCGAGAGGTAGCAGCAGGCCAGACATAAAGGGGCAAACGAGGGAAGTCAGGCAGAGTCGAACTTTTTTCAGCAGCGTTAGCGCATTTAATTTATCTGGCGATAATGGGGTGGCGGCGATATGGCGAACAGGAGGGATGAGAGAAAAGGCGCTGAAGGACAGAGTCCCTTATTAAAATTCATTAATTTCACCCATCTATGAAAGTTTCATTTTCATGCAAATCCGAGGAATAATCCGGTCGCAAAAGAAGCGAAAGACGGAGAGGGAGAGAAAGATAGAAAGAGAGAGAGAGAGAGAGAGAGAGAGAGATGAAAGTGGGGATGGAGAGGGACGAAGGCAAATCGGATAACTTCGGAAGAGTTGCGGACCAGCCGCAAAACTTGTTTGCCCCGAATGACAAACGCGCATGGATGGTCGAACCTGCGTGGTCCTACCAATCCATACGCTTGTCCAATGAAAGCGTGATTCTACCATCATTCTCTCACAGTAACAGCTTTTTAATCAGAAAAAATCCAACCAAAATGCAAATCTTTTTTAAACGTCCACGGTTACACACGCTACAAAATAAACTCACATAAATCGTTTGCAGAAAATTACTTAATTGTTTCCTGCTTCCTTTAATTCTCTCACTTCGGCCCGCGACGAGCGCGACAACTGTAGCAACCCTAGAGAAAGGATCTCTTGTCCGATTAGTTTTTTTTTTTTTTGTTATTGGGGACGTGGGGCTCGTAGCAGTCGAACAAATCGCGTCGACGGAAATCTGGGACGACGTGCAATGACTGATCGCGCGTTTCCACCGGTAACCTCGAGAGGGACGAAATTTTCCGACCGACAGCCACGTCAAAGCGATTTGTCGTAGGGTCTTCCGGGGAGAAATGCGATTCTCTCTTTCTCTCTCTGACTCTCGCATCTTCCACCCTTCCTCTCTCCTCGTTCGTCACTTTTCACTCCTTTGCTCACGCGGACCATTTTCTACGTTCTCGCACCCTATCCTTCCCCGTGGCATTATGCGCGAGCGTGAGCTCGTCGTCTCACGGCGAGACGCCCCTAACGTCCACCCCCGACTACCCTCACCATTCATCGATTGCTATTTATTTAAAAAGCACGAATGGCGTTCCTTCGATACGAAGCAGACGCGCCACGAACCGAGGCCGTGGCCGCTAAATTCTCTCAAGGATATACAAGAGCGTAGGTGACGGCTTATCGCGTTCATGCAACATTAGGCTTCGCCGTTATTTACTGCACATTCGGGCGTGTAACATTTTCTACCCACCTCGCGCCCTTCGACCCTACCGCTTCTTCTCGTAGCGTGCGTTGAGCCTCCTTTATCCGCGGTAACACGTTTAGCCGGGAGTACGAGCCAACCGCCACAAACAGAGGCTAAAGATGCGCGCGCCTCGTATGTCACCTACGTGCGTTTACTTATTTTTCTCCTGCCACGCGAGTGCTTGCTCCCAACTACGTCGGATCGCGAATTCGCACACGGTCTCGTGGGAAAAATCCATTGGCAACGTCGACCGTTTATCGAAACAGCAGTGGTTACTTTATTTCAAGGAGTTTATGTTTAACGAACGAAGGTAACGATTGGAACGCTCGCGAGTAATAATCTTGCCTCTCGCATGGGCCAGTCCCGAGAGTCCACGTTTGGCCGACATTCCAGCCGGACCAGCCTCGAGAATGCAACTCGATCGAAGCCTACGCGGCCGTAATGTAATTTGCTTTGCATATTTCGTGATGCGATCGATTTCTGGTACGCCCGCTTGAACCGTCGCGGTTGCACGAGGTAGGCGGACGGGAGGGAGGGTTTATGCTTCGACGGTTATGTTAATGCGGATAACGAAGATAACACGAGCTCGTGGATCGGCGCGGGGCATGCACCGGCGTATATTTTTCGAGCACTTTTTCCCCCACCCTTCCCTTTTATGCGCCACCCTTCACGACGTCTCCTCGTCTAGGAGCAACGCCGTTACGCATAAAAATATGCGGGCTTTCGAAGCGGCACGAGTTCGCTGCATAATCATGCAGTCAATGAGCGCGAAGAAGCTAACCATGCGAAAAAGGAGAGCGTAAGAGAGGGAAAGAGAAGGTGGAGGGTGGGAGGAAGGGAGGAAGAGGGCAGGAAAAAATTTATAGCGGGACGTATCGAGGGCTATACGTATCTATACGGGGTTTATGTATACGTATATATAAATGTGGGTATATATTGTGTAAATAAGTAGCGCATATAGGTACGTATTATGCGTACGTAGTGAATGCGCTCGCGGAAATTGGCGTTTCTTTACGGGGGTCGTTTACAAATGAGGAGGGAAGTGGAACTTTTTATACCGAGGTATCGATAAAAGTTGCGCGTGTTATACGCTAACCTTTCTGGAATACGGTATCGTGTCCGCGTATCAATTTTCCAGGGCTTTGATGATATCGTAAGAGATGCATAGGTCTTGATAAGATTATTTCCGGACGTCTGAGGTAATAATGTTGGGAGACCAGTGTATATATATTCCACGAGCAATTAAATAATTAACGTCCATCCAAATTACACGACTAACTGGCTGCTTCGAATCGGTACGTCGACCATCGTATATAGTGGTCTTTATCCGGTGCTTAAAGTAACGTTGGATTTAATTCAACGCACGTTTCACTGCGGTAGGCCGGCAAGTTCTGTTCACTGCTCACCCCAATCAATTAGGCGAAGAATTAAAATTCCATGCACAATGTTCTTCCCTTCCAACCTACTTAGAGTCAATCTATTCGGAATTGATCGATATCCGCAGGCGCTTTGCACTGCGGGCTAATACCACGACGACATTAACAAAAAGTAACGACCGGTGAACGGCACGAATTAACGATTAAAAGGATCGGGGCGCGATGTTGTGACAACGGTCCAAGTAATCCAGTATTAATATAAATTTCCACGTGGCCTCTCCCCGCGCGATTATCGTCGACAATAACGGGTATAATCCAATTTATCCGAACGAAAAATACATCGCCAGTAAAGATCGCGGCCCATTGTCGTTTCCATAAATTTTCTGAAACGCGCCGGCGGGCCGCGCGGGAAAAGCGTTGAACAGTCATAAATACGCGACGACAACTTTTTAACAACGCTTAATGTCCCTCGCGCTCACCCCGCCGATTCCAGCGGAAATGTTAAATTTCATGACGAGACAAAATCTTTTCCCCCTTTGGTAATCCGAATATGCAAATATCGGGAGGATTTCATTCGTCCCTGTTTTATGTGACGCGCTGCTTATCACGGGGCATTAACAATATTAGCTCTCGCCGATCTGCAAATCGTACATCGCCATTCTTTCACGTCTGCCTTCTTATATTCCGACGGGATAAAAAGGTTCCGAGGTTATCGTGGATTATAGCTCGTTTCAACGCGAGATTACCGGATATGAAATTTTCAAGTTCGTCGTTACGCATTCAGCACGACAAAACCGAGACGGAATGTTACCGTAACACACGCGAACGATTTTTTGGTGCTAAACGAGGGAATCCTTGTTGCAAAGACGAAAGAGACGAATGCTCCTTCCCGACGTACTTTGCTCATTTTACTCATGATTCGTCTAAAAACAATATTCATGGACAACTGAATATCAAGATTCTAAATTATGCATTGCTTCTTCATCGCGTAAATTCAAAACTGAAAACAAATTATTCGCGGAATCGCACCATACGATTCTGTTGTACGGGATTGTGTCATCTGCATAATTTACTAGAGCATATTAAACTACTCGCAAGTGACAAGTGACAAGAGAAACGGAACTTCCCCTCTCAGACACTTCATTTCATTTGTGTTAGACACCACGGCGTTACGGCACTGATATTTGTCTCCTCGCACAATTTGGACGTATCGGTTGTCAGGATAAAAGATGTTCGGGACAGTTGGCTGAGTTCGACGATCGATTAACCTCCTCCTCCTGTCAAAACACCACATCCAACAGTTAACTTCCCTCTTAAAGGCCATGGACAACCCGCCGGGAAAAAGTTGGACGGCGAAGAAGAATCGAAAAGGCGTCGAGCGACGCGTATCAATTTCTATTAGATCAATACTCCACCTCCTCTTTCTATTCACGTTAATTTCAAGTTATTCGACTTGAACTCAGTCTTTACATACACGAACAAATGACGCTCTCACAGGATTCAATTAAAAATTCGAAAATACTTCGGAATTTTCACTATTCATCTCGTCGTGATACGTTCGGGAGTAAATTAAAAATGTTCGTTGCATTTCCGAGGATAAGGCGAATCGGTGTAATACAACGTATTTTATGGGCCTATGCGTCGTTTCCTTCGATTTTGTGGATGGGCAGAGAGCGGTATAAGGATAAGAGAGGTCGATATACCAGAGACTGTAATTCTTATCGCAAGGAAGCCGGCGGCGGAAGAAGAAACATCCCTCGTAAATATAGAAGGTATAAAAGCCACCCTTTTGATGGAGTGGGCTCTTAAGGGCCGTGCCGGTATCAGACCGTTCGTTCACCGCAGGATGACCAGAAGGATCGCGGGGCGACTTCGAAGGTTGAGAGGCTGTCGAAGGTAGAGCATCAACCGCATTTACCGGCTTACGCTTACCGTGCTTCGCTCATATTGTTGTACAAAGTTCAGTCACAAACTCGTCGTTTATTTTTATTTTCCTGTTGCGTTGCAAATATTTTGCAAAATTCGCGTCATCGATATTAGATCGTAAAGGGTATCGAAACAAACTGTATATTTAATATCGATTAATTATCGAATGAAACAATTACCTTGTAAATTCAGGTGTAAGAGGTGAATTAAATTATCGAATCTTGATAATGATTTCCACGTATAACCTACGCAGAAGACGGAAGACATTCAGAGAATAATGTCTTAAAATATGCCTACGCGCTACGTACTTCGATCCACGCCTATTAACGCTGTCTGAGAATATTCGAGCAAATTCTTATAGTCGAATCAATCGATACTTACAGCTTTTTGATAACGACGGACGACAATACCGGTAATCAGTATTTACAATTGCTTCAATTCACCGCGGAAGAAGACGTTTCTCTGAAACTTGATTTTACCTTTCGATGATTTTCATCGTTTATCTGGTTATAAGCTAATAAATTTAAGTGATCGTAAAGCGTGCGATTTCCAAGTACCTCGTAAGTCGCGTAAGATAGTACATAAAGAGAAACGAAGAGACGCATGACAATTAAGTGCGCGAAGCGACTGGGCGGATCGTAACTCCCTGGGAAGAAATCAGGACACACCGGGTATCCTTTATATCTTCTTTGACTTACGACGCTTTTTACGTCTCCGCTCTGCGCCAGGAGCGGCGACGTAATGCGAACGATATAAAATTCAGTAACGTAAGGAGAAATGCTTTCACGAGGAGGCGCGACGCGCGCGAGCTTCAACGTCGTACCGGGGGGTAATGTACCGACCGCCCGTCCTTTCGTTCCGCCTACGCCGCACTACTCCCCGGACGATATCCCGCGGCCGTAAGAGAAATATTTTGTTAATACATGCTTTGCATCATGAACGACCGTAGGTAGGGTGTACATTGAGGACGAGAGAGACAAGGGAGGGGGAGAAAGAACGAACAGAAGAAGAGAGAGGGACGCATACCGTCGGGACATTATATTTTCGGAAAGCAACCAGCCGCGGAGCTCGCACCGGCCATAAAGTTGTTTTATTTCTACGGTTCCGTTTTAAAATTCCGCTCTTGGAATGGTGAGGGGGTGACGGAGTAGGGTGCAACGGAGAAACGCAGACGACTGAGGAAACGGCGATCCTCGTGGAGACGGAGAAGGGAGAGAAAGGAGGAGCGAAGCGAGACGTAAGCCGAGAGAAGAGAGAGCCAACGAGCGTGGGGGTGCACAGGCGGTAGTAAAAAAAAAGGAACATATCTATGGCACTTTCCCCTTCGGTTGAGAATTCGGCGGAGCGGCTCATACATATGGGACCAATTTACAAAAATTATTCAGCGACCGAGCGGACCTATCCGGAGAGAGCTCGCGCATCTTCCCCTTCGGGCGACCGTAAACGAGAGGCATTGTCGAAGGATTTGAGAGATTTTCCGAAGAGAAAGGAAGGAACGGATGTAAAGCGGAAGAAGCGACATAAACGGAGAAGTTGAGTTCCCATGTAATTCCTGGACACGATGTTTCCATTACTTTCGGAAGATTAATCGAGACGCCAAGAATGCGACGATGGAATTCCAGAATATATTTACGATTGCACGAGAGAAATAAAGAATTATGCGAATCAATAAATGCATTTAGTTTTTACGCACTTGATGTCTTAATCTGGTGTCACAACTTTTCTTTCTCTCTCCTTTTTTATCTGCACACGATCTTATTTACCTTGGTCCGTACTTTTACTGCGATTTTAGATGCGCTCGACACATACGCATCGGGATGCATGTTCAAATTGAAATTATTTGAGTACCTTATGGCAGCTGATCATTAGTCACTAATTTCGTATCTTGTTCTGTCCTCTCTTGTATTATGACTTGGAGGTCTGAAAGACCACGTATCCAGACCGGATAATAAATTTATCTTATCTTATCTTACTATCTCTCTTTCTTTCATTTCCCCATTCTCTCTCACTTTCACGCTCTCCCCATCTCGTGTTTCGGTTTCCGTTTCACGGTAAGGCGAGCTCGAATAAGGACGCACGACTGAGCTAAATAAATAAAGCACAACGTGCGAAAGGGCGTTGGGCCGAGAGTCAAAAAGCAAACTAAGGAATCGGGGAGCATCCAGTAGTAGTGGAGTAAGAAGAAAGGTAAGCGAAAGGGACGGACGAAAGAAGGAAGAAAGGAAAGTGTCCAAAAGTAAGGGACGGGCGGAGAAGGAACAAACCCCCGCGGGTCACTCGCCCGACTTTACGAAATAAAAACTCACTTTACGGGGAGCTTTTATTGCGGGCTCGACGTTTCTTTTGTATCTCCCCTTTCCGCGTGCTACAGCGCCTTTCAATCGGTTCAGCGAATACATAGTTTACCGATGGTCGCACTGGGAATACCGCCTCGTCCGTCCATCCTAACAACTTCTCTCTTTTGCTCTCTTTCCATCTCTCTCACTTTCGGTGTTGCACTGACCCATCCTTCTACCGCCCCTCTCTTGTCTCTCGTCCTTTCATTTTTTCTCTCTCTTTCTCCTTGTTCCTCTCATCGTCACACTCTCATTGTCAATCCTCGTATTTTATTCTCTCTCGTTTCTTCTTTCGCTTCCCTCGGCCAGTCCTACCATTCTTAATTTCTCCCTTTTCTCTTCTCCGACATAACTCTCGGACGGTATCCCATAACGAGCCTCTGCGATTTACTTATTCATAGTTTCCAAAGTTCTCCTCGCAGTTTAATTTAAAACAAGCTCGTCACTTAGCTTTAATGACAGGTCCTTCGCAATTCGTTCTCCGGCAAAATCCCGTTATCGCACGGACGAAATTAAATAGAACGTCTAGTCTGCGTTACGATTGAATTCTATGTAGTAAAGAATGGAAAAGCGGAGATACGAGCGTGAGAAATAACGGTTTCAAATATAGCTTAAACGAAAGTCGCCGAGCCCTATGAATAATCTGCATTTAACATCTTAATGGCTCGACTCTTGAGAAAAGGACGAAAGGTGTGCAGATCTTCGCGCGGAGAACAGTAGCAAAATGAAAGCGTAATGAAAACGAATATGGAACTCCGAGCATCGGAGTAACCTGTCCACGTCAGGCAGAGGTACATTTTCAACGATGTTTACCAAAATCGTGGAGTCAAGTGAGTGCTTATCGATCAAAAGTCTCGGCCCGACATTCAGGCAGCGTCGAGCGCGCTCGTTAATTTTTCACGGTTAATTTGACGATTAATTTGCCGGGGGGAAAAGTGGTTCTTAGATCGGCTCGAGGGGGCGGCTGTCAAGAGCACTGATTGAAATATAGGGTAGAAAAGCCCGGCGGCTGAAAATTCGAGGGTAATGTATCGGCGAGATCGTGAAAATACGACAAGGGATCAGCGACCGAGCGAAGGAAGGAAAGGAATGAAAGGGTACACAATTATAAAGCCAAGGGCACACCTACCATTCGCGAGTCCCGGAGTACAGGCACTTGGTCAAACAATTCCCATTCTGCGCGTTCCATCGACAACGACCCTCGAATAATTCTAATATCGGTAAGCAGGTTCCACCCTTAAGCTACCCCCCACAAATCCATATCGGCCGTCGAACGAAAGAGTATCAAGAAATGGGAATAAATTACACCGAGCCGCTCGTGATCGCGGCGAATCGAATCCTCTCGAATGGAAAGCGAACGGGGACGGTATACGAGCGCGAGCGCAGCGTGAAATTCTCCAATAATGGAGGATTCGCATCGATCGATCTCCCAGTGATCGAGACACTCCAAAGTCCCGGGCCGCGGCGAGAGGCTACGAATTTCACTTGAACGATTCAACTGCCCCTGGCGCACAGACGTCGGTAGAAGAGAGAGGCCGATAGAGGGCGAGGACTAGGGCGGGAGTGAGCGCGCGTTGGATTTCAGTGTAATTTCCTTGGTGTTTTTCACCCGGTGTAATAAACGAGTGGCGTTTGCGGCGGAGTTCGCAATTAAACTGTATATAGGTATCGCGCATACCGCGCGCCCGTGTGCTTCTCCGTGGCGGCGGATGTGCGGGTTGGTAGGCCCTAGGCGCGGAAGTGCAGGTAAAGCCCGTTTGTTTTGGAAATTGCGTTAATTTGCCGAGCGCGTACCGGCTGATTTTGTGAGTGACGTGGCAATCACTGCGCAATCACCGTGAACGAACGAATCGCAGAAACGGCCTGTCGCTTTCGTATCTCCGCCGGCTCTGCTCCTCGCTATGGTTCGCTCCACCTGCGTTATAATGGGCGCTCGAACGCTCCCGCGGATCTGCACTGGCATGCGCGCCAGTGTGGTCTAATTAAAAGCGGGACGCGAGATATAACGATTCGCCGTGTTTACCGCTCTCGCGCGGCAAAAAGGATATTCCGCTGCGGATCGCGGCCCGGTTTATCCTCCGTTTTTATTCCCCGACCACGGATGGATCGTTCGGTTCTGGAACGATGGCGCCGCGTCGGTGCCTACGGTGGCCTTGTTCGACGAAAGTGTCGATCTAATTAAAATGGCCGCGAGGTAGAGAACGGGGGTGGGACGGTTGTGAGCGAGAAAGAGAGAGAGGAAGGGAGAAAGACGCCGTTGGCATGGGCCCCATGGGAGATCTAAAGTGTCATCCTGATAATTAATCATCTATTAATTGGCAAGAAAAGGCACGCGTCATCCTGCGAAATTGCTCGATCTCGGCGTCGGCGGCGAGTCTACGGTCGAGTTAAATGCCGGTACTCATTATTTATAATTAATTAATATCCCTTGGGCTTGCAAATTAATCGCCCGTCGTCCTTGAGGATCGTCGTTTGTCGAAGGCGTCGTGGATACGTGTGTCGCGACACGCGCCTGCTTCTCTCTCTCTCTCACTCTCTCTCTCTCTCTATCCTCTTCGTTCCTTCTCTCTGTCTCTCTCTCGGAAGATAAATGTGGATGACGCTCCGGTGCGCAATGGGGGTCGACGTTACTCTCGACGATAATACGAACATCGCGTGCAAGAGATTCATCGTGCAAATACACGACTCTTTTACTGACTATTTTTTATTCTCCTCTCGCCTTCTTCCTGCGACGTCTGCGCGCGCTCCGGGCTCCACCATTTTCCACTTTCCTTCCATTTCTTTTGAGATATTAGAATGATAATTGTAAATCGCGATGCGATGTAAATCGCGAACCGAGGGAAGAAAAGGAAGTGCATCGGGAAGGGTGCAGAGAACGGGAACATGAAGGTAGTTATATTGTGTTGCGTAGGCGTGACGACATTTTGGCACGACGCACACGCGTGAATATTGAATCAATAGAGGGAACACGGAGGGTTATTGTGTCCTATCCACCTTCGCGTTACATGTCTTGCGTTGAACCATGCACGAATTGTACAAAGTATACAATATGCCCACCGCCTTTGCATAAAATGCCTACAAAGTATAACCCATGGAAAAACCGAACCGACTTCAATGTAACGCACGCGAATAAGTCATGGCGAAACAATCAGTAGAAATCTATATAAAAATCTAACAGAGAAACTGATAGAAATAACATTTACAGGCGGTATCGAAGACGATTTTAATTATCGATTGCTCGTAAGCAATGAAGTTTATGCACACTCGAAATACACGTGCACTTACTTTTTTAGTGATTTTTACGTACATCTTACAAACGACCGCAATATCTTTTTTTGCCCGATCACGGAATATGATAGTGATCGCAATCACGCTGTGCAAACAGTTCCCCAACAAACAGAGAACTAATAAGCGTTCACAGTTTACGACTCTAATAACCTGCCAAAAGATTGAATGGATAGCGACGCCATATAACTTCGACTTTTATAACAGCGCGTGAAGATAAACATCTGCTACCTCAAACGATCTCACGGTTATATCGATGGTCTAACTACCACTCAGGAATTCGAAAAAGCAATTAAGTCATATTTCAGGAATACTCCTCTTGTTACACCTGGTACGTATACCATCCGATAAAATCGTAGTTTGCAAAATGTTCACAGAATATGTCAATCGTGCTGAAGGAACACGCATTTATTTAGGAAACTAAAAAATTACAAATTAATCGAAGTCACAAAAACTATCTTGAAACCATTTTACAAACGTGAAATGTCGATGCCCTTGTCACTTGGAACATCGACATTCGTGTAACAGGAATGGAAAGTATTCAAGAGCCGAAAGGTTCGAGTGGACACGTGTAGCTTATTTTTCAATTTGTACCATGCTCCGGCGACCCTACGATCGTGTATGGTTTTTGTGAAATCAATCACGCGTTATTTGCTACAGCGCGTCCCCGCGGCAGGAGGGCCGCCTGAAAACAGGGGAAAGCGGAGAGCAACGCAGACGCTGCAGCGTGAGAAGGAAGAAAAAAGTGAGAAGGCGAGCTATGGCTCATGTGGAAAAGATCCGCTCGTATCAGCCGTGAACACTCCCGATGTTCTCAATAAAAAACTAGGGGGCAGAGCCCCCCTCCAGGTCGTCGAGTACTCACGGTTCGTGCTCGCCTTCCTAGGTGTAGAAAAGCTCGCACTTCGTGCTCGCATAAATTATTTAAGGAGAAATTTTAAAATGCTGCAGTTAGTTGTCTAATGTATTATATGTATATTCGCGTGTATATCTTGGTTTTTGATTGGATCCAATGACAGTTACTGATGGTATAAATTCATGAAGAATTTAAACGGACGCCATTTCGAAATTATTGACTTAGACCACTTTCAGGATCACAGACATATATATACTCGATGTATATGTCAAGTTTTGTGTGGATCCAATCGTTTGTTCGAAATTGAAAATACACACGGACACGCACGTACGTACGAACACTTTTTCCGAAGGCAGACGCGTAAGTCACTCTGTTTACGGTTGTGTCAGGAAAGGAGAAAATGAAAATTTATCAAAGGGACAGTCGTATGTAATATTCAATAAAGGTAAACGGAATGATGACTTGTGCTGTGTTCCATATTCAATGAAATTATTCTTTCTTATCGAAATGCAATCTATAAACAGAATCTATAAAGTTTCCAATACATGTACATACGTGCGATTTTTCGAGCGCGTTTGAGAATTTAATTTTCTAGAAGGAAGGTAAATCGAAGAGTAATATAAATTAATATGATGGACTGAATACACGAATGCGAGGAACAGAAGAATACGATGAGCAATTGTACATTTATCACCTACGATATTGCGGTGCCTCCGGAGACCGATTACGCCACTTCTATTCACGCGAGCTTGGGAGGTTAATCACCCTTAATCTCTTATAATCCCCGACAACCAGAATCCGACAGTCAACCGTATTTCATTCCGCACGTGAGAAAATGTTTAGTTGCCGTGGAATCTCCGTCGTGCTTCCCGTCGAAGTAAGACGATAATCCGATGGTAAATCGAGAGTGCGTAACGAATCGTCTTATCCCGAGGAACAATGCCCATATACGAAAACCTTCTCCGTTGAACTTCCGTCAAACCTCTAGAACGTTGGTTTTTAGATACGACCATAAAGGGAGTGACTTATTCGCCTGTCATGATTAAAAGTATTCGCGTGTGTTACATGGAAAAACACACACACATTTGGTTAAACGGATCTAGACGAAATTTGGAATTTAAATCGAGTATATATACATATGATGCCACCTTTGTGTATTCTCACCTTTAACCGTTTCGAAATATAATCCACCTAACATCATCGTGAATTTATACCATCTGTAATTTTAGCGCTCTAGAGAAGGTTGGTGTCTTGCCACCTAGTACCCCCTTCTCCCGTCGGTACACCCAATAAATCTCATTAAATCTCAATAATTCTCATTAAATCTCGCGCCTCGTAAAAATGAATCGTTAGATACGATTTTTCGCAAAACTGCGTAAGGCAGACAAGTCGGACACAAATCTGTATCTTAATGGCAGGACGTATTCTCTGTCGAAAGAATCAAAGAGCGCACCGACGTAGACGAAGTCAAATCGGATGTTCACGACACGTAACAATTTGCTTGGAAATAATTTAGCTCTGCTGCCGCTGACGAAGGAGCGAGAGAACGGAAACCCGGGGGTGGTAGAAGTAACCGGAGAAGAGGAGCTGTGCGAAGAAGAGCGCGAGGGAAAGAAGGAGAGGCGAGAGAGCGCGGAATAAAAGAAAGAGCCGCAGCGTGAGGCACGGGGTGTTCGAAAAATTGCGTCAGTAAATTTTCGTGGCAACTACCATCATTTACCTAAACTCCGTCGGGCGGACGCGGCCGCTATTGCCAGACGGAGATAGGAGCGGCCTTGCGGAATCGCACGGACAATTGTTTTACCACGGGAGCAAGAGTAGTAAGCAGAGCTACCGAAGCAGTGCGAAGCCAGCTCGAGATGTACGGTAATTGTTTGCAATTATTGGCCCGCCTGGGGCCAACTTTGGGATCATCTCAACATGCCCAGCAAATTGTTACCACCGCTATCCGCAGTCCTATTCTCCTGCGCGCTTCTCAGTCTCCCTACCCCTCCTACCCCTCCGTGTTCCCTAGGCGTCGCCCTTGTCTGGCCCCCTGACGTTCCGCCTCCATCTTCGCTCGGTTCGCTTCCATCAATGCGCCCTTCTTCCACCCCGCTTCCAGTTCTCTGACCCTCTCGCCGCCCCCCTCGAGAGCCCGCTTAAAGGAGTCCTTCGTACCTTCCTAGTTGACGAAATTGAACTCCATTTCGGCGCCCATTCCGATTCCGTCTTTAACCGATGGTTTCGCTTACACCTACTTGATCTTCCGGCCATTTTCCACGGCGGTACCAGGATCTGGTATGAATGGAGCCAGGAAACTCGCCTCCTATGTCGATTAATGGCGCATTCGGATATCGACGAATTTCTCTGTCAGCGACGATCGAGGATCTCTCCTCCACTCGAAATGGAACCAGATTTCGCAGGTACGTCACGAAGATTGCGAATTGTAACAGTTACTCGATGAACCAGTTTCGATCGAACGTTGAAAACATTCCTTTCGTCGTTAGCTCGTTCGTTTCTTTCTCAACGAGTGCCTTCGA
Organism: Tiphia femorata; assembly: GCA_944319695.1. NCBI lineage: Eukaryota > Metazoa > Arthropoda > Insecta > Hymenoptera > Tiphiidae > Tiphia > Tiphia femorata. Next base: position 20,496,890 of record OX090900.1, on the reverse strand, counting down.
AACTATCCTCATTCGCGAATTCACGATCCGTCTCGACGCCAACCACCACCTCGTATTCCGACATTGGGAATTACGGAGTCAGCGAATTAGAGACACGTGCGACGCTAACGGAGCATAACCGACTCCGGTAGCAGTTCTCAAATAGTATCAAGACAAATTGCGCCGGACGTATGCAGAATATACGGGCCGCCGAAGGGGATAAGTCAGTGCACCTCGTCCCTCCTCGTCGCACCCAAACCACCCCCGGCCATCTTCACGGGGACCCCCGTGACGATACATTCTCGGCGATGGTCCTAGTGGCGAGGATTAACATTCGACCGAGGTAACTACCAGCCAGACCAGGATTCTCCGGCGAAATTTACGGTAACTCCGTGTTAAACGATAAAACCAACAGCGGGTCGCTGCGGGACGAGAAAGTGAGTGGAGGAGGTGGAGGAGGAGGTCGGCGGCCGCGGTGCTGGTGTAGGAGGGACGAGAGGAAGGAGAAGGCTGACGGTAGCTCTGCTCTCTAGTGTGTGCATACTGCGAATAGGTTGGTACGGCGTTATACTATACGAGAGAATGGTACGTATAGTAACGAGGCCCTCCATATTCATGGTGTACGACATACTCGCGCAAATTTAATCCACCGGCGCGCCCTTCTCTTCGTCGCCCTCGGCCTAGCTTTTCTTCCTGTTTCTCCTTTCCTCCTCCTCAAGCCTCTCCCCAGTGCAGCTTTCCTCCCTTGGTCCTTCCCTTTCCTCATCCCCTCGCTCACCTCTTCCACTCTTTTTTCTCCTTCGCGATTATCCGGTACTCCACTTCAGCCCCATATCCCCGGAACCTTCCAGTATGCACGGTCAACGTTTATTTCCAATTCTTGAATCGATTTCATTAAGCCCAGCCTCGGATACGCCCGAGGCGCTAAGCGTCGTAGTTTAAATTTGTTTTACGTTCGTTCCGGTGCATTCGCGTTCGGCGGTTACGAAAATTAATTCTTTCTTCTCCAATGGAATTCAGCATTTAGGTATTTTGAATCGTACCTACTACGTAGCTTATATCATACATCAGCAGTGGGTGAGTACATTTCGTAAATTTTTATTCGGGATTAAAGTTGTTCGAAAAAAACTGTTCGCGTACGTAGTCCAGTTATCTGGGCAATTACCAATTTTATGTACCGGGGTTGCTAATTAATGCGTGGCAGGAATGTTGAGCCAATTTTTATCCTTCTCTACGTCGAAAATTCACGCTCATTAAGCATCTTGCATGTGAAAAGAAACTCTGCTGAAAAATGAACATCGCGATGCTACTCGCGGTGGATACGATGTTCGTGCATGTAACATTATACTGATTGTGAGAAGGGAAATGATACAGAATGAAATATAAAACTAATTATGCACGTTCTTTCAACGAACACGAGCAAGGTTTTTTGCCGTATATCCGTTCGACGATCTTAAATGGAAAATGGGAACCACTGGTAGCCACGGTACAATGCGCGAGGTGGCGAGGTGGATGAATACGACGGATAGTGGACCCAAGAATATCAACACTTCGACGCACACTCACCAACGCCTCTAGATCCCGACCAATTCTTTCTCCTTCTCGTTTTCTATACTTCGGAGTTATACGTCGAAACCGACCACCCACCAAACCAGGAGCGTAGGCAGCAAAGAATAACACTGTCCTTCCTCCGTTCCGTTCGCCCTTCGTATCGTTCTCACGGCCCGGAAAAATAATCACGAATTTCCCCGCCAGGTCGCAATATCTGGAGCTGGCAATGCAATCGATTCTATCGTCCGGTCGCCACGAATTTCCTTTCGAAAATCAGTTTTGTCCGGTCCAAAAGCATCGGCCCCGTAAGAAATTTAATTTCACCGAAGGAAACTTCTCTCAGAACGGAGAGCTCGGCAATTCGGACCACTACCGCGTCCACCGCCGATTCTCCCTCCGTCGAATACCTCGCAGAAACTCCCCGTTTGTTTAATCGAGGAGCTAACCGATCGCGATCCTCTTTCCACGTCCGCTCTCGGATAGCAGCTAGAAGAGAACGGTCTCGAATGAAATTCGATCCTTGGGAGGCCCTGGATAGATCCGGCGCCACTGCACGAGAATAACACTCGATGAGCGAGCAAGGGAATCGGGGATTTGTCCGCGACTTATCTAGAATCAATCCAGTTATAGCGGTCAATCCAACCCCTCGCATTGGTCCGACCCCAGTGGAGGATAGCCCCTACGCAACCCTTACGGCAGCGCCAGTCTGTCGGCTGTGTCAATAGCTGATAACATTAGCGCCACCTATTCCCTGCCACTATCGTACATTAGTTTTACGCGTCGGCACCGCGAAAAAGGGGAAAAAGAGGGGAGTGTAACTTTGCCGTAGTCCAAGAGGCGTCGGGGACGTCGCGACGAGCACGAGGACTAAAAGGGAAAACTGGCCCGATGATGTGAGCGGAACGATCGCTACCAAGAACGAGGGAAGAGGCGAGTGGATGGGGTGCTGGATCGTAACGCAACACCCCGGGGGCAGCTGTTAAGGAAATCAAGTCCCGTCGCTGGTATCCGGAAATTGAACATCTCCCACCCCTGGCCAGTCTTCGTCTACCCCCTGCGCCACTTCCACCAGTTTCCAACCCCTCTTCTAACGCCGCGAATATTCGAGAGGTCGATCCGATCGCGGAGAACCCCGGGATTTCCGGTCGTCGCCATTGGCGCACGCCCCGCGACTATATTTTCTCGTCCCTGGACGCATACCACGCGACCCCTCCGGTGTGCCGAACAACAGCGTGGAAAAAATCCAATTTGATGCACCGGTTTCGCGGCTTAGCCGCTCGAACGCGGCCGGGGACTGTTTTCTCACGGACGTCACACCGCGCCGCGATGCGTGGCTTCATATGGGGGCACAGGTAATCGCGATTTCGAAATTCATATCGGCCTTTTTTTCTCCCCCCCTTCTCTTTGTCACCACCGCCCGCGTCATTCGATGTATACCGTGACGCTCGTCGGATCGTCCGCGCAAATTGGCTTTCGGTCTATACGAAGATCCAGGGAAGAATTAATTTATGCCACGCTACGCGAACCCCGTGTTTAAGTAGCTTCCGACGAGAGTTTGAAGTTGAAAAATATTTGTACGGGTTCTCGGTGGCGAGGTTTTGTTTACGAAGCGTGACAAAGAGTTATTGGGAGTTTGACAATCGGTGGTTTCGTTATCTGGTGAAGGTAGGACAGTCTAGGTCGCTTGTGAATGCGAGAGGAACTCGGAGTTAGGAGATGATGACTGGATACCCGCAGCTGTGATGCATCGAATTAAATAATTAATTAGTTTGCCTGGTAGTTGTCCCATAAAGCCTCACATGCGGGCTTGCAGAAAATCGTGAAATCTTCGAGTGGCCGTATAAACGAATAATGGACAGTATTTGTTTGGTACTTTTGTAGATAAAACTTCCGTTGAAGGATAGTACGTGAAGCTTCAAATCCGTATAACAAAACGTATGGAATATTCGTAAGGTAGGTATGAGAGCCCTGCAACCATTTCATCGATAAAATTTTCCTCGAGCAAACATAAGATACATATTTCCTCTTGTGTGCTAAGGGATTGTGACTTATCCTCGAAATGTACGAATCCTCAATTTCACATACAACAGCTCTACCTATGTTTGTACTAAAAAGAATCCCTTCTCTTGAGAAAACTTTGTTTTTAAAAAAGAAATTTGAAAAGATACACAAACATGTTTTTACCGAAAACCAGAAGATTGCAGTCTAAATTAAAAGTATTACAGAAACAGATCTTCTTTCGCGTAATTACCAGTACCTCGTTCGAGTAACTGCAATCGTCGTGAGTTATCGTCGCGGTAAACAAACACAAGTACGTGTCATAAGAATAGGGTCAGCGCAATGGATTCGCGCGTAATGACATTTTGAATACAGTCGTTTACCGGTTCCGTCTCGCTACTTATTCGCGATAATAGAATTCAGTTCTATAATCTTGTGTTTTACGAGTGTTGGCGGAGGTAATGCTGACGGAACGACGCCGACGGCGTAGAAGAAACGAGAGAAAGAGAAAGAGCGGGGGGAAAAAATGGCAAGGAGGATGCGCGCGAAAGACAAAAGCCGGAGCGCGGTCGTGGAGCGAAGCTACGGGATGCAAGGGGTGGAAGCGAGGATGGGAAGGAAAGTGAGAGAAGAGCTTGTTTTCCCGAGAGATAAAAATGTTAATTTAAAAATAAGGCGCTAGTTGGGATTAATAGGGTAATAAAAAGACTCGTTTTCCCAGAGCATTTTTCTTCCTCTCCTCTTCCAGCGCGCTTCCGTCTTCCGCCTGTCGCGCGCTACGAGACGGGATAATTTAGAATTATTACAAATTAGGGAGCCGGAATGCCGCGTTGTTTGCGAATAATAAAGCTCATCCCGCGGAACGTCGAAAATCGGATGAAGAGGATGGAGTCTGCTCTTGAAGGGGCGACATCTGTTATCGACCGACCGCTTTTCATATACCTCCGGCGCGGCGCGACGTGCGGTACGGAATCGCCGCGTTCTTTTTCTATAACTCTTTGGTACTAAATCCACGATAAAAACGACCGCGACCGCGCGCTCGCTGTCCGACGAGAGAGCAAAATAAACGGGAAGAGAGAGAATTACTTCGAAAAGAATTGAATAAACGTTCGCGCAAATGGATCGGGTAATGCAAAATTTCTCTCTGACGGGCGCGCACGATCAAATATTCTCCTCCATTTTCCGTCACCGGTGCATTTTCGATAACCTTTACGCGCGCCGTGCCCAGTCTGACCCGCATCGATGTCTACGTAGATCAACTATCGAACTTACTTTTCTTGCAACGAGTTTGCTAACGATGTAGTTACGGGAGGGGTGAGGAGAAAAAGCTCGGGCACGAGAGGAGCGCGAACGGCGGAATGATGTCTTATTTTCCCTATCATAGGATATACGACGCGCTATCGGCGGGAGTCTCAGGTGCATTTTTATATTTCTTTTCCAAGCCGTGGGAGAAGTTGTAACAACCCTAGCCCTCCGGGGAGGATGGGACCCGGGAGTCCGCGAGAAGTCACTTCTCGTATCCAAGGTATACCGATGGTTCCGGTGATGCGGAAAGTACGAAGGAGGCTCGTAGAAAGTGGCGCAAGAAGAGAGGAGGAGAGAGTGGAGAAGAAAAAGCGGGACGTAGAGGGCGGAACGATGGAAGGTAGGTGGAGGAGGTAGGTGATGCGAGAGGGGAAAGTGGAGACGGAAGGAGTTGCGAGGAAGAACGGGGAGAGAAGAGATTCAGGAGAGGGAGGGTGGAAGTGAGTAGAGGGGAGAAGAAAGAGAGGTTCCGGATGGGAAGAAGCCAGGAACTTGGAATGCAGTTTTCGCTTGTACCGTGCGAGGGGTGTGCTACCTATACCTTAGCTAGGCAGGTAGCTTCGGCTCGGTTGGCGGGGTTAACTTTTAGTGCCCCTTGTCTCTTGCAATAGAGAAAAGTAGCGGGTAGATATCTACAATCCTCCGTTCTCTCCTCTCCTCTTTCAACCCACCCGTATTCGCTTTCTCCGTTCAGCTTCTACCCTCTGCCCTCCTCGAGTCTCCTTTGCCCATCTTAGCTCCTTCTTCACTGGTCGGGTGCTACGTCGACGTATACATGCCGCCAGAGGAATACGAGGCGACTCCTAGCACACAGGAGGGATAACATTTTCGTGCTCCGAGAAAGGCGAGCCACGAGCTGTTTGCTATTCAGGCCGCGATCGGTGCTATCTGTTTATTCCGAAACAAGCGCATCTCCTAGAGTTCCCTCCCCTTCTGTCTCCTTCTTTTCCTCTCTTTCACCCCCTTCTTCTTTGCTCGACGAGCGTTTCATTTTCTCTCCCTCCTCGCCCGTTTTCTCTCTCTCCTATATACCGATCTACTGTGCTCCGTCTATTCTCACCGATCTCCCTTCCCTCCTTGAACTTCCATCTTTATCTACGTAGTGTTTCTCCTATTTCACTCCTTTTTAAAACAACAACAAATTGCCTCTTTTATGAAATTGATCGTGGCGACGAAACCGAAGGATCGACATTTGCGGGAAGTGAGAGGAGTGCCGCAAGTATAATACAGATCGCGTCCACTTGGATAGACAGAGTATATGGCTAGGCTGTAGGTGAACAACCGTTCGACCAGACATCAATACTGACCACTTTGACACTCGACCCTCGAGATCGAGTCGGGCACGCGACTCCATCTGCCCATTATGTGCTCCTCAGGCCCTCTGTCGCTGGTGGGCAAAAGGGCATCTATGTAAATATACATATGTATGTGCAGCATGTAGAGAGCTATATGATCATATTTATGAAAATAACTCGGAGACATGTCTTGTGACAATTTTACTTTTATCTTGGAATTTTGTGCAATATCTAGTACCGTTTCATTTCAAAAACTACAGTTTCATCGTGCGCATCCGTGTGTTTTCAGTTGTCACACGAAATATTATTGATAGTTTGCATTCGTGTATCTAGGACCGGGTGTAAATAATGTTGGAAATCAATCGTCGTGAGGTCATGTTCGTCCGAAATATATGGCATGCGATTTCATCGTGCCGATATACACAAGTCGCAAACCGAGAGCATTGTTCTGGAAATAAATATAATCTACGAGTGCGAACGCGGCTCGTATTTTAATCAGTTTAAATTGATTGGGACTCGTGAATTGGAACAATGCCATAGCTACAGAAAATTTAAACTCAATTAACTAAAAGCAGATCACCGTTTTTCGCTTTCGACACGATGAAAGGGGTTCGCTATGTTGAAAACTTGTTCGAATTCATTGAAACTGTTTCATAATTATTCGATTTTCGAGTGGTATTCACAGCAAGAGACCGTCTTTCATATTTCGATCCTTGTTTATTTACGATGTCTGGCGCGTATTCACCGGCTCTTTACAAGATCGCTGGGGAATACTCATACTATTTATATTGTGTTTACGTATTGCTGGGTACATTCTACTGACTAACATATTTTTTTTTTTTTTTAATGTCAAAAGCAGGTTTGAAGCACCGATTATGATCCGAAACCGTAATTTTCAAACCATGTTAATTGCTAAAGTTCCTTAGAACGATATGTCTATGAAACACGAAGAATACACATTAGATATGCACTTGGCAAATTGCACAGAATGTTCGGAACAGACAGGATTGAAAAACTCATGTTGCTAAAATCATTAGGCGGAAGAAATAATTGATTCCGGGAAGACTCGAATGCCAGGGCGATGCAATACATACTCGGTGAAGTGAACAAAAAGGAAACACGAGGATCGTTGTACGTACGAATAGACGGATGGTAGTTTTTACGGACCAAGGACCGAAACGTAACTATCGAGAGGCGAAAGGAGCCAAACTTGTCCGTTGAACTTGTAAGAAGGCATTGGGAGGCTACGCACGTGACTGGAGAGCCAAGCACGCGTGGAGAAACTATTGTCCATTGGCCACAGAGCGGTACAGAGGGGAGGGTAACAGAGGATGGGATACAGAGGGGGAAAGAGAGGAGGAGAGAGAAGAGAATGAGGGGTAGAGAACGGAGAGAGCTGGCGGACAGGGAGCTCACGCTCTGATTAAATTCTCGGGGAATTTAGGTGATTCCACGTTGATTCGATTGAAGGCATTTCATAGACGAACAGTCACGAATAAGGAGGCAATAAAGTCGCGTTTGTCGGTCGAACATATTCGTGCTTAATACTAGGCGCCTAATATTCTATTATTCGTTAACTAGAAATTCGCATCACAACTCTCTCAGTTTTATACCTTGTACGAATTTAAGAGGTGTAGCGGCACTAATTTTCCCACTCACTCAAAGCAAGCATTTCCTCTTTTTCCCCTAATACTAACATAATTTCCCTGAAAATTGAGGTGTCTCGCGTGACGTACAAAGCTTCTCGAGAAGCACAGAACTTTTACACCTTTCAGGTTTACGCGTTTCAAAGTTCTCCAAAGTATCGTTCCGACACTTTCGCAAGAGAAAATCATTTTGTATTTTATACTTTGGTAGGAAATTCCACTACGGCGAGCCGGTTATCGGCGTTTCATTGCAACGAGGGTGGACGGCAAAAAAGGAAAGGTACGAGGGGTCCCACGCTCCAACGTCGAGGAATGTTACTAAATGGTTGAAGGGGAATTGGGGAGGTCAAACGGCACATACGCGCGCGAGTTCTCCACGGTCGTGTACACGTTGTATGCGTTGGCGTTGCTAATTAAAGCGTAGATCGTCAGAAACTCCAATATGCCCGAACGTACAATGACCATTCGTCCGCAGGCCGGAACAATGCCGCGCTAGAAACAGAGAGCATCGCTTTCGCGAAAAGTACACGGCTTTGGGCGACAGAATCGATAACAATCGATTCATGACGCGATTCTCGTAAATGCAATCGGAGTTTCCTCTCGCTCGACTTATCCCTCGTTTCAATTTCTCCCTCTTCCGACATTTTTACGAACGAGCGAGTTGCCGTCGAATACCGAAACTAAGGCTCGCGCATCGAACCCCCGTAAAGGGGCCGGGGACGACAAACGGGAGTAGAGGCAAAGGAATTAATATTCTCGCACACCTCGTAATTGGATATTGATGTCCGCTCGTATTAGAGTTTTAATTTCGCTAGATTGCGCACCCGCCGGCCAATACCAACCCCGTGAACGCGCGTGACCGTTCACCCCCATCAGCGTTCCACCACCAGCCTGCTGCTACCATCCCTTCATCCACCCTCTCGTCCTCCCCCGCACACTTACACCCCTCTATGAAAACACTCCCGTACGAATTCACATTCGCTCCGCGATCCTCGGCAGTCAGGCTGAACGCGCCCAGCCGAATTTATAAGGCGAAACGGTGCCGACGACGGAGTAGCTTCATCTTCCTCCTCATTCTCCCATTCCCTACCCTCGCTCCTTTCCCGTCCCACGATCGTATCTCTCATTTTCCTTTATCCTCATTAACATTCTCCTCTTACCGTTCCTTCTCTCTCGCCCTCCGTCTCTTTTCCCTTTTTCCCACCTGAGCTCCCCAACCTCCACGACTCATTTTGTCTCCGTCGATACGAGCGGCTGAAATCGGAGGAAAGCTCGAATATGCTGACTTTTACGGACGGGAGAGCAAGGGCCGACGAGGACGAGGAGGAGCAAGAGGAGAAGGAGAAGGAGGATGACGACGACGACGATGACGTGGGTGCAAGAACGAAGGACGAGGATCGAGAACGAACAGGGACCAGACCACAAAGGCTGCGGTCGGCTCGATTTTACCGTGCAGACGTGTCCTCGGCAATTATCGAACTTTTAAAGTCCGAAAGGGCCCCCTTCCGTGCGAGCACCGTTGCCTAACGCCAGACACGTCCATTGTGAAATTGTCAGCGGGCCGGGCGTGAATGCTGTTGGTTCATATTCCGCGGTAACGCCCGCGCGTGAACAGGAAGCCCGTAAAGTGGATATGCCATCGCTTTAATAATTTTTTCGTGCTCCGCTCCCCTCCACGACTTGGCGAGACGCGCCGTGCCAAATTGCATTCTTTTCCGCGCCCTTCTACGTCCGCGAATAACGTGCCTCTAATTTCGTAAGAGTTTAGAAATTCCTCGTAGACCAGAGTGAATTAAGCCTTTGACTGCTAAAGGCGTTTATATACGCCTTCACAAGTCCATCGATATATACAAAAGGCGTATATGTACGTCCTCACAAATCCGTCAATATATACGAAAGGCGTAAACATACGCCCTCTGTATTTTTTTACTATTACTTACAGTAATAAAGGTGTTATAGTAAAAAAATAAAAGTAAAAGTAAAACACCGTCATATTTAATTACCGATTATTATTGAAGCAATGCACAAATTAAGTTAAGTAAATTAAAATAGCTGAAAATGTTACTTAAGATAAAGTAAGAAAATGGATATTTTTAATTTATTTACCATCGTTATTTTTTTAAACCCTAAGAATGATATCAAATTTCCGGGTACTGTTTTGGTCAGTAGTCAGTGGACAACCTGTCGCAGCGACGGACATGCGAAAAACGCGCCGTGGATATTGATAGATTCGTCCAAGAGCGCGCCGCAGTCAAAGGGTTAAGTAAAGCATCGAATTGCGTTTATCGCGTTAATCAATTAGCGCCAGCCACTTCTGCGCGCAGCTTTAAAATCGTTCTCATTCTAAGTATCTGGGCGATACCGCGAGGGTACGATGGCATCCCAAGACAATCCACAATAATAATTCAAGGCGACGCGGGAACTCACGTTCCGCATCAGCGTTTCATTATTCATTTAACAGCACTCACCCTTGATTGCAGGGAAAAGATTAGATGCGCCCCTCCTACCCCGTGCATCGCCGAATTACCTCGTCGCGCGCGAGAGCTATACCGTCGAACGTACGAACGTATGGGAGTAGTGGATGTGGAGAAGGAGGAGGTCGACGACGTATTCGTCGGAGTGGCGGGCGAGCATTAACGGTGGCACGAGCAAGGGCGGTATACTTTCGTAGTGTCAGCGATATCACTCTCGATGCTATCGGGCGTGTAGGAGCAGCGTCTCACCCCGAGCCGACGACGGAGTCGCCTGCCACGGCGTACTTAAGCGCGAAATTCGACGCTCAAGTGGATAGACATACACGTACGTGTGACGGAATGCACGTCTCTAGTTTGCAAACTAATCGGCAATTCTCTCATCTGAGTGTTATATGCATAGGGGTTGCTTCGAGCTGTGCGGACGGTTGGCCCCGGGCGAGATGCATGCATATTTGGCAGCCGGGGCAGCCTTGTACTCTCCGGCATACCTTGTACCAGTAACGGTTCGGTAACGGTGCTGATATGCAAATATATTCATTACGTACCTCGGCCGCGCACCCCCTTGTATGCCTCCTACCCGCTCATCCCTTTAAACTCCACCCTGGTTCTCCTCCCCTCACCCATGTTCTCTCGGCCAAAAACCGTCCAGTTCGGTAGGCAGGCGCAATCGGGCCGATCGCGCGGTGTCTACCTCGAAGAGAAGGAGGAGGAGCGAATTTCGAATCGTAAGATGGATTCAAAAAGATTTTTAACGAATATCGAAAACAGGAATATCGCCTGCGTGAGTGTTCGTAAGACTCGTATTTTCCGCGTCGATATTCGTAGAGCGCAAATTTCGTCGAGAACTTCTAAATGAACTCCCTAATTAAAAATCTCTGTAAACGAGCGCGCAACCCTCTCGATACGCGCATTCCGATGCACGAAGCGCGTAAAGAAGGGTGGCGCGCACCGATGTACACCGGGAAAGGGGAAAATCAGGGCGATCGAGGAGAATAAGTACATCTCGTCGTTCGCTCTTCCTCCCTCGTTCTTCCCCGTCAATTTGGCCAAGCGTCACCGAGGCGCGTAGTCGAGTCAGCCGCTAATTAGAAGGGAAATTTAATGGATCAATCGCTGTGAATAGACAGGAGGCGGTAGACCGTCAGGTCCCCCATACAATACGCTCTCAACGCGGCCGACATTCGCGATTTTCATCGAGAACTCAAAACACTTGCTAGGAAGAGGGAGGGTGAGAGGTCTCGGTGGAGGACGGGGTGAAAGCGAGGGAGCACACGCGCGCGCGCGCGCGCGAGTAAACGTCGATTAGCGGAACGAACGCTGAAACGTCGAGGCTCTCTCGCTCCTCCCTCTCCATCTCGAATCTCGAATCTCAATCTCGGCGCAGAACAGTCGAAGCGCGCTCGCGCACTTGAGGGTCCGGGGTGCGCGCACCACTCGTTGCTGTCGCCCGTTACGTAAGTTAGGCGCGCGAGACGCGACATTGATTTCCAGATTCCGATTTAGATAACCGCTCGGGCTTATACTCCCCTCTCGTACCGCGGGCTCCGCACACGTACGCTCGCTAAATTTGCAGGTGTACGCGCGTACCCTTACTCGTGCTCACTTTCTCGCACAACCTCCTACCCCAACACACCCTCCGCGCGCTCAACGACGTTAGCCCGCGCGGAGCTCGAGTATTTTCGCAGGTGGTATTTTTACCTGCGCCCACCTGCAGCTAGACTACGCCACTTAATATGCCTCCTCCTTCTCCCACTCGCCATCTGGCATCGCTATATCTCGAGTATAAAAGTGGCAGCGGGTAGGTACACCCACCTCCTCTCTACCTGGCCGACGTACGGAGGAGGCGAGTAAAGAGTGAGCGAAGTGGCGGAAAGAGCGAGAGGCCGTGCCTCAAGTGGGAGAGAGGTCTGGAGTGGGGAGGAATCAAAGAGTAGAGCGTGAGTCTAGTTTCTCCGGTGGTGTTCCGCCCGGCGTAGCTTGAAATCGCGTTCCTTGTTCCTTCGTTTCTCTCCTTCCTTTTTTCTCTCTCTCTCTCTCTCTCTCTCCTTCATTCCTTCCATCCACCACGTTTCTCTACCCACTGTAAGTCTTCCTCCCATTCCCCTCGTTTCTCTTCTCACGCCGTCCGCTCCTTTTTTTCATTATTCCTCCGTCGCTTCTCTATTTCGGGGCGTTCCGTGCGCGCACGAGAGCGCGGATAAGGATGTGAGGCGAACGTGCCACTGTTTTGCATTTCTTGTTTTTGAAAGGGGCCGTGTCCGGGGATAACGCGCGCCAGCTTACTTGTACGAGCGACAAGCGAAAATGTGTTGCGCTCCTAGCGGCTCGTCCATTCGATCGTTAGCTTTCCTCCTGTTGCTATGATTTTTTGCAGCCAATGCATTCTAAGGCAATAGACAATGAAAAGTTTCTTTTTTTTTTTTTCCGGGAAGAGAAGCGTAACTTCCGGTACAAATACGAAATGTCGGGAGTTTATGAAAGCATTTCGTTCGTTATAAAGTTAGAGAAAGCATTAGGTAGTATACAAATATTTTCCAAAGCTATTGTTCAGTTTCGATAACGCAAAATATTTCCGCCGCTCGTGTCAATATAGAGGCGCGTCAACGTCCGCGATTGCATTTTGAGCGGATACGGAGTGTTTTCTTTTAAAGCTTGATTGAGGAAGGGGAGGCCCATTGCAACGATGGAATTCTCCGCCTCGGCGCATACAGGAAAGAACTTTCACGGGGAAGTTTTTCACTTTACTAAATAGTTTCCACGAAGTTAACAGCGCCCTTTCGATGTTTCTCGTTTTTTATTCCCTGAAATAAGAACTTCCACGCTGCATTCTGACTTTTAAGATGATTCATATTGTCCGACCATAGAATCGATTTACCTTCTGTAATATAATTGGAGAGGTTTAAAGTTCTCAAAATAAGGAGCCCATTGATTCTATCAACACGGTTAACCCTTTAACGCGCATCTCTTTTGAACGAGGATGGTCCACTTCAATTACAGTAATGTTCGAATGGCCAGCTACGGTCAGTTACAGATACTCCTGTAACTCGAACTTGAATGTTTAAAAGGTAAGAGGAAACGAAAATGGACGAATTCATAAAACGAAGAAACAAATGTGTTATCCATTATGCGGCGTAGCTTCTACGTTCCACCGAGTATACTGTAAAGTCGACGTCAGCTTTGGCATTTAATTAAGGTTTCATTTATCCCCGTTGATATCGGGACGGTGCGTACGAGTAGAAACCTTATCTACATTCTCATCTCGGCCGTTCTGATCTTGGCCGACAAAGAGGGAGGCTGCTGTGCGCAGACAGGGATCTTACCCAAGCTGCCGCTGGTCCCAGGAGAGTTTCCACTAATTTCCCGTAGGTCCAAGTCGAAATAGACCGTTAACACCCTGGCAGAGACGCAGGAGAAGATCGTAAGACGAGGAAACCTTAAGTCGACAGAGAGGGGCCGTTCGATGGGATGAAGGGAGAGGATAGGGGGCCGACTTGGACGACCAAACCGACAGAAGTGGAGGATGGGGTAACCAGGAGAACCCAAAGGAGAGGGGTGGTAAAAGTGAGAAAGGGCCGGAGACCCGAGTCAAACAGAAACTTGCCCCCTTTGCTCGTGATTCTCTCCCTTTCTCACTTCCACTTCGTATTCACCCTTCTCCGGCCCTCCTCTTTCCGTTTCTCTCCTTGCGTCTCCATTCCAATCCCACCCTGCCGACTCTTTCCCCACACCCCACCTTCGCTTTAGTTCTCCACCTCGTATACCTCCTAACGGCCGGAAATTTGGAAACTTGACACTACAGAGCGGACCGGTGTGGTTCTTGCGCGGACACTTTGGAGTTTCTCCACTGGACGCCACTTTGCTCGCGAGTGAAATCGCCCTACCGTACAATCCTATTGTCGCTTCACTACCCTTTCGCGCGCTTTCTCCCTTTCTCTTTTCTACCGCCGCGACCCACGCGCGCTTGTCCTGTCCCACTCGCTTTCTTATCTCTACCTTTTCGGATCTATCCACCACCCCCTTCTGCCGTTCTCTCAGCTCTCGCTTCCTCCGTCGTTTTCTCCCCAGGTCTCCGCGCACTCCATCCTCAAGGCGACCCCACCCAACCCACCCGTTAGCAGCACGGACGTGCACGCAGACGCGCGCTCGCCTCAACTTTTCCTTTCCTCGCTTGCTCGCTTCGACGGTACCGTGGTAGTGAACGCGCGCGCGCACACACTTACTGGCAACCTTGTCCCTGTAATAACACAGGCAGACGAGGAGAGCACGGACCCAACCGTATACCCCGGAGGGAGGCTGAGCTTTATAATAGCACGATGGAAACACAATGGCACCCATTCTATCTTTCTCTCTCGTACGCCTGCTTTACCGCCCCATTCTCTTCGCGGCACCACCCTCTTTCCCCTCCTTCTGCTGCTCTCACCGACGGTCATCCCTCTCTCGTCCACCTGTGTACCTGGAAACTTTACATAAATATACTATAACTATTGTTTCGCATGGACCCATTCGCGCAGGGAGCGGTGCCCTGGTTATTTATCGTTGTGGGTTAATGAATTTTCCCTTTCAGCTCCGATTTATTGGCTAATCCGCCTCGTCCGCCGTCGCCAATTTTATCGCAAGGATAAGTTGTTGCGCATCATAGATCGAGATAAAGAGAGACGAAGGGGATAAGAAGAACGGAAAGAAGATGGAAAGACGTAAAGGGGTGATAAAGACACGAAAATGAGAGAAGGAGGTAACGCGATATCTTCTGCGGTGGTCGGCCTTGCGTCTTGTTTCGTCTCTCTATTGTCTGACCGTCTTTAAGAAGTTATTGATTAAGGAACACCACAGAGAAAAAGAATTTTCTTATAAGAGTATATCGTTTAAGGTGCTGGTAAAGTAACGATTACATGGTGAAATTGCAGTGATAGGAAAATGCAGTGACACGCTACTACTATTACTATTATTATTATTACCTTCTTCCTCTTTTCTCTTTATTATTCTTATTATTTGTTTCTTCTGCGCTTTTGCTCGTAATGCTTGAGGATCTGAAGGATCTTCGGTCCAGGCCTAATTTAATAAATTCTAATTCCAATTTCTAAATCTAATTCTTTCTCTCTTTCCACTATTTTGCCCGGAGCTACAAACTTTCTTTCCATTATTCTGCCCGCGTCCCCATCACCGCAGAAACCGCCCCCGCCCCCCGTTATTTTTTCACGGGAGATACCGTAAACTGCCGAGAGATTCTCATTCCTGGCGTTCTCTCGTACCGTGATTTGTATCTAACGGTTAATTCGTTTCTCTCGGTGACCCCCGTTTAGCCTCGCGGCAGATTGATGCGCACGAGGAACCACGCGAACGGTGAAGATATTGTCCGATGAATCGTCCTGTTCGTCTCTCTCCGTAGGGCCCCTCATAGTCGTGGAAAAGAATTCGGGTAGAAACGTTCGTCGTAACGTTTCGAGATCTTATCTCGAGTTTGCGGGAAAAAGGAAATTGCGTTTCTCTTTTAGCGCTTCGCGGTAGGAGCCGGCAAACGCAGCACGAACTTTCGCGAAGATCTTTCTTCGCGGAGAATGGGATGGACCCGAAGGGAGAGGAAACATTGCGAATGTTACGTATCTCGTTGACACCGACGACTCGACGGTTTTTTTCGCTCCGACAATTTCAATCGAGGACGGTTCACGAACCCTCGGGGGCGCGATATCGCGATAATTGCATACCCAGGTTCCTGGCATATAGCTCTCAATTAAGGACGCCAAATTCCATGGCGATGCGCGGACGCGAGATCAAAAGGCGGAGTGTCGAAAATGTAATTCACGCAGGAAGAAATATAACGTGGGGTGGGAAGGGAGCGTCGCAGGGTTGAGAAGGGTTCGCCGCCGCTCGGAGTTGGGTATTGGCGGGCGGATAGCCTTGTCGCGGGGGATGCTTTCTCTGTTTTCAGCGTGTTAATTGTCAGCACTCACCGCTGGCACACGTGCGGCGAAACGCTTGGCTATTCATGCAAACAGTTTTCGAAAGTTTAATCGGCGCATCCGTCGGCCGGGCCGTACGGTTGTTCGGTTGGAGTTCATGCGAACAGCGGGCTGGGTATGGGAGACAGAGAGTGAGAGAGTTGGAGAGTGGGTGAGAGAGAAGAGCGCATGTGTGCACTCGAACGGGAAACGAAGAGCGAGAGGGAAACGGAAACGAAACTACGCGAAGGGACTGTGAGAAAAAGAGAAAGGTAGCAGAAGGGAAGAAGGTGCGGGAAGGACGAGAGAGCGGAAGAGTGAAAGGATGGGAGAAAAGGCGAGATGGATAGGAGGGAACGTAGCGGGGATCGACGAAAGGGGAAGAGAAATCAGGAGCGAGAGAAAAGTTGTTATCTGCTTCACAGGTGGTGATAAGGCCGCGATTTGTTTTCACGTGAGTTTCCCGGGCATAGATTAAAACTGTTTAAGCCCCGGCCATCCCTGAAGGTACCGCTTCTACTCGAGTTTAATCTATTCTCACTGTTCCCTTGCGGTATCCATCCTCCGCCTTTCCAAGTTTACCGCTCCACGTGGAATATATTAAATCCTTCTACAAATGCTCGGGAAACGAGTTCCTGCAGAGTTGGAAAAAAAAGGACTTTTCTGTCGCGAGGCGTTTTGCCACGCGAGAGGGCCGAGGGAGGGTGAAGTGGAACAAGAAAATGGAAAGAGCAAGTCATATAAGTGATGTGGAAATTTCTACGGCATTCGAGATCGGCGTCAACAGTTTTCGAAACGATTTTCCGCATCGAGCACTCGGCTAGAGAACGTTAGTTTGACACGACCTAGCGAAATTGCCGTTAATTAGTTAGTAGTTCGCATGTAATTTAGTTCTAGTTTTACCTGGCACTTAAAACCTCATTTTACCTACGGATAGTAATTTACGGTAAGTGAGACGAGTTCTCGACATTGATTACGTAATAGATAAATCTCAGTGGAATGTTTCTTGTTTTTAACGAGTTTGAAGCTTCGAGGCTTCCCGAATCCGAAGTATCGATTAGACACTAATTACCCAGAGGATGTTCGGAAATTTCGACAATTGGAATCAATTTTACTCCCGTCTACTTTTACATCGTCTCGAACCCACTACATAAATACGGGAATTTGTTTTTATATTAAGAGAAGTGCGACCGAGAGAAATAAATCGTTGGAATAAAAGCAGCGAGTCTTTCCACTTCAGTGGCGACGGCGAAATTAATGGTGCCAGTAGTGGCGCGAGGTATGGCACCACACTAAAATACTTCTTCTGTCCGAGGATAATGTCGGACCCTTAATTCGTACCCCACGCCCATTTCCTCAATCACGAGGGGTCGGTTGGAATCGATGCGGCGATGCGCAAGGGATGTTTCCAATTATCGTTAACTATCGGTATGGATGAGATATATGCTCCGATCGCAATCATGCGCGTATATATGTCATAATGTACCTAACGAGAGCGTTTCCGTGTGCTTCCAACCGAACCGCCGGAAATTGCATAGCTTGCGAAACGAAGATTGTAAGAAAGTATCAGGATTCGAAGAATGGAACAATTCGCCACCAGTGATTATTATTTGTATTAAATCGTACCCGAAAGGTAAGTGAAATTTTTTTTCACATACCGACACAATAAAATTGAATGCATTCTCTTGTGAAATTGCATATTTTAATGTTGAAAAGAAAATTACTTTTACGTCGTCACATATTATTGTTATTGTTTATCCGTTTCCCGGAAAAGGCATTGACAAATATTTCAGGCACCTCCAAACGTCGTTCGACAATAAGGGGAAGCTAGTCGAGTGCGTTTTGCGTGCACTTCAGAGGCAATAAATCAATCCTAGGCGATTCACTTCGCCTCCGTTTTCCCCTTCTGCCCATTTTCGCGATCAGACATGCGATGTAACAATTACTGCTCGCTGCCAGCGTCATTCACAATATCTATCACCCCTAAAACCTAAAGGGGAACGAGGCCCGATCTTCGAGTGGCCCTCTCTTTAAAGCTGACCGACCTAATGGACGGTCAGCTTAAGAGGCAATTTCACGAACATCTCACGCTTCGGCGTTCACGCTTCCCAAAGAATGAAATTCGCATTATCGTTACTAAATTTGTACGAGGGAAAAAAAACGTATTGCACCTCGCGCTTCACCGTTTTTGCCATTACACTTTCGCGCGTACGTTCGCGTCATTACAACCGCGACACGTGCACGATGTATACGAACGCGAGGAGTTCGTTACACGCTGACGCGCTCGCGCGCATTTAAATGAGAATGTAAATTTCCCCCGCGTCGCTTCTTCTACGGGCGGATTTAATGAAAGAAGATTAAGACGCGAAACAACGAAGCGTGGTTTATGCGGGGCCGAGTATAATGCATAGCCAATAAGAGAGCGAAGTGGAGGCGAGACGCGCGTCGTGAATATTCTCACATAATTACCAGAAAAATTAGACCCCTCCGAGGGCGCCACGTTCGTGGGCAATTAAGATCCGTAGATGGCGTAAAGCGTCGAGATTTCTACGTTGCTAATTACATTGCGCTTCGCGGTTCTTATGTGCCTACCCCGGCAGGTATGTAGCGGGCAATAAATTCTAAGGTGTGCAGCCAAGGACCACAGCAAGCAAGCGGGCCTGAGTTACGAAGGAGAATAATGTTGGTAGATGTGCAGGCGGCACAATGAGTAAACGTGTTTGCTCTCTATGTACATACCCACATATATATGAACGTACCAGGCTGCCTTGAAGGGTAATGCTTAGCATTCGCCCTTCCAACGATCCCCGCGATGTTTAATTTATATAAAAAGCGAGATTACGTTTCTTGCATCTGCTCCCTCCACTCCTTTTCGCGTTAATGTTCGTCTCATTAACGTTTCTTTATTCAATTTCAGATACGACGCATTTGTACGCGACTGCGGCTTAACGTGCCGAATTATTCTTCGACAGTATTTTTCATAGACTAAACCCAACTTCAATATGTTATTCACAGTCGGCACTTTGCACTTCTTAGTAATCCAGTCATTGCTCTCCATATATGCTTTTCGTCAAGCCACCATAACTGTTATTAATATACACGCAGCAGTAAGAGCAAAACTACCTAATTGTTGAATGCGGCTAAGCCGAAAGCCAATATAATGCAGAGCTTCGGAGAGCTGATTGTGGAATGTCGGTTTCGTGCCATTAGTAGCACCGTAATTAAGAGTCGTGGATTTTTACTACGCATTATTAGGAAAGCGGGAGGTAGGGATCCTTTTTTTTTTTTTTATTGCAAAGCTACGAGCAGCACGATATCCCATTTCGCGAAAATTGCGTCTGTCGGATTAATCTGCTTGCGGAACGGATGCCTCTCCTTTATGACGTTGAGTCGCTTCAGGAAACATCCGGAACCCCCTTTACCTCCCTCCGACTGCTCCACCCCGTTTCTCCGGTGTTCTCGGCACGCTGTATATGCACTGACGACCCTTAATAAATCTCCGTGCCGTGGCGAGCGGGTCCCCATCCACGGGGATTCCGGTAAATAAGCTGGCCGAGTTTTAATTATTCCTATTTTCGCATCCTCCCGTTGGTGGCGCGAGGGAGCACGCGCAGTTTTATCGTCTCCGTTCCCTTCTCTCTCTCCTTTCCCACTCTTACTCTTACTCTCTCTTCCTCTCTCTGACTTTCGCACTCTCTCATCCACGGCTGTCACCTAACTGCACCACCTTCCTCCCTTTCTCTTCCATTCGTCCAGCCCCCGGTCCCATCTCCTCGCCCAGATTTAATTATGTAAATCGCAGAGCCACTAGACAAAACCAATATTTGTTCGAGTTCTTAGATGGGGACGCAAGGACTTCCGGACGGACGAGAGCAGGTGGGTAGGCCGACAGGTAGAGGTCGTAGGATGGGATTCCCTCCGCTCATAATCAGGGAGATTCATTTGCCTCGGTAAATAAAAATATAATCTCTCGCTTCACCCTCTCCCTCCCATCACCCCATCCAACCCTCTTTGTCGCGATAAATGCATTTTCTTCGGGCGCGGTAATAGGTTTCCCACTGATTAAAGTTGTCCATTAACCTTTCACCTCCTCTCGCCCTCTCTCTCTCTCTCTCTTCTTCTCTAGGACTAGGGAGCTCGGATTATAAGGTATACAACGCCGTGACGCCGCGCACAGATTAATTCCTAAATATTTCAGGCGTAAAGATACTCCGCTTGTACGGAGAGCAAAGTAATTCACTTAATTAAACATGATTTCATGAATCCGTGTATACGTGTGCGACGGGAGAGGTAATGAGCATTGGAAATAAATTTTTCAGCAATTATCACATGGTAAGATTTAATTCACGGAGCAGGCCTTCACAGTCGTTGGATGTCAGAACAGACGAGTATCTTTCCAAAGTAATCCCCAACTACCCGTGTCAAGTTGGCCCCCCAATATTAAAAAAAAAAAAAAATTGAAAATATGCACTCGTTTGCGAAAATTTCAATGGGACATTCATTAGCAAACGATGAGCAAACGAATGCATATTTTCAATTTTTTGTTTCATTATTGGGGGGCCAACTTCACACGGGTTCCCCAACTATCGTATAACAATTATTTTATCAGAAGCTCTAAGCGATTCTTAGCAACGCGAATAATTTTCTCGATTCGACGAGAAAAACAGTGATTACTGTGTCAATCCCTCATTGTTTGCAAGTAGAAAAATCTTATTTAACTTGTTGATAGGAACGTCAGGATCTTAAGCTCGCATGTCTATTGGTCGTGCACTCGCGTCAAAACATTGCTCGATACCGACGATTCAGTGATAAAAGACACAAGTGATGTATTAATGATCATAGCCGAGGGAAATGAGCCGCAAAAATAATTATTCCTTTCTCGAAGCTTCATCCGTGAATTCTCTAATAACTACAGCTGCGTCCGGCGAGCACGGGAGTTTAAAAGCATCTCCCCGACGATAAAAAAGAAAAGGCGACGGCAGTCAAGCAGGTAATGTATCCAGTTAAAAGTTTTCGCAGGTTAGTCCGGGAGAGGGTGGCAAACTTCCGTAGCCGCTCGAAATAAGGGCGCAAGGTGGCACTACAGTCTAGAGATTGTGCATTTGTTATTCATGGGGTCCAACCCTTCGGTTAGATTTAACATTCCGTCGTATGAAAAGCAGGTCCACCACTACCACGGTCACGTTTTATCCCCTCGCGCGCACACACACACACATTGTATGCAAACTACGAACAACTTTGAATCTATGGATTGGCTTGCGCGGCATTCGTTTCCTCGGGAGCGAAACAATTTCGTTAAAATCGATTCGATTTCAGTTTGCGGGATCGCGATTTTACGAGCTTCTTCAGCGAAGCAGGCGACTCGATATAATCGAAATCGAAAGAAAGAAGAAGAAAGGGGAAACGATTCGTGAAATGATATCTTAACGACTCACAACGAATGGAACAAACAACGTGTAATACTTAAAATCTTCGCAAGTTTACCAACCACGTATTATATTAACGAAAAATGTAGAAAAATGTAGAAAAATGTATATAACCTCGTATGCTCGTAGAATGTACACCCTACGATCTATAATACAGTCTGCAGAACGTAATTACTACTCTATGCATAACAAACGCTGTTGACGCACTCGGACACACATAACTATTCATGTTACGATTACAAATACATATATTGCGCGTGTAATCGACTTCATTGTTCCCACCGAATGACAACCGACCCTCGTATCGCGTTCTTCGTTCATTATTGCATCATTATTAACCAGATTGGTCGTGCAATTAAACATATAACAATAACAATCATCGTCAATTTCAACGATAAATCTATCGCCACCGAATTCGTCTCTCTAACGGTGCAACAATTCGACGAACCACTCTCATGCTACCCTCTCTCGTCTCAACTTTTCCTCCTCTACGCGTCTCCGTTACGCGTCCACGTAAATTCGATTTCGCGGTGAACTCCCGCAGCATAGGTCAATTATAATCCTCGTACCCAGCCTATCCCGAGAGGAGGGGGGGGGGGGGTGCACCGACCACTCCGTAAGAGTAAACGCGCGATTTTCAATGGACAGTACCTGTCGATATTCTCCTCGTCCATCTTCCCTGTGTAGCGCGCACCGAAAACGAGGTTGTACCGAGGGTGGACGAGGACGAGAGGAAGGGTTGGAACGTCGGGGGAACGTGGGAGGAAGCCGATTGACGCCGGTAGGGACGAAGAGGAACGCGTGAGAGTGAACGAGGAAGAGTGGTGAGGGGGTTCGAAGGTAGACAGGGGCTAACGATGAGGCGGATTCACTGTAACCAGAATTAACACCGCGGCTTGATTTTTGCAGCATCGATTTTCCTGTTGACACGATTGTACCGCCCGCGCCCGAAGGCCCTGATCGGTCAATCCCAGCGGCGTGGCGTGTCACGCGATACGCGCGCGTACACCGTCGAGGGTCGTCCAAACTTTTCCCGTTAATCCCACAAGCGCGGATAGCGGCGGCGGCCACCGCGCGCCGTACGGGTTCGCCCCCGTTCACGTGGCCTGGGTGAATTAAAGCATTGGTTAAACGCCGCCCAGCGCACGTATTTTAACTTCGGCCCCGCGCGGCGCGCTTTAACTTGGATTGGATGCCATTGCTCTCAGGTTTCGTTGTGTCTCGAAAGCATTCGCTAGGTAACGACAGCCCGACGAAAGCTCCTCCGTCGAATAGTGCACCAAGCAGATTTCTCGTAGGTGTATAGTAATATTCGGAAGTTTTTCAAGGTCTTGAGTAAGGGAGAATCCGGTAGTACCGCCCATACACTGTTACTGTCTTATTCTCGTAAAGGGTCTAGTTTCATACTTCAAAATATGAAGTTCCGTGCATTTAAGTATAGGCTCTGAAGTTTGATTGATACGAGAAACGGGATAATTTGCTAGTATTTTCGAATATCTTTATGTATACTGCACATGCCCAGTATAAAGTTACTGACAGTGGAAATGACACAATTTTGCATTAGGATTACAGTTACTTTAAATGTTGCTTTTTGTAAATACGAAAGAAGAATAGACGTCCAATAGTTATTTCTTTTTTTAAATAAGATTCTTCTTTTCAAATCATACGCAATATCTGTATACCCTAATACTTTGCAAAAATGCTGACATACTAATGATAATCGATATGCTGGCGTATGTATGAAATAATGTAAGGCGCGTTATGTTACAGCCCTGGACATAAAAAATAGCATAGCGCGGGAGACGTCATACGACGGCCTTGGTAGAAGCACTGGCCCGACCTCTGTTAAGCTAGCAGGACCAACAGGGCAGAATCCACTCGGACCTATCCCATTATTTAGTACTTATTTTGTACTAATTTGTACCACCAATAAATATTTTGTACCACGTGCCGTTTTCAAAAAAATCGTGGCGCTGCTAGCTTGACGTCCTAGCAGGACCACACGCAAAAAAAACGCAAAACAAGGGTATCAATTGAAAGAGCAGAATTTGTACTAATTTGTACCATCAAAAAATATTTTGTACCACGTGCCATTTTGTTCGAAATAACGTCAAATGAAATTTACCAGAGTCAGGCTCGAGAGTAAAGTACCCGTTTCCGCGAGCAGAATCAATCGGTTGTTCAAAAAAATGGAACTACGTCGTTTAATTTTGAATTCTGTTTTTTTTTTTTTTTTTTTTTTTTTTGGGTTGACCATGACCATTGGTTAGGGTTTGGGTTAGGGTTTGAGTCATGGTCAGCCCAAACCCTAACCCAAACCCTAACCAATGGTCATGGTCAACCCAAAAAAAAAAAAAAAAAAAAAAAAACAGAATTCAAAATTAAACGACGTAGTTCCATTTTTTTGAACAACCGATTGATTCTGCTCGCGGAAACGGGTACTTTACTCTCGAGCCTGACTCTGGTAAATTTCATTTGACGTTGTTTCGAACAAAATGGCACGTGGTACAAAATATTTTTTGATGGTACAAATTAGTACTAATTCTGCTCTATCAATTGATACCCTTGTTTTCCGTTTTTTTTGCGTGTGGTCCTGCTAGCTGAACGTCAAGCTAGCAGCGCCACGATTTTTTTGAAAACGGCACGTGGTACAAAATATTTATTGGTGGTACAAATTAGTACAAAATAAGTACTAAATAATGGGATAGGTCCGAGTGGATTCTGCCCAGTTGGTCCTGCTAGCTTAACAGACGTACTGGCCCGGGCCATTGATGATTCGAGAGCGGGCCTTATGCCTTATCTGAAGGCTCAAATATCGAAGATAAACGATCGGCATGAGGAACTCTAGCAATGTGACAGGCCTTTGTTACGAGAAGGAAGAACAACAAAAGTATTTTCTGCGAATATAATACTACTCTTACAAGTTTTGTACGATTCCCCGAATTTTCTTAAACCACAAATAATACTTTATATTATGCGCTGAATTTAGAATGCAATGCAAATATTATTATGCGCTGAATTTAGAATGCAATGCAAATATTATTACCGCAAATTCACAGTTTTTGTTACATAAATATTTAGGTCGTTCGTGGTGCATTTATACTTTATATGTTCGTACATAGTTTGATAAGTATCGATCGAAGATCGATATGATGCGGTTGTCCATGGAGAAAAGACACATATGTTTATAAACGCGTCCACAGCAAAATTGCGTTACGGCACAAATCTCTCTAATATTTGTAAAAAAAGAAAAAAAAAAAACCGGCAACGAACGGATCTCGTGGGTTGGATGCGACAAAATTTTTGTCTGCATCCTTATGCGGCACACGCGTCCACACTGTTGTAAATTCGTTATGATTCGCGTAAATTTTCCCCGAATATGGCGCACAATGTAAATTTTTACGTTGTCTAGACTCGACTTTACAACTACCGCATCCAGTAATAAGTTTTATTAGTATGAATGGAACGTGTGAATCATCCGTAGGGTTGAACAAAAATAATCCATATTATCGCACAACAAAAGAGAACACACATCAACAGAAACAAAGGATTGATGCGATTAGTTATCAGACATTCCATAAAACGCAATTCATTAACGTGCAAAGCACGTCGTTCAATTGTTTAGAATGTACTTACTCGAGCTCGAGGGGAATTGAAGTCATGGTACGTTTCTGCGTACTTATCGCGTTGTCGTTTCTTGAGTCGTGGTACACGTTCGGTCAACAGAATCCTTTCTATCTTCCACAGCATAGATTCACATCCGTAAGTATACTTTTATTTCACCAGAGTGATGAAGCTTCTCTTCTAAAGTTCGCATCAACCGTATCCCTTTGTCTCCAGAGGTATACTACGTCGATCAAGCTCGTACCTGTCGTGGCTTCGCATTCGAGCAGAGCTCTTATTGGCTTATAATTCTCACGTGACTTCACTTTCATCTCTGTATTTAATGGACAACTGCGAATACTGGAATACACGATCTAGGAACCTCGCGTTAAAGAACAAAACCACAATTTTTTATAAAACGTCAAATCTATACAAAGACGCAATTTTACGAACAATGGCCAACAACCAAACCACTTCCTGTGCGCAACTACTTTTCCGCTTACGTCACGCGGAGTGGCGGGCACCTCCGATTTTTTCAATATCCTTACGCCTAATTTATTGGGTGCATGGGAGATGGCGCGCACTGCCCGTGCATATCGCGTAACTCAACACTGATTAGTAGCATAGACTTATACTCATAGCCGAGCGTCTTGTAGAGACGCTGAAGCTATATTAAAACGAGAGAGAAATCGTCAAAGTGAGTGTGCCTCTGTCTAACAGGAGCGTTGGTAAGGAAATAAGGAGAAAAGGAGGAGAGCGTTTACGGTGCTGTTTGCGTTATCCTTCTCCTTGTTTTCCCCCTCTCTTACCACGGAGTGAGAGAGAAGGCCTCACTTTTGCTATTCTCTGTCCTTTAATGTAGTCTTCAACGCGTCCATAAGGAGGCGCAGTCTGTGATTAGTACAGAGGTTCAGTGAAGTGAAGTATTGTACTCAATGTGCGAAAGAAGAATTCTTTGTTATTATTTGACGATAGTGTTTAAATTGATAATCTCCGGTGACGAAAGATTGGGAGCTCCACCGCATATCCCGTAAACGGAACGGGACCATCAACTCAGCGTTAGCAATAGGTGGTACGAATTTAACATTAAACCTAACCATACTTCGTGTATACGTGTTCCTACCACAGAGGGTCAAATGGCCTGTCTCTAAAAAGTCATATATTCTAAAAGCCATTATTTGTTAAATCAACGCATATTATGCTGACTACACAACTATTTCAAGTAAGGTATGTACTGCATTGAAAATGAATTAAATATTAAACAATGTGCATGGATAGGTTAAGTATACTCAATATCTATGAATCTGCGTGTCATAAATTTCCATTACAAAGAATAGCCTGTCCATTAGACAAAACTACGAAAATCTTAATATCGTCAGTCGCATAGTGTTATTTTTTTATTCTTCATAAAGCCAAATTCCACAACTCGATTTTCCTTTCGCCATGCTGACAAAACCCGTACCAGCTTTGCAGGGTAAAGATATTTTTTCAAAACCATTTTTCACGCTTTAAATCACATTTACATTTTGAAAAAAACATGCCCCTATGTCGCCTGCGAAACGTATCGCGGCAATAAATACTGTGAATCAAAATTTCGACGAAAAATGTATAAATACTTTTGCCGCGGAAAAGATCGACCGCGCGGCAGAAATAATTGTGTGGAAAGGGCTGTAGAAATTCGTACGTGTGCGAGCATCGTGAGACGAACGTCGTTTCCCCTACTGAGCTATCGCAGCGCCTCTCGAGAAAGCCATCTTGGTGGCATATGAGTGGGTAGCTGGGTATCTCATTATGCAAGAGCGGCGCCTTTTTTGAAAGCACCCTAAATTCTCAGGCGACAGTTTTTTTGCCCAGGCACTCAGGAGAGAGGAGAGAGAGTGGTGCACAGGTGCGTCCTGCGCCACGTCGACGATGTTACTCGTAAGCACCCAGGGGCGACGATATGAAATTTTCTTTCTCTCTCCCACTCCTCTCTCGCTCTCTTCTCGTCCTCCTTCTGGTCGGTCCCTCGTCGTCTTTATCTCCTCGTGAAGTTCTACCGTCTTCTTCCGTATCCTCTCTCGTCGTCACGTTCTGTCGATGAGATAGGGGCGCCAAGGAAAATGTGTTTGCGCCATATATATACATATCTATAAATCTGTATATACCCTATGGAGCAATAACTATGTCTGCCTTAAGTATTTCCGTTATTTTAATATTGTAAAAAAATGTTATCTAGAGAACTTGCACAGGATAAGGGAGGACATATTGTGATAATAATAGGTTCTTGCTGGGTGTATGCACAGAGAAGATCTGAAGGTTACCTGTATTTTTGTTTTAAACAGAATTCGTATATATTAGAATATACACTTCGTGTATATTGGGAGAAACATGAAACCGTGGAAAGCCCTGCGTTTCTAAAATTCGATTCAATCCAAGCGACGTCAAAGATTCTCCTTCATCGCTTGTGATCGTATACGCGCAACGAGAGACGATCCTCGACGCGTCTTCGCGCCGAAACAAAGGGTCGGTGCAGCAGCACGGTGTAATAAAACAGAGGGAAGTGTCCCGAAGATAATGGCTAAGAGAGAGGGCGTGTAGTGTTTACCGCATCTCGAGTATAACGACGCACTCAGCGCGAGCATTCTAACCTCCTTCAGCCCTCTCTCCCTCACTTCCGCGTTAACAACGCGAACGGGCATGCTTCGCTCGTCCTATACAAGAGTTAAGAATACTCCGATAATTTCTAACCTTGTAGAGTCACAGCCGTCATTTCCATGGCACCCGGCCCAGCGAGAAATTCGGTTGAACGCCCTAACCCTAAATTTCTGCGCTACGACGCGTGCAAACTACTCACGCAGCTCCGTTGCATTTGCGGATCACCGTTACGCGATATAATCTGTATTCACGGTTATGCCAGTAGGTCGATACCTACGCGAGGTGCTTGACGTCGCTCGGGGTTACGACTGAGGGGTTGAACGGCGCTAAGGGCTAAATCGCTAATCCACTGTGCGAAAGTAAGAGCCTGGAACCTGAATCGCGTTACTCGCGCGAGAGTCGAGACGTTCCTTGGGTCACGACAGCAGCCACCTTCTTCCTGTTTCCGAGTGCACCCTTCCTCTACGATCCTCTCTTCCTCCCTTAACTTCCCACCTTCTCCACGAAACACCGGGGAACGTTGACAAAGGCGAATTACCCTCGAAACAGCCCGTTGCCATAGCACCCCGTACAACGATATCCGGCGAGCATTATCGACATTATCGGGAAACTTCGAGTCTTAACTTCGAAACGCGCGAACGGCTCAGGTAGGAAGGAAGGAAGGAGTGAAGGAAAGTCAGACGACCCCGAGGATCTCGTCGTTCGCTCGACTTTCGCGCTAATTCGTTCCACCCTTCGGTGGGTCCATTAAGGTTCGAAGGAGGTCTCGGAGAACTCGCGTCTGAGTCCGAGCGTTTGCGAGACACTCGCTCGTTACATCCGTTGAATTCCATTCGCGGTCGACGGGGGTGGCATACCGCGAGAAGGGGTTGCACGCGAGACGCTGGAAGGACGGGTCGCAGCGGCATAAAGGGGCGAACCCGGTGGATTAAGCCGGTACAACCGTCGGCGCGTATACGTCTTGCCCAAGCTTAACGGATGATTAATCTATCCACACCCTCCGCAAACAACTACGTACCCACCTAGCTTCTCTTCTCCTTCCATCTCTCTTCTTTCCTCGTACCACCACTCTCTCTACCGAAGCCCACCACCCGTCGCACGACCAATGGCAAAAACGACTGCTTCCAATTACCATCAAGCCCCGCTCGGAATCTCGCGCTAATTCGAAATCGTGGCCAGGCTCGTTTTCGGGTGTAGCGAGAGCGGTCGGGAAATGGACGCAGTTGGGATTACGCCGGCCCGTTCGAGCGGAACTACATTGTCGCTGGGGTGTAGCCTGACAGAAAAGTTAAGGTACGGCGAATTCATTTAACCTTCCGGCTCCGCGCCCGTCCTCTCTCCCCACTTCGCGCCATTTCTATTTCGAATTGTACAGATTTTTTTCCCCGTTGTATCTCTTCAGAGTCAATATTGACCTTTCAAATGAATTTCCCGCGGCACGGCAGCGTGGGTTAAATATCAAGCGTGGTCAAGTGCCGTACTTTCTATTTTCTTTTTATGTCGAACCTGCTCCGGGTGATAATCATTTTTCAACTTCGCGATTTTTCTCCACGATGGACTTTTGTACCACGACGTTTCGAGGCATGGGTATTTTCTACGTGATCTAGCATTCTGTAGCGGAATATCATCGAGACCGGTTCACGTCTCTTTGCACCCACCACCCGGTTACTCCGTCATTACATTAGAGAGCATACATCACCCTGTCGCAATGTTCTGCACCAACAAGCTAATCTATTGGTCAAGAGCAAGACGCGTGGTATAAACCTGCGTTTATCACAGTGCTCCGTGAACAGGAAGACATTTGAATAGATAGCACCGAACATCCTGGACGTTGTACTAAGATTTGTACGCTAATAAGCAGCATCGATCGACTAGCTACCTCGGTACGATCGTATCTTCACCACAACGCGGGACGTTTTAAATGCTCACGGTCAACCCTTGCGCGAATTCCTCCCCGTCTCCACCCCTGACGATTTCATCGGCTCGAAGCTTGGGTGGACGAGGGAGAGAGAAGCTTCCGCGAGGAAATGGAACTTGCTTAGGGCGCGTGCATTACCGTGGCTCGTCTCTACGCGACACTCGCACGTTCACGCACGATACGGGCAACGATGCGATACCCGTGGTGCGCGATCGTACGTACGATCGTGCAGCCTCCTGTCGACAGGAAGACGTAGAGATAGATCGCATGAATACTGCGGATGTCGTGCGGTGTCCGGAACTCGTATATATCCGTCGACGAATCGGACGGACAGCGGACGTTCCAGCGGGACACCATCAACCCTGATTGACAACTCTATGCATGCGCCCACGCACCCGAGATTATCGGTTCTCCAGACAGGAAGCTCGTTCTGCTGGCCACCTCGGAACCGAATTTCAGGCGTATCCCCCTCGACTACGATTTCCACGGCGCGTTCAAGGGGGACGTATCGAGCGACAAGCGGCTCGGCTCGGCTCGCGCTCTGCCATTTCGACGTACGAGCCCCACGATCGGTTCGTAAGAATATTCCGTGACGCGTTGCCCGATTCACCGCGTCACGTACGACGCGTACTCCTCGCGGACATGGCAAATGAGGAGTGGCGATATTTAATTATTCACAGTGTCGCGCGACAGCGTACGTGTTTATCGGTAATTTCGTCGCAATTTTTACTACGCCCCGTGGATCGATAACCTGGGTACGGTTGGGACGAAGTTAGGTGTAGGGGACGGATAATGACCCGCGCGTATGCGGTACGGCCGTTTAGATATCGTCGCGTCGAGGATGCGAAATAGGGTTCGAGCAATTTCACTCCCGTGGAAAATTCATCTGTTGGAGTATCGCGCCGTTGGAACGAGAGGGGTAATAGAAGCGAATCGAGAAGGTCAGCTTCTTTCCTAGCGCAACGAAGTTTAATTCAAGCATAACCCAGAAAGAAAATTTCCGACCAACTATTCCCACTCTCCGTCCTTCTACCCGTTATCTACACGTGACCGGAGTGAAAGTATAATAGCTCTGGGTGTTGGCGCGATCTCTCGTCCTCGGTTTCTCGTCCGTGCTAATTTCGCGACGAATGGAATTACGTTCCGTCACGGTGGCGGCGGGCGGTCGATCGACCACGTGGCCGAGTGATATCGAGCGCGCGCGCGCCCTCGAGCCCGCGTAGTCCAGACAATGGGCAAGGATATTTTACCGTGTCTAGCCGGAGCGCGAGGAGCTAGCCAGGCTGGCACGAGGAGAGCTCTCACGGCCACACAGGAGAGGAGACCGAGACGTCGGCCGAGCGAGAGAGGACTCGTCGCGAGAGAACGGAGGAGGAGGGTGGCCTCGGCCGAGCGGAGCAAGAGGGTACCCCCCCGCTCCGACCGGGGGTGCGAGAGGGTGGTTAAAAGGGGGTAGCAGCGTGAAAAGGGGGCACCAATGTCTTGGCTTGCGAGCTTCGGGTCCTCCCGTCACCCAATCACGTCCTGGCGAAGCTCGCCATATTTCGCGGGGCGGAGCCCTCTCCTCTCACTCTCCTCGCGCGCGCGACCGACTACGCCGCTGTGTTCTACTATTATTTTAAACCCTTCGCCCTCTACCCTCCTCGCGGCTCCTCTCGCCCCTTCTTCCAACCCTCTCTACCCTCTCCTCCGATCCACCCGACGCAGACGTACCCTCACGTTCACTCGTTCCATCCTCCGCGTCCTCTCTCCTTACCACTACCTTTTGCACCCTCCTCCCTCTCTCTATGAGTCTTCTCCGTTTCGAACTCCCTCCGTCCCTACTTTTCCTTCCTCCTCCCTTCCAGTCATCCCTCTCCATTCCAAGCACCCCCCTCTCGGCGGCGGACTTACGCCCCCATGCGTCTCGTGCCTCCGGGCGGAGATGAAAATTTCCAGACTCTCCTCGCGATCGAAAGCGAATTGTTATTTCACGAGGTAGTCGACCCCTTCTCTCTCCCTCTCTCTCCGTTTTCTTCTCTCCTTTTGGATCTTGGTATTCTCCGTCTACTTCTGCCTCTCTCGTTCTGCTCTGCCCTTGGACGAGTCGCTCTCGCGCCACCGCGAATTCACGCGACTCTCCGCGCCACCGCCCCCTTCTCCTTTTACGCTTTACGTCTTTGAACCCTCGTGCCGTGCCTTAGGTACGCGGTAAAACACTTTTGGGAAACGTTAGAGAGATACGCTATGTCTCTCTTGTGTATTGAAAAGTACTCGAGGTCAATGCTTCGATGTGCCCCCTGCGCATAGAATAGATAGTGGAGGTGGTGGATGTTTGGGTGTGTGTAACTGTATTGCTTGTAAGACGACGTTTCCTTTCAGCTTCCGCTTCGAAAAATGTTGACGGTTCATTTCTTGAAAACTAGTCAAGTATAGTACCCGGTTCTCCAATTTTTCAGTTTGATCTTTCTTCCTAGCAACGGTTTCTTCTTTGGGTATTACAATGTCTCTGATGTTCGTGGTGGATACCCTCGTCGCTCGCATAATCACTAATTTGCAATTTAATGTCGCCCTTATTTTTATAATCGACCTGGCGTATGATTCTTTCATGGGGTCGTTCCTTTGACCATGCGGGAAAGACCTTTAGACGCCATCAGGGTAGAATGCGTGGGCGAAAGATAAGATGAGAGGAGGAAAAAGGGTATCGGAGCTAAAGAAAGAGAAAGGAGCGGAAAAAGGGAGAGAGGAAGCATAGACTCACCAACCTTTTTGAAATACTTTACAGAGAGACCCTGTATACCACTACGATCCCCTGTCATGTGTAAGAGGATGGAAAAGCGGCTTATGTATCCCACCCCGTTGGAAACTGCAAGGTGCATGAATTACAGGTACGATCTGAATAGGCTTATTTCACTTCGCGTATCGCGGTCCACGGTCTTGTTATTCATTCTTTATAAAGCTACTTTCACACAAGACTGAACGATGATTACGAGTGCCTATTCGATCTCACAGTCTAGTTGCGCGCACTCTATCAACTTAGGGTAAAAACATATCTAAAATACCTTCGTGCTAGCGACCGAGATTTACATCACGATCGATACCTGGATGTTACATACCATCGTGTAAAACAAACCTATGATTTTAACTCGTTATCGCGCATGTTGAAGATACTCGCATCTGTTCGCGCTCGGCATGCGCGGGTGCATTTCAAACAATAGGCTAATTTTACATGAACGTAACATCCGAGTATCGACCGTGATGTAAACCGCGACCGCAAGCATCGAGGCATCTTCGATATGTTTCTACCCTTCGTCCCGATATATTGGTTTTGACCGTACTATTTGCTTAAAAAAAAATATTTTCAGCCAGCTTCACGAGAGATTGGTGTCCGATACGGCGAGATCAATCGTTGAAATCTGCGTTATTTGGTGGAATTGTGTTTTTCAGGGGTTTATTTTTTTAACAGGACAGGCACTGCCTGTCTGCGGGTTACTCTTTAAAAATGCATCACTCCGGTTGAGCGATGGAGCCGCACAATTTATTCAACGCGCGGGCGTATCAGTGCACTCCTCATTTGTCATGTACGAGGGAATTAGAAAAGAATGAAACTACGAGTGGAAGCCTCGTACCAAATTCATGGAGTGCGCGCGTATTTATGCGCGTACGAACGACGCGTGCGGCAGCCAATTATTTACCGTTATGTTACACCGTTCGCGCGCCGAGCTACGTCGGCGGAAGGTAATTTAAACGCTACACCCTCCTGCACTCGATGATGAGTGCAGTGCCGGCGAATAAACCTGTTGTTTCAAGCGCCGCTTCGCACGTCGCAAATCTGTTCGCCTGTCGCTACACGTTCTTACAGGTGCTACATAATTGGCCCGGCTGCACGATAAAAGTCGCCAATTTTACATGCTGCGCGAGAAAACTGTTTTATGATTTTGCAATGGACTTCTTTGTGATCGCTGAATGCGTACGCGTCGGACACGTATCGACGGATCCTGTCCGAGAAAGAAGCAGCATGGAAATTAAAATGCTTCCGCATCGAGGGATGTAGAATTCCATAAGGTCAATGTCCCTATTTCTACTCATTTAAGACAAATGATACTAAAAACAGTAGTTTACATTAATATTTTAAGTAACAATTAGCGAAGAGATTGGTCGCTTATCACGTCAGGAGTCGTACTACATATAAAATTAAAAAAATATGATTTTAAAGACTTTTATTACGAATAATTGTTAATTAAATGCAATGCAAGAAATGAACGTATTTCCACTCGGCAAAAATCGCGGTGTCCGTATATCTACTCACAACGTGTCCCTATTTCTGCGCATACAAATGTAACAGTTAATTTATTTTTAACGACGAGCTGTTACCTAGCGAGCAACGAGCCTATGCAACTTATGCCGGAGTATCTAAATAATTCATAATTAATCTTTCTGTAACTTATTTTGTCAACCGAAAATAAATGTTAAGAAGAATGGTTCATAGTGAGTAGAAATCAGGACTTGAGTAGAAACTGAGACATTGACCTTACATTTCGAATTATCGTTACCGAAATGTGAGAAAAACGGCGTAGCAAACGCTGGGCCAATTTGTCGTTTACGAATTTGCTTAGGGGCGTGACGCGTGACTTGCCACGAACTTCGGCGAGTCAGCTGGACGGGGTTATACGAGAGTAATTCGGCAGGCCTCGACGTTGCTGTTTATCGCGAAACGGTTCATATTTAAGTGCTGGGCGGAGGCACGCTTTTACGTGCAAACGTTAACAAAGTGCTTGGTATCGAAACCTCGAGCAACCAACTCGCGCCCTAGACCCTTATACATCCGTTTCGTTTACGATAATCCGTCATGAAATTAAAAATGTGAGGGCCTCGTAAAGATAAAGATATTGTCCGCTCCATGAACGGGCGAAGTCGAGTGGCGTTATAAACGAGCATGAAGGCTATAACACTCCGTGCCGGGACGACCGAGACCAGGAAGTTAATATCCACATCACGTAGTATCTCTCTACGCTCTCGGATCTCCATCTTCCCCGCGTAGTCTCTCCCATTGTTACGCTCGCGTTCACGGAGTGCTCTTAGCGTCGTGTTTTGGGTAAAAATATTTTTACACGAACCGCCGAGTGCTCGCGCAGTGAAAATCGCTTTTAAGGCAAAGTTTCGATCGACACTGAATTTCACTCGCCAATCAGAATTTTCTCTTCCCCCGAAACTTTTCGAACCCGCGGGGTTTTTGCGGTATGCGTGATTTCTAATGCTATCGCCTTGTTTCGCACGGTATGGTAATGCACGAGGAAACGGGGGGGTTGCAATAAATGCGAATTTGCAAAGGTTCCGAGTATCTCGTTGCATCCGCCTATTATGAGCATAAGCGCAGCTTCGGACCAACAGGTAGAATCGCGCGTAGAGGATTCTCATAGAGGATAATTCATCGCTAATCGAACATGGGAGCGGACAGGTGCACGAGGATTGGTTTTCGCGCTGTACCTTACCCATTGCTATACATGGTTACGCTCTATTATCCGTTGTTAGCCGTTGTCAAACAGGATTTCGGGTCACGGGACGGAATTGCATAACAGTTTTTATGGAGCGTCAAGAAGGACTCGTTAAATCGAATTCGATATCTCAAAGGAATTATGATGGTACGTGTTGTGAATTTTGAAAGGACCGGACGGTTTAGCAATTTGGACCAGTGCAAAATAAATCATAAACCTTGTTTACCAGAATTAATGTTATTTCGAGGCACAATAATCGCACAAGATCGGCGACGTTGTAGGAAGATCTTTTATTGTATAAAGATAGATAAAGTATAAAATAATTCCAAGACAAATCATATTCCACTCGACGCTCGATTCCCACAACTTTTGGCTCATACATTCAATTATTGTCTACAAAACCGATTGGACGACGACTGATTATCACATACTCGTTTTTAAAGGCACAGTCATTCTTTCATCCGTCGCTCGTTCGAGAGGAGCAACGTAAATTCCGTATAATGTATAGTTCACGAGCATGCAGCGTTTACAAACTTTTTAATGTGACCCGTTACACTCATCCGACAGACAATATATCTCGCTACACGGAAGATACTCACCGTAGCAATTTCAATTCGTAACAATGGCTACACACAGAATCGGAAGGGAGTCTGTATCGCGCCGGTATAACCAATAGAATACATATTTCGTGCTTCCGTATAACTTTTGCTAATATAGGATTTGTTCCTTCATGGGTACAGTTAAGGGGTAAACTTAATTTAACTTTAACATTATCCAATCAGCTGCTGGGATTTCAAAGTTAAACTACGTACAACTTTCCACGGGCTCGGGGATTAGCTTGTAAATGTATAACATTTGCTATTAAAAAGATGAATCTCATACTGGTATCAAGCAAGATATCGGGGTTGGCTATAAATAAAGTATGCGATGGTGGAAGCCAAAATATGATAGAGGCCGAATTGCATGTATCAACGTCAATGCGCAATATACTAAAAAATGCAACGTGATAAATGAATGAGTCTTCCGTTTGATTGCGCAACGAGTAAGATTTTTTCGAGATTTATGCGTAATGGTTTGGTGCTCGCAGGATGGATTGCGAGTTATAAATAGTGAAATGCTTAATTTCAAAGTTTTGATTGAATTAGCAAAAAAATTGTATTACTTCCAATGTTATCTACAAAGTATTATAAATCGTAGCGTGTAATTGTGAAACGTCTCTTTTCGTTTCATTGATTTATATTTGAGTATGGCACATACTTATTGCACACGGTACTCTCTAAATATGTGATTTTACATATCAATTAAGGTCGATTTTCCCATTTATTCTTTGTATCGCATTTACGTACGATAAAATTATACGTACGATTAATCGCATAAACGTGAATCAGGTAGTTCACTTTTCAAATCACTGCACGCAGACCGACGAACACAAGCCTTACCTGAAACAGAAAGAAATAAATTTCCTTTAATACGACATCAACAATATTTTCCTATGAATGTTAACGTGAAAGGTTTTATATGTATTTTCATTTCTCGCATGCTCACAAATCTATTATGTAAATATTGCATAGTATCTGCTTATTGAAATTTTTCTACTTAAATCAGACCTCAGTATTTTCAACCGAATATAATTTACCATAATTTTTTGTACTCTGGAATTTCTCGGCATATCCAACCATTTCCTGTACTACCAGGAGCAAACGCAGCGGGAGCGTTACAATTTCAACGTGCACTTTAAATCAAATAATCCAATGTTTAACGTGTACACGTTCGATGGTCGGTTAGTTAACCGCTACATGGAGCGTACACATTATACAGGGTGAGTTGAAATAAACAGAACACCTGAATATTTCTGTTGGATTTAAAGATACGAAATATGGATGAATCAGAATTATAATGGTTTGGAAGGACTCACATTACCATCATAATATAATTTTTTTCAAGGTCATTTTTTTCGTGTTTTCAAGGTCACCGAGGTTTTTTTAAATGGAATCGCATATTTTTTTTCATTGCATATTGTAGCCGACATTTAAAGGAGTTCAGCAATGTAACATACCTATGACCTTCAACCCAGAAATATGGAATAAATCGAATTCAATATGTAAGGTTTATTTGCTTTATTGTCGCTACGCTAAATGTTCAAAATTATTCCCTTTCTGAGGGAATCGACGCACAAGCCCTAATGATTCGTTCTTTCATGTTCTCTGCAGTGGTTGGTTTTTCATGATAAACTTCATCTTTCAGTTTTCCCCACAGATAAAAATCCAGAGGTGTAAGGTCTGGTGAACGAGCTGGCCATAATACGGGTCCGTTACGTCCAATCCAACGATTTGGAAACTTATCATTTAAAAACTGTTTTGCGACACGGGAAGAATGGGCTGGACATCCATCATGTTGATACCACATTTCTTGACGAATGTCCAAGGGTACATTTTCTAACAGAATAGGCAACGATTCTCTTAAAAATGCGGTGTATTTTTCTGCATTTAACGTTCCGCTGATAAAATGAGGCCCAATTATTTGATTATTCAAAATTCCGCACCAAACATTGACAGACCATGGTCTTTGTTTGTCAACTGTCCGTAACTCTTCACCATTATTTTTTTTTCATTGTTAACGCTACCAGTTTCGCGAAATTTATTTATCAAATTAAAGTAAACAGAAACTGATGGACAATTACGATCAGGAAATCGGTCACTGTACAGTCGCACTGCTTCCCTTAAACACTGTCCACTTTCTCCATAAATGAAAATCATATCAATCTTATCTTCTTTCGAGTAACGCATGGTGAAATGTTTATCGATAAACTGATAGATCAGAAATCTTGAGAACCTAAGGAATCTAATCGCAAGAAGGTCTTCAGAGTAATTGCTTGTTGATAAACACGATTATGTACACACGCTGAGATGATCGCAGCTCAAGGGAATAATTTTGAACATTTAGCGTAGCGACAATAAAGCAAATAAACCTTACATATTGAATTCGATTTATTCCATATTTCTGGGTTGAAGGTCATAGGTATGTTACATTGCTGAACTCCTTTAAATGTCGGCTACAA
This sequence comes from Tiphia femorata, assembly GCA_944319695.1. Classification (NCBI taxonomy): domain Eukaryota; kingdom Metazoa; phylum Arthropoda; class Insecta; order Hymenoptera; family Tiphiidae; genus Tiphia; species Tiphia femorata. The sequence continues at coordinate 20,458,590 of OX090900.1, read as the reverse complement.
TATGCAATGAAAAAAAATATGCGATTCCATTTAAAAAAACCTCGGTGACCTTGAAAACACGAAAAAAATGACCTTGAAAAAAATTATATTATGATGGTAATGTGAGTCCTTCCAAACCATTATAATTCTGATTCATCCATATTTCGTATCTTTAAATCCAACAGAAATATTCAGGTGTTCTGTTTATTTCAACTCACCCTGTATACGTTCGTTCAATAGATTTCGTTTAGCGTTACATAGCGGACGAGCCGGGAGGGTGAGTATTAATTAGAAATTTTCTTCACTTGCTGCTAAATTGTGGTAACCTTTCAGGCATTGGATAGGCAGTTGCCGCGAGGTTTTCTCCTTCCCTCTAACCCTTCCTTACTCTCGCTGCATCCCTCCTGCACTCCACCGTCCTCTCGCCGAGTATATGAAGATATATCGTCTACCGACTTGAGTGAGCGAAGCAAGCAGCGAAGAAAAGGATGGACAAAGGGTGAAACGGAAGGAAAAGGGGAACCTAACGCGTGATGTACAATATTGTTAAAAGCATAGAAAGAGAACGACGCGCCACGGTGGTCCGTACCATTCGAGGTCAGGCTGACAATGACAAATGATACTTCGCACCGTCCTCAAATTTTCTTATTACCCTGCACGTAAGTTCTTGCACGGGGGCATGCTTTGCAATTTACACTTCTCTCGGGACTGTGCGACGGCTCGAGAATTCGAAACCGAAATTCGGACTCGAATTCCTGGTCGCGCGTTTCAACTCAATTTTGAGATACGCCAGGCGAACCAGGTCGAGGGAGGAAGGTTTATGTAACTTTCTTGCAAGCTTATTCTTACATTCTTAGACATTTTTATTCAAACCAGAAATTCGTTTAAGGAGAGGGCCACTAAAGACGATAGCGAACTGTACAATGATATAATGTAATTTTTAAATAATGTAAGTTAATTAAAAACTCTACTTGTACTGAGATTTACGAATATCGACTCGTTTCCTTGAAGCAGGACAAATCTTTCGACGTCCTCTTCTAGATGCCGTCTTGAGTAAATTTTAGCAACCCCCTCGATTATTCAACTCGAACGAGTCGGAAGATTCCTAATTGTTGTTTGCGAAGGGACGATTCTGGGCGCTTGTGTACACAAGACGAGCGATCGTCATTGTCAGGGGCATATAAAACAGTGTCGCGAAGGTTAACAAGAAAATGGACCGAAATACAAATCTACAATATCTCACAATTTTCTCAAATCACTTGCTTTTTACTCTCGACACTCAATCAAAATTCTTCATTGCAATACACAATTCCGTTACACAATCATTTGTCACCTCTCTCTCTCCTAAAACGAACAAACGACCAGGTAGTACCAACAAACCGTTCCTTCAGCATCCGCATAAAAAAAAGGAATTTCAGGACGTCATTAGAGAAACTGAAAGCTCGCACGATTGTCTTACAATTGACCTCCGCTAGGCCACTCCAGGCTCTGTCCGCGGCTCTTTGCTCCACGTAGGACCGTTCCCGTAAAGACTTAACGTTATGCGAATATTGTACTTGGCAATCCCACGTGTGTGTCCCCTGTGTAAACGCCGTATATAAGTGCGGTCTCAAAGACCCACGACGACCTTGCGCGCTCGAGGACGTTCGAGTGCAGCTCTCGCGCGTAAGGCACGTGAATTCTGTGCGCGCGCGCGCGCGATCTCACAGAGGAGCATACGAAGAGAAAAGGGGACCGAAGGTTGCTTCGACTACGGGCCGCGAGAAATGGCGTAGGCAGATCGGCGAAGGTAGGGTGCGATGGACGGTGGAAGGGGTGGTGGAAAGGGGAGAAGAGTAGAGGGTTGGAAGAAGGCGACTGGATAGGGTGGCGATGGTGATGGTGATGGTTCCTGGTGGTGGTCGACGATGGTGGTGGTGGGCCGAGGTGGGCCGAGGGGTATGAATCAAGCTGAGCAAACATTGAACTTCGAGATACGGTGTCGCCGCACGGAAGCTACATACCGTCGGCAAAGAGGAGGATGTAACCCGAAGTACACCTTCGCGATTACCTTCCGCCCATAGTCTGTTCGTAGGACGGGATGGGATGGCGAGAGAGGCGACGGTTACGCGGGGGTCTGAGGGCGGTGGTTGGGGTGGCAGAACGAGAGTAGCTGGAGGTGGATGGCTCTCGTTTCGGCCGGCCTCGTAACTCTCGGTCCCCTGCGACGCGTCGTGTATAGGTAACAAATATTGATAGTGCGAGAGGCCGACTGTTTGTGCGGCCGACGTCGCCCCCTCGGTGAAAAATCCACGCGACCCTCGCGTTTTGAATATGCCGCTACGAAAGGAGGAAGGATGGTAGCGAGGGAGTGGGTCCGCGATACGTCGGTGAGGAGACTCCGCGAGGGCGGATTCGAGGATCGTTGGATCGGCGTTGGTGCGTGGAAAATTAGAAAATTCGATGCCTCGGTGAGGGCGACTGGAAAACAAACAATTTTCGTAGCCCGTTACTTCGCCTTAATCGTTTGGCGCGGGAGGGCGTGAATTTGAAAAATCATCCGGAACGAATCTTCCTCTTGGTCGTATATTATATTATATTATAAAAATGAAATTTCTTGGTATCGATTGGTCGCGTTATTTTATGCCGAGAATAAGTTATACTGAAGATCTTTCGTGCAGGAGGAATTAGAAAATGCGCAATAATCTAATGGTAGGGGCTCAAGGTCAGAGGGCCGTACTTTTCGCCGTAGCCTCGACGTAGACAAAGAATATCACGACCGCGGCGGCTCTCCGAAGTGGGTGGCGGCTGGAGGAAGATAAGGGCGGGGGTGGCATGGAGAAACGTACCGTCTCATCCCGAGGGATATCAGGAGAGTGGCCTCTCCCGCTCCTATTCCCGGTGCTTTAGCCAACCCCAACTATACCCCCAGCTATACCAGACCGGAATATCTTAAACGGGTAGGGACTTTTTAAGCAAAAACTTTATCGTATATACGCCTGGCGAGTCGGGGCCAGTAATCGGCGACAACCGTCCGAGACGGAGGGACCGGCCAAAACTCCACGCGATAAATCGTTAATATTCTAATTGGCAAAAAAGCGAGAGCCCTACCGGTCACCGAGAAAGCCGTGGGAGTCCTAATATACGATCGCTCTCTCGATTGATTGGAAATATGAGTAAATCAGCCGTAGAACTGGCAATTAGGGAAAGTAGTCCTCTCTTGTGTGTGTTTCGTATTTAAGAATTATTATTTAACGAGTAAGAAATTCACCCGTTTATCTCCAGCGCCGTAAAAAGAAATAGAAGTCAAATGGTACGAATCTCAAACTTACAGTTCCCAATTTCTTGCGGGGACCTCGCAAAAACGTCTTTGTAGAGTTAGAAGAAATTCGCAGGGATTACGTTTCACGCGGCTCGCCGTTTTCTTTCGTTCACCGTTACTTTTAATTCTCGTCGACTCGTGCGACAAGAAGCGGCGTAAGTAGGTACCCCCCTTCCTCGGGACGCCATTTCGACAAAACGAATCGGATAAGTTCAAGCAGATCGTAATCTAATCTTCGGACGGAATCTACGGAGTACAATCTCATTGTACCACCGGTACAATGGTCGAGGGATCGTAGAATATCTCGTAAAGCGTAGATATTTAGTAGAGAAGTGGCGCTAAGTCATTCGACATATACGTGACTGCGCTGCGAAGCGCAGAGTATGAAGTTAACGAAACAGCGAGAAAGCGAGAAAACGAGCGAATGAGGAAAATGTGAAAGAGAGAGACGGAGAACGAACGTGGGAACGGAGGGAAGCGAAACGAGAGGATAGGACAAGCTAAGAGGAGAAGAGCGAAATGGGTAGGAGGAAAACGCGGCAGGATGACGGAAGAGACGGAATCTTTGTGAGAGTTGGCGCACAATGGCTATGCGAAAGTCAACCCCCGCCGCGCCGGAAGCCGAGGGTCGGCCATCTTGCCAACCGGATGTGCATGCTAAATGTCTCGCGAGATTTGTATATGCGAGTTGTACATAGCATTCTCCCACGTCCCTCGTCCCTTGTCCTCTAGCGGCGTTCCATCACCGTCCCCTTGACTACCCGAGGCACAATCCTTTCCCCTATTTCATTTTTGACGATCCTCGCCCGCCATTAATATGCTCGCGCAATTTCAATTCGCAGGAATGTTGGCGCGGAAAAACTTTATCGATGCGCAAAACGTCGCCTCCTGCCTCGTAGCGAGATAAAGTCGAAGCTGGTAGCAACGTCGAAGAAGAATGGAAAGTTGAGGGTGGATGTTTCGAGTGGCGCAGACGGCTGGAACGAGGTAGCGAAGGAGACTGGAGGCGCCGAGCGAGAAACGCATAAAGCGTCGCGGCGCTCGCAACGTACTAAGGCACGGAGCATGAAGCGTAAACCGTTGTCGCGCGTTCTCCTTTGCTACTTCCCTCCATCTTGGTCGTCGTCGTCGTTGTCGGCTTTCTCCTCCTACAACTACTTCTACCGCTACTAGCACTACCACTACCACTATTCCTTTGCTTCCTCCCTTTTCTCATCCCTCTCTCCCTTTTTCTTTTTCATCCTTCCTCCCTTTTCCATCCTTCCTTCCACCCTTCTCCTTTCTTCATTTTCGTCTTCCACGAAGGATGCGCGCCCTAACGGCGCCCACCACCCGTCCCGCATATTTCTTTACGAGGACGGCAACGAGAACGACAAAGCCTCGCGGCATAACTTTATCAAATTTCATTACGTCTCTCCGCTGCCGTTCCGTTCCACCCTCGTACCGTTTCTCCCACTCGCGGGGCTTTATCGTCTTTACTGTCTACTCTCGTCGTGCCAGACGGTAGGGCGGATGGGTTTGATAGATTGAATTGGCGCGATATGTCGAGCGAAGCGTGGGCGATATCATTCGTTAGCCCACAACCACAAATAATAATGAGCGGGTGAAAGCAAGATCGGCGAGAGTGATTCCTTCCGGTGGAGAATCCATAACGATTATAGAAAAGTTTGTACGTATTAGTAGACACGATCTTGGAAAATGATCCTGCAATTTTTTTCACGAGGAAAAATGATCGAACCCCTTGGAAATATCGACGCGCGCAAAACGTGAAACGCAGAAATTCAAAAGCATCCATACGAACTTATCATCGAACGGTAAATCCTACGTTAAACAATCACCTCGCACCGTGACGATATCGGATTATCGGGGAATAATATATTTCGAGAAACGAGCGGGTAAGTCTCTACGCGGGGTATCAAAGAAAGAGCGATGACTGGCGTGTACGACCATTTAAGGTATACCCGGGTTGACCGAGATAAGGAACGATAACAAGTAGCGCGAGAGTTACGAGGCAACGGAGAAAGGAGGTCGAAGGATCGGTAATACTCGGGGGAGAGCTTTTTCCCACGAAGTGGTTGGGAGGAGCGAGGCTCTGAGCAGGGTGGGAGGGATGGATCGAGGAGGCGGAGGACGAGCGAGGAGGAGGTCGAAGAAATATTCCGCAAGAGGTTACCAAGACCGTACACTCGCGGCTAACCCCGAGATTGCACGTCGGTAAATCCCTGAAATTCTTTGATTTAGTTTACCACCCACGCCGGTCCGACTTACACATATGTAACAAGATATTCGTAGAGGGTAGAAACAGGCGTGTGCTCGCATGCGCCTTCGCAAATGCAGAGATAAGCTTCCGAGAAAGGGATCACCCCGGGATAAGAGTGCACTCCCGACACATCTTATTTCATTGCGTCCTTTCCGCGCGGCTGCCTGCCGCGTTACTCATGCCGCTCTCCTCTGCTCTCCGTGCCCAACGCGGTTCGCTCTTCCTAAAGAAATCGCTTTACGGATACATCTACTTGTATCGAGCCAAATGTTTGGATATACTCGCGAATCGATTAAATGGAACGGTGTACGTACGCTAGGATATATCGAGCGATTATTTCAGATCTGTCACTTATTAAATTGCTCCTTCGTCCGATGTTGATATAAATATCGACCGCGATAAAAATATACTTATCGAGCAGAGAATTTTCCAATGCACTTTACATCTCGCACCAAGGTTACTCCATACGTCGAGGAATACCATGTATGCGTAATGGAATTTCAGATTACTCCAACTAGAAAGACGATCGCCCGAGTTGCAGTTACGCAAACTGCCTTCCATAAAGTTTATTAGGGGAAAATGATCCGCGAAATATTCCACCGCGACTTCTAGAGGCACCTCCTTCGCCGGTCGGTCCCTATAAGTCCTTTTATTAAGGGAGTCTAACGGAGACGCGTCTCGATCGTCGAATAGAAACGTCGCACTCCATCAGGGAAGTCACATCCATTAAGATCGGAGGAGAGGATCGGGGAGGGGATTGAGAGACACGAGAGACGAGAGTGGAGAGGAGCATCTGACTTTCCAAAGACGATACGTCTTGTCGGTGAGGCGGCCGGGCTCGCACCTCTAAATCCTCAGCACGATCTCGGCTGAGATCCTCCGTTGCCTCTCAGAGGTAGCATGCGATACACAGACCTGAACACGTTCCAGCCTCTTGTCCTACGGAGGCTGGGGTCTCCGCCGCGACTCTCTCCTTCATCGAGAATACGAAATGGTCCCCGGGCTTTCCCCCAGGAGATAGATCGGGAAATTCGATCGGCTGTTTTCCTCGTTCCAAGGGACACCAACTCGGCTCCGACGACGCGCGACATCGTCAGCTGGACACATTACGCAGATAAGGGAATCCTCGAGTTGCCCGGTCCGCTTCGCCGTTCGTGTCTCTCTATTCTTTTTCTCCCTTACACATATGCATCTACACCCCATTTCTCTCTCCTTCCCTCTCTCTCTCTCTCTCGACCTAACCTTTTCCATTTTCTTGTATCCCGTTTCGCCTTCCCCGTGATAACCTTCACTTCCCAACGGCGCTCCACGGATCTTCATATTCTTGTTTCAGGGGTATCTCCAAACTTCGCCGAGAAACCTTCTTTCTTCGCTCTCGCAGTTCGCGAATGTTGATTTTATAAATCGCGACATCGATAATTCACGGACAGGCGAATTAGAGAGCGATGAGGCTGAATCTTTCGATTTTCCTGGGAATGTTGGGTATGAGTGATTGTGGTAGTATTACGAGCGGAGGAGGGCGACGAGCGAATTACAGATGGGTTTGCAGAAGGAGCCGCGGAATAAGTTCCGTGCCCTATGCATTACCACCACTCTTTGTTTGCGCGGCTCGTTAACAATTTCTGCTCGTTTGTGGGCGCGTATAATGCGCGCCCCGCCATTTCGTCGAGGAGGAAACGCGAGTGCTATTTACGTAGGCGTACTTTATTTAGAGAGGGACTATGTGCGCGTAATTACAAAGACTCTCACCGCGGCTTAAATTCGTCTAATGTACAACTAATTTAGCCTCTTAGCGTGTGTAATAACGTGCCCTAACGTTTCTGCACGCGGCCGACGCAATTTCCGTGTCGTCGCGACGCGTTAACTGTGTGTCAATAATTCAGTTGACAAGATATTACGCAAGGTGCATCCCTCGAATTATACCCTTTCCGGTTGCTGTAAACGCAGTTATTTCTTAGTCCACACAACTTTCTTACGAGTTTGTCTCAATAATAATTGCATTATGATGCTGTGCGAAGAACTATCATTTTTTGAAAGAAATTAGAAAAATGTTATTTACCAGGACAATCATTTTTTTACGAATGGAATTAGTGCGAATCTTTCTATGATTAACCGGAGATTTATAGGTGTGCGAAGAAAAAATATTTTTTTAATTCATTTACGGAAATTGCATGACCTCATCTGACGAAAGTAAGCAGTTCTTGTTCCCGCCCGGCCCGCCATTTGTTTCACCGTTTCTCTTTGTCATTTTCTTCCTCTTACCATCTATTACTTTCACTCTGCTTTCGACCTGTGTTTAACATTTCCGTCAGCTGCTTCCTTTGGAAATGAGTACGGCCGAGAAGTCAAAGCCATATGCATCATTACGAACTGGAACGGGAGGAAGATTAATGAAATCAAGGTGTACACACTTGATAGTCGATCGTGAATTTCGTTTTGACATTCTTTTTCCGTGACCTTTCGGTTTTAAACCTTTCTGTGTAATATTGACTAAGTACAAGCGAATTAAACTAAGTTATTTCCCCTAGATAACTGTGATGCAAATATAATTTTAACAGCATTTTTTCACACACTTCAAATATAATTGAAAATTAAATGGGTTTTTAAATGCAATAAGTTGTATTTACACATCTTTAAACGTTAAATGTATCCATGATTCTGGCTCATTCTTCGTCGAACAATACTGTGCTTATTGAATTAGCTTTGACGAAACGAAGAGCGCACTCGACGTGAAACTATATCGATCGCGTTCGGTTCCCTTTCATGTTGACCGCAACGTGAATTTCAATTTCCCGAACTTTCGAACATCCTAGAACAAACGAAATTCCCTTCATTGTTCTCCTTTTTCGCGCGCATTGTATTTCTCCGGCGCATACGCGATCGGTAATTAAATCAGTAAACACAAAATATGTTTTTCACGAAGTTCCCAGCGCGCGTAGAATTTCCCTTCGACGGAAATTCTGAATTTCGTTTCGGCCGTCGTGTAACAGAACGTCGAATACTTTTTCTCCGCGTTCGAGTAAAATTTCCCCATTCAACGAAGACGAAGAAACGAAACGTGAACGCGCATGCATTAAGACTTAACGTAATTCGACGACGTGGCAACGACTCACCGCTCGTCCTCGTTTCCATCTTTCGCCGAAGACCCTGGCGTGGGTTGCACGACGAGAAATCGCGTTTTCAATCAGGCCCCCCCTGCGTAAACAAGCGATCGTTCTCCTTCTACCTCTCGCTGCTCTTTCGTCCCCATCTGTCGCGCGCCCATTCCCCACCTCCATTGCTTTCGTTCCTTCGCGCACACATTTCCTCCGCCCTCTTTGCCTCTCCCTCTCTCGTCTCGTTCGTTTTCTTTCTCTCCCTAGTCTTTCGCTCTCACATCCCGGCCTTCCCTTCACGCACATGCGAAAAAGAAAATTGCAAAGCGCGCGATGGGTGGATTTTCCCTCATTGATATTCATTCGGTGTAGCTCGGCGAGCGCGATTCGCTAACTACCCTGCCATGTACCACCACAGCGGAGCGCGCGCGCCTCGTTTCGACGTCTCTTTTTCCTCATTCCTTCTCGCGCTGCCGCGAGACACTTGATCTGCCTCTATTCTCCTCCTTCCATCCACCCACCCCCTTTCTCCTATCCAACCCCCGCTTCCCTTCGTCGATTGGACTCACGAGCGCGCGCGCACACAACGCGACGCTGAGTCGTGCCCTCGCACACGCACACACTCGTTCGACCTCTTTTTTTCCCTCTCCTTCGTCCTTTCTACACTGCCGACGTGCATCGTTCCTACTCCCCGCCACTGGGCTCATCGCTTCCAGTCAACGACTGTTCCGAGTAATGCATCGATTCGTTTTCAGCTCACCCCATACCATCACCATCCTCGGTGGGGTAAAACACCACCCCCACCTTTGGTAAAATACTCCAGCTCTCCCGGCTTCTTCCGGTCTCCGTCTACGGTCGTCACTCCGGGTTTACTCCTCTTGATTAGGCCTCGGGTATAAAAAAAAAAGAGCTTTTCGTCGGGAGAGGGCTGTGGCGCGCGTATAAAGACGCAACGCGCCTACTACCGCCTCTACCGTCGCCGTCACTGCCTCCGGTGACGGTAGAGGGGATGGGCAGAAAAGCTCGTGGAATTTACCGATCCACGGGGTGAATAAAGAGGAGCCGACCGCCCCTGGGACGTTGCGGACGCTGTAGATACGCCGAATCGCAGCCTGATTAATTGCGCATCGAATCGAATCATCCGAATAGCGCTCGGCATTGTGTAGCGTCGATGAGGTGAGGGGTGGTGCATACACTCAACGAAGCGAGTGGTCGTGGGTGGGGGGTGAAAAGGGATCGAAGGGTGGTTGAATGGACGGAGATGGGTTGTGGGAGTAGGACGTGGAGAATGAGAGTACAGGGAGTCGGCGTAGATGCGTTACACGGTAACATTGTCCCGTATTTTGCACCCCCTGCCTACCACCCCTCGAAATGTATAACCATTTGCCTCTTTTGCAGAGCCGCGCGGTGTATATAATTAGCGGTTTTGAACGGTTTATCTGTTATTGGAATCGCAATGCCCGTGCACAAATAAACGCCTATGTATTCCTATGAAAATGGTAACGATCGACGCATCCGGTGTCCACCACTCGCGCGCTTCTACGTCGTCTACGTGTAATATTAAACCGGATGTTTACGAGCGTGACGTGTCCGCGTTCGTTTCGAGTGGTGCACGAGCACACGTCGCACGATCCCACGGGACGATTAACCGTTCATTTTACCATCGACTCTTTTCCACCTTGATTTCCCGTGGTTTATCGACTTTTTTCTTTCCGAGATCGATCACACGCGAGATTAATTTCGCAAGGTCTCGAAGGCACGCGTGATATCGGAGAATTAGTCGATGAAGAGGGGAAGTGGCGAAGCGTTGCTCAAAGCGTCCGATTGTTCCATAAACCGACGTGGAAATTCACTCGCGCCGCACCGCAGTCACGGATCTCTGCTCTTAACATCGAGAAGAATTACGAGCCTCGTGGGAAGGGAATCGTCGTTCGTTCGCCGGTAATTACTCGTACGCGACTAACCGTTTGTAGTGCGCGGGGATGGAGCGAAGGAGAGAAAGAACGAGAGAAAGAGAGACGTGCGGGGGGAGAGCTGCGGTGGCCGGTTACATCGGTGGAAAGGTTATATACAGTGCTTTAAACCGGCGCGAACATTACCCCGATGATATACGCGGCAAAAACTTGGCCACTTTATTCATATGCCTCCGCGCCATGTTCATAACCTTTCTCGGGCGCGAGTATATAAAAAAGGTGGATATGCAGCGCGCGAACCCCTGCACTTTCACCCCCCGTCGCGTCGGGACGGTAGGCGCACAGCGTGCGTTCTTATATATCTTCCGTGCTCCGGCTTAAATATGCTTAGATTCGGGAAGACTGATATTATGTTGCCTCGTGGGACGCTGCACGGGAGGCGGAGGGTGGACGTGGAGCGGAAGCGAGTCGGAGTCAGGAGGAGAACGATGAAGGATAGAGGAACCGAGAGAAGGAGGAAAATGTGAGAAGATGGAGCGGAAGAGCGAGACGGAAGCTAGCAGTGGAATGGGAAGAGGGAAGGGGAAACTGACTTTCTCAAACATCTCCTGCGTCGCATGGCGGAGAAAGTTTCCGCAGTCGTGAACGCATATTCGATCGGTATGCGATGACAGTGAAAGGGGACTTTCAGAGGCGGACAGAAGGAGAGGGAAAATTTAGTATCCTTTGGAAACTGCTGCGAGAGGAAGTGTAGAGTTCACAGTCTATTAGATCGACTGGTAAAGGCGAATCGAGTATGCCGCGCGAAACACGACTGCGATGAAATTTTCGGAAGAAGAAGAAGAAGACGAGTGCGCATTACCAAATTGCTCGCTTTCCTCGGAATCCCACGCGTCTGCTACTTCCAGTCGCATGGGCCAGCCGCTCGACTCCGGGGTGGGAACAGTCATCGCGCGAAACGCTCAGCTGACAAACCCGTTTCGAGTATCGATTTGGTGTCAACGTGAACGTAAAGCGACACCGCGCTTTACGCAACGCGGAAAAGCCAATATTGTCGAGGGTGATATCGAAGCGCGTCAAGAGGAGGGTAAGTGCGACGAAGAGGGACGCGAGGTGTGTGAGAGAGCGAGAACCTTGGTGGAGAAGGGAAGGAAGAAGGAACGGAAAAAAGGTGGATAGCAGCCGGCGACTGGAGGCATTCGAACGAGAGATGGAAGTCGAAAACCAAGAATCCGGAGATAAATCACGTCGAGGGTTGAAAGGCGGTAGTGTTGGAGTCAATGGCCCTTGCCCGTAGTTGCCCGGGTTTTTGGTTTTTGCCATGGCATCGTCTTCCACCCGGCTTCCCTGCCTCCGTAGTGTCCTGGGTAATGGAGTAGAAGGATAATAATGCTCTGTTTTACAGCAGCGGAGTGGTGCCGCCCCCACCCTATATCGAGGCTTCCTCCAACTCCATCGGCCCTGTATATGAAAACATCTAGCAAAATATCCACCGGATACCCGCCTCCGTAAGTTTGAGAGATGACTGGCCTCCACTTCCACCCTATCTCACTCTTCGCCTCTCCTCTCATTTTCTCATTCTCGCATTCCCCACCCAATCGCCGTTCGCTTCCCGTTATTAACCATTTCTTTGTTTCGGCTCATCCGTCCGGGATATTGGATTTTTTGGTATCCACCATCGGTAGACGACTTGTCCATCGCGCAGTTGCCACGTACCATTGTCGACATCCTGCGACAATTGGTATTTTAAATACGAGAAAGTTTGTGTAGCCGTAGGTTTCGTACTATTTACAACGCGTTTTATGTGTAAAATTACAGGACCAAATTGTTCTCTCCGTTACCCCTGCAATGAAAAATCTCGGAGATCGAGCTTGTGTCCCTTCGACATAAAGTGTGACTTCTTCTTACCGTAAGAGAGGATGAAGGTTATTACCGGGTTTAGCGGGCCCATTAAAAATGCTTACTCGCCGGTGACTCCCGTTTTCCACTAGACTCCCGAGTAGGTACTGGCATGCTAGCGTGCATTACCGATGCACTTTTTCACCGCCGTCAGTACCACCCTCCACGCGTACTCTCCCTGCACCTCCTTGCGCAACCCTTCCTTCACCACCCGCGGTACCAACCACCGCCTCATCCCTCCGTCACTGAGGATCGCGCGCACGTCAACTCCGCGGCAACCGTTTCTCCACTTCCTCCTCCACACCCTCTTACCAACGTCGCGTCGACTCTTGCCTTCTACCGTCTACGCGGCGGTTGAACGCAGGCCGCGGGGGGTGAGAGGCCGTCCCGCGTTTCATCGACCAACAAGCACGGATCAAGATATCGGATAAAGATTAGGCGCGAGTGCTAACGCGAGTAACCCGAGCGCGGAAGGAGGGCGGAAAAAAGTGGCCGGAAGAATGGTATACCTCCGCTCTCTTTTTACATCCCTGCCCGCAGAGGGAAACCCCGAATTAACTCCCACTCCGCTCACTCCACCCTCCGTCTCTCGTCCTTCGGCCTCGATTCCTTCGCTCGCTTCTCTATTTTCTCGTTCTACCGTGAAACGAGAAACAGGAGTGTGGGACGGCGGGAAATGGAGAAGGGCGCGGATAAGAATACGGTGGAGCGGTGGGACATAGGTGAAGAGAAAAAGGGAGAAGGACGGTGGTGGGGTGAGAGAGGTCGAAGGAAGAGGGGGGGTTGAAACGGAGTAAGGAGGGATTGGTAGGGAAGAAGAGACGAGGTGGCTCGCGAAAGGCAGCGGAGCAGGAGGCGGTGGAAACGAAAGCACCTTCATAAATACTTCAGTGCCAGACTTCGAGAATTTCGCAGCCCAGTTCCCGCCGACTAATACTCTCTGTACCTCGTCGTCGACCCCGGGAAGCGAGCTCGCGAACAAAAAGAGGTGCCCGCGGGATATCGAAAACGCGCGCCGCTCGTGCTCTATAGGGCTCCCATGAGGTAGGAAATTAGAATGAGGAATAGGAGAGGCTGGAAAGGGGAAATGGGACGCTCGTGTGTCGCGAACGCGTCCCTTTGCCGCGACAAACGAGAGTGTATTGAATACGAGCGTAGACTCGATAAATTACCGGCTCTTTTTTCGGACAGCAATCTCGAGGATACCATTCTTAACTTCGGCAACTGAAGTCGACAAGTTTCAAGTGCATAGTTTATATCTCGTCATCCGTTTCGCGCTCGTATAAATGGAAGCTCTTGTCCTTTCTCGTATTCTACGCGCGTTTCGCACCCTGGATCATCTTGACTTCTGTATAATCATGCCGACAACTTTCCGTTACGAGTTTCGACTCCGAGTTACACCCAAAAATTCGCAACCTCGTTCAATGAGAACGTCGAGGCGACGACGGGAAATCTATTAACGTCAGACGCGTAAGAGCGGAATAAGCACGAAACACGAATAACGTCTGACACCAGACGTTGATATTGGGAGCGTCGGGTGCAAGCGAGATGCGTAACGTTACACCAGTCTGTAATGGAACTGACGTGGATCGTTCGCGTCCCCGCGATACATTAGCGTCTAGTCTCGCATTTCGCAATTACACAGTTACACGTTGACACTCAGGCTTCGGCTGTAATGCATGCATTCGCGCCCGTTCGGGACGGCTTGGCGCGCTCTTCGGTTTGCCGGAAATTTTGGTCGGTCGATCGTCTACACGCGAATCGCTAGCACGATGTTCACGCCTCTGTTCGTGGAAGCCATTTCTCGTGCCCTCTTCATTCTTCTCGATAAAAGAAAGAGAAAGAAGAAGGAAAGGAGAATAAGAGCGAGAGAAATCATAGGACGGTTGTTACTCGGTCGTTAAGATCCCCGAGGTTTCCGCGCGCATCTGCATGCGCCGGATAATCACCTAAGGGCCGTGGAAAATTAAAACGTTCAATTTCGCGTTGGCGGAACGGCTCGGCGGACCGTTCCATAACGAATGCAAACAAACTGCAACGAGCACGGCGCATGTATGTAGGTACCACGGTCCCACCGTGATTAAGAATCACCGCGAATAACGAGCGGCCCGCGTGGGACACATTCGCGTTTTCGAGCACCGCCGGCCGCGGGCGAATTTTATAGGCGACCTTCGCGACGCGTTCCGCGCGACGACTGGGGAACGGGTCGCGCCTTCCATCCGTTTCCCCGCACCTCATCGCGCTTTCACGCACACAAACACACAAACGTACGAATACTACGGATTCTAGCTCGAGTAGAAATCTGTCCACGTGCGTCTCTGTCCTCTGTGTTGTGTGTGCATTCGCGTGCATGCGAGCGCGGGACGCGCGGGCAGACGTAGTTTATTCAAACGAGGCAAGAGAAAGCTATTGAAATAAGTAGGGTCGAGTGGTTGAGACAGCGTGGTTTGGGGCCACCTCCTCTTTTCTCTCTAGCTTTCTTTCCTCTTCTTTCTTCTTACTCTTCTTCCACCTCTTTCCTCTCCTTCACCTCCTCCTCCATTTCTCTCGCTCTCTCGCGCTCCCTTCCGGGCCATTGGTCGCCCTCATGATTTAACCTCGCGTTCCGTTTTCCGAACGGCAAAGCGAAGCGGGTGGAAAGTCTGTTGCGAGTGGCGCTGCTGCTTCATTTTTCTGGATACCCCGGGTGCACCCCTTTGCCTCGCTCCGACTCGACTCCATTCCGTGGGGGAATGCGCGATGTAGGCACGCGTCTCTGTATAACTCACCGATAGAGGAGGGCGCGCACTACCTACTTTATCGTCTCCACTACGAATGAACTCGTGGACGCACGCGTGTGCGTTTCCGCGTGCTCGCCCCGCAGGGACGGAACCGATCCGAGCGGAGTTGTCTCGCGGATGAGTGGGCTATCTTTATGCGCTTGGACCTTTTTGTGAACGGTAAACCGAGCCACCCGACCATCCACCTCAGACCAACCTTCGCCCGCGAGATCCCTCCGCGAACCATTTCAGTCTACGTTTTTCATACCTTCGTGTGCGCGCGCGTTCTTCTCCGTCCACCTACGTCCCTACGCGACGCGCACGCTTTACAATCGCGAGCGTCCGCAGCTTCGTACACAACGATGGTCCATTGTACACCGTGGACATACTAGGTGGAGGATGCAACGTGAATCTAAAGGGTCTCGTGGACGTGGCAGTGGCGAGGATCGTGAGTCGATGTACCAAGGGAATGGAGTATTTTCCTGTGGGGAGAATGCTCGTGTGTGACGCGTGAAATGTATGCATTCGAGGATGCTCCTCGTCTATTTGTAACGACAAACGGAGAGGGTCGCGGATAGATAGATAGAAAAAGAGAGGGAAAGAGAGAGCGAGAGAGAGGTTGTGGAGTGGGTAAGGAAAAAAGCTTCAGCGTAGAGGGTCAGTAAGATTTCTTTGCAAAGTGCAATTTCCCGTAAACGTTACTGCCTCGCTGTCCTATACACGCTGTCACCATTTCTTCGAAAGCTCTTTGCCCTTCTACTTCACTCGTCTCGTCCTTCTCCGTCTTACTTTCTTCCTTCTTTCCTTCTCATTCGCGCACAAGCCTCTCTCATCCTACGCGCCAGCCTGTGTCTATCACTTCGTTTCACCGCTTCGGATTCGGGCCGCTTCCCAAGCTCGGGCAGCGGAACTTTTCCTATAAAAGTCAACGATACGGCGGAAATAAAAGCTACATCGACGTAACGTAACCGCGGCGACCGCCCTTGTAACCACGGGCCCCGAGCCTCGTCGATATGCTCCTGGGTCGTCGGTGACCAACGCACAGCATCTCGACGAGAGTATCGGGAGAAAGAGTTGTAACCTTTCGTAGCTGCTGGTTTTACTCGCGATGCATCGCGCAAATTAAATTTCGAAGTGAATTAAACGGGAATACATATATCTATGGACACTCGCGAGCCACTGGGAACGACGAGTTGGAAGTTGTTGGCAATATTCGCGAGGTTCCGTAATTTTCGCATCAACTATTTGCACGGCGGGGAATTTTCGTGGAGCCGGGAGAGTTCGTGGAATCGGAAAACACTGCGCTGAGATTTTCGTTTCATTCACGAAAGTGAATTTGCTTCGTTCCGAACAAAACATTCGCCCGTAAAATTATTCAATTTCAGATTACGAGCTCAGTTGAACGTAATTTTTCCTGTCTACGTGGTAATCCGTATGTAATGATTGTGTGGGATAATTGAAAATTAATGCGAGTTCCATTGATATCGATGTTTGATTTGATGAACATTACAGTGCTCGAGTATCGCAATATATTTAATGGGCCATATTGTTTATGGAAGCCTATGGTACCGTGGCATTATTAGTGAAATTTGTAATGTCGATAAGCTATTATAGGGTGAATTATCGTGAACGCACGAGAAAACTTTGTGCGAAGAAAACGTAGAGAGTGTTGACGTGGAACTTTCACGTAAAAAGATTACGTTAATATAAAAAAAAAATTATGAAACACTTAGAACATATATTTCTTATTTAAGTCAACAAATGGAAGACGTAATACGACTTCACCCGATAAAAATTCCCGTCACCCAACGGGACACTTTGAGAGAAGATTTTTATGACGAAATACATCATGTTATATCGCATCAAGTAAATCCAGCATGTTAAAATGTTTCCCAGTGAAACGAGCTACGAACGTTTGCGGCAAGCCGTGCCAGCCAGCGACGTACACATTTTTACTACATTCTCTTTAATTTGAATATTCAGATGCAATCATTTCTGTCCCCGGACGCCTGCGTAGACTCTCGTATTACTCGAAAGTTGGTGACGCAATGTGTCACGATTTTAATGCTTTTGGATCCTCCCACCCCCAACGACACCCTCTCACCTAAAATCTACGTATACATAAACTGAAAAATCCCCTCACACCCGATATCTCAACACTATTTACTACGAAATCTCATAATTTTCAGTAACGAGAAAAAGTTCGGAAAAAGATCGACGAAGTATTCGAGGTCTCGAACGATGCTAAGCGTCGAAATCGGTCTACGGAAGCAACGACACACTTGGAAAGAACCATGGAAGCCCGAAAGTCCAATAATAATCGTAGTACAATTACGTCGTGTGAAAAAGAAGGGCCTGTGGACGACCTTTCAATCGCGGCGGGCCGGACTCCGAAGCAATTCGTGCTCCGGCGCAATGAATGAAATCTACAGATGGAGCGGGGGTTGTTCCTAGGAAGGGAGGCGACTCGCGCGCGCGTCTGTGCGCGAGAAGGCGTCCGTGTGCCTGAGTGTGTGGGTGGGTCCAGCGCAAAACAAACAAGGCTTACCGCATTGATCGCCGTAATCCCGAACACGTACGTAGTCTCTCCTCTCCTCCGTGCCTCTCTCCGTTCTAACTCTCTCTTCGATGCCACCCCCGTTTCCGTTCCCGCCTATCCACCTACTCTCACCCCTTCCTCACTCCTCCTCTTCTCAAACTCGCACCCCCTCGGCCACCACCCTCTCCTCACACGGTAAGCCCCTTTCGTTCCAGGGTACCCAACACCACCCGCCGCCATCCCTCTGCGGTACGTGTCTGTTCTATCTACGTGGGATAGAAACGAGGCGTGTGCATGTACGCGTTAACGGTCCGCGTGTGTCTTTGTGCTTGCGCGCGGATGGATTGTCACAACAGCGGGAGACACTAGACTAAACACTCCAACGATCGTGACCACGGAGAGACGACGTGTTTCCACCGCACGGGTAATATCCCTGACAATATCCTCCCCCTGCTCTGCCTTCTCTAGCTGTCCCTCTCCTCGCTCCGTCTATCTCCTACCCTCTTGGAAATCGCTGATACCGTGGAAGCTTTCCGACTGACAATGAGAGGAAAGTAACGTCCTATTAATCGGATCTTCTTGCAAGGAAGATTCGCGAGCCGTTAAGATCCAAAGATAAGTTATTTTAGTTGGTACGAAACGAGGCGAGAAAATGACGGAGGCAGACCGTGAAAGAACGATTATCTTCACGAAGAATATTTCTCTCGGGTTACGTAGACGTTGATCGCGAAACGTTTTATGTGGAGCGGAATATTTCGAAGGGCCGAATGGGGACGATAGAAAATCGATTCGGGCGCGGAGTAAGCAAACTGGCTGGCGAATATTAAAAGGAGATCCCGAGCGCGTTGAGCTCGTTACGGCGAAGAGAAAAGCTCGAGGTAGTGGCTGGTATAAAGGCGTGTTACGCCGTCGGGGTAATAATGGTTATAGGATAACAGAAAATGGTTAATGAGGAGCAGATTGGTTCAGCGAGCGGAATGGAAGGATTCCTAGGTTAGCCGAAAGGGCGAAGCCGGGAGGGTGAAAGGGCGAAAGGGCGGCTACGAGGAAGCGAGGTGTTCGAGCTCGAAAAAGCGGAACGAGTAATTAAGGAATCGGTTAATTTTAGGGTCGTGTTTTATGGTAGCGCCCATACTACCGCGATCTTTCGCCCTTTCCTTCTTAGTTTCAGCGTGCTCCCTTTCCTCGTGCTGGTTAGCTCGCGGGCCAGGGCTCGTCGCAGAAGATGGGGTTAAAAAGTCCCCGGGCCACGTCGATGATTTATAAACCCGATGGGCAGGGTCGGAGGCCTAACATGTGCGCCGTATTAAAATTCACGGAATTTAAATTAATGACGCACGCGGTAATAGTCGGAATCTACTTTGGCGGGGTAAAAAGCTGCCATGCCGGTTCCTAATTTTCCGTGCCAGACGGGACGCGCGGTGCTCAACGAGCCGGGAGCAACCGGCGGAAGGAGGGCGAAACACTGGCTGGAGTGCATATTCGTGACAGCTTTTTCTCGGAACGCGTGGCGAGTCGGGCAACCGTAAATATTCGGCGAACTCCACGATTTCGCGGAGACCGAGTGGTACGGGGAGAGGAAAAAATCGGCGATAAAAGTTGTTCCGCGAAGGTAATATCGTGGGTTGTCGTCGCGAGGGACTGCTTATCACCCGTCCCACGGTCAGCAATTCCTTCGAATTCCTACTTTCTTTACATAATTCTTCTATTATATAATTTTGCGCGAGGGATCGATCGACTTGGTGATGCAAGGGGGAGAGCGGAAACAGGAATAAATCGTCGATACGATCCATTGAATTGCAGAGAGCTTAATCTACATGAAGTAAGGTATATCCCATTCATCGAACGTTCACATAATTCGCGTTCCCCGTGCATTAATGTACGATAGAACGTTTTGTATTCAATGTTGATAAAGCTTTATCGGGGAACCCGAGTAGTCGAGAGGAGGTGGAGAGGCGAGGAGAGGGAAAATATTCATAAATGATCGATGCGCACGATACCCGATCAATAGCCAATACACGCTGCTGGGTGGCTGAGAAGGCGAGAAATTTATCCGCTGCTATAATCGCATTTTACACACGCATATTGTAATTGTAAAACGGACGGCGACAGCGTGAATGTATTAAAAGTCGATGCGAAGGGAGAGCGTTCTTTACATAACTCCTCCTTTGAGCGCTTCATTTTATTGTCCTGATCAACGAATCGTTAATTCCCTCTCTTATCCACGGAACAGATTAAAAAAGGAGAAAGAGCCTTTTTGCGAAGTTGTTCAATTTAACCAAACGATCGAATGACAGTTTATTGCTTCGCAGGAGAGAAACTTCCTTTTTTGTTTGGTTTACTTCGCGCGCTACTTGCAGTACGATTCTCCTGAGACAGATACGAATATCTGCGAGGAACGATTTCGCCCAGGTTCATAAATGAATTAGAAGTTACGGGGGAAACTGCTCGTCGAGTTTGCTGCAGACATCGCGCAGCTGCGCGCTAAGTGCACGGAGTTAATCAAACGAAAGAAACCGGCGGACGGCGCGGCAAGAACGTACATTTAAGGAATAAACACTTTAATTCCCGGTCGTCGTTGGGAGAGAAGGTTGCCGTGTACCGGGGACATCCACCCCCAGCTAGCGTTACCTTCATTTTTCCCCGATCGTTCGGACCGTCTGGCCGGTGACCATGTTCTTTTGAAGTCCCGGCGAAAGGAAGATAAGAAATAAGAAAAGCGGAAAAATACGGGATCGCCAACGTAAAGTAAAACAGACGACCCTTAAGCTACGAACGCTCGCTGGTGCCCCTTTTTACCCCATCCGCCTCTGGCCGCTCGTTTACTTTTCACATTTCATCTCTTAGCCACGGTACTCGCATACCTCTTTGTGTTGATTGGCGGAAGTCTCGGAGTAAGTGCACGGGCGGGCGACCTAGATTATAATTTTCCATCGGCTCTCCTCCAGCCTGCCCCTCCGTATACGTCCTCCGGTCTCAAGACAGCAGTACGTAATCGTCTTTTGCTTTTTCAGCCTCCCTCCTTCTCTCTACCTTGTCACTGTTTTCTCTCGACCGATCGATGAGCCCAATGTCCTTACGCACGTGACGGTCCGAACTTTACTCGCCTTTCCTTTTTCGCCACGTCCAAGTCAATCTTCACGATCGAAGAGAAGAACTTAACAAACGGCGCATTTAATCGTTCAACTCGCATTGCCGCAATTATCGACACGATCCATTCGTTAAAGCGTCGACAAGTTCACTTTCCAGTCCCGTGGTCTTATCCTTTGGCGCGATCGACGCGCAGCAGCGATGCTAGAATGGCCAAAGTGCAATGGATCCTACAAGGATTCACCTCCCCGTTTTATTCGCATCCGACAGCACGGAAAACATCGTCGGACCGTGGCAGGGTATTCCGGCGTGCTCGCGCCCTTCCGGTCTTGTTCACGTCCCTTCGTTCCTTTTCCGTATCCTTCGTTCCTACGTCGTTTAACATCGCGCGGGGTTCGAAGCCTCCTAGGATTATCCAAGAATCCCGTATCCCCTCAGGATGCCTAGAGACGCTCCAGTTGCTCCAACGCGATATCCGTGACTCGATTTCCGAAAGCGCCTGCTCGGTGCATCTATGTGTATATATACGTACATATTTCCCTATTTCTTTCGA
Organism: Tiphia femorata; assembly: GCA_944319695.1. Lineage (NCBI taxonomy): Eukaryota > Metazoa > Arthropoda > Insecta > Hymenoptera > Tiphiidae > Tiphia > Tiphia femorata. The sequence continues at coordinate 20,437,202 of OX090900.1, read as the reverse complement.
CCTCGATACGACGGACAGGCAGGAGTGGAAAAGGAGGGAGAAGCGGTGAAATAAAGGAGCAGGAGAGAAAGCGGAAAAGAGAGAAGGAAGGAGAGAGGCTTTACCACGACCCTCCACAGATTTACCGTGAACTCAATTCAAACGGTAGTTACCCATTATTTCCCTTTCAAGTATTATTCGCGAATAAAGGCGAGAACTGTTCGGGATATACAAGGTTCGATGCTGGCGAAGAAACTCCACGCGAAGGCGACACTGTCGGGAGGCGCGTCGCCACGCTCCGATCACGTACAAGCGACGCCGTCCCACCTCCTTCCGCGGTTTCTTCGAGAAATATGAAAACACTCGAGAATAATGATAGAAACGTTGCGCACCCCTCGGTTGTCTCGCGCCGTTCCGCGAGGCCCCTTAGTCCCGTATCCTCGTGGCCGCGTCGAGAAGGACGAATTAAAAACTTCTGACAAGTTCTTTGATTATAAGTTTCGTAATAACTTTCCGTCTCGAAGCTTTATCGCTTGTCTTCTCTCGTAAATTAAGCTTTGCCCGTGTCGGCGGAATAAATCATCCCAGTCTGGAATCCCTGACTATCCATCGGGCACGAGGCACAATTACGCGAAGATATCGTGATACGTTGAAAGCGGCCACACGGTCTGCTCGCGAATAAACCATCCTCCTTTACGACTTTGTATACCTCCTTCTCTTTTCGCCACCCGGTGATTTCACGCGGTACAGGAGCCTAAGTGGTTTTCAATCGTTCCTCGTGCCCTAATTTAAAAGGTAAGCATAGTAGGGAAAATTGCAACGAGCAATCTATAATTTCTATAAGTTGAGCCCGGTGCCTTAATTATCGGTGTACATACGTAGGGGATGGCCGCGAAAAATAAAGGCGAAAGCGGCTTCTGGGTTGTCTCTCGCGCGATAAGAAAGAAAGAGAGGTGTGCGAGACGACGAAGAGAGAAAGAAACGGAAGAATGAAGGAGAGAACGACGAGAGAGGAAAACTACGAAACGCAAAGAAGGATGTGCACGTGCAGCTGGCCTTCCTCCTCGTTACCCAGTCGGTTTTCATCTTCTTGCGCGCACCTTTCCTCCCCGCCGGCTGTCAGAACGCTTTCAGCTCCCCATTCGTTTCCGTTCCGACGAAAACCCTGTTCCCCCCGCCGCCACCTTCTCCATCCCTTCCACTGTATTTCCCCATACGACTTTTCATTTCGATTCGACACATACCCCTTCCGCATTCTCGCCGTTCTTTACGGCGCGAACAATTTCCAGCTGAATTTGTAATCGAATTTACCCGCGCACTACAAATTAATCCCATTTGTTAATCCACGATACCAAAAAACAGATTGCTCTCTTTTGCAATTACCAACTGCTCTTTGCAACTCGACGATTAATTTCGAACGAGAAGAAACTCGAGAAATACGCGTCCTTGTTTCTTTCGCGGAGAAACGACCAGCGTGAAATCGTCAAGCTAGCACACGGGGGTTGTGGGTGACGCTTTGTCGGGATCGTTTCAGAAAAATTCAGCAGCTTTCATTGGCAAGGTGGGGTGAAAAATTCGCGCGATGGCACCGTGTCGCAGCACGTAGGGGCCCGAAGAGAGGACAGTAAATGAGAGTGGTTAAGGTGGGCGCGCGGGAAAGATAGCTTGGGATGAGGAGCGGGCGCGAGGGTGGTGGAGGAAAGGTGATTGCAAAGTTCCTCCCTCGATTCCTCCGTTCGTGCGGTCGCGCCGACTGACGAGGTCAAAGGGCAAGTCGGTGGCGAGAGGGTGGGAAGGACTGGCATGGGGCTTGAAAGGAGCGAAACGGGGGTTGATAGTCCGGGCTCCACGTTTCATTAGCCCCGGCGGCTAACAGTTAACCGACAATTTAAACAATTTTTAACTTTGGAACTTTGGCGCGCTCGTCTCCTGCTCCTCCTCGTCCTCCTCTTCCTCCACCTCGTCCTGTTTCTCGCCAGTCCTGCGGCGCGGACGACGGCGGGTTAGACGAGGCTCGTCAACGACCCAAGTTCAGCTCGGCTTGGGCTTCATGGTAAAAAGTGGTGAGGTGGGGGTGCGCGACGAAGTAGTGGAGGTAGCGTGGGGATCGCCAGCGACGAGGGAGAGTGGAAAATGACGAGGCGCAGGGGAGGATGATACGGGAGCGGAGAAAAAGAGGGACACGGAGAGAGAGAGAGAGAGAGAGAGAGAGAGAGAAGACACCGACTAACTTCGCAATATGTGATTATAAGGATAGTTAAAGTTTTAAATCGATATGGAACGTGGTAACTCGCGAGATAGAGGAAGTAAGTCGGAGTTTACTCGAAGGCGCTGAGAGACGTATGTACGTGACAGGTATACGCGGCAGTCACGCGTGCACCGAGGATCTTATTGTTAAGCTTCGTGTCTTTCCTTCGTAATGAAATCCCTAATTCGTTCGCCGAACTGGAACGTTTACTCGCGTACGAGAGCCCATCGAGAAGTTCGCCGGAATGCCCGGTATATTTGTTCGCGCTTCGGGCTCGAAGCGCGATTAAAATTGTTTAGGAATACAAAGCGTAACGCGTTCTTAAGGTTTGTCCGAAAGTCGCCGATTGAGGGGAGTTTTCGATTAAAGACAGAAACTCGGAAATTTTTATTGCCGGTCAACAATGCGAACTACTCCGGCGACGAATTTTATTTGCAGAAAATAGTTTTCAGTCCGGTGCACGGCAAGTGATTTCGCGCGATGGCGTGGAGAATCGCGGCTAGGTCGAGGGCTTCCTTTTTTTTTCCGGAAATTCAGCGAAGCCGAGAAAATCGGCAGCTTTTTGAAAACGTCGATAACCTTCGGCAACGTCGGCCAAGCTCGCGCCCCGTACTTCGGTCTTCTCTTTATGGTTCCATGCAAGCCGGTAGTTACTCCAGTTTGCCGAACTACACCGGGAATTTCAGTTCTGCGAAGCCGTATGATTTATCGTCGACAGTATTTCAATTAACGAAATAGCTCATGTTAAATGCTATGTGCAAGGACGCTAATCTCTCCGGTAAGCTGTTCCCCCTCGTATTTGCAAATAACGCATACGGAATTTCTCGGAATTTCACCCTGATTTCAAATTAATGCCTAAACGTGCGCCCAAGAGAATACTCGAAATTCGCAGTTTCAAACCGTCCGACTTAATTGCAATTTTCATACGTCACTCGACGTATCCGCGACCGCGAAAATTCCCAATTTCAAATATTCGTGTTCTCCCGTTGCCGATACGCATCGCATAGAAATTTTGACTATGGCGCATTTCGCGTATTGCCCGTGAAAATAGAATGGGAGTTGGAGAAGGACAAAGAAGGACGGCAAAGAGAACGAGAGAGAGAGAGAGAGAGAGAGAGAGATGGAGAAATCGTGCAAAGGCGAAGAGGAGGGAAGGAGGAGGAGGAAGGGAAAAAGAGGAGGAGAACAAGAAGATGGAGATGGAGGTATTTCGATAGCCTGTTGCCGACACGGCTCACGCCGGTAATATGCAAATAGCGTGGCTGAAGCGCACACGTACGATGACAGAGGCGCTGTGCGAAGCCGATTGTGGGGTGACGAGCAGGGGACGAGTAGTGGCGAGGGGGAGGACGCCGGATGAGAAGCGGGTGGATTGCAGAGGGATCAAGAGTAGAAGGGAGATCGAATGTGCGTAACCGTACACGTGGGCTTTGATCATACGTAACAGCTCTCGGGTCTAAAGCGAACTCGATGAATGTTACACGTGTAACCCGTCCACCGTGGAAGAGTTTGGCGTTGTAATTTCACGCACAACATTATTCATGCGTCTGCAACAAATGACGATGGGCATGCGCATAGATCTTCCTTCTTCTCTCTACGACGGAGTTCACGTTATCGTTAGACAAGTACACAGTACACCACCAAGCGATTTTCTCGACACGATTTCAATCGACTACACTTGGAATTAACGAATTTACAACAATTCGGTCGTGCGGCTGCCCAGCGAGCGCGAGTGCTACGGTGAAATATGGGTTTTTTTTGCAAGGGTAGAATTGCGTGTGTGCACTATTTTTATTCTCCTGCGGATAGTGCGCGCTTTAACTGGTCATTCGAACGATGCGTGCCTCTTACACAATTACGGTTAATTGGACGAACCGGGACCCACCTGGAAACTGTGGAGAATAGTTTCAATGGCCAATTAGTATTTTCGCGTATTCGATCGCTCGGTTTACGATATTACCTACCTACTTCTCGCATTCGTTGGTCAGCTTTGGACTGGGACCGAACTCGAGAAAGGGAACAAAGGAAGAGCAGTTGAATAAATAGCGTTGGTCGTCGAAAATCATTTAATAGAACATTCGAACGTAGTGCCGAGGATGGAACGATTTTCCATTAAAACGCATAGTTTTATTTACGGCCGATTCTCCGTTAACTCGGGGCAAAAGTCAAAAGGTAAATTCTCGCGGAGCCCGATCGGTCGACGTTCTGCGCTCGCTAATACTCCACCGCGCCGAAGCGTAAGTTTCTATCGTTAACAATTTCGGTCGATTGTATCGAGGACGACGACGAAGCTCAGGATCGATCGGCCACGCGAAGGCAATCTGTACGAAGTTCCCCTTTGATGTCTCCATTCGTCCGTTCCCAGCAGCTTCCTTCTCCTTCTCGCCGCAGGCATCGAATTCGCGAAAACTATGCAACCCTCGACGATCGTTGGCAAAGGCAAAAATGTCGAAATAGTTGGCAGTGAGGTAGGACGTCGAGCGCGTAGTGCGGGCGTACGAGGGCCCTTACAAAAGGACAGGAGGACGCTAACGGATGCGTAATTAAAATAGTTTACCAAACGCGATCGCGTTACTGCAAAAGCGTTCGCAGAGCGCTTCGGCGAGGGCAGCGGGACGAAGTAAATTGGACAATAGATACGAAGCTGGTACGACGGGACGATTACATGACGCGCGTAGCAAAGCGCGCGGTAAGCGTCCGTCCTTTGTGATGGGAGACGAGCGTGGACGCATCGGAAAACATTTGTCTGTTATCATTGGTTGCGTGGACGATAGCCCTTACAATGTTGCAACGGCAACCGTTTCTCTCTCTCCCCGACCATTGTTTCTCTTTCTGCGGTATTGTGCGCCCCAGCGCGCCCTGCGCCAGTCCTGCACGGTACGCTAACCTTGGTCCGTGTTTTCGTTGTCTACCGTTGTTACATCACGTGTACACAATGTTTGTCTATTCTCGTCCTCAGTTTCTCCAGAGGGATTGTTCCACGGTGGAAAGATAGAGAGCTCGATTCCGTAGTGAGATGTAAATAAATGGTGATTCAAAGGAGGAAGGGTATGCGGAGCGTGAGCAAGACGTTCCACTGCTGTTGTAGGCCATGAATAAACGAATGAGCTAACGTGTCCCGACGTTCCCTACTGTTTTTCGATCACGTCTGTCCATTCGAAAAAGCGACCACGAGGAAAATAGCAGTCGAAACAATGTTCTTCCATTTATTGCTCGCGTTATACTCGCCGCGGCGTATCGAATCAATTTGGAAGGATTCCACGAAACTTCCAACGACGAAGTTGAAAATTCTCGAATCCGCGCCGCTCCTCCTTTCTGCTTTCTTAATCAAAGTTTTACCAAACGTACCACGGTATTGCAGGACGCGCATCTCCTACCGAATATTCCGCCACGAATATTCCACGCGCGTCTGATTACGCCTCATTGTCGTCATTGTTCATTTACTTTACGCGACGCTGGCCCCAAGCAAAGCCGGGGCTTATGCGAGCGTAGGTAGTAAAGGCGCACCTCGGAGCAGTCTTCTCGCTGTTCTTCGTTCCCTCCTTGCTCAGCTTCACTCTCTGCGTCCTCTCTTTCGCCCCTGTTTTCATACGCGCTCGCGTTAGAAGCGCAGAAGGAAAAGTTCGGATCGCTCTATAAAGGGATGCGGCAGATGTCGGGCCTCCTGAGCGGCTCCGAGTCCTACGCCCACGTAGGTACAAATAAAACGTTCGTGCTTTGAAACATATACGCTTTAATTCCCGGAGGCACGGCGCGCGGCCCAGAGAGAGTCTCTACTCCATGAGTGTGTAACGGGTAACGCGATACGCTGCAGCTGCGAATAATCTCCGTCGGTTCTCTAATTAACTGAGGTACCGCCGTGGTGGAGAGGTGGAACTGCGAGAGAGCGAGAGGAGTGGAAGGAGAGAGAAACAGAGAGAGAGAATGCAAGGGAGACATTAAGAGGGATAGAGAATGAAAAGCAGAGAGTGCGGTGGAGAATGAGAAGGGACGAGGGTGAGTGTGCGTTCACGGCGACTTACTTCGAGAAAGTGATTTTTCTTTCGTGGAAGAAAGAGTGCAGAAGAGGACCAGAGAGAGAGATAGAGAGAAGTGGAGAGAGACGGGTCATTAGCGCGCATTCTCTCGATGGGCCGTTTTCCGCGCAAACAATTTCTTTCCGTCGGCGCCCTTGGTCGCCGTAAACAAATCGTGTCAACGTGATTACAATGACGAGGACGATGGGGGTTTGCAGAAGGGTGACGAAGGGGACGAAGGCGACCAACGATGGGGACTGCGGGCATGGGGGTGAGAATCGAGAAAGTATTCGGGTGGAGGAAAATGAAGAGGGTGTACGCGCGTGGAGTGGAGTATAGGCGGTCGCTCGCGGAAGGATAGGGAGGACGGGATAGAGAAAGTAAAGGACTACGAGCCTGAAGGACGGAGGATGAGGAGAAGGTGGAGAAGGAAGGGAGCGTGGTCTGTAGGGTGGGAGGAGGGCCGATCCGAGGGCTCCGTTAGCAGCATATTGTAATGCGTCGAGAAGTTGGCGAATAAATCGAAGAAGCGTTGAGAGTAAAATTAGATAACAACTCCCGCTCTCGCTGCTGGCGCCGGTAGAGGGCGGCTCTTCTCGAACTTTTAAGGACCATCCTCTTATTCCCCATGCCTCTACCCCGTCTCATGGTCCCCGTCCCCACGCTCTTGCGCCCTCTCTTTTTCTCTCGTTTCACTCTCTTTCGGCTCAGTGTCTCCGCGCGCCTTTCTCTCCTGCTCACTCTCTCTCTCTCTCTCTCTCTCTCTCTCTCTCTCTCTCCCCCCTTCCATCGTCCTCCTCCTATCTGTCACTTTCTACCGCACCTTGCCCTCCCACACTGTTCATCCCTCATTTCCTCCTTTCTTCTTCCCGAGCGTCGCGCGACAAAGCTCCTTCTCCTTTCCTCTACCCTCTCTACTCCCCTCCACCACTCCGTTCTCTCTTCATTCCTTATCCCACGCTGTTTCGTAAAAGCCTTCGCGAGGCCAGGCACTTCTCCCAGCCAGCTCCAGCGCCCGAAGGGTCTTAGCTCGGCCCATTCATTTATCCGAAGCTTACATTATTAGGGGCCACTATCCCTTTTCAACATTTGTCCGCTTGAAGAAAATAAATTGCTCGGGTGTAAGGTAAAAAAAAAAAAGAAAAAACGGGAAAATCCTTCTATTCCTTCTCCGTTCTTCTCGATGTTATCCCTCTCGGTCTTTTCTTTTTCCACTGCTCTATTCTTTCTTGCCGCTTTACGCCCCCTTGACTCTCTCTCCTTCCGTCCCTCCCTGTTTTTCCGTCTCCATCGTTCACCCCCTCGTTACTCTCTCGCCGTGTCTCCCACCGTTGTGCGTCGCTCTATGTAAATCTACACACGACCGTGAACGTATCTAGGTAATGTCGTATACGTCGCGTGCTTCCACTCACACAACCACCTCTCGCGAGGAATCTCTAGAGCGTGAACTGCCCGGAGAATTTATTCCCCGGGTGAATTTGCGCGATCTCTTCCAGCGAATTACCGACGCGGATTTAATCTTTGACTTTCAGCCTGACTTTCGGTCCCCGTTCCATTCTCCATCCATCTCCTCGTCCTCCTCCTTCCTCCCCTTGTTCTCCCTCGACTACGAACGCGTGGTGCGTCGAGCACCATATACGAGACAAAATGGCCTATCTAAAAAACCGAATAGTAATAGAGGAAAGAGCCTCTGCCGCGGTATTCGAGGACCTTCGAAAATACGCGGAAATAGAAAATATCCGGATGCTCGGTATAGCGAGCTTTGTTCGCGAGGCTGATGCCGCTTGCCGTTTCCATCGCATTCGCGAACAAGGGAAAAGAGGAGTGTCGAGAGCGAAGAGAGAAATGGTGGACGGGAAAAGTGCACGCGTCGTCGATCTTTCGAGTGAATCGTTAAAAGAAACGTTTTCGTAAAATTCGTAATGGTCCCTGTACTCGGCGAAGCCTCGTCTCCCCAAATCGCTTGCTCTCCATGCTCCGCAATTCTCTCGAAACAGGAAGAGAGCACGAGCAGGAGGAGTGGGCGACAAAGCAGGGATGGTTCGGGAGCGTGGCAAAAGTAGAGAAGGGAGAGCTGATTCCGGATCAAACGAGCTATTAGACCCGTGTTACGAGGAACCTTCGAACCATCCCCCATCAGCTCGGAGGTCTCCGCTCACCGACGGCGGCGGTTGTGTCTCGTCTCTTCGCAGTCCTCCCAGGGGAGGCAACGGCCTTCCTATTACATTCCCTTCTCCCACCTCCGTCTCCTGCTTACCCACCACCTCCTCGCCCATCACCACCTTCAGCAATCATAAATCTCCACGCATTGCCGTCCCGTTGCTTCGACTCCGTCCCCGAAGCTGTCACCTTGTCGAGGTAAATACCCCGATCCTTAATCTTGTCACTGCGTGGAGCGGCCCTGTCACGCGTGCGTCCCTGTGTGAGGCACCAGCGTCGCGGCCTGACGTGCCCGTGCGTTACCCCCTGGGACGCGTGATACAGGTCTTATGAATCGAGGATGCAAGCGAGCGAGGAAGGTGGGTGCGACTAGCGCGGAAGTACGACGAAAGCCAGGGAGCACAGGCGGCGAGACTACCGGCGCAAGGTTCGCGTGTAATGACGCGCTCGTCCCCGACGCTTCCTCGACGTCGGGTTCTTGCGACGTTCGTTTATCTCGTGGCGCGTCGTGTTTGCGCTTTTAGAATGTCGGGCCCCGTGTCGTTGGGGGCTTTCGGACGAGACGCATAAATCTTCGAGGGTAAAAGATGGATTTTTCTGTAGGATCCGAGTGAAGGATCGACGCGAACACTTTTTCTCGTGAATGTTTAAATGTGATTCGTGGGGTTGAACGAATCGTGGGATGGAATGGACATGTAGGAGAGATGTATCGTCTCGATAAGCGATTCCCAAATGGCCTGTCGTTGGACTAATTATGTTCCGCGTGACGAGATCGAATAGGAGGTCAGAGGGACAGGTCTGGAGGTAGGAACGGACACGCGAGAGTGCGTGGCGGTGGAAGCCTCGTCGAGGAGGAGGAGGTGACGGCGAAGGGGGTGTGGGCAGGGTGGTTGGACGGCGAGCGCGTCGGTTTGCGGGAAACCGCACAGAGGCTGAAACCGACGGATCTGGAATAATCACTTGCAGCCTGAATACATTACCCCTGCAATTTATTTTGGTTTGTTACCGTTTCGTTTCCATGATTTAGTGAAACTGAAAACGGCCTGGCGACGCGTCCGTGCGTCGGTGCACGACCTGGGGGTGAGATGGAGAGGCGGACAAAGGAGAAAACGGTGAAGAAGGAAGAAGGAGAGGAAAGTATTTCGCGCTAGATCGCACCAATGCGTGTGCGGCACTGTGGATACATAGGCGAATATCCGTCTCCTTTCTCTTTCTCGCGTTCGTCGTTCGTCGCTCTTCCTCTCATTGTCGCTCTCAACCCCTCCTCGTCGACCATGCTAACCCAATACAATCTTCTCTCAGTCCTCCCCTTCTCTCTCCCTATCCTTCAGTCTCGCTTTCTCCGTCGATCTATCGGCCCGCCCCCGAACCGGTCCGTGCCCGACCGTCTATTGATTCCTGACGAGAGAGTAATGTTCTTCCATTAATGATCATGTCCTGAATAAATCATTCGATAAAATGGACCCGCCGGTGGTGCGCACTCGTCGCGCTGCCGGACCTACCTACATACGTCAGCCTTGATGGAGGACAAGCGCCAACAAATTGGCGTCGCTCGCCGAGTATGCGTAGCCCGCATTATACCGTGCCCTACCTAAAGAGGGGCAAGGGACGATGGAAGAGAACAGGGCGAGGGATTCTCCACGATGTACAGCTCTCTCTGTCTCTCTCTCTCTCTCTCTCTCTCTCTCTCTCTCTCTCTCTCTCTCTCCTTCTACCTTTACTTCCTCTCCGTTTCTCCCTTCGTCGTCGGCGTCGTTGTATTATTTACGGTACTCTCGGTTCACGACGTAGGTGTACCTTGAGCCGGCGAGTTCCTACGGGATCCGACGCCCTTCCTCCATTAATCGACAATTAAACCCATGTAGAGGTAGGTCCGCGATCTACCGCATCGTGAAGGGTACTTTGTTGGGTACAGTATCTGCGCCTATCCCAGCAAATCTCTCGACGCTAACGGGAACGACGGTGGGTGCAGGCCACCATTTCGTACCGCCCAGCGTGTTTCCCCATTAGGGCGCACAAAGCGCGAATTAAAATCTCATACGCCGGGGCGTTTCGTAATTGGTGTACGCGTCGTTGCCGATGCAATTGATATTAAACGGTGGCGTCCAGGTTTTCGATCGCGGCCTGGCAGCGCCAATTTCGAGTTAATGCCAATTTCGTGGTAATTATGGGATAGCGGTGGCAACGTTGTCGGTCACGCGACGCGTCGTATATTTCAAGGATGAGGGGAGCGACGAGAGCGGGATAAATCAAAAAGTAAATGGAATGCAAAGATATTAATTTTAGGATTGATCGAAGACAGGGATGAAAGTTCGTTTTTACGAGCAATTCGAGTGGTCCTTCACAGAGGATGTCCTCTTCGATGCAAGGTTGCGAAGTTAGCACAGAATAAACTGACGTTCGTCTCGCGTTCAGTCTCGTCTCATTTACACCCGTCCAAAATGGAAGTACAAATGTTAATCGTTATAACTGCGTTTTCGTACTTTGAACCCTATGGAAAGTTTCGCGCGACGCACGATGAATATCGCATTACCGTTACTCCGTATAATGCGCTCGCGTCGATTCTGCGCAGGTGGATAACAGAGGTACGTGGCGTTCGCGTCGCAGGCTTAATTGTAAAATAGTGTCTGTCGCGGAGTGTCTCGAGACGCGGGGAGTCGTTTTCAGAGGGCTCACGGATGCCCGTCTTGGGAGAGGCAATTACTTCGAGTTTAATTCTCAAGGAGGAATGAGAGTTGTAGGCTGGAAAGGGTAAAAGTGAATAAGGCGAGAGAGAAAGGCCTGAAGGACTATGCGGAAGACATAGAGGGAATGGGTGAGCGCGAGAGGAAGGAACGCATGGGGGTGTTTGAGGTGGTGAGAACGAGTTGATACTGAGAATTGAAAAGGTGGAGGAAGATGAGAAGGGAAGTGAGCGAGAGGTATAGGATGGCAATGATAAACGTGAGGAAGGAGGACGAAAGCGGAGTGAGAGAACTCGCCGGGGGCAGGGGTAGAAAGATCGGTGACTTACTTCCAACTCGTCCTCAACAAGTAACGTCTCAAGAGCCCGCGATGCATCTCGCAATTGGAATTGGCGTCTCGCGAGACGCCGAGAAATGAGACTGCATTGAGACAAATGGCACGGGAACGATGAATCATCGTACGTCAAAAGCAGGAAGTAAAGCCACCATTTTGCGGGCCACATCGGCGATGGTTTCGCGAGATACGGGCCGATTCTCTTGGTGCGGGACCGTTCCTTTCACCAGCATCCCTTCCATTCGCACACGATCTTACCTGAGAAGGGAAAGCTCGTGAACATCTTCGTCTCGATAAGTACGGAAGATTCGAAGAGGAGTTTAAAATAAGCTCTCATCGATCACGAACAATACCTACTGTTGAATGCGCGCTAGTTCAAACTCGTCGATCAAACGCCATAAAGAGGAATGCATTTTTTCTCTTGAATTTTATCTCCTGCGATCTGGATCGCAGTAAACGAATTTCAGCATCTTTTAACTCCAGTAAAATTGCACACACGTGCATATTCACGTACGATCCTACGAGCTCACTGCTCCGTGCCAATAATAAATACAAGACACGTTTCCACGAAACGTGATAAAGCGACGAGCGATCATAAAATCCTGCCGTAATTTACTTCCGCGCTACTCCAGTCGATGGCTGGGTTCGAGCGAGAATAAGGGTAAGATGAAGTAGAGGACGAAGATAGGAAAATAAGGATGAAGTAGACGTCGCCCCGTTGGGACCGAACTTCGACTTTGTAATATGCCGATATTACATCGTAACGCGGGACGTTATTTGCAAAGAGATCGCTTCCGGAAGGATGTACGAAGCACGGGCGCAAAGCGTGCCAACGCTTCTCGAGCGTCACGAGCCAAAGGCGAAGGAACGGCAAAAGAAAGGTAAAAGGGAGGGCGAGCAAAATGAAAAAGAAGGGGCCAACGCTGAAGGAGACTAGGAGAGGCGAGTAGGCGATATGCACTCCTCGTGCACTCGTGTACCACTCTCACGGGGCTCGTTACGAGGAATGAGAAAGACGGAGACAAAAGCGGAGAGAGAGAGCGAGAGAAAGATATATATATAGAGAGAGAGAGAGAGAAAACGACAAAGAGGGCGAGGTGAGAGGGCAAGGGTCGAAGCATTTTCCAATTAGCGTTAAACAAATATCCACGGCGTTGTAAGCGCCTTTCACGATGGTAACGCCAGGCAATATCCGCGTATCTGTGTAGTCTCGCAGGGTCGCGCGAGATAGGAAGGTCGGGTGCGCGTGGCGCGAAGGGAGACGTGGAAACCCCCGAGACAAAGGAGGAGAGCGTGGGCGTGAAATAAAGAAAGACAAAGAGAAAACAACGAGGAAAGGGGATGCCGAACTGAAAAGCAACGCGGGATCGGGTGGAGGAAGCGAGTCGTCGTTGGTCCCAGGAATAAGAAGAAACGTGGTGGTGAGTGAAGAAGCGGAGCAACGGAGAAGATCACGGGAGAAGACGGGACGGAGAATAAGGGAGGGTAAAGGCGAAAGCTCGAACTGACGAACGCGAAAGAACTGAGCGGAATTTCGCATTTAATCAGGCGAGGAACGAGACTGCGGGACTGGTTCGGACTGGTAGGGCACGAAGAGGTCGACGGGGACGGGCTGGAGGCGGAGGTAGCCCACGAAAGAAGGCGGAAGATTTGCGAGTGGAGAGAGAGTCGGGCGAGAAGGAAACGGTAGCGGGAGATAAAGCGTAGAGAAGCTGCTAAATGGTATCTGAACTGGTTCCTTTCTGACGGGTGCGCAGGGTGAACAGCTATTTGGTCGGTGAGTTGGGAAGATGGCGAGGAGCGGGGGCGGTGAAGCTCGATGTGGGTGGGGGTGGTGGTTGGGGGTGGTCAGGGGCGGAGTGGTGAGGGGAATGGTACGTGGAAGAGGAAGGCACGGTGAGAGAAAGAGAGAGAGAGAGGAAGAGAGAGAGAGAGAAAGAGACCGGAGTTGGCGGTGGGTGCTTTTAATCTTTCGCTCGTGCGAGGATGCGCCCATTACTGCAAATTAAACTCCCTCGGGAGCCCCCAAGCGTGTGACTGCCACTAGCTCTACGGTAATCTGTCCACGAGAGGCGTGTACGTGTACACACGCGTGTATACCTATGTACCGGCGTTCGCTGCTAGCGACTGTGTGCAAGCGGGCGCCTCCCACGCGCGCGCGCCCACTCCCAAACACCCGCACACACTTACACGTGCCTTCTGGGTCTGGTGAAAAACGGTTCGGAACCAGATGCCCGTCGTCCTGGATCCAGGATTTATGGTATCGCGCTGTGACACGCCGCGATCTTGAGCGAAAGTGATTAACTCGGCGCAGAAATAGAAGCGACCCCCTCAATTGTACGCCTGTTATTGCTTCCGGCGTCGGCGTCGTTCGGGATGGTTACGTCGCAAGATCACGCGAGGTGGGATCGGATCTTTCGCAAGTTTCCCTCTTTCGCGATTTCGTCAGTCACGATCTCGGGGGTGAGGAGGGATTCACAACCGATATCGTGGATCGCTTATTCTCTTCGTCCATTCTTCTTGCATCTGTCGCGATTAAGGAGTCTTCTAGTATCCTCCGCGTCGAATTACCCAACATGTTCCTCTAGAAAAGAATAAACCTCGTACCCGGCGTATCATTCGAGCGAACACACGTTGACAAAAACCACATTCTCTCTTTTTAAATCGGACCGTGTGTCCTACCAATTTCCACCTTCCCTTTATCCACGACCTTTGCGTCGCTCTCCTTTCCTCTTTTTCCTTCTCCTCTCGTAGGCGCACGGGGGTCGAGTCGGCTAATTCTAATTGAATATCAGACGAAATGTAATTACGGTTGGAATTCATGCTTCGTCGGAGCAAATAATTTGCCACGGCGCCGAACACAGCGGGATGGTAACGAGGGGGATAGGACCGGAGGGTGTGTCGAGGGTGTGCTGCTGGGAGGTTCGGTAGCGGAAGAGCTCGATGCGTTATCAAAACTTTGATAATCCAATCGATTACCAACGCAATAATTGGTGGCCGAACCCAGCGGAAGGGGCTGCGAGAGACGGGAGGGTGTGTGGAGAGAGAGAGGAGAATGGAGGTTGCGAAAGGGGGTGAGTTGTTCCGGTCGTACAGAGATTCGTGGGGGGTGGAGAGAGTGGAGGGAGGAAGGCGGAAGTGGTAGAGGTAGAGGAGGAGGAGAAGGGATGGTGGGCCAAACGGGGTAGGTACTCGGATGGGGTGGTACCCGTGCGAGGGTGGAACTGGAGAGGGCATCGGTGGTGACCGGAGGTGGATACCATTGTAAATTAACGATAAACGAACTGGCGCTCATCAAAGAGCCCCTGCGCTCGTAATATCTGTCCGGCTAATCCATTTACCGACAACTGTAATTCTCTCCTGTCGCCGCTCCGCCATCCTCCCACCTCCACCCCCACTTCCGTCGACCCACCACTGTCTACAGGCCTTCTCCACCTCCCCTCGCTCCTTCCGCGACCACCCTCTCCTCGTCCCAGCCCGCTCACCACCAAGCCGCGTTATCCTTTCGCGAAACAGGATGTCCATTCCCCGCAAAATGGAAGAGGAAGTGGGTGCGTCGCCGTGCTCGTACGCGAATCGCGAACGAATTTCGACGGAATCCGCAAACGTTAATCTCCGCATCGTTTCTCTGATTTGTGGACACGCCGGAAAGACAATAGTACGGCGTGACTGGAACGGCTCGGCTTAATCTGCGCCAGAGCTATTAAACCTGATTGTTCTAAGCTTTGCTTAAATTACTATCTAATGTCCCTATCGCGGCGCTTATCGGTCGGCTACCCGAGAACATATGTCAAGGCAAATTAACCTGCGATTTTGCGGATTAAGTCTCGGAGGATCGAGAGACTCTCTCGAGAACCGGAATTGTAGGAGCATTTGTTGTACCATCTGAGGTAGGGGGAGTAACACGGTGACTATGAGATTGCTCTTTGTCTATGTGGCTTTACGTGTACTTCCAAATGGTTCGGCATGTCGTTCGAGGTGGTGATAATTGATCCGCGCTCTAGTTTGACAGCTCCATCCCCTTTTTCTTTTCTGCTTTCCGAATTTTAAGGTTTTCCTTGTTCGATTGGTGGAAAAACAGATTGTAACCTTCTTTTTACTGGCTGGATTATTCCCTTCGCGTGAACGATCGTGGATCGATTGGGCCACCAAGTACATGTTACAACTGATGAATGTCGCTAAGTTTCAAATAATACACTTCCTAAAGTGTTTTCTGTTTTTGTGAAATTTCACAATTTGTTTTTGTTAACTTCTTCTTTCCTTTTTTTATTGGAACAGGATTGTTGACGAACTTCGAGTGCACTCGATAAAACCATTCTTCCGGGTTAAAGCGAAATGATCGTTCCTTAGTGGAAAGATGAGGTCGTTGTTAAAACTACACTGAAGACCATAAAAAAGAATGGAAACTGAAAAGGGTTCCGAATGATTTGCAAATTACTGGCAAACTTGTCTTTGGTGAATTATTACTGCACGCTTAATTTGTAAGTAAGTCCTCGTCGTGGAGAGATTTGTCGTCGAGCATTCTGCTTTCGAGAGAGAATGGAATCGTCGAGGCGGGAGAAGAAAGGCGATGGGAGGAGGTAAGCAGCTAATTTTGCTATATTTCCGCTCTCACGGTTCCTGAACCCCGGCGCTCGATAATCGGATTCTCTGTCAAAATCCTCCGTGAAGCACCACAAGACAGGGGGAGTCAGTATTGATGAAATTAGCGACGATGGTATTTCGAATAGGATTTGTACCCCAATATCGATATAACTGGCTTCGCAAAGAAAACGCTGTACGAGCGATATGAATAATTTTGCGAATAAAATAAGTCTTCACCAATACAGATCTTTTGACGAGAATACAGAATATTTCTTATATCTTGTAGTATAACTATGATTCTGGGACGTATCTAGTCCCAGTATTTTGATAGTAAAGTGTTTAGGATGCATTCGCTGTAACTTATTCCATCGTTATAATCCATAGGATTACCATTGTGCGTTATAAACCGAATATTATAATTTCCCCAACAAGCTACTCCGAAGATTTAATTGACTCGTACGCTCAGGCGAATACGTTTGCACAGATAGGGAACGTATTACTGCATTACTGCATTACAGTGACACTGTAATACTATAATGGGATATTACTGTGGTACCTCAAAGCTGGATCGCGGTATGCAGATAATGCACATACGCATATTAATAGACAGTTGTACATGGGTCTATCCTGTAATTTCGTATACCAGCAACAGTCGCGTCGTCATTCCACCGCTCACTCGCCCGTACAAATCTCCGGTAGACCGAAGATGGTTTCGCATTACAACAAGGAACACGGGGATGCAACGTGCCTCGATTCGTTACACTCCGTAAATTCTTTCCCCACCAACACCGACGAAACATTTACTCGAGGGCGCATCGAGGACTTCCGTAGGTTCTTTTTGCCCTCCTCCTTGCCGAAGATGTGCGGAGGTCGAGCCGCAAATTTCCCGAAAAGCACTTTGCGGAATATGAGATTCCCTCGAAACGCTAATGAAATCCGAAGGGCAACGAGCAATTTCTGAAGGTGGCTTACTGGCCACGGCTTAATCTAACTCGGAGCCAGACTTTGCGCCGCGGGAGTTTCGTGCCGCTGGCTCTAGAGGAAGCCATCTCCGAAACTTGTCTCCTAAACGGGGAAGCATACGTCACCAACAATGAAACTTAGTTCGATGAGAAACCCTGGGGTGTCGATCCTAAAACGCGCTGTCATGGAAGTCCGCTTAAAATCGGGTCACAACCCAACTACGTTCCACCCATTCCATTTTAGTCGAGCGAAAAATCGCGTGCCGGTTCTACAAAAACATTTCCCTTTCTCGCGTAATGGCGAAAATGATTTTCAAAACTCGTCTTTGGAACAACGAACACTGTCAATTTGCTATTTGTAAAACGAAAGCTCAGGTGATCGCAAAAACCAGCGACGACGTATAGTACTTGAAAAGCACGGTTGTAAATTTATTATTATATTATTTGTATTATTTATTTCAATATTTTAAATCCTATCCAAAATGATTTATACAGGGTGTCTCAGACCACCCATACAATCTCTCGTGGGGACGTAGAGCGGCTTGCGCTGAACATAAAAGTCCTGGACCATTATTCAATATTCGCAATATTTATCGAGTTATTAATTGTTAAAGATCAAAGGAAAGGGCGTCCGCCAAAATAGCAGCGGGAGAAGCGATGGAGTCTCTGCGAGCTGTAGGACGGCCCAGTTTACCTACAAACAAACGCGGGACGCGGTAAGGGGAAGGCTAAGACACTGCTGCACGGCCGGCTTCTTTTTCGTTATTCTTCCCCTTACCGCACCCCGCATTTGTTTGTAGGTAAACTGGGCCGTCCTACAGCTCGCAGAGGCACCCGCGCTCCCCCCGCTGCTATTTTGGCGGACGCCCTTTCCTTTGATCTTTAACAATTAATAACTCAATAAATATTGCGATTATCGCAAAACGGTACAGGACTTTTATATTCAGCGCAAGCCGCTCTATGTCCCCACGAGAGATTGTATGGGTGGTCTGAGACACCCTGTATATTAGTGTACGATCTACGTTTTTTATCGTCGACTTCTCTTTTTGTCTAGGTCTCCGTGTGGAGAGCAGTTTGCAAGGACTTGTTCCTGCTTCTCTACTTCAACGCCTTCGCCACCCTCGTAGGAGCGTTAATATAGCCACCCTGTAACTGGCCTGTCAGCACGAGTCGCCGTGGGAATGCGACATTTAACCCAACTTGACCTTCGTTCGCCACGAAGGTACCGCGAGGGGCTAACCGAGCCAAGGGAACACCCCGTCTTAAGGCAACCGAGAGATATATCGGCACGTGACTGCACGCAGCGAGAGGCCGCAAGGAAACATCAAAGGCGCCCCGTGTAACTTACATCATTCCCAGTCTTGCCTGATAATAAATCACCGGCTAAGTGTTTCCCTGACAGCGATGACGTAGCGATTCCCTCTGCTTTCGCGTAATGGCGTTTAATAGAATCGTCCTGCGACTGCTTTTAGACGCGAGTAAAGTGCAATACGCGAATGCGTTCCGAGAGAACGTCCACGGTACTTGCACAAGCACTGAATTTAATTTACTTCGGTTTAACGGGCTCACTCGCGGATTCTCAAGAATACAGGAACGCCCGACGAGCGTCTAATTTTTCAGCAGCACTTCTGATACGTTTACCGTACCCGCGGTTTCCTTCGTCTTGATTTTCTTGTTAATTTTAATCGAACGTCACAGTTTTCGTCTAATTTTCTCCTCGGCTTGGTTATTAATGGAGGAACGGGATATTATCTTGTTACAGGGTCAGTATTTGCGTGCGCCGAAGAACGCTTTGGGCCACGATCGAACGGCTGGCTGTTCCGGAAAGATATAAATAGTATCGGTGAGCTCGTTATAACTCCGCCGCCGGTGGATGTTAATTAAAAGACGTACAAGGTGAGTCTAATCGATTGTAATTGCGGCTTGTACAGTAAAGAAATAAATCTATCGTTCGAATTTGGGACGTTTTAAAATCGGTCCGCTTGGAAATTTCGTGAAATCAAGTTACACGGATCTTCGCGTTATCTTATGTATGAGACCTCCGACGGATCGTCGATACTTATAAGGTTCAGTTTGGTAGCTCTGGAAGTTAAAAGGACCAGAAATCAAAATTTTCGTCCGTAGAAGAAAATTCTCCCATGGTATAAAAGGATCCTCAACGTCAAACCGAAGCATAGAAAAATCTTTGTGAAATGCAGGAAACGAAACTTTCGCCTAGAGTTTTTTTTCGTCGCCCTCGCAGCCAACGTCTTAGTCGTCTCGGGAAAATAAACACTAGACATGAAATCGCGAAGGAAAGAGAGATTCGAGAATAAAAGGTTTTGTAACGCTCTTGACATTCAACGTTCTTCCGATACGGGGCAGAAACGTGGAAAATCTTATTCATTTCGGATCTACGACTTGGGAGGGGTGGAAAGAGGGGTAGAGAGTGGAAAGGGTGTTCGTAGAACAGGCAGAATGGAACAAAGCAAAGCTGGGGAAAGCGGCAAAAAGCACGCCGGTGGAAAATGGTTTTCCACGGTGACGTATTCAGACGGTAAATACACAAGCGCGCTCGCACAGGCACTTCTACGCGCGAGCTCTTGCTAGTCGCTGGTTGCACTCGTAATGTTCGCTCGCGCACCCGAGCGCATAGCGAGCGCGGTTACAATTTTTCTTAGCAATTTGTCTAGCGGGCAGTAACACTCGGCTAAATGGCGAGGGGACAAAAAAAAGTCTCGCAACCTCGTCTCTCTTTCTCTCCCCCTTTCTCTCCGCTTCTTCTCGTCTATTTGTCGTCGAAAAAACAAGCCGAGCCCCACGATGGACCCGCTGCGGGTGAAAGATAAGGGGAGAGAGAGGTGGGACGAAAAAAAATGGAGAGGAAAGGGGCATTGTGGATGCGAAAGGTGGAGCACGAGAGACAAGTTAGAATAGACTCTCGTCCGTACGCAATTGGTGAAGTAATTTCGGTTTATTTGGTGGAGTTCGAAGCGAGCTTCGTCGTGAATTAGTGAATACGGACGGGTCTCGAAGACGGGGAGTCACGCTAGGGGAAAGATGCTGGTCGAACGACGGTGAGAGTGATGAGATACAAGGAAAATAAATGGAAAATGCAAAATTCCGTCGAAGCAGCCGATCGGGATCGTTCTACGAGGAGAGGAGTATGAATATTCGATGGGCGGTGTAATTTCGATGTAATCGATGACGTTCCCCGTGCTCGATTATGCCGTTCGGTTGACGGAACACGGGGGTCGCGTATCGACAAGCGTATAAATTAACTATGCACCGGTGGCTAAGTGTTTCACGTGTCTGGCACTGAACGTTTCGTTCGTGACGCGATGAAAATTTCGCTCTCTCCTGCGCATTATATAATCGCTTAGAAAAAAACCACTGTTACTTTTCAATGCAACGTCCGAAAGGCGAAATCGCGAATTTTAATATTCCCCGCCTTGAGAACGTCCACGAACGTCATTGACAATCGACGATTACGTATCGTCGACCGTTTTCTTGAGCTCTTCTTATTTGTCGACCACCCTTCCCGCTTCGGTGCAGGATCGGAGGAGAGAAGGGACTAAACTGTCGGCAACGGCATCCTCGGCGATAAGAAAATCGGACGTATCGATGCCTCGAAGGGAGCCAGCGGTAAGGAAAGAAAGCGAAAGGATAAATCTCGAGTGAAACGTACCGGTGATAAAGGGATATTGTTCACCGTGAGGCGTGTGTGTACGAGAAGCTAAATGGACGGATAAGCTTGGGCGAAGAAGTTCTGAGAGGCAGGCAGGCAGGCAGCCGGGGTCTCCGTGGGTTCTCAACTTTCCGCACGCGGGAATGCGGGAGTTTTCCGACGCCGGGGATTCGTGAGATTCTCGAGACGGCCTGGAAGTTGAGCGAAACTGATGGACGCCGCTACGCAGCCGAGGACTTTATTGGCTTTTAAGACGGGCGTAATTAAAATGTAAAGGGTTGTCCGCCGACTCATTCTCCATGCCGCTCGCTCAATCTCGCTCGCGTATACCTATATACCGGCATCCCCGCTCGCCCGGGCCAGACAGCCGAAAGTTTCAATTTTTACATTCGCGCAAAACGGCAGCTGCTCCACCGTCGACGGATTCGAGGGATTCCACTCTCCTCGGAATTGGAATCCCTAAATTCCCAGTCGATCGTGCGACGTCGGAGTATCGGTGATTTCATGCGAATTAATTACATGCGTCGTATTGTTTTCGCCAATTTTTGCACAAAAATCAAATATACCGCTGTGACACGACCACTACGAAATCGCGGAAAATTGAAATATCGAAAAATTCATATTTTTGGGTATACTTATTGGAACTGAACAAAATTGAGATATACATGTAGATATGCGTGTACAAATCTAATTGCAATTTTTCACCATTTTTCCTGGAACCCTTGCGAATTCCGAATTCCACTTGCGCCTATCGCAGAAATGCTGCACATTGCGGACGAGCACTCGTCGATCCGAAGGAGGTTGACGCTTGATCGAAGCGAAAGCGCAGGGGGCTCTGCACCCTACTTCATTTTATTCCAACGCATGTTCAGTTTCACGCCAAGGGTTCGACGATATTAAGCTTCATCGAGGAGCGACCTTCCTTTCGAACGCTCACGAAGCTTCGAGACCGTATTATATTTTTACGATCACCGCCATTCATTGGCCGCCGCAGAAATAAAAGCCAACCCCGGCAATTATCCTCGACGCCCCGAGAACTCCTCCATCCTGGCTGACGTCTCGATTGGACGCGGTTAACCGGTTTTATTTTTATATAAGCAAAGGACGCGTGCGTGTGCCGAATATCCCGTGGCAGTCGCGGATGCGAGAGGGGAGGTGAGGCGCGCTGTATATATTGCGATCGTGACGATCGACGGAAACGTACGTGCGGTTCGTCGTCGGAGGAAGCTGAACGCTTACGTCTTGAGTCGTAGATGTGGCCACAAGCTCTCGGAGTTCTCCCTTCGTTCTGCCCCACGCGTCCCTATCCTCCTGCAGCCGAATAAAAGGCGACGGTGTGGCCATACGGCGTTGTCCGTCCATTCTCGATATTTATTGGACGTGTCCGGAGGACCGAGGGAACACATCCAGTATAATAATATCTATTTTCCGGGCGGCCACGCGGAATGAGTAGAAGCGCAGGAGCGTAGGCGAAACGAAATGAAACGAGGGGACTGGGAGAAGACGCGGTGGACAACGAGCAGAACGGGAGAAGATCGTGGAAGGGGTGGAAGGGATGAGAAGGACGAGAAGGGACGATAGGACTACGACGTCGAGGGCCACCACGACTGCAGGACGACTCCGACGACAACGACGTCGACACGGTGGAGGCGCGCGATGCTTCGACGCGGATGGGCCCCTCGTGCGGCAGGCACGGAGATAAATAAAATGGGAAGAAAGAAAATAGAATGGTCCCGGACGGTTGGGAGACGGCAAGAGATAGAGAGAGGGGTAGGGACAGAAGCAATCCGATGGTCGAAGCGTAGGTGTTACGTGAATGCAATGCCGATTGGCCATACCGTTCGGATGTGCCCTTTTCATCCAGTCCAGCACGTTTCCAGCAGTTAGCGCGCCTGCTTCTCGTCCACCGGTCACGAACTGATGGAAAGCTTGTTCGGAGGAGTGCTACGTTTATTGATAACAATCCCGTGGGTCTACGACGACGTATTTCGCGAGACGAGTCACCCCCAGCTTCCGTATCGAATTAAATTAGTGAAACAATTTAAACACGAGGTGGGTAGCTGTATCAGTAAAATAAATTAGCGTATAGTAGAGCAAGGTTTATCCTCTTTTCACGGGTCAAACTTCTCGACCATAGTCGCCCCCACGTCCTCTCTGACGTGCGCTCGAGGCGGGGAAAAAAGCTTCTTCTCAAAAGGTGGGACACACGAGCGAGCGAGATCTCAGAGAGAGAAAGTTACCGGAAGAGTACGCGGAATAACGGTGAAATGACCTTTTGAATGCCGGGCGAAGTTTTCCCCGGTTTTCATGGAGCCAGGCGGGCTGAAACGTAGCGGAAAACCGGACGTAAATACGGTGCATTAACATTCGTACGCGGTGTAGCTAGAACAAACGGCGGTGGACGGTCATCCACCATCGAGCCTGTAGCTCACCGAGAGCTCAAGTTCAACGGTGCATTCAGTGCACCTGGATGTCAGTCGTTGCACTTTTCAAGCGCGAGCCGACCCCTCCCGACGTCGACGTCGTCGTGCGCATCGTGACGCTCGGAGGAGAGAGAAAGAGAAAGAGAGAGAGAGAAAGGCGGAGAGAAAAAATAGAAGAGAGACGATGTGGAACGAAAGGGGATGAGAGTAAGAGATGCAGAATAGGGAAGAGGGAGAGAGTGAAGCCGAGGCGAACGAGGAATAGCGTTTGAAAAAAAGGAGGTGGCGTAGCAGGGACTAGGGTGGTTTCCAACGAGACGCGAGCGACGCTCATTAAGCTGCCTCGTCGTAGGGGCCAGGAGGGATCGGGACGGAAAGAGGAGTAACTACGGAAGGACGAGGAGGAGATGCGGCTCGGTGAGGCGAGCTGGAAAAGGAGGAAAGAGTGGTACGCAGACGAGGAGGAGAAAGAGGGTTTTAGGGAGGACAGGAGAGGAGAGGAGAGAGAGACGAGTTCAATAGTTTCACGCGCGGCAACGCGCCTCCGGCATTTAAATGTATTTTATTTAACAGGTGAGCTCGCGAAAGCGCGTTACGGAGCTTTGAGCTCTCCTCCTTTGCTCGCTGCGTGCCCTTCGCTCTTTCTCGTTCTTTCTCAGTCACCCTCTTTTCCTATCTCCACCCTCCCGACCTCCGGTCGCCGCCCATCTTATTGAGAATACTCGTTAATTACATACCCACGGCGCGTCCCTCGTCTCACTCTTCCTCGTCTCACCCCTTTCCATCCTTAGGCCGACCATCCGGCAGCGTACCCTTCTCCCATACTATCCTTCGCCTCCTCTTCAGTGTCCTCTTACTCCCACGATTAAACTTCCCGCCTTTTCGACCGTGATTCAAAGTGCCGAGAGGCCAGCGGCACGAGGGACGCGAAGAGGGTGGGTCGCGCGCCGTTTTTCAGGTGAGACGAGCCGGAAAAGGGACGCTCGACGTCGAACGTATTTCCTTCGACGAGAGTTCCATCAGCAGACCCTACCGGAGTCCGACGAGTTCTCTCGTTCGATTATTTCGTTGGGTTCGCGCGCGCGCGTTCCATCGCCGTGGCGCGCGGTGCTCGCGCGTTTTCGAGAGAATTGCGGGCTGTTCGCGCCCAAGGCGTTAAAATTATTTCGCTCCGCTCGTTTCGGGATACACGAAACGCCGGAGTGGTATGCTACTGAGGAAAAGCCACGGGCGAAGGAAGATATACAGACGAAGGAACCGAGTTTACTACTCGCGATATGATTTTATCGCTCGCTCTTACAGGGGAACCACGCCAACTTCATCACGCCGATTTTAATGAAACCCACGCGGCCTCGTAAAGTGCCTTGAAATATTAGAAGCGTGTTCTCTCGCAGGTGCTGAAACATAGTTTTGCGAGGGATAATGCCGGGCCTTTGATAGTGCGCCCGGCATTTTTATGGAACAAACAGCGAGGCTGGCTATAAAGACGAGACAAAAATATTTCGGACGGAAGTGCTTCGACGAAAGTACCAGCCACGAGCGTGGCGCAATTAAAATTCTTCCCTTTCGAAGGACGTTCGTGTGCGATGCGATAACCTTAATAGTACCATTGTGCTTGAGAAGATTTATAACGCTATAGTATCCTTAAATTTTTTCGCTTTCCGTCGAAAGCCACATTTTTGTTTCGTTCCTTTCTCGATACTCCCCGTAGTTTTCTTCTCCCTGCAGAACCTACGATGGAATCTAAGAGCCAGTATCGTTTCCCGGTTGATTCGATTAAATTGCCGCACCTGTTACTTTAACTTCTAGCAACGATCCTATCGTGAACCTGGAGGGCCGAAGTGCTGTGCGCAAAGCTGCTCGGAGCACACCGTTCCCAACAATATTATTGATCGGCCTCATGATTCGCATAATACGTCAGCCGAGATTTTCGCATATGTCGAGCTATAACGTTTCAGTTGTTCCTGATAAATCATCGAAATAATGTTCTCATTTTTCGTACTCCCGAAAATTTATCATCAATTCTCTCAACATCTCCGTGTAACCTTCTTCTAAGAATAACTTCGAGATATCTATTAAAGATGGACGGAGCTAACAATAAGAGACAAGGCAAATCAGATGTGGACACAAGATGTGGAACCACAACAAAAAACGGACGTATGTTGCACCAGGTAATTACATTGATAAAATGTCTTTAAATTATTTCGAAATATTTTATAGGTAAGGCTCTACAGCGCTTTCTTTTATTGACAATTTTACCATAGTAATTATGATAATTATTTATCACAGAGAAGCCATTGCACTTCGCACCCACGTAACTCTTTGAACCCGGATAATGTTCGCCCATTCCCCGAAAGAAATGGCTCTTCAGTTTTTGCGACGACCAGCGAGTTGGTGCACGAGTATCATCACGGCGTATACGTGCCACCGCCGGTACGATATGAAAGTTACACTCGCTGAAAGTAGACACCAAGAAATGAGGTAATGGATTTGACAAGGTACCCACATAATAGCCATTATATTCGGTACGTCTATGTGGTAACAACACGATATCAGCTTTCTGAAACACTGAGCGCGAGAGAAAGGCTAGCATCCATTTATTCATAGCGCTTCATAAATAAATGTATGAAAGTAGTAGCGCGCCCGGCAAGCAGGCCCCGGCCATTTCTCCTTTTTCTATCGCGAGCGCGAGTGGTAGACAGACTACCTTTTCCGCGTATACATTGATTGCGCGATAAACCGAGACCGCTCGACAGACGCTACCGTTTAACACGACGCGAGTCCGAACAGATGGAAAAGAGGTGCGATATAAAGATTCAAGTGTATCCGCTCCTTTCTAGCTTTGAAAACAGTGAATCCAGAAAAGCCTCCTTTAACAAGTACTTCGGACAGCTCACTGTTGTTCTCAAACTGTTTTCTAGGGACAAGGAGTAAGAGTGACCTGGAATAAATTCATTACACTGATCAGACTCGCCATAACTCGAGTGATAGCGATCGCAAAGGGCATTAAAAGGAATAAGGCGGCGAGGTAAGGAGAGACGGTGATGTTAAAGGAAGCAAGAGAAGGCAGGAGGGTAGAAGCTTTTGTTTCGCGTTTGGAATTATTCTCCGAAGACAGATTAGTCCATGCTATCTTTCATCTTTGCGAAACGGAAAGTAAGACAGAGGGGTGCGCGAAACAGCAGTCGAGAGAGGACGGTGAGAAGAGGAGAGACGAAGCGTGGCGTGGGGCAGAAAACTCGACGTTATATGCTGCCTAGTTTACAATACAGGATTAAGCTGGAGACCGCGCACCCCGCTCCACCGGTTCCGGGAGCGAAACTTAAAGCTCTTGATAAGCTTCTCGCACTCTCTTTCTCTCACTCTACTTGTAGTATCCCAACCCCAGTCATCTCGAGTGCTGGATACATCACTGCTTTGCACATTTTGCGTATTCGTACCTTAGAAATGTTGCAAGCATTATTTCACTAATAATAACTTCTAGTAGTAGTAGGTGGTATATAATTGATGCAGAATTGTGGCCTTATGTTAATGACGTTAAATCACTGGTCGTTATTTTTATCAAAGTGTATAGAGCATCTTCTCAACAAACTTCAGGATACTGGAATATAACTCAACAGCGGAGTAAGTAATGTTGTGTCTCTGGTAAATTCTGAGAGATGATTTCATGTATGAAATTACTTTGGGGCTCCTGGGAGCAAAAAGAAGGTTAAGCTAAGTCAACCACGATGCTACCAGGCCGTGGCGCTATCTAAGGGTGGCTTGACTCGTACGTCCAAAAGAAATAGTGGGTATGGAGTATATGGGATGGATATAACGTTATGGTACGTTGACCACCACGGCCCATGTAGCCCCTAGCATGCCAGTGTCGCCACGGTACGCTGAATTTACTCCTCTTCCCCTTCTGTCTTTCGTCCATCCTCATTTTTTCCCATTTTTACTCCTTCTGCTACGAGTGCACGAACCACCCTTTCCTACGATCTTCATTTCCTTCGATATCGTAAAGAATCCCCTTAAATTATTTCGTACACCGAGGACCACGTGCAGGGTCGTGAACCCAAACTGCCTTCGTATATTGTCAACGTAAATTCCAACTTACTATAATAGGAATTATTCGTCTGTAAATAAGTACACTGAACAAGCAGGTATTATTCATCCAATTCACCCATTGACAGGTATATACAATTCCTTACTCGTGGAAAATTAAACGACAACAGGGGTACGAGCCCATAAGTGTGGTTTAAAATATTCGTGTCAAACCACTCAATGACGAACAATCCACCAAGTCTCACACTGCTCATTACCTCGCAATCGCTTCCTTACTTAAACGCACGTACTATCGGTCTCTTTAACCTTCTACGCGCGAGATACACACGTGTCTGTCTAATCTGCATTCCTACGAGGTGCCGTAAAATAAAGGTTAACCCAGGGTGCGAGGCACGTTTCGGGAGTGAATCCGCTCTCGCGCCGATTCAAACAGCGACAGCCGACGACAACGACGTAGGACGAGGGGCCACGTTCGAAGAAAGGCCGCCACCACGATGTTATTGCAAATAGGCGAAATCGTTGCGCGCCCGGGCCAATCCCTTGCTATGGAGATATCATGCGGTTCGCAATATCGCGCCGTGGAATGGAGCGAAGGATAATTTTCCCATAGGGGCTGAGATCCCACGAGAGGGTCGCGGACATCGGCAACGTACGAATCCAGAAAAACGATCTCTCCTTTCCGACTCTTTCTCCAAACGATCGTTTACGAGCGCCGTCACGTGTACGAGGATTTCGCGGCTGTCTCGCGCTCGTAATATTGTATCCTCCGTCGATATTGGCGAATTCTATGCATGCGCGTATCGAAAGGCAGCAAAGAAGAACGTCGATTAAACGTTTAGATTGCGACCTCCTTGTAAAACTCTCGAACGAGAGACGGCTCTTATCTACGTCGCTCGAGATTCGATGCACGGAGCAATAAATTCGTTGGGCTAAAACTCGTGCTCGGACGATGGGAGATATATTATTCCAGAGAATCGCGTTTGTTCCCGTTCGCGTTACGCGAACGAACCCACGAAACGCTCTTTACTCGATTCCATTCTTTGATACGAGCATTTTCTGTCTCGTTTCACGTGTGTTAAAACAACGTTCACGATTGAGTAAATTAATCTTTCAATCGAAATTCGAGTCTTGCGCCACATTTATCGACACTCTCAGGGGGTAGGAAAGTCACAGGTGTCTTCGTTATCACGATTATACCGATTTGCTTGAGTATTAGCAGGAGGTTCGCGTAACGGGGCCGTGACGCGATGCCGAGCTGCCACGTGCCACGGCGATACGCGTGGACGTCGATGGTGTTCACAGGGAGGTAGGACCACACTGGGTGGTGTGGTGGTGATGGTGATGATGGTTGTGGTGGTGGTGGAAGGCAACATGCCAAACTGTCAGGCAGCCAGAGGCACACAGTTCAACTACACGTGTTCGGAGGCCCTTCTCTAACCATTGGTATGCCAATACGATGCAGCAAGCCGAGTTAAACAGTAACACAGTCCCTCCCTTCCCTCCGTTGATCCAAAGTACCGTGCACCTCCACCTTCTCCTCATTCTCCACCCCTTTCTCATCCCACGCGAACACGCCCTGCGCCCTAACGTCGCATTCTGGGTAAAACGCCTTACGGTTAGACTATCTGATAACCCTTTAGCGTCGCCGTGACCCACTATGCTGCGTTTGCACGCACGCACCGTTCCGTTCCGTTCCGGCCACGCCACTCCACGCCACACCACCCATCGGCCCACCCACCCGCCCTTAATCGTCTTGGAAGCGCTGCCTCGTCGTCTTCCTCTGTGCACGTCCTGCACCCGGTAGTAGTAGGCACTACGAGGTACCGTTGGTGGCTTCCACGCGGATGTTCCACGGTCATCCATGATTATCGCTCCTAATCCGTTCCTAATGGTAGTTGCCTCCTGTACGAAGTGCCCGAGCGGTCACGCAGCCAGGCGTCTCTTGAACGTACGATCGCGGCTCGATGCACGGGACTGCATCGCGAGGCTTGTACCAATCTCCGACGAAGGAGATTCCTCTTTGTTAGAAGGTTAATCTCGATTTCAGGTGAACTGGAATTTTTTG
Source organism: Tiphia femorata (assembly GCA_944319695.1). Classification (NCBI taxonomy): domain Eukaryota; kingdom Metazoa; phylum Arthropoda; class Insecta; order Hymenoptera; family Tiphiidae; genus Tiphia; species Tiphia femorata. The sequence goes on along the minus strand of OX090900.1, from coordinate 20,408,033 downwards.
AATCGCGGTTAGGAAGTCTAGAAGTTCACGGGATTTGTTCGGTTGTTTTTAAGGACTCGTTGCCGTTGAGTTGAATATTGGAAGACGGTTTTTACGAGGACGTTGGGATAATAATGAGGAAAATTTCGAACAGTTCTTCCTTTGCATTTTTGGATGCGTATCTCGTTTCGCTTATAACGTCGACCCATTAAAGTCCACGGGGGCAGGCAAAATTCGACAGCAAGGTCTCGCTTTTTATGGCCATTGTTTTTATATTCGCGCGCATACATTCGATGCCGGGCTTCCTTCTTCGTACGCCCCAAGGGAGAAGCACGGGGCCCGGAATTTACATTGGCAAGGCTAATGGAGCGCAGCTTGCATGAAGTTGGCGCGTTTGAGACAGATTTCGTCGTGAGCCAGCAGGACTTTACTGGGTCGCGAGTTGTAAAACTATTTTTAACTCTATAAAATTTCTATGAAATGTCATTGCGATTCCGCCTTGACACGCTACAATAAACCCGTAGCTCCGGCTAGCCCGGAAATGATTAACCTTCCCTGGGCCTAATAAATTCTTGATATTTCCGTGAAACTCTATGCACGGAGATGGCTATAAAATCCATAATGACTATCCTCCGGTCATGGGAGAAGCGACATGGGGTATTCGCATGCTTCTCGATGTACAATTATGCATCGCGTAACACTCAGATTTATCGAGGCTACTTTCGTTATCCGACCAATCATTTCAATACCACAGACAATCTAATAGTAAGCCCAGAAAACATTATTGGAGTATATCATGAACTTATCCTTAACGTCGAAATCCACATTCGTGAGAAATCCTTTAAGAGTCTCTCAGGAATCCTATCGCCTCTCACCTCGACCTGACATTTATGATTACATCCGAATATTTGCGATGTCCATTACGCGTCAGGCGGACCAACGTACTCCACTCGAACTCGCGTCCCCCTTGAAGCAGCGAAGAAGGCGTGCGCCAAGAGCGGTGCTCCTTCGACTTGAAGAGGTCGAGCTCCTCGAATACGTGGGTGGATCGTTACTCGTCCCCGGGTTGTGGAAGAAACCGAAGGAATCGGCTGAAAGCGGCGCGGCACTTGGGGAAACACGGGTGGATACGTGGGTTCGATAGAGTCAGCAATGGTCAAACGGTCCGACCGTTGTCGTCTGGTTAAGGGATGGAGAGGGTGGAAGTGGTGGAGGCCGTGGAACTACCAGTGGCGGCAGGGTTGAAAGGCGGCTGATAGCTTGGAGTGTGTGACGAAGGCGGGTGAGAAAGAGAGAGAGAGAGGTGACCAGAGTCGGAAAGAGAGGAAAACGGTGTGCCGGGTCGAGGGGGGCGGTAAAGGGCGCGCATAGTTATTGCTATGCATATGGTGTCCTGAACAATAAAACGAAATAGCCGTGGTGCGGTGAGTTTGGGACGCAGGGCGTAGTGGGACGGTACGGCGGGATTTTAGAGTCGGTTTTAATCGGACTATCGGCCGGGACGGGCAAACGTGGCGGAGGGAATTGCACGGTGAAGCCTTCTCTCCTCGTGTGCCTCTCCTGCCTCTCTCCCTCTGACTCTCTCCTCTCTCTCCCTCTCCTCGAGTCTCGTCTCTCCCCACGTCTTCTCCGCGTCTCCGTCTAGCATCCCTCGTACGGGTATACGAATTTCTCGAACCCACGCCTCGCGTTTCAACCCCCACCTCCCAATACACCCCCTCCATCTCCGTAGTCACACAGTTTCGTCTCGTTTCCTCGATTTCCCTTTTGCGCGCGCGTCGTCGCGCGCGTCCCCCCGTCTCCAACACTCGTGCGTGCGCATTATATTTTCCGAGGCGCACACAAGCGCGTGTGTGCACGTCTATCCAGTGTCGATCTCGCTCGAAGACACAGAAATGTCCCGAGGCGGGTTAGCAGTAGGAGAGGGTGGAGAATCGGAAACGGGGTTAAAGGGAACCATGCGAATGCGGGGGTTAGCACCGGATTGTATCTACTCGAGTACGAAACGGTTTACATTTACTAAAAGTTTCAAATTGCAGGGAACCCCGAGGATATCCACTCTACTTTCGTTCTTCGAGGGACGTAGGGACGACGGGGGTAGGAGGACGACGTCATTTTAGTGCCTGCGATGCTCCCAGCCGTAGATGCAGACGTTCCAAGGGGACACCCTCGACGCTTCTTCCTTCCTTATTTCTTTCCTCCCTTTGGCCCCTTTCTTTCCCTCTTTGGCTCTCTTTGGCTACCGTCCCCGCTTCCACACCCTCCCGAGGTCTCAACGACTTCAAAGTCGTAGTAGAGAATCGTTTCGCAAATCCTTGGAGGAGGCGTATCGGGCCACTTCGTACACCGGCACTCCGATCTTACTTCGTACTCTCCTTCCGTAGGTTCGACTCCCTCTTCCTTCCCATTCTCCTTTCGTTGCTTCTTCTCTCACCCCGTCACATACAGCGTCCCGTAGTCCTCCTTCCTTCTCGTTCCTTCTCATCCTCCCCTCTCTCTATCGTTATCTATAATGGGTTTTCGTCGTTCCTTAGCGATCTACAAGGATCTCGTGGAGCGTGGAAAACTCGATCCCCCGACGCTCCGAGTTGGCAATTATACGGAAAATTTCGGCTCCGTCGTGTCCACGCTTTGTCGTAAATACGCGATAACCTCGTAGATAGGAGAATCTGTCGTTAGTACAATGTAGGACGTACGGATTGAAAAGCAAAGCAGTCCGTCGAACGTGGGATTCGACATAGAATGTTTGCGACGAGGTTTTCGAACACTTAGGTAATTCAATTCTCACATGATGGCCCAAGGCAAATATAAACGAGCATGGAACTCACACAATAATCTCCTTAGGCAGCCACAAATATTCTTAATTAGAAAGGAAGAAGACGAGAGAGCAAAAAAAAAATGAACGAGAAGTTTTCACGATCGGACGTGACGCGCAAACTTCGACGGCTGATATGCATATTCGACGGACCACCCGTACGCTCGAGTCAAGCTCGAAGGGCGGAGATTTCCTATGAAGTTCGTGGGCAAGGCGAGATTTCGTCGGTGAAATAAGCGTTGATGAAGGACGGCGAGAGGTTTTTGGGGGTGAGGATGAAGGAATACACGAAGCTTCCCTCAGCTGTATCTCGTAGAAGGGTGGTAGCTAAGGGGTAACTGGGCGCACGAGGAGAGAAAGGGGAAAATTTGGGCGCCGGGAGAGAGAGACGAGCTGGTTACAAAGTTGCGAATTAAAAACACAAAGAAGGACGAGGTGGTCGGGGACGGCGAGCGTGAGAGGGTGGACAAGGTTGGGGATAGAGGGTGCAGGGTACACCCGAGTCGGAGATTCAGGGCCGAGGAAGGGTAGATTTGAGACAAAGGGTGCCACGGGAACAATGGCTTGTAATCTCGAGCCCTTAGAATAGCGGCTCCCCGTCCCGCATTGCTTGCTTCGGCTCACGGGCTCGCTGGCCGGTAGTGCCCTTCGCCCTCTCCTCAACCCCCGAATCCGAAGTGTGCGCGATTTTCGCCTCCTCCTACTCACCGTGTCCTCTCGACTTTCCCTTTCCCACCTGAGAACGCGCGCGCGCACAGAGAGACCCCGTCGAATGCGGTACAATGAGAGAGAAGCTCTCGAACGAATCAATTTTTCCGCGGACCATTCCGCTCGGAAATTCCATTTCCGCGGGCGGTCAAGGATCAGCTCGACGGAGGGGAAGAGTCGGAAGTAGGGGTCGAGAGGTGGAGCCGCGCGGGAGATGGAGTTACGGCGCCGGCGAGAAGTGACGTCGTCGTAAAGAGAGTAAAGAGATTTCGTGGCGACGATCGTGCGGCTCGAGAGTGAAGGGACAAGCCGCGTCGTCGGAGGCGCAGGAAATATAAAAAAAGGAAGTTTACGCGCCGCGCGTAGAGTAACGCGCGTAAAACCTTTGACGCGGAAGAGGAGATCGAGGCGGAAGGACTCCGTCACGCTGGAAACCGTAGCGCGTTACCTGGAAATTGTTTTTCGATATTCACGAACCACGTTGATGGGTCGAACGGGCGCGTAAAATAAACCGGACGAATGGTATTCTTCGACCGTCGCTTCTTTTTACTCGTGAAATAGCGAGGCATCGTATCGTCTGACGAATTAATCGAAAGTGGTACCTACCGTGGTTGGCAAAGGTACGTATCACGAAACTTCGAGTGGTAACGCACGTTAACATTTGTAACAATGTCCAAAGGGAGACGCCGCTTCGCGGGGTCTCTGAGATTTCCAGAAGGTTCGGCGGTCGTGGCGCATCGTTAAACTATAAAGGCGATCGGTTTTTGTTTTTGACGTCACGCACGAGTCGAGACGCGCTCGACGCCACTCATCGCCAAGCAGTGGACGAAGTACGTTGTACGGTGAAGAATATAATTACTGTTGTTCTGTTAAACCCTCACATCGTCATTTGGTCGGACGGGCACTACCGTGCGATATTAGAAGAAGAGGCGGAATCCTCTGCTTAACATCGAGAACCCCTGGTAGAAGGGTAGGACTGATTAGGAGTATCTTCGTCGAAGAAGTCATCAGCCTGTACATTGTTTCACGATGCACTTTACATTCCGCTCTTCTTCCCCTGCCGGCATTTCTAGCCACCTCGGCACACCCTTTCCCACCTTTCACCGCGACCCTCCATCCCTCGGGTCTATCCAGGAGGAACTTCCGCGGATTACCATCTCGCTGCGGTTCTTGTTAATATTTATTAGACGCCCGGCGTCAGGAGGCAATGAGGATCGGGCGAAGAAGAGTGGCCGTGTAAGCGGTAACGCAAAACTTTCGTCCTCTACCTCTCTCTCTTTGGTCTCGCCCGTAGTGGTTAGCGAAGGAGAGCACGAGAGAGAAGGAGATAGACTAGAAGAAAAAGGGAGTGAAAGAAAAGAAGTCACTTTGCATTCCTGCGGTTCGCGAGCGATCTGGCTCGAGCGTTCGACGAGTCTTCGAGTCGATCGAACGTTAACGCGTTTCTTTCAGTTTTTCTTTCGGCCCTTTTCTTTCGTAGATGCGGAGAGGAGTGCGGAAAATCGTCGATACCCCGTCCACTCGTTACCACGAGATAACTTCGAACTCTCCGAAAATGTTCTGCCCGCGCGCTTACCGCGTACACTTTCCACGAGAAGAGCCATTCATCTTGTTCCGCGAAGAAATAACCGTGCCGCGGTGCACGGGGGCGCACAGAAACTTCGATAACCGTGGAAGGCCGTGGCGCGTTTCAGCGCCTCCGTCGCTAAAGTTATATTATAAATTGAAAATTATACACCCCCTTTTGCCTGGGTGAAACCCCGGGAGGGAGGTGGCCACCGGCAACGGAAAGTGTAACTAGCGCGCGCGAGTATCGGCGCCGGAGGTTTAACGATATCGGAACTTGCCACTTGACGAGAAGAAGGAAGACTCTCGCGTAGGACGAGCGAAAAGGACGACGTTCGAACTTGCCGCGCTCTCGACGTCGATGTATCTCCGTAAACCGATTGGACGATCGTTAAGGTGCGGGAGATTGTTCGTCGAAGAAGAACGACAAGAGTGTACCATCTATACGTACATCTGGATGTACACGTGTACGCGCACATTTACGCGTAGAATCGCACGCGAGTGTAGAGAAACGTCCACCGCAATCCTGCTCTTGGATAGCGCGGCGGGGAGGCGTCCGCGCCGTCCCGACGCCTCGGTTTGCATTTCGCGACAGATATACGGTTATCTTGTACACGTCCGTGACAAAGCCCGTATGTTCCGGTTAAGCGTTATCTAACCCCGCATCCCCTCAAACCGGTCCCTCCAATCTGCGTCCGTATTAATTACGGCACTCATTAAGATATCCGGTAATTCGCGGCGAGGCTGGAGTACCACCGACGGCCGTTGCAGGCACCTCCGACGCCACCGCTACCATCCGTGAGCTGGCTCTCTTCATTTCTCTCCCACCACCATCTCCCACCAACCCGTTATGCTCACCCTCTTCCATTCCCCTCTTTACCTCTTCGTCCAACAGCCTGGCCCATACCTACTCATCCTTCCTTCATTCATGTACGGCGATGAGCTCGGCTACCGATGCACACGTAGAAACTGTCCCGGTATTAATTTAGCAAGAGAGTCATTTTCGTTAATTAATTGATAGATTGTCAACCGAGATAGACAGGCGAAACCGCATTCGGCCTGGTACTGCCGGAACTACGAGCAGGGGTTCTCGGGGCGATTCTGGACGAGGAGCACGGCGGGGGTGACGCGAGGGAGAGTGCCAGGGCAGCGAAAGGACGGTGCGGTGCGTTGTGTTGCACGAAGGGGTTGGAAGCGCGGAGAATGAGGTAGGAGGAGGCCGGATAGCGTACGGCTAGAAGCATTTGAACGACGAGAGAGCGAGAGAGAATGGGTGAATACAAAGGGGAAGGGGTAGTGGGGACAGGGAGAGAGCTCGGTGGACGGCCGTAGATTGCACATCGCGAATTACCGCGTGTGATCATCTCCGGATTAATTAAATTCGATGTAAACGCCGGCGACGCGGTGTCACGTTGATTCGCCGCCGCCGAGGAAAATTGCGCCGCCCGTTGTGGTCGTGGCACCTCACCGACTCGGCCATCGACGATGCATATTGGACGAACCCACCCTTCCCCTCGCGGTCCGCGTTGCCCAGTTTACGGAATTTCCAGGTTTCGGTGAGAAATCGTGCATGCGGAGGTCTTTTGGTGAAAGTGCGGATCGCCGTGGATCATCCTTATGCGTGGGAGATTTAAAATTTTCGATTCTTTTCCAACTGCTGCGGTTTCGGCTAATCACGAGTTCGGAGTCATGTTTTTCTTGCTTGGAGAATATATTGTGTAGGATGCGTATTTCTCTTGTATACGCATTGTTATCCTCTTTTTTTATCTTTTTTCTTTCATGAGCGAAATACGCGTGCCTGTACCATAAAACAATAGAAAGAGAATGCGATGTTGAGGGCGAACGGACATTTACAAAAGAGAAAATAAATACGCATGTAATATTGCAACGGACCGTACAATGGAACTAGGGATCAATCCCCCCCCCCCCCCCCAATGTGCCGGGAGGTTGTACTTCGCGTTCGGCCTCGAAGTGAAGCATTTTTGTGGTAGGTGCTCAAGCCAGTGGTTCATGGAAAAATTTTGGAATATTGCTTTTAGTTTTCTGATTTAACTTTTCATATGCATCTCGCATTTCTTTTGATTTCGATAAAAGTTGTCGATGGTGCAAAATTCGTGAAGAATTTAGATGGACGCTACTTCGAAACGTTTAAAGAACACAATCCACAAGGTTCCGTGGTACGGAATGGGTATATGGCCGATGTACATGCCAAATTTTGTGCATATCCGTTCAGCAGTTTTTCCGGGAGAGCGAATTAAATGCTCTAAATGACCGCTATTTCGAAACGGTCGCGGATGACGATACACAAACTTTCGTGGCACGAAATGAGCGTATACTCGATGTACATGCCAAATTTTGTCGGGATCCGTTCGGCCGTTTCTTCAGAACAGTGGATTCAAAATTTCAAACGACTGCCATTTCTGTACGCTTGAAGATCACGATGCACAAAGTTTCGTGGCACGAAATGGGTATATACTCGATGTACATGCCAAACTTTGTTCAGATACGTTCAGTCATGTTTCCGGAATCTGGATTAAAAACTAAAAATACTACCATTTCTGATTCGACCAATGAAAAAATTCGAAACTTTGTAATATTTATCATGGTATACATCTCCATCTGTGTTTCAATTTTTGTTGGATCCCGATAAGTATTACAAAATATATAAACTCAACATTTGAATCTTGAAACGGTTCTAAATGCCGGTTCATAAAATGAAGCATCTCCACATATTGCCATACTTGATAAATGTACACGTATGAATACTGCTCGCGACTGCGGGTGCACAAGTCACTCCGTTCACGGTCGTGCCTAAAAGCAGAGGAAAAAAATCGATATTCTTAACAGGCATCACTTGCGTGCGGCAAAATCGAACGCAAAATCGACATGTGGAGGTTCGCGACGACGCGTGACGGCAAAAAATGTCAACGAAGCCGTGACCGAACGTCAATAACACACCCGAAATCCACGTTTACCCACGCCACGACAGGCCATCGCCATTATTCCCATTCGACACGGCGAAAAACGTCTGATCGATGACAGACGGGGACGTATAAAAACGACTCTGGAGAACGCTCGAAACCGGTAGCGACAGGATTCGCGGCAACCAAGCGCGATGGTACCGCTGGGGCTTTGTAAGGAGGTGGGGCTACGATGTTCTGGGTGATAATAACCGTCGAGTTTGCATGCGGGTCACGAAAGCTTGGGAGGCAGTCTACGCGGCATGGTATAGTGCGAATGCGGCGTGTCACGTGAAGTAAAAAAATAAAGGAAGTAAAAGAGAAGTGCGCATACGCTCCTAATGCGGTTACAATCGCTCTACGTACTCGTTCGTTCTACGTTCATCGTACTCGACGAAACATGAGGTAGAATGAATCTAGATTCGTCAATCGCTCCCAGCGAATATCGGAAAAATATTCTACATTTATTCGAAAGTCGGAATATTCGTCTTGATCGGCTACAAGTAAAATTTTAGATTCGAAGAATTAACGACGAGGATCGGTCGGACAATCGTTTGACTCAAAATAATTAATTACCACCGAGCAGAACGTTTTAGGGATAAGATCAGCGATGCTGTCACGGTGGCCTTTCGCGAGTAGAACGAAGACGAGTTGGTGAGTCGGATAGGAGTGGTGCACGACGCAGGCATACGTGTTAACGAGGTTAGAAGGCCAGTTCCGGAGAAGGGGGTGGATGAACGAGCAGCAGTAGCATCGTTGGAAGGGAACGGAAAACCAGGAGCGTCCGGTATTTTCGAGGGCGCGGTAGACCTATGGACCCGTGTTATAACTTCATTGCCTTCGCTCGACGGACCTTCTAAACTCCGAAACCTTGCTGGACCCTTCCCTCTCCTCGGACTGCCTGTTCCGCCGCTCTTCGACCTTCCCTTTACATCGTGTTACCTCGCTTCCCTATTTCGTTCTCCGCTGCTCATCTGCCCACTTCCACCCCCTGCTCGCATCCCACCCTTTTGCTCGCTCTATTTCCCAATCCTCCTACTCCTTTTAGTTCTCACTTCTCTCTTTTTACTCCACGCTCTACCTTTTCCTCTCTTAGTCCTCGCAACCCACCTCTTTGGATCTCGCTCTTTCAAATTCCGTCTACCCTTTCTCCCTCCTCTACCACCCCCCTAACTCTCCGAGCCCTCTTCCCTTACCCGTCTCCTTCTTTTCACCTTTTCTCGAGTGTATCTCTTCTGCTTTCTCCAGTGCGACACGACCGCGCCCGTACGGCGAACCCTTTCCCAACATCCTCCTTTGCACCTACCGGTGGGAGCGGGCCGGCCGGCCGACCCGCGCTTAAATTCATAAGAGCCGCGAAATGCGGTGCGAATTTGCGATGTGCTAAAGTTAATTCTTGTCGGTTTTAAAGGGGATTACGCGAGTCGAGTACGCTCGGACCATCTTTCGGGCAATGCGTAACCTGCCCTTCCTGCGCGCGCGACTTCTCTTCGGATGGTGGTGCGGGCAACGGGAAGATAGGGACGCCGGTGGGCGCGTGTGCGACTGCTTTTAGCGCGCACGAGTGTCGCGTGCACGTGTAAGCGCCGGGGATCAAAATTTAATCCGTTTCCGCGAATGCGTGTGCGGCGACTTAAACAGCCCAGACGGAAACTTCGTAATGCAATGCTTGTACACTTTGTATAAAGGAGCACAGGGCTAAGGACGCGGTGTTTAACTCCCCGCGAACAGAATTATTTCCATTCGGGAATACAGAGTTTTGCGAAGGAGATACAGCAGGGAGTATTAGTAATGGAGGATGGGATTCGTTATTTTATCCATTGGATGGAGGAAATTTAATTATTTCTCTTGTATCGAGAGTAACGCGTTCGAACGTCAAGAGCACTTTATTTCGCGTTAATTCAGGAAATGTTTACAAGCGACCGCTGAGTGAAACGGCAAACATGTTTATGGTCAATAAATTTACTAGTTCAAAGAAGGCCGTGGCTATTTGCCGGTTTTAATTGCCGAGCATTGCGGAAAAATCGAAGAATATGAAAATCTTTAAACTCGAATTTTACCCGCTGTTCCAATTACATCTCGTAAATGCACAAATACGCAGCGATAAGGGGGCGAAGATTACTTCCGGGCGGGAGGGTCCGTGCGCCTGGCGTGTGACGAGAGTTCATAAATGAAAAGTTTCTCGAGGGACGATGGGGCGTCGAGGAAAAAAAACAGTTCCGTTTCAATAAAAATTGTATAAAGCTGCGCTGGCGTCCTGCGAGTAGTTGCGGACTGGGTGAAGTAATTATGTACGAATTGGTTATGGACCAATAATGCAACAGGCGTGGATTATTTCTAGACCCAAGAATTGTGAATATCCCGATGTATAACAGTGCCCGCGGATGATGCACATTTTATTAGACTTGCCGAAAATCTCGCAGATTGATGTGGATCGTCGAAATTCGTCCAATAAAAGAATACACAACCGGTGAGCGCGGCACGGTGATTAGAATAGAAGCGGAAACGCATTGCAAATCGACCGAATTCAATTACCTGTGCACGCTACGTCCCGAATTTGCCTTTCAAAATATATCGTCGAATGCGCATTTGCTCGTACTCGCCTAATAGCGAATGGTATCTGCAAATCCTTAATTATTCTAACTAACGTTTTATTATAATTCGTCTGGATAACAGAGTCCCGCACTACCCTGTCCCAAACCTCGTCAAAGTCCGGGCTCTCCTCCGACTGATGGTTACTAGGATACGCGACACCCCTTCCGGCCTTTCCCGTTTCACTCTTCTCCCGTTCACCCCCGCGCTCGCCCTTTCTCCATCATACCCCTTACTCCACTCCTCACTTCCCTCACAGTCCCCTTCTCACTACCCTCGGTCGCACCGTGCGCTGATGTATGATTTAATGCTGGTTTCGAGAGTAGACCGAGCAGAGCGTGGAGCGAGTAGACTGGCAGAGTAGCAGGGTGGTAGTAGGTAGTGGTGCCAGTGGTGGTAGTGGTGGTGGTGATGGTGGGGACTTCGGCTGGCTGGGACGGTATAAGGGTTTGCACGGTGTAGTGTTGCACTGAGCTCATTAATTTACTAGCAAGCGCCAAAGGGTGGCTTAACAAGGCGCTAGGTTCCATTTTATTAGGCAAAATTGAAGACACGCTCGAGATCGCCCTCCTCGAGCACCGGTAGGCTCCGCGGGGCGGAGGTTCTTCGACGTCGAGAATTTTACAGGCTCTCGACGTCGAACGAGGTAAACGGTGCCTTTTGCATTTTCTATTATTTCGCTCGTTCGGAGTTCTCGCTAAGTAGAACGAACGAAACACGCTCTCGCGAATCAAGAGGGTAGATGTGACTTAACGGAGGATGGATACGTAAATCTCATCGTTCTACGTTATTAATTGATCGTATACAATCGTGTGAATCAGGGGACCTTAATATTATGACGTTGATGGATTACACCGGTGGATGTTGATGGCCGCGGTAGTGGCAGTCAAAGTTTGACGGACGTGACAAGTAGGGAAGAAATAAATGGTTTAATGTACGCGGACGAAGAGATCGTGGAAAATTGCCGGAGAATCGGTGAAGAATTCTTTTTCGCGCGTTGCTTCTCAGTTCCTTTTGTAGAATGGTTGCGAGTATAACCGGCCATTCGTGACCATTTATAAAAGGTTGGAAGAAATCTCGCATACTTTAAGGCTAACGTGACTTTTATTTTGCCAAGTGCACGTGAAGCGCAGCCTTACGAATCAGTTGCAAAAGTTTAATTGAACAGCTCGGTAGGAGTACCATTTACCGAGGAGAGAGGAGGTTACCAACACAGGCGCGGATCGCTCGTGGCGCATGGGTACGTACACGCTACGGAGGTACCTGTGGACAGTGACGTCTCGCAAAATGGCGGGCTTGGCAGGTGGCGAGGCTGGTAAAAACAAAAGGACGAAGAAAAATAATTAATGTGGGTGTCTCATGTGCACCCGGTCGACCCCGCGCCTCTCTCTTCTCCACTCTCCCACCTTCTCTACGTCTCGCTCCCTCGACGTCCCTTGCTTCTCCTACCAGAAAGAGGGTGGAACGAGTACCAGATAAAAAGATAACGAGGCTCTGGAAGGCTTCACAGGCCAGACTCGACAAAGGAACGGGGTAGCCAAGGTACGTTTCAGCTAACGCTCATTGTCCGGCATCGTGCTATATAAACGCAGTTTCAAAATGCATTTACTTGCGAACGCAAACTTTTTGATAAAGGGCGGAATACGGTGAGTTTTTTCCGGCGCTCTTTGGTAATGCAATAGATGGACACTCGGTCCACGAGGTCGCAAATTATTGGATGTCATTTTCCGAGCAGCGGTTTAACCTCTTAATCGTTTTCCAGAGAACCGTTTTCAGAGAAAAGTGGTATTGGTGCGATTCGTGTAATTCTTGAAAAAACTGTCGCGTCTTCTTTTTCCAGAGAATCAAATGCACTGCGAAAACTACTTTGTAATTCTGAGTACGATATTCGTGCAGGAATGTATTTCCGTAAAAACCCGGTGGCTCCTCTTTTACAGCACGTGCACGCGGTTTTCGTTACAAAATTGCAACAATGCCGTAAAATTACGGAAAATTTCGCTCGCCGCATAATGCTCACTATCTCGACGTCTACCCATTATTACACCGTCATTAGGACGAAGCATTTCGCTGGATGCGCGGAGATTCGCTTTATTCTAGAGGACTCGCAAGCCAGCGAGCGCGGTGGGACATGAATTTCATTAGCGACACTTACATAAAGTGGCATCCGATTCCTGAGGTAGTTCATTAAGTCGCGCGATATTCCGGCAGCAGGGGAGCGGAGTGAGGCGCGTCGGTGGCTCTCGTGTCGCGCCACGCCGCGAGGAGATAAATAGAAGGGGATTGATGCGGCGTCCCAGGGTTCCCCTACGCGACCGCCATCGTTTTCTCCACGAAATAACAAGATCCCCGTATTTATCCGACGGGTTCGCGCGTTGGGCTCACAGAACGTCGACGTTTGCCGTTGCGGCGCGTTCGTGCAGAATTTCTCGAGAGAGTTTATCATACATCCTGATCTCTTTTACCTCTCTGTGTCCGGGAGAAGCGCGTCTGGCGGATGTGGTCGGGGGTAAAACAAACAGTTATAGGAGACGAGAATCGTGTGCGGATAAGAGTGTCTATCGAGGGTGAAATAAAACTGGAATTGATCGTTCGCGAAGAAAGGACCCCAAGGTGTTTGATGTCGTTTTTGATAGATCCGATTGTTCCTAATTTTGAACAGACCAAAGTAGGTTGATTGTCATAGAAGGTGGTTTACAAAACGTGTCGTTGATGTAATTAATAAACATTTAGTAAAAATTCTATGGTTTGCCTATAAAATTTGGTTACAGGTTACTTTGGCGACGGCATTGAAAATGTTTTGTATTCTTTGTTAAGCGAGACATTTCAATTCGAATTTCGTACTCTCCTCGCCAATCGTGCTTCGTTTGAAAAAAAAGAGTGTAATCGACGGCTTCGCTGGTGGACCATGCGAAGTGCCCACGCCCCTTGGAGCTGGCATGGCGCTCCGAAAAATATAAAACGGTGTCCTGGCGAGCACGGCGTGTTTTCGGGCAATTAAACATTTCCATTTTCAATTTCTCGTTGGCGCCGAGCGTCGGGGCGCAGTCGGTGGTCACCCTGTGGCCGACAATCGTTGATTCGTTTATCGCTTCTCTGTCTCTCGTGTTCTCTGCCTCTCTCTCTCTTTCTCTCTCTCTCTGTCTCTCTTCCACCCCGTCCGACACCATCCTTGTCTCTCACGCGCCTCTCCTCGTCCTTCCACTTTGCCTCTTTGTTGCTTCAATTTTTTTCGTGGTTTTCCTTTTCGAGCGACCTACCGTCACACCCGGCCGTGGACAATCCCGCCATTCAAATCACCCTCGAGAATCGAACGGATACCAAGCAATTATTTAACCCTGCGCACCAGGACTTCGGTTTGTCCCCTCTCGGAACCATGGCGCAAATACTCCTTCTCGCATCGAAGCATCTCTGGTAACCGTTCGCAGTTGCACGGATTATCCTATTAACATCGATTATTGAGAACCGAAATGCCCAACAGCGGAGTTTCCTCGAAATAAATTTTTGTATACCATTCCTCCACATATCGATGTAGGAACTATCGAGATTCGAAGAAATTTTAGAGAATATACAAATCACTAGATATGTCTGGCAAAAATCTTTAGGGATTTAGCTGGGTGATATAACACAAGGTAATTAATAAAATGGAAACAAGAAAATGGTTAAATATTATGTAAAGCGAGAGAAATAGACCTAATATATTTCGTGCTTGTCCTTTCGTGTTCACGGCCTTCTATCGACTAATCGCCGTTCGTGTCTCCTCTCTTTCGCTCACTACTATATCCTTCACTCTCTCCTTCTTTCTTTCTCGTCAAGGGCTCGAGTGCCTCGACGTACGCACGCACTCGTCGATCACGCTACGCACACTTTTCTCAATCCTACAAATATATCAAAAACCTTGTGTTCAAAACCTTTCAGATGTTCTACTACAAATCTCATTCAGACTCGTACCAGATAATCGTACGTTGATCATTTCATCTCGTATGTCACTCATTCGCCAATCTCTGCCACAAACTACGAATCTGTTCGCGTTTACATTCTTTTCTGTCTACTAAACCGTACAAGCTCTGGAGACGATACGCTCCCAAGACGGACCACGAGGAAGGTGACGCATGGTGCGCGAAGACAAGCCAATTCGTTTCGTCGCTTAACCATACGTTCGCGGAGAGACAAACACATTTAAATATGTAGCAGTATCCGGTGGCGTGCGCGAGAAAGTGGTTGAACGGGGCTAAGTCCCTAGGAGAACTCGCGCGCACGTTTGGTATCGGTGTTAGTGGCAACTTGGGAGCAAGCAGGTGCTCCCGGCCTCTCTCCCACGGGAGGTATCACGTCCTCGCAAACCGAGAAATATATCTCCCAGACAAAGGTTAGCGGCGGGCGTCGCGGAAAACTCGTAAACGGATTGTACACCGCGGGAAATACGATCGTTTCAATCATGCGACTACACTGACTACTTGAATTACTCCCAGCGTAGTGGCGCATTACTTCGCCTCGATCCTTTTCCTTCTCATTATTCCCACCTCGCCACGTCACTCCTAAACTCTCGAGTTTCGTCATTTCGACGTCGTTTCGTTCGTCCATCACCAAGGTTTCGAAGCACATTCCTTTTACGATCTTTTTTTTACCTCTTCCTGGACGATGCACCCTGCTTACCATTTTAATTTTCCACGCGTGTTTCTGCTGTATATTGATGCTGCGCCCAGTTCAAGTACCGAGTACCCCTAATGTTTCGACATTCGCGAAACGCCACTGCAGCACGCAGCGAGCTCGAATTTCCGCCCTTCTCGAAGGTAGGTGGTGGCGACGGCAGTCGGTCTCCATGCCGTCGTTTATGTTCGGCCAGGTTGGGAGACGGTGGTGGTGGATGAGTGGAGTAACGAGGGAGGTGTATGCTAAGCCCTGTATTATAACGTAGTACCGTAGTTGGCGAAGCTCGTACCTGCGAAGTTTACCGGTGCGGGGAAGTAACGTTGCTATCGCGTACGAATCAATATATTCGAACGATACGAACGAATTTACAGGACGCAGAATTCGCGGGTGTCCAGCTCGCAGATGTATGCGTTCACTTCGCTTAGAGCGTGCTCTACGACGGGGTTTAATTGCAGGTGGATGAAACGGTCGAGGAGATAGAAATAAAAAAGAAACGAGAAAAAGTGCAGTACTTCGGATAGTGAAATAAAGCACGGTGAATCTGTGAAAATAGAAGCGACAGGTACGAATAGATTGCGGACACGGAGAGGGCAAGTAGGGGTAAACGGAAGACCTAGAGGAAGTCATGGTGGTACGGACGCAAGAGGGACGCAAGAAAACCGGAAAAAGGGTGCGGATGGGAAAGCTCCAGAAGCCCGGAAAGCTCTGTATGCCGGTGCGGCCGTGGTGTTGCCCGACGGGATTAAAAACCTCAGCAAGAAATACAGCTACTCGCAAAAGCCCTCATTTGCAATCTACCTATTCCCCTCTCCGAGCCTCTCTTGACCGTCTCTTTCCACCGACGGCTTGCCGCGCCGCTCGCAGCACTTTTCTTCGAAAGAGAAACTAAGGGGCTGGTAACGAAAAGCGGCCTGGAGAGGAACTAAGGGGATCGTGGTAGAGGGGTGAAAAAGAACGAGGCGGATGCTTTTCGCCGTTAGATCTCCTTGGTTACAAAGAAACGTCCACGAGGAGAACGATGGTCGGGATACGCGCGAGCAACTTCTTTTACGCCTGGTTCCAAGCGATATTTACTCTTCTTCTTCGACGCCATTCCTCTCTCCCATTCGTAGTTAGTCGCTGCTGGACGTCGCGCGAGTTAACTGCGTTCTCCAGTAGTCATCCACTTATTCCCTTCATCGTTTCACACATATGGACGAACGCATGAAGAAGTAGACGAACTGCAAAGTCCACGGGAATAAAAAGTCGAAATCCGTTGAGACACTCAGTAAGTGAGGTATTGCTGAAAGAGAATCGATGCGGAAGGACGTAGCGATCAGTTTTCCGTTTGATCGTGCGACAACGACGACAACCACGACTACCAGGATGACGATGACACGCGCGACAGAAATGACGGAAGTTCGCTTGCACGCGGAAGACACGTAGGCTACGCCCGAACGCTCGCCTCCCTTTCGTAGCGGGCCGGACCCCACGCTGTCTGATCTTTATTTTTGTCTCCCCTTCGTTTCTCTTTGTTTCTTTCGCGCTTTCACGTCTCAGCTAAGCGTCCACCTGTCCGTGAAGGGAGCTCGCTCGGGCCACCCAATGGTTATTAACTTGGGGTCCGGGCGTGTTGGTATTGGCACCGCTGGAAGCCACGGGATGACGGGCGATGCTTCTCCGTGGGGGGCGAAAGCGCAACCTCGAAAGCAGGAAGTGAAGGGTTTTAACGCGAGCCAACCGATAGCCCTCCCATCTTTCTCGCGGTCGAGGTGAGCCCCGAGGGGGTGGAGGAGTGGTGCTTCTGGTGAGAGGAGAGCGTAAGGAGAGCGCTTCCGCGCGGACACACGCGCAGTGGAAGAGGAGGAGTGGGAAGGAGGGTGGATCGTTTGACCGGCTCCAGGTTGCTTCGCGATCTTTATTTTTGTTCCCTTCTCCTGTGTGCCAAGGGGGTGGTGAGGAAGGGGTCGCTCGCGGTGCGTTTCCTTTTGCTCGCTCGCTCGTCTCACCTGAGATCCTCCCGCGCTGGTGTATGTAAAAAAAAGAGGCGGTGGCATGCATGCAACCGCTTCTCCTTGTACGAGGGTGCCTCGCACCCTCTTCCTCCTTCTCTCTCCTCTCGCTGCTTGTTGCTACACGCGGAGATCAGGGCTGGTAAAGGAGACGGGAGAAGGATAGAGTTGACGGTTAGAAAGAGAGAGAGAGAGAGAAAGGTGTAGAGAGAGTGCAAGAGTGGTCGCAGTTGGGGTAGGGGGTTAACGACCCCGATAGTCGCGGTAGAACGTGCGTGAGCCCTCGCACGACTGATTACGAGCGAGCGACCCTTTGACGATCACGATCGACCGGCTCGACGCACGAGCGAGAAAGAGAGTGAGACTGGAGAGTTGTCGGAGAGCGATGCAGGAGGGCCGAGAGAGTGCAAGAGAGAAATGGAGAGCAATGGGGAGTAAAGGAGAGAGTAAGAGAGAGAGAGAGAGAGGAAGGGGGCAGGAGAGTGTAAGCGAACACGTGATCGATCCAACCATGAGCGGCAAAGAGAGCATCGCCTTAGGGGCTCTTCAGAGCGAAGGGGTTAGTTATACCGACGCGCGAGCGGTGTACACGGCTACTGTCGTGTATCAGCTAGGATAAATTGCCGGATGTACCCCCGACGTGGACATGTCAGGGGAGGGATGTCCTTTTTATTGCGCGGGAAGGGGGCCCCGGGATGGAACGACGTTGATATTCATGGAAATACCTCGATGACAACGACGCTTACTTACCGGGGACTGACCCTCCGGGCTACCCCTTCCGTAGACCCTCCTGGTCACACCGTCGATTATCGTCCACCGATTGTCCTCGCCCGCGATCGCGCGATTGCGCAAGGGTAACGATTGATTTGGACTTTTTCCTGTTGTTTTCGGTGCTAAATATGCGCGTGTGTCGTGCGACTCCACTCGAATAGGGATACTACGAATTCTCGATAAAAATTCTCGTTTGCAAAATGCATTACGCGCGTCAGGTTGATTGAATCGAAAAAAATTCGCCGATTATAATCTCGCGGAAAAAATGTTTCAACCAAAGTGCACTCGATACGAACTGGGGAGCAATGATCCAGCGGATTTCAGTACCTACCCATTCAGCTAGGAACTGCACGAGATTTTTCCACGTGCCGTCGTCCGTGAGAGGATATTGGTGGAATGCACACAGAAGCCCCGAACATCCTCGTTCATTGGCACGGATAAATCATCGAGTCTACTCGGCGACGTGGACTTTGGGAGAGACATCGTATTAACGTTTTTGCTCCGACAGCTCGGGGACGAGGCTTTATGCTCCTGTGTGTGTCTGTGTGTGTCCTCGCGCACGAGGCTGCGAACTTTGGTAGTTTGCCGAGAGTATGCCGGGAGAAGCGGTGAATGGTATATTCGGTTCGCGCGCGATCCGTGCCGCAAGGAGTACGACGTCAGTGCTCGTCTCCCCGTTGCTTCCCACGAAGTAGAAGCGATTCGTCAAAGTATTCGATTCCCGCGTGGTCTTTAGCGCGGCATGATCGTCACAGTATGTAAGCGTAGATTGATTAATTACGTCTTCTGAATCGAGCCAGGGGCTGCTGGTGTTGAGGCCGAGGCGCGGGGACCGACATTAACTTCGCGAACAACGAGGAATACCCAATAACGAGTAGGACGATCGTTTCAACGTGGAGAGGAAGAGACTCGTCTATTCAACGGATCGAAGCGAGAACCGAGAGCTCGTGGCACTTCGTTCTCCTTTACTGCGAAGGAACTTTAAATCGTATCGTTTTCATCCTCGTTTAGTTATCTTAATCTTTTCAATTCTCACGACGATACTCGATTATGTATAATAATCTCGACGATGCCTTGTTCAGCAGTGAAAGACTCTACGATCAGGCATTTGCGCATTTCCAGTAAATGTTAAACCGACTATCGATTACACCGAGAAGGTGACTCGGTTTGATTGGTCTCATTCCTTCAAATCTCGCAGTATCATCTCGCATTTTACCAACTTTCTTCGCGGGACCTACGAAACGACCCAAGCCGGCTTTTCTCATCCGAGCGCGAAGACGAATAAGTGGGGCAGGAAATCGCGGTCCCGACGGCTCGTAACCGGACCTAATGAAGAGCACCGAGTACCGCCGTAGTCGAAGTTATCCGCCGTTGAGTCGGCCTCCCTCCGTCCTCGTCATCCCCGCGGACCCTTGAATTCGTATTTATGTTTGTACCCGCCGTTTGGCAGTGGCGACGCCAGCGACGGCGGCGGAGGCGGCGGCGGCGGCGGCGGTGGCGAGAGTCTCGCGGAATTGAAATGCAAATAGCGGGATCCGGGATGCAAATTCCGGTTGCACGGGGTAACGCCAGCCAGCCATCCCGAACGAACGAGCGGGGGAAACGAACGAACGGAACGAATGAACGAAGCACAGGTCAGGGTGAGCGGAGGCACGGATCAGTTCGAAACGGAACCAAAAGGAACGGAACTGAGTGGACTACGAATGAAGAGGAAGGGAGAGGGACGAAAGGTGGAAGACAGATAGCGAGAGAGAGAGAGGAAGAATGGTGGAGAAAGAGAGAAGGAGCGCGAAACAGAGAAACAAGGAGGGAGCGTGGGTGAACGATGGGCGGGGGTGAGGAAGAAAGACAAAAAATTGATTGCAATTCGGCGCCGCTCTCGGCTTGCCCGAGATAAAAGTAATGCGTTTCCTGCATAACGAGTCGCTCTACCCACCGCCATCCCCGCGGCCTCCGCCCATTCGCCCTCGCCTGACTCTCACCACCTTTCATTCCCGCCACCCCCACATTTTCTCCTCTTCGTCCAACCCCCATTCGCAACCGCGCCGCGCCAGCCCGGACTCTCGCGTGCTCACTTATTCTTTTTCTTTTTTACCTCTTTCACCTGGCTCACCCGCTCCTTTCACTCCTTCCTTTCTCCGCCTGGCGTCCCGCGCATCGCTTTATTTCCTCGCTACCTCGCCGGGCTTCATATGTCGAAATTATTACGTTACGCGACGCGGAAAAAGTGCGCGCGAAAGTAACGCCGAGATTTTCCGCAACGTAGGTGGATGCTTGTCTTCGACACCTGTGTCAATAAAGTAAAGGTTTACGAGCGTGCGTATCGTTGTTGCGAATGCGAGTGCGAGAATATTGAACATATCGGCGCCAATGGCAGCAAATGAAGCCACCAAAAGCTAATCGTGAGCCTGATAATAGGCAATGACCCTCATCGGGTAAAATCGAGGAGGGCAGAAGGTTTAGCAACGTGCGAGTTGTCAGTGAATCGGGGCAAGAAAGTGTCTTCGGTGAGTGTAGACAGACGTGAGAAGGTCTGCGGATGCCTCGACAAATATTTGTAGAAAGCGAAAGATAGGTCGACAATATTGCATATTAATATCTCCAAGCGGAATCAATTCTTGACTGTCGTCGATTCCGTAGTCGGTTACGCGTTGACGAGGCTCAGAAGATTGTTTTTTTCCTTTCCGAAAATACCATCGCTGGGCGTCGTTTCGATTATCAACATTCTATGAAAATTCATGCGTCTCGCTAGACTAGAAACGTTTAACAGTAATCTCTTTCCTATTGAGCCCTGGGCTCTCTTCAGCGCCAGTGCCGGCCGAGATCGATACTTTGTAATTATATTAAGCAGGATGTCGGCATCGGCGAGCGGTCCGCGCGCCATGGCCTTTTTGCGTAGACGTAGGGTGCCCGTGCTTCACTATGGACGACAAAACAGACGGTTAACGAGAAATAATTGGACACTCAGCTTCGTACCTAAAAGGCAGTCGACCATTTGGTCTAACATTGTCTTCCGATCATTCGCGAATATAGATTCGATTAGGTCGCCGCTCCAGCCGCTTTTCGGCCTGTCAGTATCGCACGGACTGTAGAGACATCAGTTTTCTGTCAGGTTTTCACGTGGATGGTAGTGCCGGATTAACGACCGCGAGTCCCGCGATACACGTGGTGGGGGAGGATGTGATGGGTTACGGCTTATGGGATTAGCAGTTGTATTTGGTGAACAGTGGCGGCTGGGCGACAGAAGATGGACGTGTATGCGGTCGGCTTTCGTGCTTGGAACAGTTCTCTCGCCTATTCGTAGGTGAGTTGAAATATGTTAGGTCTTGTAATATGAAATGTCGGGGCGTGTTTTTTTTTTTTTTCTTTTTCTTTTCATAATCCGACTTTTCATATTGCACTACCTAATATTTTACATCATGTTCAAGGGAAACGTGATTCTTTACGAGAAAACGCAACATTTGTTTAATAATTCCATCGTACTCGCTGTACCACCCGAAAAAGTGAAAAATATTCTCAGGATATTTTCTGGTTAGAAATGAAAATTTCAGAAGTCGACAAATCGTCCTAGAATGTAATGCACGTCGGTAAAGATTACTCCTCGAAGTAAGATATTCTCGTTGCAGATGTCTTTAAGAAGTAAAAGTTCCAACTGTTTAACTTTATCAATCAAATTTTGCCGATCTATTCGAACTTCATCGCTCGCAGGATTTATTTCGCGACAGTTTTTCGAGTCACAAAAGAGTCCGTATCTATGCATCGTCGTGCCTCATGTAATATATGTACAAAAGTATGTAAGCGACAAAGGAGCATAGTGACCGAAGCGCGTCGACGTTCTCCGGCTTGTGTGGCAGGAGCGTCCTCTACCAAAACAGTTTCACAGCCGCGTCGCTCGTAGTTTATCGGTGCACAATGGCGCCGCGCCGTGCACAGGAGACATCGCGTTCACTGGTATCTCGAAAGACTATCTATCTGTGAATCGGACGCGCTACTTAATATTCGGGACAACAGTGGAACAGCGTGTACTACGATGACGGGGTAAGTGACTCGGAAGGGCAAAGGGCGCGAGCAAGTGTACCTTACCGCCTCCTCGTGCCCTACGGGCCGGCGGGTTCCATCGATTACGTCGGGATTAACATTTAAAAGCGGAAAATTTGCAAGTGCCAGGAAGCCTCTCTGTGTGCGGTAACCGTGCGGAGGACCGGCCGGCGTACATAATGCGGGCGTTACAAACGCGCGCTCTCTCGTTACCGGCAAGCGCACGAGCAATTCGCGAGAGGAGAAGGACGATGGCGAGAGATACCGTGGAGGAGGAGGAAGAAAAGGTGGAGGAGGAGAATCCGTGGTACAGGTACATGTAAGCGAGAACATTAAAAGGGAGGAAGAGTGGGACGCGGAAATAGTTGAAGAGAGAGGAGATGGAAAGAGAAGACCAACCACCGCTCTCCTTGCGAAATGTAAATGTCCGGCATTTGTTACCTCGTCTGTATGTTTGTATGATCCCGTTTGTTTGTATTCACATTCGTCGAGCTACATGGGCGTAGGTGGCGGGTAGCACCGAGGCGGACTAGGACCAGCACGAGACACCAACGTGTACCAAGAGTAGCACGATGGTATTCGGCAACTTTTTTTTTTAGTTCTACTTCTGGTATCTACTTTTTTACTTTGTTTCGTCCTCGCGTCTGTCTCCCTCCTGCGTCTTCGTTCCACCTGTTTCGCTTCACATCTATAGCATGGCCCTCGGTGTGTAGGCCAGCGCTCCGGGACGCTCATTTGTAAAATTTTATGATGGTCCTGCGCTGCGTTGTATCCATTACGACGACCGGCCAACGCCGACCTCCTCTGCTCCACGGACACCTCTCATCTTTTTTAGGAATTTCGTTTTAATTACTGGCTGCGCGGCTAGCGCCACACCCGGACGTGCATATGATAGCGCGAAAACTAAACGACGTTCCACATCGATCTCTCACTGTCCCATTTTTTCTGTTCCTTTTTTTTCTCTTTTTTTTTCGCCGTGCGTGACATTGAAATGTTCCGAAATGGCGTATCTATTAAACATATGCGTGTTCCGCATATTCCGAATATTTTACATCGTTAGTTTGCAATAAGAAAATTCTGTTACGAAAAAAAGAGCGAATACTTGGTCAGAAGAATTCAGTGGAATTGGATTTTATTTGAGCTTTTCGCAAACCAAACAGTCCTGCTGTTAAGATTTTGTCGCATGTGTATAGTAACTGATAGAATTTCCAGCAATGCTTGGTTCGAACCCCGAAATATTTTCAAGAAGCCACAAACTGCGCGATTGATTGTTCATATCGTTGAGCTCGTACCACCGATTGCTATGAAACGACGGCGAATGAGGAATGGGACATCTAACTTTATCAAGCGTCTTCGAGCTTATTCCGACAATAGGCAGCAGCTTGAGCTAATAATATCCTTCCCTAAGGGCAAAGCGAACGAGCCAGCCAGTGAGCGAAGCCCAAACAGGACAACGCCAAGGGTTGCTACGAATTGCTCTCTCTCCCCCCCTCTCTCTCTTTCTCTCTCTTGTGCTCCTTTTCTCCTCGAATCGACTCCGTTTCCACTCTCTTTTGCACTCCCTTTCTTTGACTTTCTTCAATACCACCCATCTCTCTCTATCACCCGTACGAGCCTATCAAGTCCCCTCTCTCTCTCCTTCTTTCTCTCGTTAACCCGACAAGAGGAAAGTATTGTACAGAAAACTTCCACGCGCCATCCAGCCCTCTGCCGACGATGTCGTCGCCGCCGACGACTGCCATACTTGTATGCGGCTCCGGCACTCTTTTGATATTTCAACGGAGTAGACGAGTGGCGTGTCGTAATGAAATCATCTCCAACGCTTTGATCTCCCCGCGCGCGCGCGTTCGCCCGCTCGCTCGCCTGCTCGCGCGGGTACACTACCCCTTCGCCGGCACGAGCAGCAACCGCCGCGTCGCTTCCCTTGAAAACGGCTACGCAGACCGCCGCCTTTCTCACCACCGGCCTTCTTCCACCCTCTTCCTCCCTCCCCAAGGCTGCAACCCCTGCGCACCAACTTCTGCTCGCGCCCCATCCCACTGTTGCCATGTTCCACGCTTCTCACTCTCTCGTTTTCTGTTCTCCTTTTTGTTATATTTTCTCTCTTATTCTTTCTTACTCCAGTTCCTCCAGTTCTCTCTCTCTCTCTCTGTCTCTCTGTGACTCGCTCACTCCGTCTTTATTTATTTCCCTCTTCCTCGTAGCCATCACCACTACCATTACTCCCATAATGAGTTCCTTCTTCGCTTACTTCGCCACGATACATTTTTACCATGCAAAGGCAATTTCCTAATTATTGTGAGCGCTAACCGGCTGCTCTTTCTCGCGAGACTTCCGCGCCATTTCTGTGCCTTCACTTTTCGCCTCGTACCTTCGGTAATAATTACCCTGTCGCCCGATGGACCCGCGTTGATTGTCAGAATAACGGAGAATACGCGTGACACGAGAAATAAAATGAAGGACTGGGAGATCGAGAGAGAAAGAGAGCGGAAAGGAAACCTGCGGTGGAGTGAGCGCGAAGTCGTCGCTTCGAAGTGAACAATAAAGGCGCGACTGCGTTGAAAACCGTTGCGGCGGACACTGACGTTGACTGATACGCGGGTAGCAATCGTCTTGGAAAAAGAATGACGACAATCGGGAGACAGTCTATAAAGCCAAGGAACAGGAAGCAAGAAGACTAAATATATCAGAATCCAATATCATTCCATTTTTATGTTACAGCGTTACCATCCCCGCACGAACCTAGTTGATATTTTTACGTCTTTCTAAATAACTTAAAGATATAAAATTCTAAAACGTGGACCGAAACGCGTAAGTTTCTTCGAAAATGGATCCAAATGGAAACCGGGCTAGTAAAGATTTGCGTCGTGAACTACATCGGGAAAAATTGACGTGAGTCTGAATTAATTTATTTAGTGTGGACGTGGGCGCCGTATAAGGATGCACGGAAAAATTTTCTTCATCTCGAACGCACGCGATCCGTTCGTTGCCGGTCTTTGTACAAACATCAAAGGCATTTGTGCCATACCATAATTCTAGTGTGGACGCGTTTGTAAACACATGTCGTATCTCCTTGGAGTACGGCATCGTATCGATCCTCGACCGTCGCTTGTCAACGATGCATGAACGTCTTGAGTACAAACGCACCACGAACGACGTAAATATTTATGTAGCGAAAACTGTGAAATTGCGGAAAAAATATTTGCATCGGATTTTAGATTCAACACACCACAAACATTTTCGCTATTGTGGACCCTTTTTAAGAACTAAAATACGGTTCGTATGATAATGTGGCGTCTGTTATACCAAAGCTTCGCATACTTTTCAATTGTTCAATGATCCAACCTATTTTCTCGCGTACATTTCAACGTCACGCGTGTCTCCCCGATCAACGGATGCTGTACGCGTGATGGAGCAGAGTAAGACACCGCAATCACGTTAGTAGCAATAACGTAAAGTACGATCTATCGAGCAGTACACGGTGGACATTGACGATGATGGATACTCGAAAAGCCTTGGTCGTTTGGAAGAAAAGAGAGGGGCACTAGGGAACGGAGAGACGTTGGCATCGCCCGGCAGAAGAACGTCGAAGCCCGTTCTTCTTTGTACCGGAGAACCACCGTAGACCGTAGCAGGTATATAAGGTGTATCGAGCAACAAGGACTAACGGCCTTTAATTAATAAAGTTACGCGAACAACTCTCAAAGTCTTCCTGCTCCTTCTGCCCATCCAATCCTACCGGCGTAGCAGCAGCTATTTCTCTCGCTTTAGAAATTCAGGTATTTCCATCCCCGTCCGTTCTCCTTTACTTTCCTCCCATCCTCCGCATCCTTCTCACCCCACAGTTTCACCAGCTACTCCCCCTAGCCCTCCCAATCCTTTCTGCCTACCCCTTCTTTGCATTGACGTTCTCAGAAGCTTCCGTCAGAGGATCACCTGTGCAATTTTAACCCTATATTGAACCCCATCGTGCCTTCTGGTTATCTTGTAGGTGTAGGTAAACTTTTATTTTGCGTCATCTACCTCTGGAATTAAACACCGGTAAATAATTAATTTCACAAGAAACGCACCTATATTCGCCTGTAACTTCATGAGCGACAATTACCGAACAATTAATAATAGAAAAATTTCCCTATGCCACCGACATCACCATAGATATCTCTATTCTGTTGTAACGTTCCCAAGCCACTCTCCAGCACTGGATCGTCTCAACCCTCAATCCGTTCGTCGTTCCATGCGCCCATCGACGCCTCGTAGCATCCCACCGTCTTCTTTTTCTATTGACTCGCTCGCTCGACCAAAAGGAGAGGAGGAGGGTAAGCTTGATAATTGATAACCCCGCGCGAGAACGCGATACGTCTTTCCTTCTCATTGTCGAGCCGGCGCCAAAGGGGTTGAGAAGCTCGAAACCGGGGATGAGAGTAAGGGATGGGGGGTGGTTGAGTCTTTTCGTACGGATACGGCTACACAACGGCGACGTTACGGCACGGCGGTGAACCCCTGTGCTCTAAGGAAACACAACCACCAGCCAGGGACTGCCAGAGTTCAGGAATTAAGCCCCGTTCTCGCTGCCAACGCCGCCACGTCGCGCGCCCGCCATGTCTCAACGTTGCTCCCTCCTCTTCCACCTCGTCCTCTTGGCCCTACTTCTCCTCGACATCTTTCGTTCCTCCTTGTCCTCGCTCCCTTTGCTCTCTCTCTCTCTCTCTCTCTCTCTCTCTCTCTCTCTCTCTCTCTCGGTCTCTCTAACCCGTCACCCTTTTCTTTCCTTCCCTTCCACGTGGTTCTTCCCCTTCGCGCGAGAGTGGTAGAGGAGGAACTGGTCGGCGAGTTATGGCACGCTAAAGAAAATTGACTTGAATCCACGCCAGGATAATAAAAGCGCGTCGCTGCGAAGGAAGTGCGCCTGAGAAAAATGAAGGAAGCTATCTGACACCGTGGTGTCCGATACAGGGGGTATAAGCAGGAAGGAAGGAAAGGGTGAGAGAGAAAGAGAGAGAGGACGAAGAGAGCGGCTAGCGATGGAAAGGATGAGGGTGAGAGTGGAGTAGGAGAATAGGCAAAACGAAGAGGAAACGAAGCAGAGCTTGCGAGAGGGAGAAAGAGAACTAAGGATGGAGGAAGAGAACGGAGGAATACCCCAGAGAAGACATCGGTTCGGTTTCTATTAGCAGCGATGGCGTCGATATTGACGTCAATAAGTATCGATTATACTTTGCTATAGCTTCCGCGTTAGTATCGATATTATTGATGAAACGTCGGCGCTCTACGCTTACCGATGGCACGGCTGCCCCCATGGGAATATCCGCGAGGGCCGTTCTGTACCGTGGAGCTTGCGCGCTCGAGGGCCCAATGGTGTTTCAACGATCTTGTTTCATTGGCAACGCGGTACGTGGAATTTATGGAAATGAACGTGCCTCGTTCCGCGTGTCGGGCACAGTCGAGGTCACATCATTATTTTCAGATTAATGGTCTTATGTGCGACCGGCGGGGGTGCTTGTATCGGGGCCGTAGCTGGCTTTCGATTCGATATTTCACCTCTCGCTGCTGTCGGGCCGGACGTTCAACGGCGAGGGAGAAAAAAGCCGCTCGGTGCGTGCGACGCTCAGGTGACATTTCGCAAGAAGTTACAAGCCGTTACGCATAACGGAAATAATCGTCATCGAGGTATCGCAGGGCATATGATTAAAGTCAATCGTCTATTGCAAAAAACGTGTTCATAGAAAGATATTTCACTGACAATAGGGTTTAAAAAGCTCTTAGTTAAGCTGTGGAATACAGATAAAAAGAATTTCAGATTGTTACTTGAGGTAAAATCATTTAATTGCACGTTCTATTGGACCGACTTTGCGCTTGATTGAAGGGATTCAATTGAATCGGCGATACGAAGATCAATGGATCGGAACAAATGGAATCTTGATGATTGATTACCGTAGAACTGACTGGAATCTATAGATTCATTGTTGTTAGCCAGAATCGACGAGACTTTTGCGAATACCGCGTATTGTTACTGGATCGGAGTTACCGTTTGCGTGTATTGCATATTAGCCCTTCGATCGCTCGTTACGATGCGGTCGGATTTAATATCAACGCGTTTTACAGTCGCGTGCTTTTTATGAAATATGAAATCGAAATATCACGGTGTATACACGTAATTGACAGTGTTGGATTTTAACAAGCTTGTCGATTACTTAAACAGAATAGTATTAAAGCTGTTACCTCCGTTACCAGAACGTATTTTTTTTATCAAGCGGATAAAAAAGCCGCGGATGATACTTTTCCAAAAAATTCGCCTTTCGAAATTCCTTCGTCGGCGAGAAAACCAAACGAAATAACAATGGGTATTGGAGAAGCCCAGTATAGCATTAACAAAGACTGTTGGAGAGAGCTACTAACAGCATGTTCGAATCAATTTATAGAATCTAATTACTGGTCGGATGAAGCATTCGCTTTTCATTCTACCGAAACTAAATGCAATCGTTAATCGAGGTACATACCCACGGCCCTTCATTATTTCGGCGAGTTATATAATCGACTATATTCGTGCCGGGCCTCCGAAACTGAAGTACCCGCGTGTAATTTGCGTGAACACGAAAATTGGATTTTTGCGCGTAATTCTACGATAGAGAGGAAAGAATTGCAAGTGCAACGTAAAAGCCTCAACAGTATCTCTTTTGGCTGGACCTCTACTAAGCCTCGAATCAATTTTCACACGTATGATAAAACTCCGTGGATCCTAGAGACTTTTCCACGACAATTTCCCCCCAACTCCACAAATCATTATTGTATACCATTCAATCGCTCACGCGTTGGAACGCACGTTTAAATAATACCACGCTCAGTTTAAACAATACCAACCCGTATTACCCAACACAACCCAACCTGAACCCTTCGTTGCAAACGCGAAAGATGAAAGTATTGTATCACTAGGCGAGTCCACATTCGTAGGGTCGATCTTTAAGTCTCTTTACCTTGTTCGGTGTGGTGGCTTGTTGCTGCGGTGAACAGCTGGTGCTGTGCACGGTAGGCTGATTGGTCGTAGCCGAGACGATACCCTGATGATTCAGGTGGCTCAGCTGATTGAGCTGGGCTAGCTGCTGCGGCTGCTGCTGCACAGGATTCTGGGTGGTCGCCTGCAGCTGTTGATGATGCGTCTGGTGCGCAGGGTGGGTCGTCTGATGATGCGGTGTGGGGAAGGTGGGCACCGTGAACGGGACGAACAGCATCGGGCTGCCGAGGATGTGCGCACCACCTCCACCCAATGCCCCCGTCTCCTCCCTACACCTTTTTCGTGCGTTTTTGTTTTTGGGTGAACTTTCTTTTCGCTCCGTCGGAACGTACTTATTTTGTTTTTATGCTCTGTCTCTCTATTCTTATTTAGCTCTCACGAATTCGTTATTATCGCACACTCGTCTTGAAATCTTATCGTTTAACCGGACTCTGTCTTTAAATTGGCCTTTTCGTTAAAACAAGCACTACCGACCACGACGACGAGCAGTTGTGTCGGTACGGATAGTAGTAGAAGGTGATGGTAGTAGTGGTAATAGTAGATAGTAGTGGTGGTGGTGGTAGTGGTAGTAGTAGTTGTACTAGTAGTGGGTTGTTGTAGTAGTATGGTAGTAGTAGAAGGGGTTAGAGTGAGTACACGTGGCTCGAGGTTAAGCTAGAATATTTTATGCTTAGTGATTCATTATTACCTGCACTCCTGCCCCAGCCCCTGGTGCTGGGGGTGGGCGTAGGGGGCGGCTCGGACGGAGGTGGTGGACGCCACCCTCGCTACCCTCAGCGATAGGCCGCCCCGCTGGCTAGTAAGTTGGACCGAAGCTGCCGGCTGGTGATTGCTATGCACGCAGCAACAGGCACGACAGCCCAACTGTTGTTGCTGGCTCGGGATAGCCTGTAGGTGATGAGTCAGGGGGCCCCTGGGCCCCGTGGAGGAGGTAGAGCACGGGTACACCCCAACCAGGCAGCCCACCACAGCAGCCCCGGGGCCCGGTGCGCTCGGTGCCAAGGCGCCTGTGGACGAGGCCACCCCAACCTCGCTGGTTCTCCTGCAACCACTGCACCACTGCACCCACCCTCCTTGATTGCTCGCTTGGTGGTAAGGCCTACCGACGTTAATCGTCGATCCTGCCGGCTGAACCACCTCGACCTGCTGTATCTCCTTGGGCTCACGATCGCCCGCGGACGGGATCTTGCTACCTTTCTCACTACTCCAGGCCTCGATTTTCCCTTATCCTTGCCCTGCGAGCGTCTCTCGTCCTCGATGATACCCCACCAACTCCGAATCTTTCCGAATGATTGACAAAGCGCGCGAACTCGCCACTCGAGGAGCACCAATCTCGTTTCCCTGGTCTATCGTCCGATGCTGCTTCCGCCTCACGGACACCCCAAACACGCGTATCGTTCACGGACCACGCGGGCTATACTCTCGATTCGCTCTCGCCCTCTTCGTTTCTTTTCTCTCGGCCAGTAAGGGTTCCTCGCTTCCTGCTTTCCGCTCTTCTTTTTTTTTTACTCGAGAATTCCCTAACGATTTATTCGCGAGGTCTCGACGAAGCCTCTCTCTCTCTCTTTCTCCTTCGAGTATAAACGAGTGCAAACTCGTTTCGCTATCAGCACGCGAAGGGATCGTTCCACCCGGTAAGGAGGCCTACGAGGCAGCTAAACGGTATATGGAAACTGCTTGAATACTTTCGAGTGTGTTCCTCGAGCGGGTGCACTTCCTTCGGTACGTGTGGAGAAGTATCGGTACTCAGCGTGTACCCGGGCGATGACTTCTCTAACGCCAAAACAGCTACCGCCAACCCGCCCCTAGCTGTGTATATTTACTGGCGACTCTCGGCGTGGTCGACGCTCGCTCATAGCAGCCACGTGGTCGACGGGCCAAGTAGCTCTGCCTGTCTCGATCCCTTCGACTGACTCGGTCTTGGAGGGGTGGAAAGGGGTGCAGTCGACGCCACGAGCTCGATGTTAGCCGAGCGGAGACGGATCAGAGGCGCGTGTTTATCTTCCTGGTGCGGACGCACCCGTGACAATCACACCGTGATGGCTGGACAGAGGGGCTTCGTAAACTTTTCCTTCGCGGTACCGCACTCCTACGACGATACAACGTCACACTTACAATTCCTTTCCCTCCTCCCTTCTCTTCTTCCCTAGCAGAAAAACTACGTGTTCACTTATCGCGCCCTATTCGTTACGCCAACATCACTGACCGACGGTCGCGCTGCACTCGTACCGATATCACGCGGAGAACTCGTCGTCGGAATCACGTTAAACCAGCACTGTCACGAAAACAAAACGAAAAACAGGTTGCAACTATTCTGGTCTCACAGTGGCGCCTTGGTCGCACAGGTTCTGCCGTAATCGTGGACTCTCGTTATCGTAGAACTACCGAGGACTCGCGCTACCGGTTTTACCTCAGGGGGCAGAGATAAACTCTCTTCCACCGCGCGGATGCTTCCCGAGCGGACTGTACCTCACGGTCGAGCGCAAAGCGCGAGTATCGTAGTTTATAAACAACTTGGCGTATCCAATCGAAGCGAATTTCCGGTCGGTTGGCTCGCCGGTTGCGCACCGTGTGCCCCCCAGGGGAGTCCTCACTCGTGAAATAATTAATTACCAACCGAGCCACGGGACCGCGGCACTCTTCCGCGCACTTCCTCTTGCCCTTCGTTCGTGTCGCGCGGCACCGCTCAATGTGCACTCGAATTCCTTTCCGGTTTCGCCTTTCGAACTTGGGAAAACTTTTCCGCGGCAAGGACCGCACCGCGTGCTTCTTTTCCACCACGAGTAGGAGAGAGAGAGACACGGCCTTGCTCGTCGCAAACGTCGATCACAGATAGAGGATCACAGCGGAGTATCGGCGACTGTCAAAATGGCATCCTAATGATCCTTCTCCTCCTTTTCCTCCTTCTGTGTCTCGTGACGTTCCTCTCTGCGTGCCCTCCAATCTGGCAACCGTCGAATCTGCGTGCCTGTCAGACGCGTGACTCACACCGTACTGTCATCGGAGTCCTGCGCTCGCGGCGACGTGGAAGAGGAAGAGGGCAACGTGTAGGCTGAGAAGCGCGCGATGTGCTATGTGCGTGAGAGGGAAGAAAAGAGCGTGGGCCGTACGCATAGAGCAGAAAGGTAGGTCAGGAGCCACGCTCGTCTCGCACGATTCGTACGACGATAATACGTGCTCCGCTGGTGTCGGTCGGTGACGATAATTGCGCGCGGTACTGTTGACGATCGTGCCACACGCTTCTCTCGCTCCTGCTTTACCGTCGAGAATCCTCTTGGAGGGTTGAAAATAACGACGACGACGCGCGAATAACTTTGGTGGGTTGCGCGTCTGATGAAGACGCGCGCGGCGAGCGGCAGGAAGAAACGAGGACGAAGACGACGAGGCACCGACGACGGGCGGAAAAAGAGGGAACCTAACCCGTAATGTTGGAAGGTCGCTCGCCGACTGACTAGCACTTCCGCTCAGGCTGTTGTGCGATTCAGAGTGGGGGATGCTTCGTTGGGTTGTTGTGTGTAGGGGTTGGTGGCGGCGGGTCGGCTCGTCGGTTGGTTGGTCGGGGTGGCTCTGTGTGTGCTACGCTCGTCGTACTCTCCGTGCGCGGGAAACCAGGGGGTTTCGAGCCCGTACCGGCGGCCGTATGGCCCGGCGAAATACCCGACCAGTTTCACGTGGCTCGCACCACCTTGAGTTCGACTACTTCGCGCGAGTTCACGTCGTCGCACGTCGGCTCCTTCGCCGGGTGATGTGTCGAAATCTTGCCTCCTTCGCGCGTCCTTGTAGTTTCTTCGATTACTTCTCTTTTTATCTGCTTTCTCCTCGTTTCGCTCTTGATTGTGTTAATCGGAAAATGCCCCACTTCGCGAACGGAGAAGGAAATACGAACTTGTCGGAAGTAACAGTGTCTACCTGTTTATGCGGTGAAAGGTTTCTGAGGAGAGAGAAGATGACACTTCGTCGTACGCTTCGTACACTTTGAGATCGGGAAAATAATTGTTCAAGGAGATCGAAGAATTTTTTTCGAATTTTTATCGGTACTGTGGTCTTTCTGTCAGTTGCGAGACAAGTGGGACGACAAAATGGAGGATAACCAATGGAAAATGAGGCAGAGTTATTTGACGGCGTCGAATTATTAGGAGAATGTGAAAATTAGTGACAAAGGTCGATAAATTATCCTGAGGTTATTCTGGACCCAATTCGGTGTCCTCTTGCACAGGTAGGCCTAATTCGGGTGGTTTCTTCGCTCCGTCCGTCGGAGATTTCACGTACCTCGGACTTGCATATGCCACAACGAACGAGGAGATCCTTAAAAAGTCGTCAGAATTTTGCCACCTTCTTTTAAAAAAATCATTCCATCAAAATCATCGAGATCTTTCTCTACTCCTCGAAATTTCTCTTTCTCGATTCACTCGCGTGCAACCTCGCGATCTACAGAGGATCTTGCTAATCCTACGTATTTCACGCTTTCCACTACGACACGTCAACAGAAAACAGCACCAGAACAGGAATCAATCAAACTCCACCGAACGAAGAAACCAACGACGACTACGTCATTTAAATACCGTCCGTCACACCCAATTCCCTTCCGATAGGGACGTACCGACGTTATCCCTGCCTTCCGAGATTCACGGAGAACGATCGTTCACTGACTTCGACACCACGATCACTTTTCTTCGTCTCCAAAACTCGCGAGTGTCCTGCTATCTCTTCCTTCGTTCCCGCCGATCGTCAGGTTCTTCTGCTTCGTGGTTCACGCCGATGCTCGTTGCCGATCGCACGCGGATCTCCGTGGACGATGCGCGACGGTACGAGCGCGGAGATCGGCTCGTAAAACGCGAAGGCAATCTCTACGCGTGCGTTCCCGTGACGGCGAGCGGAGAGCGCGCGTTGTTGTGTTTACGCCGACCGTTTATACGGGTCCTTGATGGTGGTGGTGGTATTGGAGGTGGGGGTGGAGAAGGCAGAGGGTAGGGGGTGTCACGAGTAATGCGAGCGTGCGATACACACGACGACGAGAGAGAAGCAGCAGAGAGGCGGTGTGGCGGTGGAGAAGGGTGCGCCACGATGTACTAGACCGGTGGCGTACAGAGGGGTTGTACGGACTGGCTGTACAGAGAGGGAGGGGGGATGTATTGCGTTTAGAAGGCGGCACAGGTAGAGAGAGAATGTGTGTGTGAGAGAGAGAGAGAGAGAGAGAGGAGGGGGTAAGAAGAAGAGAGGAACGACGGGATGGACGGACGAGCACGGAGGTGACTAGAGAGACGGTGACTAGTGGCCTAGTGTCTAGTGGGCTGTGGAAACTTGGAGCGCCTGTCCTGCACGTAGGTAGGTAGCGTGGAGACAAGAACCGTGTATCGCAATGTATCGCGGCGGCTACGGCGGCGGCGGTGGCAGAGCCTGGTGGTGGTGGAGGTGGCGGTGGAGGTGGCGGTGGTGATGGTGGTGGTGGTAGTGGCGGCGGCGGCCAGGGTGACTGGAGGGGTGGTCCGTCGGGATGGAGGGGACGAGTGGGCGCGCTGGAGGTGGCGGAAGGGGTAGGAAGAGGAGGGTGGCGCGGTCGCTCTCTCCGGCTCTCTCGCCTGTCTTCGTTCCTTCGTACGCTCGAGGTGGTGGAAGAGAGGGTAGGTCGAACGATTTCGAGAGACCGAGGGCGCGCAAAGCGGCGCGGTTCGAGGATCGTGCTGGAGTCCCACGTTTCCATCGTTCCCGTCGTCTCGCCCTTCGCTCGCCGATGGTCTCGTGAATTTTTTCGTCCTTCCTGTCGTTGCCGTTCTCCCAGTGTTGCTACCTTCTCGTCTCTTCGTCGGACTCGTCGTTGCTTTCGTTTACGTCGGTCTCGTCGCGACGCAGTTCGCTCAAGCGCACAGAAGAGGTTCGGAAATATTTCTCTCGAGGAAAAAAAGCAATTCTTTACCGGTGTAGGGATTTTGATTGATTCTGCACATCCGCGGGATGGGAAATTTTGCGGCGATAGGGCTCGATGTTGTGATCTAGCACTGTTGATTTTTTTGTATAATGTGGTAGGATTTGAAATACTATACAACTATGTAGATATGAGGTGTAATTTAACATACTGTATTCGTGTCATTTCAGACGACAGGTAATCAACATGTGAAACATTATAATTTCTTGTATCCCCTTTCTCGGATGAAAAATAATAACCAGAGGGAACATGTTCGTAAAAAAAAAAAATTGCAGTTCAAGCATCCACCGTTCGTTTTCTCTTGTTTTTAAGTTTATAGGTTAATTTCCTCGCTGTAGTTTCCGTTCGCCAACTATGCGGCGAGGGTAACCAAAGGGCTGCGGTTTCAGTGACGAGGCATCGATCGGGCGCCCCGTAATTTTTGTCCACTTTGTCCCGCGTGTTAATTAAAAATTGCTCGCGGTCATCGCCGAAGGAGCCGCTAGGCCCGTCCCTGTAATTAAATGGTCGATGAATTCCCATTACATCGAGCATCGGAGCCCCATCGAACGAGCGTCCCCTCAAAGCATCGCAAACACGATACACATTCGATGTACGATGTACTCATGATACACACTTTGTTTACCCTACCTACGCAATTCATATTTCCACTATCCTTTGTACAAGCGATGCCCATGTGCAGTCCTTGAAACGTTTCATTACAATTTCAACATGGTCCAATAATCGCGTAACACAAAGCGATTCTCGAAAGACCACGATTATTATATTAAAAAATTTCATAAATTATGGAAATGCAAATAATTCATCGTGGCCTCGAAGTTAAAACATAGATAACACAATTAACTCCAAATGCATCAACAGCAAACTAATTTTATTTAAAAACATCTTGTACCCCTTGTACGGAATATTCGCAAAAGTGTACACTTTCAGCAAGTGTGCAGTACCCAGGAGCACCGGCAAAATTAAAATATATCCCACTGGACGTGTGCGAATATCTTCAATAAGGCAAAGGCGGACATTTCCCAATTCACTTGTTCCTCCACGATGATCGTGAAGAGGTGACGGTAGCGGTCTGCAACAACAACAGGCAGTCAACTCCCCGCGTTCTCTCTCGCCATCCGCGTAGACACGGGCGGCGCACACTTTGCGCTCGTGAAAGTTCGTATTTTCCCGGCTAATGACGGAGATACGGGAGACGGTAATGTATTCTATGCGGAACATCTACTATGCGCTTCCCATTAGCATTTGTAATGCGCACCTACCCCTAAACCTACGCTGTGTTGCGCGGTTGCGCTCGTTCGCTCACGCAGCCAGGCGCTGGCCCACGAGGAGACAACGCGAAACGAGAGAACGAGAGAGCGAGCTCTCGAACGAACCCATCAACGTGCCGTTTATGGCGTCCTTTCGTGCCCCTGGCCGTGTATGCTCGAAGAAAAGAGTTTACTACTCGTCCCCGGGAAAATATGTTAATAGGATACACGGGGCTTGGCCCCGTGGCAGTTACGCGCGTCTAGGTGCGCTCACTCGCCCGTCGTAACGCGAGCTTGAGCGGAGTCGTACGAGCGGATTATGACGGGCGTCCTCCTCAAACGAAACGCGTCCCCTTCGCCTTTCTTGTT
Organism: Tiphia femorata; assembly: GCA_944319695.1. NCBI lineage: Eukaryota > Metazoa > Arthropoda > Insecta > Hymenoptera > Tiphiidae > Tiphia > Tiphia femorata. The sequence continues at coordinate 20,371,412 of OX090900.1, read as the reverse complement.
TCGTCCGCGCGTCCTTCTCGTTTTCCTTTCTTTCTCCACCGCGCACGGAGAAGCTACGAGCACCGGGCGTGACATTACGAGAAAATAGGCGCGCCATTAGGACTTTTCACGCGGTACCACCCGTTAACGTCGCGCGTCGTTAACATCGCTTGTCGGCTGCTTTACGGCGCTGCCCGTCCCGCTCAGTTTTTTGTGGAGGACTCGAGTATTCGGGAAAGTACTATGGATATAGGAAGCTACGCATTTTCTTTTCTCTCTTTTTTAGAGAGCCAGAAGGTAGAGAGAGGACATCTATTGTCGATGCTTAGGATATAAGTGTAAAAATGTGGAAGGTAAGTAGATTGTGGGAAAAATAATCTTTGAAGTCTCGAGGAGGATGAATAATGATCGCTGATGATTTCGGCGTACGTCCATCATCGTGTCGCACGTGAGCCTGAAATAAGGCAACTGGCAAAAATTTCGAGCATATTCCATCCTCCGATAACGCGTCGTTGGAACGTTCTCGCGCGGATACTGAAAAGTAAGTGTTTCGCCGGGCGTTTCGCGAAAATTCTCTCGAAAGCGGAAACACGCGCCGGGTCCGGAGCGTGCACGGTGGCCTTTTTTAATCCCCGTGAAAAACGCATGTCCGAGGACGAAATGCCCACTGAGACTGGGGAATGCTTTACGCGCGTTTCGTGGAGGTGACGACGTAGAACGCTGGTCGAAACGACGACAACGGCGCGGGATCGTGGCGCGGGTGGCGCAATAACGGATAAGCGGAGCCATCGGACAGTTCGCGAGCTTCTCTGCTCCTGATGGGCCGGACGATGGAGAGACAGACTGTAGGGAGTCGGTATATTTATAATGACCCTATATGTATGCAAATGGCTGCATATCGTACGGACCTATCCCACTCGTACTCGTACGTGACAGAGGGTTCGGTCCACGTGTCCTCTCCTCCTTCTCTGTATCTCTCTTTCCCTCTCGAGGCGCGCTCTATTTCTCTCGTTCTCTTTCTCACTCACTCTCTCTCCCGTGCTCTTTCCATTTTCCTCTTTCTACACACAATCTCTTCTCTTTCTCTCTCTCTCTCTCGCTCGCTCTCCGTCCGCCCACCTTTGTTTCTCTTTGTCTGACCAATGCCTCGTGGCATTAGCATACGAGCGCGCACACGCGTAACACGTCGCTCGCATACTCGATCGTCTTGCGCTCACACAGACGCGCACCGCATCGTGCGGCCAAAACGCATCGATTGCGCGTAAATGCGAGTCAACGCGATTCCACGAGAGACCACGGTGCAATTTTGCAGCTAACCGAGTCCTCTCTCTCTCTCTTCTCTACTCTTCTCTCCTACCGCTTGTTTCCTCTCGTTCTCTCTCAGCTGTCTCGCCGTTGCGCGCCCCGTAGTTACCACTGAACGTTTTCGCGCGGGGCTTTTATAATCGCCACGAAAGTGCTTTAAAATTAGGTATGATCTTAACTTTCGAGAGACCCCGGATTTTAACTTCGTAATCGTTGTTTAAAGACGTTACGATATTAATAGCCGCCCTCTTTCGTGCCCGCGCCTTTGTATAGATTTTTTTCACTGTACCTCGTTCGTCCCCACCCACCGAGTACTTTAAGCTCCGTTCTCTTGTTTTTTATTAATTGTTTTTTGCCACTTGCGCGAGATTTTCTGAGAAGTACGTTTAAAAAGTTTGTCGTGTAATATTAATTAACGTGTAATTTTTAGGGAACAGAGTGACGTTACTTCCACGGATAAATCCATAGTTCCTATCGGTTGGTTCTTCGCCGCTCGTGTAAAACGATGCGTGTTTAATGACAAATGTGTACGCATAATATCCGCTTGATTTGCTCGATTAAGCGGGGTAATTAAACGAAACCGCTTAAATCGCATTTAAACGTAATTTCATAATTTCGTATAATGCTCCACTCGTTTGTAATAATCCTTTGTTTCGTATTGCACCATGTCAATTGGCCTTTCTGCAACAAGGCAAATACTCGCACGTGGTTACGACTACGAAACTATTTTCGTTCTCGAAAGCAATCAGTATCCATAAAGACCCATCAGTTCTGCCCGTACCTAAATCCAAATCAAAATCATCGATCACAGACAATAATTGCACATTAATTGAACTACATTCATTTCGTAATGTTCCGCCGCACTCAATTCTATTGTAATAGCCTCCCTTGTTTCGTAACCATGCGCACCGGCAACTGAAAATGATTAAATCACGAAGTTACCAAAATATTTATTCTTCTACCGATCGTCGGTTGACGTTTATAAACACCCTCTCGTCCATTCGCGTCGTGTTGCGTGGCGAAGATCAATTAAAGTTATTAATCGAAACGATGCCCGTTTCTCTCAAAGCCTATAATTTCATAATTTCCCACCCAACCCCTCTCAGCTCCAATGTCTCTGTTGATTCGGGGCTTTACGCGGCGGAGTGGCAAATAATCGAGCTTTAAAACTACGAACTCCCGACATTACCGGCTTTGTTCCCGCGTTGCGGGAGCGCGCACGAGAGCATTGGTCTCTTTCCTCCCCGAAATTCGGTTCGCATGCGCATCGATACAGAATCGCGACGTGCATAAATTATAACGATAAACATGTTATTTATAGGCCGACATAAATTGGCTATGCTAATTTCTGCCTGATCAGCGCGAAACCGCTTGTGAAGGGGCGGGATGTGGGAGGGGAATGCGATCGCCAATGAAATTCATCGGATGGCCAACTATAGCCTATATTGATTTCACAATAGCGCAATGTTCGAATCGCCGGAAGGATTTAATAATTTGATAGGAGTTCGGATACATTATTAGGCATTCTATAATTCGTTAAAATGCACGCACACCTCCGATGATTTACCAGTTATAGAAAGATTATGAAATATCGTTTCTATAGCACTTACTAAAATCACTCGCGGCTGTAATTTCCAATGGATAAAACTTGAACAATAATTCGTGCAATAATTTACTTCGTAAGAAAAGAATAAAAAATTCTTTCCGTGTGAAATATTTTTAGACTAAATGTACGAGAAAAATATTTCTTTCGCCCCACGAGACGCCTCGAAAACATCCAGCCTGTTTTCACCTTGACGCGCAAACCACGCGGATGACTCAAAAGACACCGTCGGAAGGTACGCATTGAATCGCACCCTGTTCGGTATCTTTTGAACCATGCCGACACCATTATTCGGTACTACGACAAACCACGGGCAGACAGATAGGCTCGGCAAGAAGTCGCAGTAGCAGTCGAGAGTTTCCCTTAGGACACACCAGCCGCAGTACCCCTCCCCACTTCGAACGGCCTTGTTTTGCAGCACGAAACCAGGAACCGCCTTAAATAATTGCGAGCTTAAGCGTGTTTTGCTGGCGGGCTGCGCAAAGGAAGCGGATAACCATGGGGAATGGAGGAGAGAGAGTGTGTGAGAGAGAGAGAGAGAGAGTGAGTGCGAGAGAGAGAGAGAAAGAGAAAAGCGCCCAGCTCCAATGCGGGGGATGAAAGGAGCTATGCGGGCGCCAGGAAAGAAAGAGCGAGAGGAGGAATGAGAAGGAACGAAAGCGCGGAAAGTTTGCAAAGCGTTTGAGAGCGCGGAGCATCCGTTGTTTCCCTTCCCTTCACCTTTCTCCCGATTCGACGATCTTTTTGAAATGTCGGGATAAATGGTTGGCCGATCGCTCGGAGATAGTGCAGAGACTATAGCTTGTACAAATAAAAGGAGTCCCGCCGTTTATACGTGCCTCACGGTTTAGCTTTACACGGACAAGCTTTTAAAGAGGAGTGTCGCGTGAGTTTTCCACTCTGATACCGAAATCGGAGAAGGGACGGTACGCAATCATAGAGTTTGCTTACGCTCTTTGCGCGTGTCTCGTCTCGATTCGATTTACCAATAATCGAAAGGTGTATTCTCGATACACGCGACTCAGGTTACGGTAAATCGAAATTAATTAATCTAGGATTGTCGGCGAATGCGAGGTTGCGGGCTTCCAAAAGGAATAGGCCAATCTTGTCACGTTACCAAATACTCTGACGGAGTTAGCAAATGTTATACGCGACTCGGCAACGTAAATCCAAGCCATTGAGCGTACTTTATGTGTACCGAGATCTAGGTCCGACATCCTATTACAAATTCAATGCATTTGGATGAAAGGGTGCGAGAGCGTGCGTTTCGCAAACCTTAGGCATATTTCACGAACGTTCACGTGTGTTTAATTTTTAATGTTGCGTAATGGAGCTAACGATAAGAAAGTCGGAAAATCTCACGTGGGCAATTTTCCTTGCACAAACGGATTTCTCTTCGACATCAGCAACGTCGAGAACAAGATAGACTACACACTTCTACTTGATACTAATTAAGACATAAAATTGAAGCAAACATTTCACGTATTCGTTCAAATTTTCCCTTTTGAATTTTTCACTAGCTCCTTGCCCCACTCATCGCGCTCCCCGCGTACCACGCGGATCGTTCGCGATCGCTCGGTCGCGGTGATATAGACGTTCTATTTCTGAGTAACGCAGGGAGAGCGTGACGAACGGCGGACCCCTCCTCAGTTAAAGTCCTTTGCATAGCCGGAGGGTGCGCGCCGAAATTCCAGAGAAGATTAAGACGTGCGGATTTGGAGGATAGGGCAAGCGGAAAAACAGGAGCTAAGGAACGGAACCTTAGCTCGCGGCTACGGAAAACCGTAGTCGTCTCGTCGTAGAGAAGACGCGAGAGAAATCTCTCTCCTCCTTCCCAACCTACCACCCTACAACCTCCTCGTTCTTCTCCACCTCCTCATCTTCCACCACCACCCCCAACCCCTTCAGAGAGAAAGATCCTTCCACTATCTTTCTCCGACACCGACGCGCCGCACACGTTGCCTTCCTCTCCCCTTCCTCTCTCTCTCTCCCTCTCTCCTTACACCTCTGCCCCTCGTCCTTTTCTCGCGAGAGGGCAAGAGAGCTCAATTTCAATTTCGAGCCCCGAGGGTGTCGTTCCGAAACGAATATAATTATACGGAATAATTCTGACACGGGGAGTGGGAGGCGGTGGAGGGTGGGTAAGGTAGGCGAAGAAGGAGAGAGGGGTGAGGACGATGCCAAGCGGCGAAGAAGAAGGAACGAGGAAGAAGGAAGGGCGGAGGAGACGATCTCGGGACGGAGTCTGCGAGAAGGAAGTCTCGTTCGTGGTGGAAAAGGGAAGGATCGCAGTGGTTGGTAGTTGGAGAGGGGTGGACGCAAGGGGTGCAGGGGTTACCGACGTATAGTCTAACTACCGCGTAGTCCGCGGTTATAGGCGCGCCCTTTACGTTACGCACGGCGAACCCGGCGAAAGATAGCGAGTGCTTAATGGCTCGAAATTCCTGGCGTCGCGGAATGCCCTGAATGAAAATTAAGTCAAGTATACATGCTGGATTCGCGAGACCCAGTCCTCGTGCCGAGCGAGTCTTTCCACCCTTCTGACGTTCGGAAGAAAGATACGTGGAATGGCGAGAGCCGTGATCGTCAAAGGGATCGGCCTTTTCGTCGTTTTCTTTTCGCTTCCCAGTTCGTCTTTACCCCAACCTTCACCATGCTATTGCTATACTCCAGTTTGCTTGGCGAGCTAGTGGATAGTAGATCGTTGCCCGTATAATTCGGTTGCTCGCTTCTCGATCTCATCTCCGAATTGCATTTATCCTTACGATTACTCCCGCGAGTTACTCCCACGTCCGTGTACTTCCTTTGTTATGTTTGATATCGGTACACAGAGGCAAGGGAATACAAGGCGCCGTAACGTCTGACGGTGTTTCCATCTTGTACGCTCGGGGAGGAAGGATATTGGTGTATTCTTGGCGAGAGATGAATACGCGCTTCTCCGTATCCACTTCGATCTTCATTGCTTAATTATTTCGAGTAACTTCGCGATCCCTTAACGAGGCCACGTGCGCTTCGGCGATGTAAAATTTCGTAGAATTTTCGAGCGTTCGTGTAATACTATGTAGAAAGGTTTCTGCGTGAAGCAATTTTGCTCTCGGTCGCGTCCTCCTGGAAACCCTAGGCGGAAAATTTATTTTTCAATTATTTCGTCTCTTCCTTATCAATTGCTCCTCCTCGTGGCTGACTTCACTTTTCCGTCCCATCGCTCCTCCGTCCGTTGGTTCCCCCTGTTTAGTTAGTTCCCATCCCATCCATTCGCCATACCTCCCCTTCGGGGTGCTACTCTAGAATCGGATGAGGCGATGGCACCTCGTTCCATTATACGGATATTAGCCATCGAGGACCCACGAAATTGCTAGAAGTTAAATAATTTGTTTTAACGCAATCGCCGATTAACCGCCCTCTACGATTTTCCCGGGCTTCGAATTTATTTTTAATTAGGGACTCGGCTAGACCTGCGCACAGTATCGATTCCAGTTACAAGGGAAATGCCAGTGGGAGAAGACGATTGCGCCACGGAATGCGAGTACTCCAGCGCGTTTCGTTACGAGAGTGTCTTTACTTTAATTAACGTTCTACGGACCGTTTAGAATTCCTTGCCAATTTTTGCGTCGTGGATGCTTCTTCGATTTATTTGCTTTTCTTGCCACTTCGAGCTTTCCGAAAGAATTTCAGACGCGAAAAAAGCTACGTGCAAAATGAAAAATAAAGTGGTGAGATAAAGTTAATAATAATGGATTAAATGGAATGCTTTTTCAATAGCGTTGAAATAGCTTCGAGCAAAACAGCGAGGGATCGCATTGATGAGTTTTCCTATGCACCAGCACGTCTGCTTAAATTAATCAGAGCTAAGTTTTTAGAGTCATTCGTCACCCCGTGTGTGGGCTTTTCATGCGTTATTTATAAGTCACAAATAAAATTCATCATAGCTGCAGTAGCACGTTTCGCGTAGTGACACGCGTATGTAATTAATAATTTGAAATTGTAGCCATTCCGTGGCCGAATATCGACGCTCCACGGCCCGCTGGCACTCTTGTGGTTTATGGTACCTCTTCCATTGCATAAAATATGTTCTAACGAAATTTATAGCAACGCTCGTGCCCATGCAAATGTACACGGGGCACGCGTGCTACGAGCGAGACGAATGGATTGACGTCGAAAATCCCCGCGCACCGTGGAATAACGGGAACTTTCGGAAGGACAGTTCGTAAATTTCTTAAACGTCACGACTCACAGATTTCTATCAATCGCATTCTTCATTCGATGCTCGCAACGATTGTTCCGGAACGTTCACCACACGGAGTGTAATCGCGTAAAATTTCATCGAGTAATTTCCGGCGCTTAACTACCCGCCAAACTGCTCGAGCAAATGATGTCGCAGAGGGCCTCGATGTAATCGCGACTCGCAAAATGACAAGTAAGAAAATCGTAGCCCAAGGAGCCAATTTGTCGGCAGGTCAAGTCGCTAAAGAAATATTCAGATAGGGTCGTTTATATTCAACAACGATTTACAAGTAAAATGAAAATTTATACGACGTTTTTTTTACGGACGCTCGTGGTATTGCAGAATTTAAATTAACTGCTTCCGTTGGATATCTATACTTAGAAACTACCCGAGTGATACACAAAAAGGGATACGAGCGAGAAGAATAAACAAACAAAGTGGATGCTCATAATTCATTATTCACGCGGACGCTTCGAATTCGAAATAATCGCAACCGCGTATGAAAAATTCCCAGTACGGCTTGCAGTCTTCACGATCGACACGCGTGAGGAATAAACGAATTCTTTCAGGTGTGCTTGCAAATTTCTCTTGATAAAGATTACTTTTACGTACGATCCCTCGCATCATCCACGCCGTATTTCTTCGATGCCGTGACGAAGTGGGTGGTAAAAGCCTACGCGAATTTCGCGTTATCGCGTGCAAGCGAATGCGTCGGGGCAGGATTGTTGCCCGGTGTGCCGAGAAAGTTTCGGCACAAGGAGTGCAGGCGACGCGTGTCACATTTTCATTCGCCGCGAATAGCTTACGGGCTTACAGGGAAAACATGACTGGTTGAGTTGACTGTCAGATTGAGTGCATCTCAAACATACATGCAAATTACGTTATACCGTGGATGCGCCACGTCGTCTGCATGCGCCGTCGGCTGATTTTTGTCCATTGAGTCGCCGAAAATCGAAAGGATCGGGAGAATGGTGGAACGGTGGCAAGCCTCTTCCTCTAGGTAAACGGGTCCTTCGCGTATTCGTCCTTCCGACGTTACACGCGACAGAGGGAAATGGAAGCGGAGCGCAAACTGGCGCGTACTCGCGCTCGTGAAACTGTCACCCTTCTAGCGAATAATTATAACGATCCACAAGCGTTTCCAGTCCTTCGGGCTCTCCTCGTCGTGCTATCCTTCGAATTTCAACCCGACTCGAGAAGCGAAACGATCGCCTCTGGAATAACGTGGGGATGAGACTCGTTGTTGCTTTCAATAACGCGACGAGCGGATCGAACGGGCTTATAAATCCTGCAGGTGCAACGAAACTGTCGTCCTCCTTCTTCTCTACCTCGAGAGTGAAGGGGTGGGTAGAAGCGGGACCAAAACTCGCTATAGGATGCGCAGGGATGGTAGAGGGGTGGCGACGAAAGTCGGATGGAAGGAAAGGGAGAAGGGTGGAGGAGAAGATGGGAGGTTCGGGTGGAACGAGAAAGTCGAACGAAAGCGTGTGGAATTCTAAACGATTCCTTTGCCATCCGACCCTCTTCTCCTCTTTCTTCATCTGCTCTGGAATCCGCGCTAAGCGACGCGTGCCGCTCCGCGCAATATACAGTACCCTACCCCTTCGCCTCTTTCGTTCCTTCTTCACCCTGGAATCCCTTTTCCGTGGATATCCACCGAAATCTCCGAGAAGTACGATGATTCCGTTCGTCTCGAGATTGTCTTCGCAATCCGCACTGGAATCCCTTTCTCGAAGACGCAACACTGCCACGTCCCGCGGAAACCAAGATGATTCCAAATTTCACTCGGTGGGAGCCGGTCCTGCTTGAGTAGTCGCGGTTCGTAGTTCGGTTTGTCTCGGCAAGACGAAAAAGGAAGAGGGATGGGGTATTTTCGAGGGAGTGCGAGATGGCTTGGTAGAACTTAATGTAAGGAATACATCGTGTTAAACGTAAAGACCGTTGGTACGGAAAAAGGTTTGGAATTGTAAGTCGTATACATCACTTGGGCAAAGTGTCAATTTATTTGTTTACCAAGGATGAAAACAGAAATCGGTGTAATTTTTCAAGCTGATTACAGAGTTTCCTTGCTTTTTATTCCAGCGGTCTAATTTCTGCCGATATCCGTTGTCGAGGGAAATACGACAACTTTCTACTGACCCTTTAATCTGAAAATCTCGCTGCGAAAATTCTCCGCTATCTCTATTATCAGGATACTCTTGAAAGCTCGGAGAAATACGATTCGTTCATCGTAAAAGGACGCTCTCTGCCCTCGTACCTACCTTGGAAATCCGAGTTACTTGTGGAATTCTACAGAAAACATCATCCATGATCTCTCGGTGTCTAATTAAACTTCAAGTATCTAATTTGAAGCTAGGTACATAACCGTGAACGTTTCTAAATGAAGAAAAAAGTTAAAAATCAACGATTGTGGGTCAACAGCTAGCTGAAAGTTTAAAGACACTGATTAATATTTCTCTAGACTAAAATACTTTGAAGCAAATTTAAATTTCTTTTTCGAAGGCATTTATTATTATCACAGATTCTACCTCGGCCTCTCCAATATGTTTCTTTTTTTTAGATAATAAAATAATCTATACAGAAATCGTAGGTACTGACGCGAAACAGATTCTGAAACTATTACAGCATTTCTCTATTAAGATATGAGAAATGGCGTACAATAAAGTAGGATCACTATATTATAACACTACGGAGGCATAATGTGAACAAAAGTAACTGGAAATAAGGTGTGAATAAAGTGTCAAGAAAATGTGAATAAGATGTGAATAAATTCTCGTGCAGTTTATCCTTCGGTTCGAGTTGCGTTTTCGACAGGCAGCCAGTTCTAAAAAACAAATTCGCATCGCGTGTAGCGACACATGATCGTCGCTTACAACACGTCACAACCTTGTATTTCATAATTAACGATTATATGTAACGATCCACATTTACCTCGCAAAAAAACAAATATTTTTTTCCTCCCCATTTAGCGAGGCAACCAACCTCGAGACCGCAAGTTTATCGCTCGATCGAAGTTCTCGCTCAACAGCTTTCCTCCCCTTTCGCTAAATAAAGTGAGCACGGACGAACATCGATACATCGATGACGACGCGAGACTCACCCCCGGCTGACGAGGTGCCTTAATTAATTTTCGTATCCGCTCGCTAATATCTCGCGAGCGAGGGTAGGGCTATGACTTGGCCAAAGCTCGAGACTCTTCCCGGAGCTTTTTAAACTTCGGAGCTTTGCCCTCGGGAAAAGTCAAAGTGGGATAAGGATGGGCGCGTGGAGAAGAGGGACGAAGGAAGGACGGTAAAGCTTGCAAGAGGGTGCTGTGAAGGTGGTGGAGGGGACGAAGTGCGGGGTCGCGTTCGAAGCCGTGGCGTTTAAAGAAGACGAAGGAAGGAGAAGATGAGAGAGAAAAGAAGAGAGGTAGCAGGGACGGCGAAGAAAAGAAGGGAAGAAAGAGGGAAATGGGGGAGACGGCCGACGTCGTCGGGAGGTGATTTAGGAGCCGGCGCCGCGCTTAGTTCTCTAAACATTTTAGCCGACCTTATTTCGCCTGCATTATTTCAACGTTAAGACGAGCCGGGGGGGGGTTCTCTACGAGTAGGACGAAGCGAGCGAGCGAGAAAACGCGCGCGCGCGCGCGCGTGCGCACGTGGCCTGAACTATGAGGAGGGACGGCGTAGGGCCTTCAGAAGAAAGCTGCCAGCTCGGTTAAGTGGCCTGATACATAAATATGCGATTAATCAAGTTAACTACCCCCGTCCTCGACGTCTTTTTTCACTTTCCTTCTCGCTTCTTTTTTCTCCTACCCCTCTCTCGTCCCTTCGTTCTCGTTACTCTCCACTCGGTCTCTCTCTTTTTTTTCTCTCCGTACTCTCCTCCCACGTCATTCTCCCTTCCTCCAATCGCGAGACCGCACCTCCTCTTTCCTCTCGCATTCTCATCCTCATCTTCGCGCTTCTCTTTCTCCTTCCACTCTCCTCCTACTATTCGCTCGCGCTGACACACACCCGTACCTCCCATTTCTTCCACGGCGGATGGTTAAATAGGGCTATTCGCCTAAACGGCATCGTGCGCCACGCACATTATGCGAATCCTGCGGCGCGCGAAGCGGCCTCGTACACCGGGACAAATGACTCGTGAAACGAAGCAGCTAGCAGCAACAGCGGTAGCAGCAACGCGTACCACTACCAACGACGTCACCAACAACCACTACGTCCCCGCTAGTATCACCATCGCGGAGAGCAAGTCCCGCGCGGTACGATCGGGAGCAGTGAGCTCGCGGAACGAGCCCAGTTGCGGGGAAACCGCAGATTTCGGCTTGTCGCGGGTAACGCGACGCTTCGACGTCGCGGAACGCGCACGAGCGCCACCATGGACGTTCGCGGCTAGATCGGAATTCCTACACTAGAATCCGGAACGATATTAATAGCGAAGGTCCACCAAACGTCCGTATACCGACGTCGTAGGATCAATTGTTTGATATTTGCTTAGTGCCGTTTCAATTAATGGATATTTACCGTCGCGACGGATATTTACAGTTGCCGAGGGAATGCAAACACGAGTACACCGTTTCGACCGCCGCGCGACGTTGATGCATATTGTGGCGCGCGTATAAACGATGCGCAAGCTACCACCCCGGGACGATCGCGCGTTCGATTGATTCCGATATCGAGGAAAGTTGTCGCGTGACGGGATCTAAAATTGCGGGGCTCGGTGGAAAAGGGAGAAGATGGAGGGAAGGAAGTGAACGGAAGCAGTAGCGCGCGATGTTGAAAGCCTCGCGAGCCAAAGCGTCGTATGAACGAGTATCAAAGTGTCAATTACCTCTGTGCAAACACACGATGAGAACGTTAAACGGCCAATCGGCTCGTTAGCGGAATTGCGCGTGGACGTTGCGCTTGCCGAAAAATGCACTTGGCTTCTCGTTTCCTCTTCTTTCTTCGTTGTGTCTGCCTCCTCTTCTTTCTCCTCTTCTTCATCCTCTTCGTCGTCACCGTCGTCGCATCGCGATAAACACAGGCGGATTTTTTTTCCACTCATTCCTTTGGCTAAACAAATCGCTTAAACCAAAGAGAGGAAGGAACAGTCGCATTTTCCCACACGCGCGGTACACGATAAATCGATTGCGGTCAGAATTGGCCCTTCTACACGGCTCTGCTCGAATCCGCTTTGCATTTGAAACGCTTCCTGCTCTTCCTCTTCCAAAATCATTTGTTACGCCTCCGTGATCTTCGGCTTTTCGTCTCGAGATTATTAAAAAAATTAATGCGTCAAAGCAGCGAAATTCAGTGTACGTGGCACGAAGCTAGAAGATACGCAAGGTGCACGATCTAGGAGGACGAGAAGAGAAAGAAAAGAATTCATAATGGTAAAAAGAAAACATGGAAAAAATAATCTCCGCAGCGTGTCCTTACTCGCGTCCGTAAATCTTCTCGCACGATTCTGCATAGTGGATCACGTAACTCGTAGCACGAGGAGGAATCGGAGGCAGGATGAAAGAAAAAGAAGAGGAAGGAGAGAGCTGGAGAATACGTTGACCTAGGCGCTCTCCTAATAACACGGCGCGATCATATTTTCGCTCGTGGACGGCGTGCGGACTTCCCGGCGCGAGTCTTTTGCTCCTCGTCCGCGTGCACAACCCCCTCGTCCCACCCCAATGCCTTCTACTGACCCTCACAACCCTCTTGGAGCGAGACGTACGAAACCAACCCCTATCGTCCCTGGTTTCTCTCTTCTCCACCCTCATCGAAGTGTCCGTTACAAATGAATCGTTAAAGCCGAAAGGCAGGAAAGGTGGCTCGAGGAAATCGATGCAAGAGTAAATGATTTCCCGTACGGCCGTAAATGTGCGCGCGATTCGCACGGGGGTGAAGATAAGCGCCATAAATCTTGGAAGTCGCGCGGGCACTCTTGCGCACGCGTGTGCGAGCCAGGGGTCGCTTGAGAGGCTGAGTAGAGGGATGGAAAATAGTGCGCGCGGATCCTCCCTTTCCCTTGTTGCGAGGCCCTACGTCGAGCGGGTCCACCGTTCTTCTCCCTCCTCCACGGGTTTCCTCTCGCGAAGAGCCTCCTTCGCCCGTTACGTTCCTCTCGCCCAGCCTGTCGAGCACGCGGCTGATGGCCCCGTACGTACAGCTTTTGCACCTTTAATATTGGCCACGTCAGTGTTGAAGTATTTACGATCAGAGGGTAGCGTAAAAGCGTCGAGCAGCGGGCCCTGTTCTTCTCTTGCTCTCTCTCTCTCTCTCTCTCTCTCTTTTTCTCTGTTCTCTTTTTGTCTGTCCGTCACTGGATTCTCTTTCGATTTCTTTTTACCCCTGTGCGTCACCTCTCTTCGACAGGTTTCCTTCTTGCGTGCGCAAGAGGTTTCGTTTTCTCCGTGACATTGTAAACAATTTGGTAGGATTCGGTCACTTCTTCTGTAATTGTCGATTCATCGGTCGGATTGATCGCACGGTCAATGGTTAATCTATGGAGAAACGAGGAAGGGTCCATTTTCGTTTGCATCCGTCTCCTTCGGACAAACAAGAGGATCGGAAAATTATTTTTTTTTATTATCGGAGTATGGTTTAGTTATTTCAGTGACAGTATCGTCGAAGCGAGCAGACGTGAGTTAGCAAGCGAGAGTTTTCAACGTAATTTGCGCTGCGCGAACGCGAATACTTTTCCCCGATGACTTTAAACTTCAATTTATCAAGTACTCGTAACGTCGTGTCATATTACGAGGAACATCCATTAACCCTTTGGGTCCCCATAGTTAAATTCCCCTGCGCGCGCATGCACCGAGTTATGTCTCGCTAAGCTACACGAAAATTTCCACCCGAGATATTGCGTAATGACATAATAATCCGACATTCGGTAACTTCGGGAGCGTTGGGCATTCGCCTGGAATATACTTGGATATTAACTGTCGCTGCACACTAGAATACCCTTGTTGAATCTTCAAGAAACGATCCTGGACAAAAATAACAAAAGACGTAATTTTTCCGCATGAGTACCGATCAAGTTTTCCTAATACTAAATCATGTATCATTCGTTTTATTCTACATATCTATCGAGGAGAAATTCAGAAGACAGAACACTTGCAATTCGCAGGTCGATCTTAGCGAGGAAGGAGAGTGCGAGGATACTACCGACATAAATATTAATTGCCTCGAAATTACATGTAAATATGGTGGAGGGGGCATGCTCTTGGAGCGGAAAGGAAGGCGAGCGGGAGTGGAACGACGGTGGCAGTGAGGATACTGCGACGGCACGTGCATCCCTAATGGACCATTATTCCATCAGCGACACAAACTGTTGGGTAACTCGGTCGTGCAAAGTGGCCGTGGACTGTCCTTTTGGTCGGGGGTGGTGGAACGATGGTGGGACAGGAAGGAAAGTTGGTCCAGTAGGACACGTCGTGCCGGTAACCGTTGAGCCAGGTTTAATTTTTGTGGGGACCGCTTGCCAGAAATAATCTCTCTTGGTTCGGCTCGGTAAGGTTGATTGCTTGATTTCGACAAACATCGCCGGTGGGTTCGCCCACCGTAGGATCGCCTGGGTTCGGCCCACGAAATGGCCGTGTGGTACATACGAGGTACGTTGGACGGTACGTATACTGGCCGTGACGGTAGCGGGAATTAGGCTGCCGTCCAACCCACTGTACTCCGCGGCTGGCATACGAAATCCAAGCGGAATTTCAATTCCTTAATCGAATTAACCGCACGGGATGGTGGTTTCCGGGAATAGTCGCCGAAACGGTCGGAGCGACGCGCGTCAAAAATCATTATGATCCACGAATTTTATCCGCAGGATACTCTTTTCGGCTTCTCGTGTCTCTCCTTACCGACACGACACTCGCATCTCGCTCACCACTCGTGTTTACCGTCTCGAAATCCTTAAATTGCCAGTAATTGGTACTTGGCCAGGGGCACTCGAACCTCTCGAGGTATTTGGAATTTCAAGTAAATCCGCGCGTCTGCGTGCGCCCCGCGGGCGCCAGAACCGAGGAGGTCCTCTGATAACCCTTCTCCCTTTCTCCATCATCGACGGGAAGGGACGAAGGGAGGAAGAACCGCCTGGCGTACCTTCACGCGCAAAGTCGACGAGTAGATACGTGCGAAGGTACAAGAAGCGCGTGGTACACGGTAAGGATTGGCCGGAGGGCGGGCGGGAAGTAATTCGAGAGACGGTGGTGCGAGGAGGGGACGAAGGAAGGGGAGCTGGTGGAAGAGGTGGAATACGGGGAGTGGATGAGGAAGTGGATGGTGGAGGAAAGCGGTGGCGCGGGGTGGAAGGACCGTTAATATGGAAGACAGGATGAAGGAGACGCGGCAGGATGTGCTCGAGGCGCATTTCACACAAAGTTCCACCGAGTAAGGTGGGTACAAGTTTTAGCTACGAACCACCGCTGCCGCTGCGCTCGTCCTCCACTTCCACCTCCTCGACTACCTCCTTCTCAGCTTCTCTGCTCCACGGCGCCTTCGCTACGCTCCTTAATAGATATCCACTTCGCGGGACACACCTACCCTCCAGTACTCGGCTTCACCCCCTTTTCGTCCGTTCCGTGGACGCCTCGCTTTATCCTTCCTCCACGGACCGCTCCTCGTCCCCTTATCCATACTGCCCTTTGCCCGTCGCCCTTCCACCCCTTCCACTCCCAATCTTTGCTACACCCCCGTCGGACGAGGTCCTTCGGGATTCCGCTACCCGTGGAAGCTCCGAAGAGGAAAAGCCATCGGGGTCAGCGTCGAGCGGGGCCGAGGCTAAGCACGGTCCGCCGTTCAGCCTTCCGGATAATGGCTTCCTCGAAGCAGCGGGGGGTAACGAGAGACCTCTCCCAACCTTAACACACCGCCTTCACCTATTCTCCGTCTCTTCTGTGTCCTCTCTCCTACATCGTGAAAGACGCCTGAGGTGCGCCAGAGGCCCGTACGAAGCGTGCGGCAGATGACGCACGAACAGGTAACTTCTTCTCGCGTTCTTCCTTTTTTTCTTGTGTTTCTCCTGTACTCGTTCCCTCCGCACAATCGTCCTTGCGATACCTGGTCCTCTTCGTTTTCCTTCACCTTTCACGTAGAATCTCTCGAACTTAACGGTGGTTCTCAGCGGACGATGATTCTCCTGTTATTCTCGAGAAGGACCCCTAGACCCTTTGGTTCACGGATATTCTTGGGATCCTGTTGGTGGGTCAATGGGGTCGCCAGCTTCCGGAGCTTTGAGGGAAGATCGATTCTCGCCGACGAGAGACTCCATTCGTCTACGAGAATTTGAATCTTAATTTGGACGTTTGACGTTAATGTTAATTTTGTCCTCCTCGATGAGACTCGCGCGCCTCGTCTCGGGCAAGCGCCAGCCTAATCGGATTTCATTCTTGACGAAATAAGATCGAAACTCGAATCTGTTTAGCAACTACCCCACCTACCCACTCGGAGACGCAATTCAAAGCCTTTCTTCTTCTGCTTCTTCCGCTGGCACCCTCGGCACCGTTGCCTTTGAAAGGGCGGGAGAGAGGGATTCAAGCGTTATGGATTTGCGCTTTTGTCGTCTCTTTAGCGCCACTTTCACTGTCGCTGGATTCTTAATGATTGTGCATTGTCGCGAAAAGAAAACGGCCGGGACAAAAGGCGGACTGTGTTTTAGACCAAAGGGGTTTTTTTTAATAAGCGGCTGACACCCTTCCGCCGCGATTCGTTTACCAACCCTTTCTGCTCTCCTGGATAGAGACAAATATTCAGCGGAGGGAAAAAATAACGCGCCCGCGACGGTAGGGTTGGACCGTCGAGTATCATCCATCCTCTGGACTGTGATAAATGCAGCCGGTTAATAAAAAAAATAAAGGAAATAAAAGGGGAGAGAAGGAAAGAAAGCTTCCGCAGTGTGGTCGTGAGCGGAGGAAGTAATGCGAAAAAATTTGACTCCTGACGCGCTTTTAGCATATTTTTGAATCTCTCGTGTAGCTACGGGGCAAGAATCGCGCACTTGTGTCGCTTAAGCGCGAGGAAAATTTATATTCCCGTTGTTTCCTCGCTACGTAATTTATTCTCTCGAATATTTGTATCATTTCACAACGATACGTTTCGACGTCTTCTTAACGTCGTGTTTACGGGTACGCGTCGAAGCGCTCACTTGTGCGAAATAGAGTTTAGGCGAACTTTTAAAACTATCTAAACTGCCGTAGGGCACGGACTCTTAATTTCTCAAATTTGAATATTCAGCGAGGGGCGAAGTTATAACTTGTAAGTTTCTTTCGAAAACTTGACCGGCTAAATAGCTGACATTTTCGTTCGCGCCCGTCCGCCGGAGTGTTGACTGTTTTCCACGTCTACTTCTCGAATAGTTTGAGCAACCGCCACGGTGAAAGGCACTGAGGCGTCAAGGAGACCCGAATCTCGTGAACAAAACGTGTTACTCGACACGATGGAATAAATTTTCGTTTCCAGCTTCGATTCTCTCCATTCTTCTCGGATTTAACAGAGTGCGCAGAAAAGACCTCGGAAAAGTTGGAACGGAAGAAAGAGTACACAATTTCTAGAGCTGGGTATGAGGGTGGGGCGAGCACTATATCCGCGTATTATGCAGGGAATTATTCTGAGTAATTAAAATGCAGATAGGACGCACAAATCATCGAGATTTTTCGGTGCGTTAAGAAGGGTGGCTCGGATTCGTCTCGTTTCTTTCCTCACCCTCTCTCTCTCTCTCTCTCTCTCTCTCTCTCTCTCTCTCTCTCTCTCTCTCAACCGTTCTCTTCTCACGAGAAAGCGACCCACGGACTCGCCATAGTCGAAGTCGATCCCGGTTTCGAAGAATATGTATATGTAGAGATGGAACGAGCGAAAGAATGAAATATACCCTGAATAAGGGATGAGAGGAATATTTAAGCGTCGTACAACGTCGACGCTTCCTTCTCTTTCGTTGATTTACCCATTCGTGCTGGGTCTACGAGATGATTTGTTAAGAATTCTTTTGTACATTATAGAGAGTGATGAAGTTTGAAACGAGACAAAACGAATATTGTGCGGCCGTGTTGGAGTGAGCAGGAAAAAGATAATAGTCGCTCGCTTTCATTTCGACCTTCTCCTATTCAATCATCCTTGGATTGGTTCCATGAATCAGTATTATTCGCCAGTTGGAAAGAGAAAGGAAGAAGAAAGAAAGCGAAGGAATGAAACATATTTGGCCTCGAATTGCTAGAGGGGCTTTAGAAACAAAATTACTGTAGTTGAATTTAACGAACGAGAGGTCGACGAGTAACGTCGAACGCGGGGTCGAACATATTCAGTATCGTTTTTTCTCACGATAAACTTATTCTGTAATATTCTTCCCGTGTATCAATTAGGAGTATTCCGTTAATTATTCACATACGACCGATTCGGTCCTCGTACTCTCACGACCTGGTCGCGAAACACTGCAAACGATACACGAATCGGTGTTGTGACTTGTACCATTAGCTCTTGGTAATGGACGTATCGCGAAACGGACGTTTTAAATATCAAACATACAGGTTCCTGCCTCTCCGTTCGACGGATTACCATGTGCCGCGAAGCCGACAGGAACGAGAGAGTTTTAAATTTTCATCCGGTCTACGCTTTTAGGCGAAGGATAAATTTTCCTCCTCGGACATCCGGCCATTTCTCTCCCGCCAACCACGCATCCGCCAACCCGGTGGAGTGCATTTCGTTTCCAGATCAAAGTAAACAATTAAACAAATTAGGGGCCCGGGTAAAGCCCAATATCGGTCGCCAGCCACTACTCAGAACGGGAACACGCGCCGTAATTAACATTCCGCGTAATTAATACATAATATCAACCGCAGGTGCGAGCGCTTCCCGCCGCCGATTCATTATAATAATTTCTAGCGCGCTTAAAAGCTGCACACCCGACCTCCTCCTATCCAATCCTCTTCTCGATTCGCAACCACGTACCGGAACGATTTGCGAATCGACGATATTACGGATTGACGCGTTAGCAGGGGCGCGTTTGGACGGCGTGTGAAGACTTGCAGCATGAAGGCCGGGTCGTTGACCCTGGCCATTGAAACTTGCTGTGGAAGGTGCGTTAAGGAGGGTCGCTTGAAGAAATGACAGAGGATACCCTGTGTAATGCTTTCTTGCAATGCTATAAGATACTCTATATTTTAGAATCATTTGCACAGGCTTGATCAAAACACAGTTATTATTCAATTGTTTGTTATGAGTGCAATTGTAATTGTATGCATACCTTTTGAGAAGTGACAAGGCACGAGATGAGTTGTCAGAAGTGGAGAAAATCTCTCAATAGACGATAAAAGAACGTGATGAGCGGTCGATTGATTTCTCTTAAAGAACGGCTGACGCACGCTCGACTAAAATATAATCGGGCATGAGTAGTCGATCCAACGAATTGATAGTTAATTACCGGGGAATCGGGGGTGGCTCGGATAACAGATGGGATATCCCGAGCCTGTGTAATTCACGGGGAACGGATTTTCGTGTTCCTTTATACGGGACGTAACGCGAGAGCCGAGCGACAACGGGGGTGCCGCACCCTTCCTGAATCCTTAACCCGCCGCCACTGAATATTTAACCTGTCCCGACGAGGCTACAAAGAGGGGAGAGATGAGGACGCGCGAGGGAGAAGAGACGAGCGAGGGCACGTCGAAGAGGATAAATTCGTGTTGAGGTCTGCCCAGCCTTGATACCGGCACTATCAAATACCGATTCGCGTTTGTAGTTCTCAACAGTGTCGTGCGCGCGTTTATACTTGTAGGCGTGAATATTGAATGAGTGGAACATTTTTGTAATGTTTTATAAGTTTCGAGGCTTTTATCGTATCAATGGAATTCGAGATTCGATAATAGGTTTCAAAATTTCGGAAATTCACCGATTAAACGGTTCACTCGAGCAGTTTCAATCCATATTAAAAAAAGAAAGAGGTACAATAACAGCAAAAGTAGAGTGCAGCTGTTGGAGGGAATCCAACTGTCGCGCCATTAAGTGTCAACGTTTTCGTAAGTACCGCGGAAGACGGATACGAGTTTTTCACCGTACCCAATTATTGCGCAACCTGTTATTTCCTGGAATGCAAGCGTTAAACCGAGCAGGAGTAATCCTCGAGACGATTTCTGGGCGAAAACGTCTCTCTCCGTGTTTATCCTCGCTTGGCCTCCATCGTTTTCCCTTCACCCTCCGGATCTATTCCTTGCCTGCCATCTCGTCCTTCCTCGTCGTCCATCACCACAGGGGTCCACTCACCTCGGTACAACTATAATTAATTTTCTTTTAATTCCTAAGATTAATGGATCGGCCCGGCCTACACGCCCGCGCGTCCACCGGACCCCAAGGTTTACATTGTTTACGAATCTATTTACAATTTTTACGTCGACCTATTGGCGTGCAGCCAAGCGATATGCCCGCCAACGTATTCTTGAGATTACGAGCACGAAAGTAGTTTCACGGGATCAACGCACCCTTGTTATCGATATGAGATTCCGAACATTCCGAAGAATAAAGTGAAGCAAGAGATGAAACGCCGTATTGTCCGTTATAATCGGCGACAGATACGATTCTATTAAAACCCGTTTGTCACCATTATTGGATTTTATCCATAATATTGTCCCAGGCTAAGCGGAGTAAAGGGGTCGCGCACGTGCAAGAGGTTCCAGATGCGTTTGAATGACAAAATTGTTGCCAGCTGCTGGCGAGAGAACGCTTTAAACTAATTGCATCCCGGCTCGTGCGATCCGAGCCCTCATTTCGAAGCGTCCAAGGGTGGGCGCGAGGTACATTTTTAGGTACGACCGTAGAGGGAGTGACTTATGCGCCCGCCATCGCGAAAAGTGTTCAAATGCGTGTTTGTGTGCATCAGTGAAATAACACATGTGAATTCTATAAGAATAATACAGCATCGTATACATATAATAATATAAAACGTACGAGTAAGACGTATTGTAGATACATTTACAATAATACGAAGTGTACAAGGTTACTGAAGAATTACGAAAAAAATGGGAGAAGACTACAAATAGCAATACGAATATTCTGACGTATCTTCGCAATTTTGATCCTTGGATTACTCAAAATAATAACGAAACAAACGAATCGCATCCGGTAAAATGATTAAACCAGTCTGTATTTTCGATTCCGCTCGCTTCCGAACGCATTTACGAATTGCATATTAATTAAAAAACTCACAGAACTCGCGGACTATTCGTTGTTCAACTGAATAATCCTCGGAGGGTACGATCGACGCGATTCGATTCGCAGGGAAGTATTAAAGCGCTCATATTTCAATCGATTATTAAACAACGAGAAATCCCATTTTCCGAATCATAATTAAAAATCACGAATCCCCAGTGCTACCGGGGAGAGCGAGCACGCCGAACGAACGACGCGTGCGCTCCCACGATCCTCCTCGCTCACGTAACGATGCCAATCGTCGAAGGCCGTGGCGCGCAATAAGATTTTCTCTCCGAAAAAGGGACAAGGAAACAAAAAAAAGAGGAAGGAACTTCCTACACCCGTGGAACAAACCCCGGAGGCCACACGGACGAAGTCAACATCTCGAGAGCTGTGTAGTGCCTGGGTATTTGTTCGGTTGTAGTGTATTTCTTCATTTCGTTAGCTTCTATCCTTTGTTCGCCAATTTCTCTTATCCCACACTGTCTTTTACAGCCGTCCGCACTTATCTCCGCGCTCCTCTTACCACCCTCGTTGTCCTCCTTCTCTCTCCTCATCTTCGTCCTCGTTCTCCTCGTCCACCTCCTTCCAACACGAGGGCCACAGGGAGAGCAGCCGACGTCGCTCCTGTCTATCGTTTCGTCCCTCCATCTGTTTCTCCTCTCGCAGCTGGCACAATACGAGCACCCTCGTTTTTCAGCCTCGAGTTTCATCCTCGTTACAGGACCCGACGATAGTGCGCTGTCGGCTAAAAGAAAAGATAAAAACAGGAGCGTACGATCGCGCGGGTACCGCGCTCCTCTTGCCGCTACCGCCGACGCTACTCCTGCTGCACTACGTAAACCGGCGATACACCGTTAAGCCAATATTTTCGCGAATGCCCGAGGCAACGTTATTCTCTCCTCCGCGCCCCTTGCCATCGCTCCATTGCCCCCACCATCCACATCGATACCTTCCGAAAAATATTGGAAAATACGATCGTACAAATTGGACGAAAGAGGACGGTGGAAGGGGTAGACAGAAACAAAAAGAACACAGCACACGATAATTCGATATTATTTTTTACAACGACGATACTGCGTCACGCTGCGAATCACGATTGGGAAGATTCGAGACGATCGTGAAATGTTCGATAATTCTTATCGGAGACTTCGTTTCGATCTCTCGGGCGAAGTGTTCAAGATACACATTTGTATCGTCTGATAATTCGAGATGCATGCTCGAAAGTAGAAAAGCGAAGTTGAAGAATGAAGTAAGGACGACAGAAGAGCCGATCGAAAGTACTTTCGACATACGCGACGAAGACTCGCGGAGAGGAGATGGGTGGATGGAGAAGTGACGGTACGGTGGATCGTTGAGGAGGTCGGAGGGTAGGAGGGAGAAGGAGGCGACTGATGGCGACGACGAGAGATCCTTTATATTCTTTTGGCGAAGGCAGCCGAGGTCTGTCCAAATGAAGTGTTGAAGAGCTCTGCCAACACGAATGCGAGCTGGGGAAAGTAACACGCGCTTTGAATCGCGAAACTACAAAGGCCCGCCGCCGGGCTAATTTGTCTGAATGAGTGAACGATGGACTATGGGGGTACCACGGGGGTTGGTCTCAGCACCGTTGGTCGGACCTAATTCTGGATAAACACCCTTTCATTATTTCCGGCGTCCGCCAGCCTCCCTTCTTCCACCTGTCTCACTCTCCTCGACTAACCCCTCCCTCCGTGCCACCGACTTTTCTGTCCCTCCCTGCCAACCCCCGGAAGCCTCCGCCACGCGCTTTTGTCCTTTGTTCCACGGCACGTTGTCTTGCAAGACTACGAGGCGTCCGCCGTTGCCTTACATTTATCGTCGAAAATTCCGTCGTCGCGGATGAGACGGAGGGTGGAAGGTGGAAGGATCCCCATACCACCGTCCTTTCGCCAGATTACCAACTCGTTAAGTGTCCTCCTTTCATCGTCGTTAATTGATTCGCCGACCGGCGCCGGCAATCGAGTGGAGCGCGAGGCCTTAGCCTCTCGTGTTCCCTCATCGCTCTTTTCTCCTTTCTCTATCTCTCACTCTCCCTCTCTCTCTCTCTCTCTCTCTCTCTCTCTCTCTCTCTCTCTTTCTCTCTCCGTAACCCTCTTGCTCGACTGTTCGAGAATCAGGCGCATAGTCGGGCATCGTTCGTGTATTAAAATAAAATTAGCGAGCACACGAAGCGTAAGTTCGATCTATCTTTCGGTCGGAGGTTAGTCGTACGCTTCGAATCTTCCGAGTTATTACTCGTTTTCTTTCATGTGAAGCTAGAACTTCGTGACGGGATTTCAGTTAACAATCTTATCCTGAGCCTTCGTCATTTATTTAGAGATAATAAAAATGAGCCCTATCAATCGACTCAAGGCCAGTCACGCAAATACTAACGAAGGTATACATGTATAAGTACGTGACGCCATGTGCGCGGATAAACGGGTTTTCAAGTATATTGTTAATTGTACAGTTATTTAATTATTCGAGCGCAACTTAGCTTATTGTTGGAGAGAGATAGAGAGTGATAGCAGCTTGCTGTCGTCGATGTAGAGGCCGTGGTAGGTTTTTTGGTTAATATTGCTTGGGGAGCGTCTTTTCCTGAATTGTCGTTGTCAAGCGTTGGGCCTCTACTGCCGATCGCCAATCGGTCTTCCCGTTAGGTTGTGATGATATTTGTTTCACATGTATTTCCCTGGATTTCGTCAGGTATTAACAATAATTAAAAGAAATCCAATACTGGATAAATCGGCCCAGGGCCTTACACGGGGTTACAATTTGTTTTATTATAAGATTGTAAGTGGTTTATTTGAGACATAACTTAACTTAAGTTTGTAGACTGAGAGAGAGAGAGAGAGAGATCGGCTCGCCTTCGTAGCTGTAGAGGCCTTTTGATAGTTGTGCTCGAATATGGTTTCGGGAGCGCCTTTTCCTGGACCTTCGTCTTCCTTCGTTGGCCCTCTACTGCCGATCGTCCATCGGTCTTCCCTTTGGGTGTTCTCCTTTCTCCTCTCCTCTCTTTTTCTCTCTCTATCTCTCTCACTTTCGGTATCTCACTCTATATCTTTCTCATTCTATCTCTCTCACTTTATTTAATATAGTTTTCCTGCTTGCCTATCCGTAGGCGCACCTCATATTCCTTACAAGGTGCTCTCTTCTCTCTTCTCACTCTCTCTTTCTCGCTCTCTATTCAATATGGTTCTCCTGTCTGCCTATCCGTAGGCGCACCTCATATTCCTTACAACTTTAATGATCTAGGTAACATGCTTGCAACTTGTACATCTAGAACTTGGACGGTGAAACAATGAGGAAAATCAGTTGTGCCCGTTTCCACGATTATTTTCACGGTGGTGGTGATCGATGATTCGATTGCTCGGTGCGATCTCACCGCGCGCGCGAAGAACAAATCAATCGGTTCACCGGCTCATCGACTAGGTTACGGGTGTCCGAGTCGCGAAATTACGCGATACCGTGTACGTAGGTTAGTATACGTACAATGGGATGGTGGAGCGATATATAGATCGCCTGATTTAATTAACATGGATCGCAGCAGGCCGGTTGTACACGTTTAATGATGAGAGCGGCTGCCGGCTCAACCCACGCTTCCTGTTGCACTGTCCGTAATAAACAGCCCCCTTCCGCCGCCTCGCTTCTCCTCTTCTCTCCTCACAGTGAGCAAGCGTTACCCTGTCCTACCGAATCCTCGCAACGAACACAAGCAAGGGCCTCCGTTGCGAATCAATCGATTCGTAATTTTGTGTCGGCCTTCGTCATAAATCCGCAAAGTTAAGAGTAAATGAAAACGGTCATGAGGAAATTCAAGTATCCACGGCATGCTTACAGTGTCTAGTAACCATGGTCGATACTTCACACCTAGTCTTACAACGACTGATAATTATTCTCCAACATTACTCTCCAAATTAGAGATATTCCGAAAGGATGAAGAATAAAAGAAAATCTTCTGACCTTCTATTAGGAGCGAAGTCGTGCTCCGAAATTCTCACGTACGAGTGAAAATACTTAGTCGCATGCATTGCTACGGGTTACTGCAGTGCGGTCGGTGAAGTGACCAAGAAAAGTAGGAAGAAAAGTGGCACAGGGAAAGAAGAAAGGAAAGATTGAAAAGGGGTGGAAAAGGAGGAGCGTGGGCATGAAGGAGGAATCCAAGCGGGCCATCGAAAAATTAAGGTAGCGCCGTGACGAGAAACAGAAGGCGGACGCGTCGGTTGAGGCAGGAGAATGAGGGAGGGTGAAAGCGATGGATGAAAGCGCAGGGGTTAGACGGCGGTGGAAGAAGGGGAGGTGATCGTGAAGGCACGTCGAAACAAGCGAGCGTAAAAAACGGGATGCAATTGGCGTGGGCTTAAAGTAAGTCCTCCCGGAGGCCAAATTCTCCGTCCTCCCAGAGAGGCGGTGGTGGAGGCGGCGGCACGGAGGGTGTCTGCAGGCGCCCTCCATTCCGAAGCCGCCCTCCGCAATCGATCAATTGAAAATCGCTCCAACGACAATCGATTTCGAATCAATTGGAGCCACGGTGTAAAACTAACTGGATACGTATTTCTCCGGGCCTCCGCCCCCTCCGGCCCTACTCGACTTCGTCCGCGTCTCCTGCAATACCTGCTGCATTTCTTCCGTCTTTCTTTTTCTCTCCTCCTTCTCTCTCTCTCTCTCTCTCTCTCTCTCTCCTTTCCACCGTTTCTATTCTTCGCGCCATCTCTGTTCATGTCCCTGGAACTCCTAGGTCCTTCTTCTTTCCGCTCCTATTGGTTTGTCTAACTTTTCTCCTCGCTATTGCCCCGTTGACTCTATTTCACTCCCTCCGTTTTCACCTCTCTTTCTCTCTCTTTCCGCCTCCTTCTCGTTCTTTCTATCTTCGTCTCATCGATACATCCTGCCGTTCTTTTCCCCCAACCACGAAATGGGACTCGTTACCCCTTTCCTTTTTTCCAACCGATCCCTCGTCGCCCTTTCTGCTCTCGTTGCGCGATTCCATCCTCTTCCTCTCTCCCTTCACCTCCCTTTGTTCTCCTCGTGCTTTCCAGTGAGGTCGTCTCTTTGTTTTCCATCAGACGAACGCAATTTTGGTTACAGCTCATTCGATTCTCTCTTATTTAATTTCCATTAGGGCGCTGCGTGTGTCTGCCGCATGCCCTTTCTGTCCCTCGCAGCGCGCACTCTCGTCCGCTTCGTTTGCAATTGTACGTATCCCAAGCTTTTTCCGCCGGTCTCTATTTCCTTCCCTTTACGTCCCTATCTCTTTCTGGTTCCTTCGCCCTCTATTCCGTTATTTTACGCTCCGTTTACAGCTAACTCAGTCCTTATCTGTTCCTCGGAAATTCTGCCGCTTTATGAATTATTAAGACAGTTAATTATATCGTCCGCCTGATGTCAACGGTAACACTTTATCCGTCTATGACGAGGATAGAGGGAGGCAGTAAGTAGTAACTGTAATTTCATAGCCAGGCACACCTCTAACACCATGTATAATCGTTAACGAAATACAATAGAAATGTATTTTGTTAAAAACTTGGAGCATTTAAACGTTTAAATAATACTAGAAAAAATGTATATTGGTAGAATATTTATTCATTTTCTGCC
The DNA here is from genome assembly GCA_944319695.1 of Tiphia femorata. Taxonomy (NCBI): domain Eukaryota; kingdom Metazoa; phylum Arthropoda; class Insecta; order Hymenoptera; family Tiphiidae; genus Tiphia; species Tiphia femorata. The sequence continues at coordinate 20,344,576 of OX090900.1, read as the reverse complement.
CTTTGGAAAGGAAACCTCTTTGTCAGGAAACTACTTCCAAACGAAGTTTCCCTTTCCAACAATTTTCTAAAGCAACGCGCTTTAGAACGGGCGAAACAGGAAATCCTTCGGCAATGTCGTCGCGTTGTTGAAGTGGATGGCACCGGATGGAATCCAAAGGAATGACGGAATCAACGTTATCCGCAATTCAATGTTCGCGACGATCAAAGACACGAAATCTTCCTGGCCATTAAAATTCTACAGCTAGTATCGACGAATTGCCCGAATACTTTATCCCCTCCTCCTCCCTCTCGGCTCTCTCTCTATACCGATTTCTCCCCAACCCACTCAATTCAGTTCTCGCTTTCTCTACCTCCGATTCCCTCTTTCTCCTCATCCCACCTTGTATTCGCTTTCTCAAATTCTCTCTCTCTCTTTCTCTCATCGAGCCTGCCTCTCCTTCTTCCACTATTTCTATCACTCCCTTCATTCTGGCACGATAGAATTTCGCTTGCCGGGCCGCGAAGCACCTGATAATTTAAATCGAACGAGCCGAGGCGCGTGTAATTCTCAGCGCCGCCGGCTAAACGGTCACCTGACGATGCTTGGCAATCTGCAAAGCTCGCAAAAACGTATCTGCCCCACCCCCGTGCGCCCCACCCGCCGCCAGAGCAAAATCGTCTATTATTTCCGCAATGGATTTCGATTCCTCGGCTCCGCCACCCTCCCGTCTCGTACCTATCGCCGAGTCCGAGGAATGCGAAAGGGCGTGCATTTCGACGCAAAAGGATTAATCGCCTAAGCGGAGAGCCTGAGGAAGAAAAATAATTACAGGTCGTAAGAATGTGAGGAGACGATCATAGATGTGAGTGTCGCGAGATTCATTATTTCCCTTTCGAACCGACATATTTCACGGGTATAAAAGTCCTCCGTCTCTTCTTTCCTAAAAATCTGCCAAGATGGCGTATCGGCCTGTAGACGAACGGGGTAAGGAGTTTGCAAAGGGCCGGCCCGAAAGGGAGGGAACTTAATGAAACGCGTCTGACGAATAGACCAACTAATTGTATCTGAGAGGAATTAATAAAAACGCCTGACGGACGGAGCTTCGCCGAGCCCGGTACCGGGGGTGAAAGGGCCAGTGCTCCATCATTTATTTCATTTTTCTCGAAGAGCCTTTCGAGTCCTCCTGTCTTCCACGGCCGATGCCCGTCGACCATTCCACTTCATATCTCAACCCTGCAAAATAATTCTGACGCTCCCCTCCGCGCGAGCCATCTTTGTTGCTGGACGGAATGAATAAAATAAGAGCACACCCTCGGAAACTTTCTTTCTCCGCTCTTTCACCTCCGCGACCCGAAACAAGCGAAATTTTTTTGGCACGAGTTCAAAGTACGAGACGCGCGAAAAGAAATCCCACGCGACGACGCTCTCTATCTGGAATTCGCAGAGATAATGACGAAAATAATTTTCAATTCTCGATCCATCGCTTCTACACTGGGCAGTGAGTAACTATCTGCCGCAGTGCGTTCTGTCGCAGATCCTCGCGAAAGGAAGAGGCCACCCCTGTCGCGGTACAATAATGACGTTATTCTTCGTTCCGAAAAATAACGTCGCATCGCGCGACACACAAATCCTTTTCCTGTACCATCTCTCCGTCCTCTCGGCAGGCAACGATCGAGCGCATCGGGACCAATTAGAAGGGTAAAATCGTTCCTCGCGCGTCGAGCTGTAGGCGCGACAAATCTTTCACGTACGGTCGAGCGGAATCTTCGGAATCGTCGAACGGAGGTAATGTCCGGCCGTAGGGCTTTTTGTACTCGAACTCGGTCACACTAAATTTCTGGCCGGGTGGACTCCAAGTTGCGGCGAGCGGGAGACCAAAAATAATGGCCGCCACGGCTAAAACCAAAAATAATCGGGCGCCGCCTGCTGCTCCCTCACTAAATCACCGCTCTCGGTACCCGGTGACCAGTTTCCGTCTCTACGCCCTCTCTACTCCCTCCTACCTCCACCCTTCACCCTCATCCCTCACCTACCAGCCTCGTGCCTCGCACCAATGTGCATCCCTACTCTCCACCTCCCCATCCCCGATTTCATCTCGCGCGCTCTTCCACCGGCGTGTCGTCTCATTATTTACCTTAATTAGCGGCAATTAACAAATAATTAATTACGCTACGCGAACGCGCGAGAGGCACACAGGGACGAAATAATTATTTGAGAACTGGCCCGCAATTGGGCTAACCCGCGTTAGAACGTCACCGGCCTGGGATTCATATGCGCGCGCCTATGCGCTTAATATTTGCACGGGCACACGTGCGCGCGCATGTTTGCGACAGCGTGGGAAGGCGGTGTACTCGCGTCGGTGCACGTCGTTCGCCCCAGCATTCGGTGAATTAGATAGCTTTGCCATGAAAATAAGCCCTAATCTCTGTTAATTCGGTTGCTCTTGTTCTCTTTTTATTTCGAGTCCTAGATGTCTCGGGTTCGATGAAGCTTATCGGATCGATGCACGATTTTTAGATTCACGGATCGATCATGACTTTTATTTTGTCTTCGAGAAGACTCACGGTGGACTATGGTCACCTATCTATATTGACTCTATTCGTTAGTTTTACTCAACGTCGCAAGGAATTATTTACGAGAGGCGATTCAACACCGATACTTCGGCGGGTTGATTTCACGCAGCTTCGTTCCCTCCTTACGAATATTGCGTCGGGACGGATTCGACGTTTCCGACGAAACGTACCAATCGGGCCGTACCTCGGAGCATCCCGTGAGCCAGTCGCAACTCACGAAATGGCGTGGCGTAGCACGCCCGACGGAACGTCAGAATTACGATTCGCTATCGGTCCGCTGTCAGTGCCTCATTTAACGGATTTGCCTACTATCCCTCCGTCCTGGTGTTCCTCTTCCACCTCCTCTCTCAACCCCTCTTGATTGCTAGTAGCTGCCGGCGCTGTAACTGCTGTCCACCGACGGTCGCTAAATAAAAATGTACGATAATAACGACAGGCCGCGTGACGACGCGGAGGGAGCCAGAAACGTCCGCAACGCTTTGGCAAATGCATCTGTCAGCGAGAGAGGGCACCGCGGGAATGGCTTTCCTCCTACTCTTCCTCTGCCATTGCCTCTGCCTCCGACCCTGCTTCTCTCCCTCGTTCTCTCTCTCTCCCTCTCTTTCTCTCTCTCTATCTCTCAGCCCTCTTTCCGCATCTCTCTCTACTTCATTCTCGCACTCACTCTTTTCTTTCCACCCCTCTCTCTCTCTCTCTCTCTCTCTCTTTCTCCGTCCATCCACTGAATCCACCCAGTTTCTCTTTCCTCTTCTCCCTTTCTCCCTCATTCTCCCTCATGCCCACGCCTCTTTCTCCGTCACCCCTTTTTACTCTACCCTCCCTTCCCTCCTCACTCCTCTTTCCACCATTTCATCCACTCTCTCCCTCCCTCCAACTCTTTTTCCACCTTTCTTCATCTCTATCTCCGTGTGCCGATGATCTCTCGCTCTATCCTTTCTCACCCGAACTTCGCCACCCCATCCACTCCTCTTTCCTCCATCTCTCTCGCCGTCCTGTTCCCTCCGGCAATTACTATAAATCAGAATCGCAGTCAATATTTAATCCTCGTGGAATGGTGTTCGGGAGTCGGCGGTACGAAAGGGACGTGCACGAACGAAAAGGGGTTGGAGGAGTGCGGGACGAATAGAAGAGGGGGCCACAGTGGTGACCGAGAGGTGGCGCGGGGGCTGATGCAACAATGCCAGTAATGCGATAAAATATACTACGTGTCGAGCGCGAAGTGTAGGAAGCTGAAAAACGGTGGGCTTGGAGGGAGAAGAGGAAAATGGACGAAATGTCTACCGTTTCTGCAGTTGCTGCTGACCGTTGCCTGTCAGCCCGCGTCAGTTCGTCCGTCCGTCCGTTCGTTGGTTCGTTGGCTCCTTCCGCTTGCTCGTCCTCTACTTCACTCTGTCGGTACGGTCTAGTTTCGCATAGTTGCTCGACGAAAAACGATGAAACGCCAAACGACTGAAAGCTTCAAACGCTCCGTGGCACGACGACGATCGCAGGAGTCGCTAACGTGACTTTCTACCTTCGAACGACCGTTTGTCATGGTACACCTCGTGGAGGTAATATCACGGTATGAAGAGTGAAAGGTCGAGCATACTCTACGCAAGATAGATTCACGCTGATTCGACGTCTCCCGTGTTTATCTTCACACGATTTTTAAACACCAAAGTGTGCTCAAGCGTACAATTATAAGTAATACGGAAGTTTTGCGAAGGTATCAACGCCCTACCAATTTTTTTCCCCTCATAAAATGTATCATTGATAACTCCTGTTCCTCGTTTTGCTCGATTTTACTTGGCCAATTTTCGTCATACGTAAACAGCCACCAAACTTCGAATGTCGAAGATACGATTAGCCTGAGGGTGAAAATTCCCGTTTTAGGAGAAAATCATATTCGTGGTTATTTTTCGCCTCTCCTTATCGAGCCACGTACTGTTGCTGGTCGCACGATTAACCAGACGCGGGTGATCGAAAATTTTCAATGGAAGTTTCCAAGGGCAGGGAGAGGAGGAGACGACGCCGACGGTGCGACAAACGAAAAACAGTCGACCGAAACGATATGCAATTATCGATATTGTTTCCGTGTTATCGACTCAGCGCCAATCCCTGTTCTCTCCCCGTTCTTTGCCCAGCCTCCTCCTCTTTTATTCAGCGGGACAGCGACGCGCCGCACACGCGCACACGCGTCAGGCCGACGACGTTTAAAACGCGGCGCGGAATGTCTCGCGTGACACTCCTCCATAAACGAGGGAATTGCAACAACATCTGTTTTATTAGAGAGAGAGAGAGAGAGAGAGAGAGAGAAGGAGAGAAAACCAGTCGGTGGATGAGAGCAAGTTTCAACCGAGTACCTATTCCAATGTCATTATTGCGGCAATAGTGGATTCGTGACCTTATTACTATCATTATTACCGCTATAATTGCGCTTATGGCTGGGTCGTGCATCTCGATGGACGATAGCGTTTTCACGAGTGCCGGTGGGCATGCCTTTTAAATACGTCGTTATCCTTGTTTAGAGTTTCGGGAATCACGAGCGTGCTGGTAGGATCGTTGATGGAATCCTCGTGCGGGATTCATCCCTAGATGTAATCATACGTTTATATAGCAGCTCGTTCACAGAGGATTTGCGACGAAAAAAAAAGCTACGTATAGCTTGTAATGGAAGGAAGAGGGAAGTCCAATAACTGGAGTGCTCATGATTTTCGTCCGTGGTCGTCGACCGTGGCGAATTTGATTTTTCGAGAGAAAATTCGACGCGCGAGGAGGATGCCCTTGAATTTTCAAACCCTTCGCATTCCATCGGCCTCGTCCTACCACGTATTGACAGGGTTAAATGTAATTGGCCAAGCACTCACGCTCACGATGCGTGTGCGCAAATAATGACGACAGCGCGAGAGGCCCACAATGGAGATGAAGAGCTACGAACGTAAGGTGGGGACTCATTGTGGGCAGAAGAATGGTTTCTCAAGGGTTGAGTCCTGAGGGAAATCAGAAAGGCAGTGGGCCTTCGGGATAAACCAGGCAGATCTCTCGACGGCGCTGTGGTCCGCCAAAGTAGCTTGTCAATAACTTAAATCTCAATCGTAACTTGGCGCTCCCAACTGATTTCCGTTTCTACGACTCCGTATCTCCTCCTTCTCGATATTCATAGTTGACATCTCCCAACTTTCCCTCCCCGGACAAATACTTTCACCACTCCGCAGCACCTTCTTCCTTTTCCCTTCCCTCTCTCGCGGAGCACGTCGCGTTTTAGAATTATTTGACCTCGGTCGAAAGTTACGCTGGAGGAAGGTGAGACAGTTCAGAATTGTGAAAGACGCCTATCTCGAACGATCCCAGATTTGGATGAAGGATATTCAATGTGAAAAGCACAAACGCAAAATATCGTCGTTGTCGCACAGTATCACAAATCTACATATTCAATTATAATAATAAATCGATTATGTAAAAAATGACCTTGCACGTATGTACACCGACGGAACTGATTTTTCTTCGTTACCCAGGAAAGATGAAAGCGTGAAAGAAAGAGACACAGAAACAGAAAGATAATAATGTTCGTAGAAAATTTATTTACACGATTGCCCTACACTTTCGAACAGTTTCCAGAAGACTCGGCTTCATCTCTCACGGTTACGGAATTTGCGGCTGCGGGCGAGTGGTACGAACTGCAAAATGTCCCTGCGGATCATAAAGGGAAGCGGTGAAATTCCTCTCGTTCTTCCTAGAAGCCGACGCCTTTCTCCGACAAGAGAGGCAAGCATTTCTGTTTCGGGGCCCAGAGGCGAAGAAGAACGATGAGTTGCATTAGCGGGTGAAACTCGACGGTGGAACCTCCGTACGATCAATCCGTAAGGGTGAGAGATACATCTTCCCGGTGGATACTTGCTTAATTCGGCTCCACGAGGCCCATCCTATCTTCGTTCCCTCGTTGTATCCGCCCTGCTCTCGACGACCGTGAAGATCGAGAAAGACCGAGCCGATCTGTCGGGTGTGCAACGGTAGGGAGTAGCAAAAGAGAAGAGTGCGAGGAGAATGGACGAAGGTAAGACGTGAACTACCATGGATGTAGGTAATTTCACGCTGTTGCCTCGCATTAATGCGAGAGAGAAAGACCTGGACGAATGTCGGGCGTGTCTTAACTACGAATAAGAGAAAATGAGAGAGGGGAAGGAAGAAGAATCATGAGAGAAACATGAGAGATTCACACGGATAATCGAAGAGAGAAGGGGATCGGGGTTGAAGAAGTATTGCGAGAGCGACGAAGAAGTGTGACGAAGGAGAATGAACGAGATGGAAAGAGGCTTAAGACCGAAGGCGCCGAGGAAAAGAATTTCATGGACTTTTCGTCACCAATGGAGATTCAATCTAAGCCGTCCCCGGTAACCTCGTTATCCTGCAATCGGTGAACTCCCTCGCGCTTCTCCACCCACTCTTTTCCCCACTTACACCTTTCGATTTTTTGTCTACTCTCTTTTAGCAGCCCTTTCTTCCTTTCCTCTTTACACCCACCTACGTCCAAACCCTTCTCCCTTTTCCATCGCTCTCTCTTCTTCCACCGTCGACGGATTGTTTCTTTCACGGAAGGCGGAATTTGATTTGACCGGCTTTTTATCAGCCGGTTGAGTGAACGCGAGAGGGATGGGCGACGGATAAGAAAAGTAGGCCCGAAAGGAGGGACGCGTCTTCCTCGACTTCTTCTGCTGGTGTTGCTCTACCTTTTCTCTCGAAGGTGTCTTCAGACGAGGTTCCACGCACCCCTTTGTCTTCTTCATCCCGTTTTACTCTCTTCTCTAAGAAGTCGGAGACATTATTCCAAAATTATGACGAGACTGCAGATTTTACTGGTGGATGAGGATTTTCGCGCGAATTTGCACAAACGCTCTGGGAATGAAACGTTGCGTCGCGCGATAGTGTACACGAGCTGCTTGGTAGTCGACTATAAACTGTGGCAGAGTGTGCCACTGACGCAAACTGTTTGGTTGCAGCAGCCAACCAGTTCCTACCCCTTTCCGCGGTGCCGTGTGTATCCGCCACCCCTTTCTTACCATCTGCGCTCGCCGCCCATACATCTCGAAATGGAATTGCCAATCCATCTGTCCGTCGCTTAATTCCAGCGCGAACATTGCGGCGTCGGCGTCTGGGCGCACGATAACCAGACGAGACCGGTTCGTTGATCCCGACGACGCACGTGCTCACTGTCGATGAGAACGAATTATTTTAATACAAGGAGGTGGCGGTAATTTCAATTGGCGCGACGCGAGGTCGATTCGAACGATGGGGGTTTCATTGCCGATTGATTGAATCGTTAAGTGGAGGTATCAATTTTGTGATATAGGTCGGATCTCACGCGATATTCTTGCCTCTCGAATCAATTAATTTTCTAAGTATGTGCATCGCAGAGTGGGCAGTATACATTCTGCCAAATTGGTGAAAGCAGAAGAAAATATTTCGTTCCAAGAGAAATTGCGCAGAGTCAAAATCGATCGGGTAAAGTGGGCCACGTAAACCTGTTCCATTTAAAAATCTTGAGTCTTTACTCATATTTATACGCGAAGAAGTAATTCTGTTTAGAACCTTTGACCAGAAGCGAACAAAGATTCTTCACTTGTTTTTCTATTTCTACGTCCATCTCCGTTGCCATACGATGCCCAGAAGAAATCATCTTTCACGTTCTGCGTCAACAATTCCACAAGCTTCCTCGATGGTCGACGAGGATAATCGAATTTATATCGCCCGGATCCCAGCAAGCAATTCCCGTTCGAAGATCCATTTCGCTCGTATACATGTACCGTTGGACCATTAGGCCAAAGCCATACGTGCGCGGAAAGCGAAACCGGTGTGGCCGGGGAAGAGTACGCGGGGACTTTATGTGAAAATTGTAGACATTTCAGGCGTCGATGCGAATATGGATGTCATCGGTGGTCATATACGCAGTCACTTCGGCGAACCTAATGTCGGCAGGTGACGTTTATGATACGCAGGTGCCGTACGCGCGCACACTGTTTCCGCGCGGAAAGAATATAAAGTGGATGGCGAATCCATGTCGCGAAGCCACGATACAAGAGGTGTCGGTATGTTGGACCGACTCTGAGCGAGGTGTTTGTACATTTTTTGAAGCAGGGACAGGATGGCAGAATGGAAAAACGTGCGCGCTTGGAATCGTTTAGAAACGATGGATGTGAGTGGTTGGAGAGAACCGTCGCGTGGTTGGGTCGTCCGAGTTAAATGAATAGGTCAATAGACGAGGAGATCCAACACGATGTAAGTGTTCCCTCGTAAATCAGTAATTACCGACGAGAATTATTTTCCATCGTTTTGCAAAATTTCTTCTCATGTGTGAGTCAAAATCCCGTGCGCGCTTGGAATCGTTTCGAAACGATGGATGTGGGTGGTTTAAGAGGACCGTCGCGTGGTTGGGTCGTACGAGTTAAATGAATAGGTCGATAGACGAGGAGATTCAACACGATGTAAGTGTTCCCTTGTAAAGCAGTAATTACCGACGAGCACTATTTTCCATCGTTTTGCAAAATTTTTTCTCACGCGTGAATCAAAATCCCGCGAATTATTAATCATGAAAAACCTGACGAAGTTTGAAGGATGAGAGTTAACTTTCCCACTTAATGTTTATATCACTCTAAAGCATTTTCGGACCCACGGAGCTCACCGACATCCCGATTATAAGCTCGCATTATGCCGGCGGAGCATTAGTTCCCATTAACCCGGGAACCGTGGCGACCCCACCTAAAAATCGCACCCACCATTCGCCAACTGCGGAAGCCGTGACTACCGCGGTCGACTAATTCTAAGACGAGTACGAGCGCGGTATTAAAATGTAACTTAATGCCCATTACCCTAACGAAAACACACGAGGTCCTCTATGGCGCTCTCCCCGAAACAGCGATGGGCAAAAGGGGTGAGGATGCCTTCCGCAACGCAATCCACCGCTCTCACTTTCCCACTTTCCCGCTCGGTGAGCGTACGGAGAGGTGAAATTAATGGAACGTCCTCCGTAAGAGGAAACGACGACTATTTTGACACCGAAGTACCCGCAGGCCGTTCCGCGCGAGAATAAATATTGCGTTTGCGAGTCGTTCGCCCGCTGGCTGGTGTTCGGCCCTCTCGTTCCGCGAGCTCGTTCGCGCGTGCCATCGGCAACATCAATATTGTCGTCAACAATGAAACGAAAACAACGTGGCGCACCACTCCGTGCCTCGTTCTCGCTCTCCTTCCTGTCGCGGACAGTCTCCGACGTTTGGGTCCCGCGCGGTACGTGTGCCTGGGAGAGCAAACATTTCCACGGCCCACGCGGCCACCGTTGGAGTCTCGAGCGGTACCGTTGAGAGATCGGAGGCGCGTGGAGCGCAGCAGGTAATGGGTGTACGGTAGATTCGTGGAAGGGTGAAGTGGAAGATGAAGGAGAAGAAGGAAGGTAGGGACGCGTATACAATGGGAACACCGCTGGCGGTGGAGGCGCACTGCGGCCGTATTAATAATCTCGAGCGGGAATTACTCGCCACGCACGATCGCCCCACGGTCTGCGGTGGCGCTTCCCGCCGAAGTCACGAGCAAGTATAATTCGAGCTAACGAGCGTCCAAGGTGGAGAGAGAAGGTGGAAGAGGCGGTGAGAAAGACGGTATTCGTCGTGGGTGGTGGGAAGAGTGCAATCGGTAGGAGTAAGGCGCCACGAGAAGGAAATGGAGGAGGTGAAGAAGGTGGTGGAAGGAGCCGGAAGGACACGCTGGGTACCCGACCGGTGGTGGAAGAGGGAAGGGGTAAGTAAAGTAAAGTCGGTCCCCGTACCTGTAGGTATCGCGCTTAAACTCGAGGGTTAATTCCCCTCGTTACACGGCGAAATGCCGGCGCGCTTTCCTTAGCGATCGCGCGCGCGCCCGCCCGCCCGCCCGCCTCCTCCGCCGCTCAACTGCACGCTTAGAACCGCATTGCGGAATCGGTGCGCTCCGTCGCGCGTCGCGCCTCACGGTACAATAAGAACGGATCCTTCCTTCTTTCCCGCCTTTGCCTTCTACTTCCGCGCCATCCTCTCCTTCTTTTGTCCTTTCCTCATTTTCTCCCCGGTTGCGTTCTACCGGTGCCTCCTTACTTCGCCGATCCCTCGTTTTGCGCGCCTGTCGCCTTTGCGTTTCGCGTACCGAGCCGTAAGTTCTCTCGTCACGCCTCTCGCGATGCTTCCGTGACCGCGTGGTACTGCAGAAAATTGCCAAAGGGACGAACGAAGCGCCGACGTTTCGCGAATCGATCGAACGAATTCCGTCCAATTATCGGGGCGTCAAGGATATCCGGAAGATCTTTAAAAGGCTACGCTTGCCGCCACGAACGGCCAAACTTTTCGGCCCGTACCCGCAGCCGCACGCGCGCAATTCCAAGTTCGCCGGCATCGCTCGGGGGATTCTCCGAAGTTTCCATTCTTGGCGGCACCTACGTGTCAAGTAGTTAATTCGCTCATCCAACGGAATCAAGGAAATCTCGGAACCCACGTCTCGTCCGTGTCGCAACTCGCAGCACGTTGTCGTGTTAGAAGTACAACGGGGAGGTGGATGGGTGGCCGAGAGTGAGGTGGCTGGCAAGAGCGGAGCGGCAGCGAGGGAGCATGCACGTGAGAAGGAGAGAGAGAAAGAGATAGATAGAGAGAGAAAGAGAGAGACGCAGACAAAAGGTCGGAGAACGTTGAGGATGAGTGAGAACGAAGAGCGTGGGAGAGAGGGATGACGAGTGAAAGGGGTTGGCCTACCACATTAGTTGGCGTATCCAAGTTCCAGGCATCCAATCTATTACGACCAGTTCGGCATTAGTAATGTGTCGGCGATGGTGGCGAAGCGGGTGGTGCGAGGAGGGTGAGGTCGGTGAGGAATGAAGTCGTGGGAGGACGCGAAGCTGGAGGTGGCGGGGAGAAGGAGAAGGTGGAACGGAGAAAAGGGAGGTGAGGCAGCCTGAAGAGTCGCTGAAGGGTGGTTGTGGTGGGCCGTCGTGGTGGAGGATAGCGGACGAGGAAGAGGAGAGGAGGAGGGATGGTTTCGCGGTGGTGAGGGGGTGCGATGGAGATGGGTGGATGAAGGAGATCGAAGGGGAGGACCAGGGAGAGGGGTGGCCTAGGCGAGCACGACATCAAAACTTGCTTGAGCGAATCTAAACTAACCGAGTAACTCTCCGCGTTACGGGGCCGCGATGTACGTCGCAGCAACGGATGGTGAATTGGTGGGCGGTCGATGGTGGTAGTGTATGAAATAGAGGCCGCAAACGGGTTGGAGGAACGAGGAAGAGCGAGGAGAGTAACGAAGAAGGGCGGAAGAGGGACGTAGGGTGTATGGAGAAAGAGAGTATGGGATGAGAGCCGAGAGAAGGAAGGAGAGACGGACACGCTGATATCTATGTGAGGAGAGGAAGGGAGAGAGAGAAAGAGAGATGTGAAGTGAGAAGGAGAGTGAAATAGGGAGAAGAGGGTGGAGGGTAAGAGTAGCCGTGAGGCGCAAGAGAACCGTGGGCGATGGCATGGCATAGGCGAGCAATGGAGGAGAATGCGGTAACTCGCGCGTATATCTCGAAGCATGTATAATTCTGACCGCATCCCACCAAACTATGACATATTCGAGCATTAGCTATTCCAGCCGGATCTCAATACCTTCCCTCTCTCTCTCTCTCTCTCTCGCTCTCGCCCTCTCGCGCGCACTAATGTTCCGCGAACCTAGACGTTTCACCATCCTTTCCCTCCCTTGCTCTCCTCTCAGATCCGACGCTTTTCCGTCGAGTATCGTTGCCCTCTACCTCGAATCCTCCCTCTCCCTCTTTCATCTGCGCGCGAGACAGCGCCGATTCACCCCCTCAAATCTCCTACGACGTTCCACGCGAGCTTCACGGCGCTGGTAACCGTCAACGAGCGAACTTTAACCGTAGGTGGGATTGGGGATATGCCCGTAGACATTCGAGCAGATTTTGGAAAGCATGGAGGGGTGAGAGTAGGTGGCTGGAGTCGTTGAGCACGACCGAAACTTACGCACTCACCGTCATCCCGATATCTCTGGCTCCCTCTTGATTCTCTCGTAGTCTGGGATGGTTTACGATATGCCGTGACGATATTAAGAAACCGCACGCGCGTTTCTCGCTTGGCCCCGTCGCGTCGAAACTAATTTTGAGGGGAGAGGCGAACCATTCGGAGAATGAAGTTGGGGATGAGATTGTGGAAACGGAAGTGGGCTACGGTAATTGAAATAAAAGGTAACACGTCGCTGTGGAGAGACTTGATGCCCTAGAGGTAATAATGGTGCACTCACCTTTTGCAGGAACAATCTTTGATTGAGAGCGGTGAGAGCCGCCGCGGCCGCCGTGTGATCAGCGAACTCTACGAAGGCGTACGGATCGCTGGAAGCCTGAAACAAACGGTGGTTCGACGTGGTTGAGCGTAAGCTTTCGTTTTTCCAAATGTTACATTCTCTTTCCAAACTAACAGCTACGCCAGTCCAAAGTGGATCAATCGAAAGGGTGAATTTAACAAGGAGAGTGGGTTCGTCGACGAAAGACCGTACGACGAAACGATATTTAATAGAGACCTCTTGTAGGCCGCCTTGCCATTTCGAATTTAAGCATGGGTGTAACTTCACCGGCGGTGGTTAACTCTTGAACTCTGACGCGCGGAACTAGTTTCATTCGACTCTTCCTCCTTCACCCTCCAGCCCCTTCGCAACTTCCTCTGGCCTTCTCATCCTCTCGTGAAACGAGCTGCTTGGACTCATGGAGATATAGGGACAGTGTCTATAGCGAGATGACGAAGAACGCACTTTTATTAGGGTGTGCGTGGAATTGGGGGTGTGAAAGGAAGAGAGAAAAGTGAGCCAACGAAAGAGAAGTCAGAGAGTGAGAGAGAGAGAGAAAGAGAAAGAGAGACAGTGAGAGCAAGATGCAATATCCAAAGAAAATACAGCGAGACGTCGTAAGGCTTTGCCCACGGTGATGGACAGAGTGATATCAAGGTCACTCAACCGCGCGCGTCGTGAGCGCGAACGTATCCTCCTTATTTCTTCTTTATATTCCTCTATCCGCAAGTAAACATAATCCAGGAATTTTTTCCGTCTCACAACAAAATGCATCGTTTCTTGTGCATGCTAATAACGGAGCAAAAGACATAGTTTAGTTGAAAGGATAACACATTTATTCTTAGGGACACCCTAGACTATTTAATTAACAAGTAACATAATTGGCCTGTTTCAACGACCGAGTACTTGGCACAATAGCTGCATTTACGTCGAGTAGCTCGCATTCGCTCACACGTTGGTTCGTAGAATCCTCTACATCTTTCTGTCAAGATTATCTAGGTTACTAAAACCGCAGTAGAGTAATGCAAAATGGACCGCGGATTCTATTAAAAGAGTCAAGGCGGGCTTGACTTCGAATAAATAACCGCGTGCGTATGTGAGAACGCGCGAAATGGCGTTGATAAGGGCAGGAGAGCTCGAACGAGGCAACGGGGAGTCCTTGAGGGTGAGCACTCGTCGTCAATGACGATTGTCCTCCGCGGATGGACACCGCAGATAAGGTTGAATACTCTCCTGCAGCGAAGCTCGTAAACCTTATCTTCTCGCAAGTAGGTACATCACGTTCGTCCGCGAGAAGTACTCCAGCGGACGCTCCTTGCATTTCTACGGATTTACATGCATTCGCGCGCGTGTGCAAAATTTCTCGAGTCCAGCTCACGAGTGTACTTCCCTCCAACGCTTCCTTCTTGGCGGCCCAATTATCGAGGACGCATCGTGCTGGTAAACGCGAGTTTAGAAAACTGGCGTTTATAATCCAGTAGGCGCAATTACCGTGCGCTTTCGCGTCTTTAAGTTCACAAGGGGGTGGAAGGTACGGTGGATGATGGGAGGTGTGGGTGGGGGTGGTTGGACTTTCACGGCATAATACAGTCTCTAGCTTTTGTCCGGCGCAGCCGCAATCCAGCGTCCAGAGTAGCCTCTTTCTCCTCTCTCTCTCTCTCTCTCTCTCTCGGCTCTCCTCCTTCTCTCACTCTCTCTCCTCTTAGTCTCGACGCTCTCTAGTTTAACGCTGAAAAATACGTAATAATGGAAAAACGCAGCTGCGCGTAAGTTAATTGCTAGCAGCTACGGAAGGGCACTAATTACTTATTGTAACTTTTATTAGCAATTAGCGTGAGCGTTAATTGCTCTCGGTAATTGGCCGTCCTCTCGCCACCTCATACCGAGGTGGCTCTGTGTTAGCCATCGTGCGGACAGTAAAATTCTGTGATCGAAATCACCTCATCGAGGAATCGCCTCGTCCCTCGTCGTCGTCGTACTCTTCCTTGTTCTCAACCTTCTCCTTCCAGTCTCCTTCGTCCTAGTCCTTGTCGTCCTTGTCGTCGTGCCTTAGTTGAATTTACTTTAACTTTTCATCCCCCTCGACTTATCCTCCTCCTGCTTCTATCCCCTCTCTCTTCTCTGTTTCTCTCACTTCCTGCGCCCTCCACGTCTCTTCGCCATCGAGGGACCGCTCAATGTCGAGGGAGGTAGGATGCGCAACACACCCCGGGAGCCGTTAACTTGCTCGGTCGCCCAATTTAAGGAGTTAGCGCGAGATCAAGAATTAGCGATAACTTCCTTAACAAGGCGTGCTCTGTTTTCAATTTCTTTAACTCGAAGGTGACGTTTTTCTATTGTCCTCGGAACACTGGAAAACCGGCAGGTCATTCTTGTGACTCCAAGTGGACCGGACATTTCTTATTCTAACTCGCGTGCCAAGGTAAGATAAATTCACAAACTGGCTGGTGAAAGGAATAATTGACGAGAGAGAAACAGGAGGAAAGAGGTTTGGTGTTGTATTACCGTGTTGACTCCAAGACGTTTTTCGTGTAATCACACGTGGAGATAACACGTGCATACGCGGACACAAGAAGAACTTTCAATCTTTCCCGCGAAACATGACAAAATGTTTATTCATCTTCTCTGATTAGTATACGACAAATTTTGCGTATCAATTTTCATCTGCCATAATGCTTTTTTCATTCGAACGAAGAGGAAGGGGCCCAAAAGCAACGGGCAGCAAGTTGAAACATTGACGATCGCTATTATAATTTTAAATCGTCACGTTCGAAATTCCACCTGTACTTTATCGATGCACTTCCCCTCTCGGGGCTCCGGGATTTTTAATGAAAGCTATTTAACGCTCTTTCGTCGAGTGCAAAGAGAGGGCGGGGGCGAATGGAGATTGGGAGAGAGTGCGCGCTTTTTACGGGAGGACTAGCCGCGGCGGCCTGTTATTATTTACGAGCGTTGCACATTATTCGGAAAATATGTGATATTCGGTGCCGTTCGTTCGATACCGTCCATTAATCTCGGGAAACGAAAATTGGTTTGCATTTCGAAAACCTCGCGCGCCGTGTTCGCTCGCCCATATCCTCTTGCCATCGGTCTCGTCCCTTCGCACTTCCTCTTTTTCTCTATCCTTTCTCGTTCAACTCGTTGTCCCTTTCCCGAGCCATCTCTCTCCATTCTTCTTCCTCCTTACACCACTCATCGTGCGACACTTCAGCCTCATCGTGCATCAGCACCGAAAACAGAATTTCCACGGAAGCGCGCTTTTCCTCGTTTCCACGCGCCACCCGCATCCCACGATCGTAAACGAAGATAATGAGTATGTAATGATTTATTTTCGAGAGATTCTCGTCAATCGCAATTATCGTCGTGGCGCAATTCGCGCGCGTTTACGAACGTGCGATTGCGGGCCATAATTAGTACTGAAAACGAAGTCTTCGTCGAACGATCTCAGCATTTTATGGCGTTTAATTCGGCGCGTCGGACTCGATTGCCAGAATTCGCTGTTGTCGACATTGAAGCGAGAAACAAATGCGATGTAGGCGACACGGTATGCACCGGGGAGGAAATTTTTGCCATATTTCATCGTGAATTCGAAATGATACGGTCGTCCTCATTATCGCTGCCGGATTTAACTCGCGTACGAGTGGAATTAAAACGGCTATTGGGCCGCACGTGGTCAGGGACAATAAATTATGATTTGAATAATCGGCTTTCGATGCTTAACGGCGACGTCAAACTCATGTGCTTGCTGTTCCACTATCGTGCGTGCAGGACCCATAATCACAACATTACCGTGTATTTAAAAGAATCCAGTGATTCGTCAACTGCATAACCGAGTTTAGAAGTCATCGAGGACATCGTGTCCATTGATATCGTTTACTTCCAACGAACGTATCACATTTCGTCTCTTTACCCAGAATCGAACCGAACCGCGGACCAAGTAAATCATTAGCACGAGCAGTTATCTTTGCAACTCTCCGCGCAAAACGAAAACCACCCGGCAAGCGGACACGTAGACGAAATTACACGGCGTACTACGAAACCCAATTTTGCAACGGGACATTACAACGTACCCACTTCATACCCTGCCACTATTACCACTGCCAGCAAAAGCCATCTCGATACATTGAAATGTGCTCTAACCTAACGCTCCCAAGCCCGTTCCCTCTCCCTCCATCTCTCCTACTTTCCGATAACGACTTTATCGTTATCACTAATAGTATTACCGTGTAACTCTCGTTACATTTCCATCCGCGTAGACGTCCACGGTCGGCGACATCGAGAGGGCCAAAGAGAAGGGGACGGTGGAGACTGGCGATACTCATTCGAGGCGCGGCACCAGCGAGCACGGCAATTACCCTTTACCGATCCAATACAATGGGAATACAAAAGGAATCGGCTGAAAGCTACGTGGTCGGGCTCGTACGCTAGGTGGCTGGGGAGTAGCACGGTGTAAGAGAGAAACAAGAGGAGAACGGGAGAGCAACATCTCACCCGTGAGAATAGAGAAGTGTTGGACGCTGGCTGTCGTTAGGACGCTATCATTAGTCCCGGGGCTGTTGGTAGAGTCGCGCGAACCGGACGTTACCGCCGGCATTCGCGGCCGGCAGTAGTAACGACCGGTCACTGCCGTCCGACAATATCGACAGATATTGACAGAACGGGCGCAAGGTGCGAGTCGGCAAGGGTGAAGGGGTGGCGGACCGGGTCCGTATTTCGATGGCGAGCAGAGGAGGAGAGGCGCATTAGCTTCGCTGTTTGTGTTTGGACAGAGGGAAACGCTGGACATTGTAATTAGGTACGACACATCGTGCCCCTGGGAGCCGGTCGTTTCTGTCCCTCTACGTCCCTCCTCACCCTCCTCAACCCATTTCGTAACCCTCTCCCTCCCACAGCTTCTGCTCTCTTCATCCCGCTCACGGTCCCTCCTCCACAAGCACCACCAGCCTAACCTACCACCATCCTCCCCTCGATCATTCCGCGCTCTCCTCGTCGTCTGGTTCACCCTGGCGATTCCATTGCGAGGGTAGAAGCGTGGTGGGGTAGTAGAACGGCCAGGTAGAAATTGGCAAAGGAAACGGCATGGATGCGAAGATTCGGAAGGAAGGTGAGGAGGAATCCTCGGACTCATAAATAAACTGGGAGACACGGGATGGCGTTAGGAGGCGAGGATACTGAGGATATCTAGCATGATGCGGAATCCGGTTCCAGTTGGCGATGAATCAAGTGTGGAGCGACGGAGGCTTATGGTGCGTCTAGGAGGAGCGCGGAACGATACGGAGGTAGGTGGCTGGTGGCGCTGGTCACTGGTCATCGTCGAATATGCCCCCGGTGCGCATATACTTCATTTGGGCTGATTATGCTCGCTACCGAGCGCCGACCACCGGCCACTGTACACCGACCCTATTCTACCTACCTAGCCGTCCGACCCGTCCACCCAGTCACCCATCCGGTTACCATCGGTGCCACCCCGGACGGTAGACTCCACGCTCGTAGGTATGCACCCGATGATGATGGCTAGGCCGATGCGTGGGAGGAAGAGGGTGGGTGGCCAGAGCGGCATGGTAAGCGTGTGCGATGGCATGGCGTGGCGTGGCGTGGCGTGGCGTAGCTTGTATGGCGATGCCTATCCCCCCGCTCGTCCTGCCTCGACGGTGCCGCAGAGTGCTCGGGGACCGTCGGGCTAAATCACCCCCTAATGGATCGACCCGCTAATCTCTGATAGACTGCACGCTACTGCACCTACTCTCTTCGCTTCCTCCGAGCCCCCTCTATTCCACGTTCTCTCTCTCTCTCTCTCTCTCTCTCTCTCTCTCTCTCTCTCTCCTTCTCTTACCACCCCGTTCATTGTCCTCCTCTCACCGTTCTTCCTTCCTGGCCTCTCCACCCTCCTGTTCTACCACGAGCACCTCTCAATGGGCCCTTTCGCACTGAGCGCACCACACGCAATACTACGACAATGCCATAGACAAATCCAATCCTCCTCCCTTCTCCTCTGCCCCTCCACTTCGTCCTCCTTCTGGCATCCCATCCTTCTACCGAGCATCCCCTCGCAGTGACCCAATTGGACACCGGACGTCTTACGGCCCAGCCCGGACATACGTAGGAGGATACTTCCGGTGAGCCGTGTCGGACGATAATTGCGTATACCTGCCGTAGGAAACCGGGTCGAGGGGAAATATTTTCGGGAGCTCCGACCAACGGTGGAATGCAAATTCGCGAATGGAGAACACGGAGCGATTTTCACGTGGTTGTTGCGAAAGGAACTGACGTCACTGTGATAGTCGGATCGTTTGTGCGAGCGCGCGGGAAAAGTGCACGCGAATGGCGCACGCCACCATTGGTAACGATATCCGCGTTAGCGTAACGCATACGTGATAGGATTGCATGTGTAGCGATGTGTAGGGGGCTTCTTCGAGACAAGTGGAATATTTAGAAATACGAAACAAGGAGCTACAAGAATACCGTGGAGAAGGACACGGAGGAGTACGGGACGGACGATGTAGTCGACGAACGGCGCCAAAAACCTCTGAGAATAAAATACCAGCGAGTCGAGTCCAGGAGGGTAACGACACGCGATGTAACATTCCGCGGCTAGGACGAGAACGAGTGAGGGAAAAGGGGGTGGAGTGGGAGCGAGAAAAGTTTCGCGTTCTCTCGGTGCCACCGCTAAATATGTTTCCATCCCCTGGCATTTTTATTCTTTTCTCGTTTGTGCTCGGTCACTCGCGCGCCGGCACGAGAGGGACAAACGGAGGAAGGTAGAGAGAGAAGGAGAGTGAGCGTAGAGCATCGTCAGGGTTCACCGGTGGCCGACGACGACGCGCCGTACCCGAAAACCCGCGAACGCCTCCGTAGAATCCCACGCGATGCAATTGCGGAGCGAGTGGTTGGCGTGTCTCGAGCCTGTTAATTCTCCGCGCGAGTAGCCTTCCCCGTCTTCTCTTCCACCTTCCTGTGACCTCTCTTTCTCTCATAGTCTCTCTCTCTATCGGAGGATAGCGGTATGAAATTTGGCAAACAATCAATTAACGGAAAGGAAGTGTCCATCCTCCCTCGCCACCCCTTGATAATCTGCCCGGTGATTTGGCGTAGGGAGAGCGAGGAGAGACTGTGAGAAGAGGTAAGAGAGAATTAAGAGAAGATGAAAAGAGAATGAAGAGAAGATGAAGAGAGAAAGAGAGACGTGCTGATCTCTCGCACGTACAGGGTGTTGCGAAAACATACACGGCAGTAGGTCGGGTTGCCTGTCCATAAATCTGCAGGCGCTCGTTCTGCTGAACGGCAAACGTTCAGTAAACCGGCATCCCGTCCCCCTTCACGCTCTCTTACCGATCAACAGACCAAGCGCCTGCAGATTTATAAATAGGCAACCCGACCTATTGCCGCGTATGTTTTCGCAACAGCCTGTACTATCGAAAAGGGGTAGGGTCGGTGCGTTTTCCTTTTACGGAAGGAACCAGGAAGTCGGCCACGTCCCGCCTGGGGATGCGAGACGAGTGAAATCGTCGACGGTTCGCGGAGTTGGGTGGGGCATTAGGAGAGTTGAAGGGGTGGAGGACAGAGTGAGCAGCAGGGGCTGTAAGATGGGCAAAAGGGTGGACGGGCCGATCTGGCCGGGCGATCTTTACTGCCGAAAATCCATTATTTTCCCCATTAGATCGCTCGTCCCGATCCTTCCGGGGCAGGCATTTTCGTTTAGCAGTTTTTCTTCCGATTCACGTCGTTTATGACTTTGCCTCGTCCCTCGCGTACACCACCCTCTAACACCCCCAGGCTCGCCCCTGCTAACCCCCCTTCTATATCTCTCCACGATGGTCCGCACCTACCTCGGCTCATCCTCGTCCCGGTCCTCTTCGTCGTTGTCTGCTTCCTCGTTTCATCCCAAACCTTCGACACCCACCTCGCACCCACCCACAACCTCCCTACGCCGATTCTCTGCACTTCTGAACTATCTTGCACCTTCGGAAAGCGGACCCCACGCCTCTTGCCGTACACTCTCGCGACCCAGGGAATCTCGTCGATCTCGTTTTCCACTTCCAACCTTTTACCCGCTTTTTATCGCTTCAGCCTCCCTCGCTCTTCATCGGCAACGGATTCTCTCTCTTTCTCTTTTTCGTCTTCGTCGTCGTTCCCTTCTCGCGCGCCCGGCGCGCTCAGCGTCCGTAAGCAAAACACACTTCGTAAAACACACTCCCGTCCGTGCGTTTACGCGTCGAGCGTTTAAAGCGGATCGCTTTGTTCCGTCGAACGTTCTCCCTTCGCGTTTCCATACTCCCTCCCTTATCGCATTCTTTTCTCGTACGCGAAAGAGACAGTAGTGGAGAGCGAGAGGCGAACACCTTTCCACCCACGGCTGATATTAACTTTCGTTCGCTTTCTACTGCTAATACCCAAGCGCGGATTTATGGCGAAGCTAGATTTATCGTACGAAGTGATCCTCGAATACGAGGTCTCCGTTTCTTGTTTGCGAATCTGGAACGGTGCTTTAAAATCGGAGAGAAATGGAAAAAGGAAAGGTAAGAGGGAGCAGGTTTGAATCTAACGGGTTGGATGAAACGACTGAGAGAGGACAGCGAGAGTATCGTACTGGTTTTAATCACATGCGGAATACGGGAACGATTCTGTCACCCCGTTCTACCGCATCGAGATCTCGATTGCGCATCGGACCGCGGTGGTCTCGCAAATTGCGATACAAAAGCCCCGAGGACGATGAGAACAAGGGGAAGAAACTCTCAAGGCTTCGACCTCGATAAACAAACTATCGCGTAAACGTACCCGCGAGACAGGAGCATACATATTTACGAGGCAGTAGATAGTGTGCCAACGATTCAACTTCTACTTCTTGCTCTTCTCCTTCTTCTTATTCCTCTTCTTTGGTAGACCGTGCGAAATAATGCGAGCCCCCTCGAAAGTTACAAAGCGAATACTTCATTGTTCGAGAGGCTGTACCACCCCTTCACCCACTCACCCCTCATTTTACGAGAAAGTAAAGGAAAATGAAGTAATGTTATCGCGTTAACTGCGCCATATTAAAGGTACAGCTTCCCCGTTAATTGAAATACGTAATGAGTTGAATCTCTCTCTTCTCTTGCCGTGGCTAACGGCCCCGTCCGAAGACGGCTATGAGAAATTCGGTACGGAGAAAGCGAAGGATGCTGCATCGCTCACCCTTTTCCTTTTACCCGCGCGAGATCGTTAAAGTTATGCGACTTAAAGCATCGTTCGTTGAAAGTGTTAATTTCGCGTTTACCAGCCTACCGGTATACGAAGGTAATTCGGAGAAAAATTTATTACGACAAAGGGTTCCAGTTAACGTTATAATTATGTCGGATGCGTCAGACTTAGCAACTGGGTACTTCTGATACGTATGGATGGGTTTAGAAGTGTGTTATTTTCGTATGTATTTACTCATTTCCACGATTCGTTCCTGTTATCGTAGCTTATCGTCCACCGATCGCCAACTCGTCATCGTAAACGAATTTCAAAATATAATTTCGCCGAAATCGTTTTCGATCAATATCAGCAATAGTAAACATAAACGTGGCCGATGCACACGTCGATGACTCCCCTGACGTTGCTTATCGCGATGCACGTGGATCGCGATATACCGCAGTTCACTGGAGAAATAAAAATTCTTCGGGTTATCGTTGCACTCACAATTCAAGAGTTTCATCCGAAATCGCGACGATTTCTCAGAACGAAGTTTTAATCGTATACGTCAGCAATATTGGCCTATCATTATGATCTGAAGTACATCGTGTCGTTAACCAGAAAATTCTCCGGCGCTTAACCATTAAAGGCCAGTCTGTTACGTCGTTACGGCTTATTCAGAAATACGCGCTGGAGAAAAGTTCTTTCTCCCGGCAGAAACCTATTACGTTTACGGCAATTCTTAAGAGTGCCTCTTATGTGTTTCATAATTAAGGGGTGACTTAACGTATCATTAAGGATGCATTGTTACACTTAATGTGTAACTTCATTAAAGTAATTTTCTTCGAAGTACCGCGTTTCTTGCGTCACTTAGAAGCATCGTACGAGCTTCTTCTACGAATTTCCTAAAACTTGATAGAAATAACAAAACCGCAAATTTCTTCGAGCAAAAATTTAAATGCCAGCGACTTGAAGATTTGGACGAAAATTTACATTATTTCTAATCTTATTGGCTGACTCGTGAAAGCAGAAAAACTCGCGTCTTACCCCTTGAACCATCTTCCAGCATCCACTTCAAATATAGCGATCAAAGGGGCATAACCGGGAAAATAGAAAATACGGCATTTAATCTCTCGAGAAATTACTCGTCGTACACGGTGATTCTTTCAACCGAGAAATTTATTTATCAGACTTTCTCTCTCTAGCTCTTTTCTTCTTGCTACCTCCGCTCGGCCCTACACCCGTCTCGTCGAGACGCTATAAACGATAACACGAAGAAGGATGCCGTAAAGAGCTACCTATACTTCGCTTAATGCGAACGATAAAAATGTAGACAGGGGCGATTGCCCCGGTAGCTTTTAGGTTCCTGTTCCGATGCGCGGCACAAGGTTAATAAAAAAATACATAAATTCTCGTCTCACAAAATATGGCAGGACCATGAGATACGTGGCGATTGTTCGTGAAATTGATATAAAGATGCGTGTCGCACGTGGCAATTAAGCAAATAATAAAAAGAAAAGCATTGAAAATGTTAAGGGCCAGGTACTTTCCGTAAATCTCCAGCGAGTTGAACAATTCGACGAAAATTACCGTGGGACCGAGCTGCTGTCGTTAATCGAAACTCGTTCGCGAGAAAAAAAGGATAAAGAAAAGGTACGAATCTACGAAGACAATCTTTTCGATCGTCGTTTTACGTACCCTCGCGAGGCCACGCGTATCGATCCCATAAACTGGAACGCTCTTCACGTCGACCACCCTTGCACCTACCCTTTCCTCTCCCCTGTTTTTCTGCCCTCACCGTATCCTCCACTTTACCAGCACGTCGTGCCTATGCCATACGACGGAAGAGTGTAAAATATTATGAAAATACATAACATCTGATGATGGTTGAACCACGAGCCATGACTCTGCGGGTGAAGATGAGAGAGAGAAAGAGGAAGTATCGATACCCGGAAAACAACCTTTTATGGGGGATTCGTACGATTCTGTTACTGTGTATAGGGATGTGCGTGCCAATAGGCTCCCCCCCCCCCCTTTTCCTAAGAGGTTTCGAGACGTAAAGAAGGTATAATGAAAAACAATCCCTTTAGAATCAGACGTTATGTACTGCATCTGAAAAGGTAGCACTCGAACCATCGATAATGTCGACACAAAAGACGCACGTATCTCACCGGCAACCATCGTCGGTAGACGAACAATGAAAGTTTTAAGGGATGCGAAAATATTCGCGAGTGCGTGACCCACTCAATTTTTTTCGAGTTAGAGCCAAAGTTCTAGTAGTTTTGGAAAGGTACAGAAAAATTCCACACAAAGTCGAAAGATGGAAATCACGGATCGAGATGGACATAAATTTGTTAATTTCTGAGAAGAGCGTTGACCATCTGAGAGAACGATAATCGCAAAATTTTGACACACCACGCGCACTTCTAGCGAAAAATTTTAATGCTCGTGTTACAGATTCGCGAATGGAAAGGACGCGTGTCAAGTGAGAAATGACGAAAACTGATCGACGATAAATCTCAGACGAAGGCACCGATGCGAGGAACGACGCGGCAAACAGATTATTTTATACGGAGATCCCGCTGTATATTTTAATTCGCGTCTTTCCGCGGACGTTATTAGAAAATGGATTCTGACGCATTCCCATCCAGTTGAAACGCCCCCAAATCGGCTTTACCGAGGAGCTACGATAAACTTCCTATCGGCGTATAGGTGTGTTTGTATATCCCAAAGTAAAGATACCGGGATGAGTGAGAAAGTGAGGTTGGTAAGAAGAGAGACGATAGGAGACAGTAAGCGAGACAGAGAGACGAGAAAGGCAGAGACGAGAGAGCGGTTCGCGAGTCTGGCCGTGTATCGATAAAAGTGTCGGCGCCTTTTTCTATTCCCTCCTCCTACACTACGTTCCACAAACCCACCCGCCCCTCCTCGACCTATCAACGTTCCACGATCCTAGCACTCTCCTTCTGGTGCACGAAGGTGTCTGCGTGCGTCCTCTCGGCCTCACCATCTCACTTCCTCTCAACCTCCATCCTCCCTCCATCACGCTTACCTCATACCCAAACCCCTTCAACTCTCCCCTTCCTCGGTGCAGCCCTCATCTTCGAAATCTAAATGATTCGGTTATTTCTAGAAGGTTGCCCGAGGCGCGTTCTCTTCGAGGCGGGCTCGTTGCAAAGTGATTTCCCTCGTACCAGTAATCCTGAATTCGATCGATCGATCGTGGGCTCACCAAAGAGGGCGCGCTTCCCTCCATCGCGGAAAGAAGGGTAACGGGACTAGGCGAAGATACGAGGAGAGAGAGAGAGAGAGAGAGAGAGAGAGTGAGAAGGATAAATGGATGGAGAGAAGAGAGAGAGAAAGCGAAGGACGAGGCAAACTCGAGAGCGGTCCCAGAGACGAGGACGGAAGAAGAGGAGGCTCGAGGAAGGAGGAGAATAAATAGGACGAGAAGAGGACCTTCCTCGAGACCGTGTGCATACCGTGGCGGATCGGACCGGTGTGTCCTTGGTGTCTGGTACCAACGTTTAATGCCACCGTAGGCCGGAATAAGGGGGTGGATTTTGG
Organism: Tiphia femorata; assembly: GCA_944319695.1. Taxonomy (NCBI): domain Eukaryota; kingdom Metazoa; phylum Arthropoda; class Insecta; order Hymenoptera; family Tiphiidae; genus Tiphia; species Tiphia femorata. The sequence goes on along the minus strand of OX090900.1, from coordinate 20,318,987 downwards.
CGGCTTTAATATGAATAGCTGATCCCCGCAGTCTCCACCGTCCCTTCGAGCATCCCTTTCTGCAGGATACCCCTCGTCCTTTGCGCACGGTACCTCTACTGTGGTACCCATTCCGTCTATCCGCCTATTCCCACCTACGCCGCACCTAAACGTCCGCCGACGTCGCATAGGCAGATGGCAGGCGGAAGGGTCCCAACGGAGTGCACGTACGTACATGTACCTTTATACATATATATGCATATGTACATACATATATATATATATGTGCGTGTATATGTATATATATATTTTTCAGGCAAGAGCAGAGACCACCAGAGCGCCAACGCCTCGAATTGCCTCGCCTCTTCCGTGTTGGTGTCCACTGCGATTCATTACCTCTCTATTCATCGACGTTACGGACGCTCCGCGTACCTCTCTCGCGGCCTCTCGAAAACGATCCTCCGAACGCCTCCTTCCCACAGCTTCGTCCCTCTTCCGTCCTCCTTCCTCTTCCTCGCACGCACTCTCACCCTCTCGTTCTCTTTCTCTCTCTCTCTCTCTCTCTCACTCTTGCGGCGATTTCTCGCCTACCCCTCCTATTTCGCGTCCTTTGCCTCGTGCCAGTACGTCACTTCTCTACGACATCACTTTCGGGAGAGGCCCGTGTCGCGTCGGCCCATTTTCCACTGGTCGAGTGGATCTCCATAGGATTGAGGAGGAAGGAGGTTGCAGTTGCCATGGGCCGGTGAATATTTGTGGGCGCGGACGAGCGCGGAGATCTTTCGAAAAATTCTGGTAAACTATTTAGAGAGTGGGGATAAAATATTTCAAATTTTAATCGTACGATTGATTGTTGAGAAGTAGGACGAATAAGGGATTGATCAGACACTTCGTAAAATATCTGTCGAGATGAATGAGGTACTTTGATAAATTACACATTATCTTACTTTTCTCTCTCTCTTCTTTTTTCCAAGGTGTACGTAAAACATTCATACGTGTCCATGCGATAAATTGCTATTTCGACTGTACCATCGAATTTATGCATTAATGACATCGGAGGAACAAAAAGCCCACGCACCAGACCGGCACAAACATTACCATAATAACGTCCTTCTCATCCCGGATTCTCGCGTACAATTGCGACCGCACCCATCCCTTTTTCCTCCCCTCCTCTTTCACCTCCACCTACCTCACTTTCTTCTTCCTTAACGACGCGAAACGAGACGCTAATAAAGGACCTTAACGAAGCGCTTAATAGAAGCGAACGCCAATAACGGGCGGCGTCAAACATATTTTTCTGCGTTTATGCCGCTCCGGAAATAACCCAGAGCGCTAATCTTGCATCCGGTGAAGAAAGGAGAGATGACGAGACGAGGCGGGCGTCCTTTAAGGAGGAGCTCAAGTAATAACCCGGCGTAAGCAACAAAGCTTATGCTTCCCACCCTATCCTCTCCACCGTGCTTCTCCACCTCCTTCTACTCTTCCTTCTTCCCTTCTTCCAGTGGTGCTGCTACTTTATTCCACCAGCACGGTACGATGGGCGCGACGACACAATGAACAAATATTAAAAACTATAAATTCATTCATTTCTCTCCACGAACGGGCCGCTCCTTCTCGCCCATTCGCCACTTTTAATGAAATTCACACCGAGTCTGCCCTCTCCCGATGCCCCTTCCACTCTCTCCCTTCTTCTCTTCTCCTTTCTCCACCTGCCTTCAACCCTGAGACGAGCTCCGACGAGCTTTCCTTCTTACAACCGCGCGGCAGTTGCGGTGCCTGCCGCCCCTATTCGCCGTAGGAATGAAACTTTTTAATTTAGAAATTGCCTCGAATTATTCACCCATTAACCCCCGCGCCCACCCAACGCGCGTCGTGCTCCTCTACCGACGGTCCTCCGTCTGCGTACCCTTCGCATGATGATTTACATTTATTATTTATCTTCCGATTCTCTTTACGAAAGTACAGACGAGTCTCACTGAATGTTTGCGGAGTCATTAACCGACCGAGTCGTCGCCTTCCTTCGGTATCTTCTCGATTCATTAGTCAGAGATAACGCATATCAACGCGTCAAACGTCACTGTATCTTTGCGACACGGACAGACGCGTCAGGACATCGTGTGGATTTCATAACATTTTCATTTCCCACGTACACAGAGATAATAAATGTTCCAACGCATCGAGCATCGCTACATCTGTCCAGCGTGGAGAGGATCATCGAGCAGCAGGGAGGCATTTGAACAATTTTTATTTCGTTGACCACGAAATTCTACCACTGTCCTCCTGCAGTCCTCTCCCATAGATTTCGCTTCGGCTCGCTGATTTGTCCGCCGTCCTTCCGCGGGCCATTTATATTCAGCGTCGGAACGTTACATCGCAACGGTCGTGTTCGACGTCGTTAAAATGCACTCCCCTCCTCGCGCATAAATGCAATAAACTTACTCCAACCGGTCGGAAAATTTATCGCTAACCGCATCGATAGCAGTGGCTCGGGGACGGGCCAGTAACGCGCGCTCGCATATGCGAGCGGAAAAATGTTTCGAATTTCGAGAAATATAAACGCGCGCGCGCGCGCGCGCTCGCGGACGTTTGGGCCGACGAGGAGGAGGGAGGCGCGAATGGAAAAAGCACGGATAGCTAGTGCAGGCGGAGAAAGGCTGTAGGGGTGGTTTCCAGGGGGTGGAGGTGGGATGGGAGGAGGCGGCGAAAGGAGAGCCGAGCACGGTGGAGCTCGACGAGGCGAGCTCTACGGTGAGAAAATAATAGCGCGGTCGCCCTCTGCCGTTTTAAGCGATCGAATACGTCCGAGCCACGCGACGAGATTTATGCGTCGATTATTTATCGCGTCCCTTTCGCCCCGGGGAAAATAGAAAATATGCTTAAACGAGGAGAAAGCGACCACCGGCCCGGGAGAAAGATAGATAGACGTGGTGGGGGTTGAAGGGACGTGGTGGGTGTGCGCGAACGCCGAGCGAAGATGGTAACGAGGAAGAAGGACAGATGAAGGTACAAGACGAAGGGGACGGAAGGACGAGATGGAAAATGAGTTGGAGCGAGCCACGTGGATGGAGAGAGAGAGAGAGAGAGAGAGAGAGAGAGAGAGAGAGAGAGAGAGAAAGAAAGAAGGTGAAGCGAGGCTAACGTTAACACACACTCGCGATGGGTATACTTAAAATCTCATTTATATTGCCGGTGCTATCTGCGAGTACATAAATTCACCTATAGGAACTTGCCCTATCCGTTATATAAATGGATCGAGTTTACAGGCGTGGTGGCCCGCCTGGATGCCAAACTCCCACACGCGTGGGAAGGGATGCTGCGGGTGTGCCCTACGATCGGAGGAGGTCCGAAGATGGGTGAATCTATTGGACTATGGAAGCTTGGAATGCCGAAGGTAAAGGTGACGATGAGGATGGTGGACGATGCAGGTGGTGCCAGTTATGATGGTAAGGACGAAGGGATGCTGTCGGTGATGATATTCGATGCGCCGTGCTTCTTGGCGTCTCGCTTGGATAGGAGATACGTAACCATCGTTGCGGAAGATGAAAGAAGGAAGGCGGAGAAGGAACACCGGCGAGCGTGAACGAGAAGGAAAATGGCATCGAGAGAAGGTGCCACTTACGAGCGAGGAAGGGCTTCGGGGGGTTGGATATAAATAAAGGAAATCGCGTATACGCGCACGAGAGGGGTAAGGTGGCAGCCGAAAGATGGTAAGAGCCGTAAGCTTCTTGACTGGTACGGTTGGCTTGTCTGGTGTGCTTGCTGGATTGTTAACCGTCCCTGGGTTCAGGTGGTGTTGCAACCAATATCGTAAATCCAGATCGAGTTCAGAGGCAGAACAGTCCTTGGGCGCCCTTTCCTTTCGCGCCTGTTTTCCACTCCTATCAAACCCAGCACGACCTTACCACCTCCTCACCGTCGCACCTTTTGCATCTGCGCAATATCTTCATAAAGTCAGCAATGGGATTATGAGCTCGCGGGATCCTTCGCGAATGGCCTAGAGGTGGGAATGGCAAGAAAGAGGTAGACGAAAACGTTTTCTCCATTTCCAAATGGCGCACTAGGATCCCACCGCAATCGCGATCGAATTTTATTTTTCCACTCCCGGTCGTACGGTATCGTACCTATGTAACGCGAATCGGCGATGAAGTTTGTAGCACGTCGGGTACAGAGAGCGCGCGAGGTAATGGAATTTACACGTGGGTATATCGAGAATATTTTTATATCCCGTGAAAGTTATTTGAAAAACATTTTTCACGGGAAATTTAACGAACGTAGTGGAAGTCGTCTGAGAATCGAATACACGTAATGGGCTGATTTTTGTTTATCTTCGATAACTAATTTGGAATGGCGTCGTATTAGAATCGTTTCACGGTGTCGAGAATAGCGGCTCCGCGAGATAAGAGAATCTCCGAAACGAATAAAGTCCGTTGTAATTCCACGTCACGGTTATATATCGGCGTATGTGGTTTATCGATAAGAAGGGAACGTGCGCATCATCGATCAATGGACATGGATTTATTCGGTCGGGTAATGACGATATGCCGCTCGGAGTGTCTTGGCGTTCGAGATCGTGAGGATATTAAGAATAATATCGATAACGACGGATTTACGTAAAATGGCTGCGAAACGTGACGTTGTGATCTTTGGATTATCAGTTCAATAGCTTCGGTATTGAATAAATAGATACAGGCATGTCAAGTGATAAACGCTTGATCGTTTCCGCGTTTTTGCTAATCTGTAAAGTAGAAACGCGAAATCGTCGAGTTCCTCGATTTTACGCTTTTCGAAATCGTTATCGATACTTTTCGGAACTTCAAGTACACCGTAATCCGTTCGTGTCGTTGCCAATTTTATCCTGCGATCTCCTACCATTTTCCACCTACGTTAAAACGTTTTCCACTCGCCTTCATCCGGCACCAGCACTTTTTATTCATTCGGCGCGCGTTATTACAACGGCAGAACCCAGTACATTTTTGTTTTTATCGCGGAACGATGTTTATCGTTAGATTAAATCAATGAAACAATTGACCGAACGCTGCCGAAAGCGTCGACGCATGAATTTTTGAAATGGTTTGTGAATTACCGTAACATGCTCGGGCGAGACGGGTATAATACGATTGGACAGAACGAGCAAAAGTTTACATAAAAATTGATACGCTCGCGCGCGATTTTCCGATTGTGTATCGTAACGCGAAAATTCCTATCGAAATTGCAACTCTCCGTGCAAGCCTTTTGAATTTGCCTCGAAAATAGCGTTACGCGGGGGGTTGCCGTCGCAACGGGACGTTACGATTTGTTAATCGAGTCGAGTTTCGAAAAAAAAGAGAGGAAAAAAAAAAGAATGGCGAAAAAAGAAACAGATTTTCGGTAGGTCGTGTTACCGAAAGCTTTACTACCGGCAACCCTGCGATTGAAGAAAACTGTTTTCAGTCGTCGGAGCGTTTATAAGCCGTAAAAAGCCTGCCGGCCACATTCGGGCCGAACGATGTATTAAATTTTTATGAGCTTTTTGTCGAAGCCGAGAGCGCCGCATTCCCCCGCTGCATTTTAAGCAAACCCGCATGATTGACCAAGCCGCAAAAAAAGGGAACTTCATCGGGCCGAACGTGTAGGGGCAAGTCGGGAATAAAAAGCGTCGTTAATTTTGCATGCAACTTTCCATCGAATTTTTCCGATTACATCTCCCTTAATCGATAAACCCTTGCTGCTCCTCCGCGAACGTGCAACGCGCGTTAAATATCTCCCATAGGGAGTTCGCGATTCAACGCTGCTAGGCATTATCTGGCCCAATAGTCCTCTAACGCCCAGATAATCTCTGACTAATTACTCGAAAGCCTCGTGACAGTCTAAAGAGGAAGCAGATAGAAAGAGGATTGGACGATCACAAGTGTCCACGTTAATGCAACGATCGAGTCCCGTGATTAGAATCTGGCCTCGATACCAACGCTCGATAACCAGACTCCGATCGATCGCACTGTCGAACACGTAAAACTTCGACTACCTCGACCTCGCGATCGACGTATACACCGTAAACTATTTCGGTCGTACGCCAAGGTCTAGCTGCAAGATAAAAATCATTGCGACTGATAAGATTCGCAAATATCCGCGTTCAACCGAGATTCGCTTTCCCTTTCCGCGCGAACAATATCATTTCGTCCCGTGGATCTGTCTCCTTCTTAATCACCCATTTACATAATCGCGAACGCACACGTGCGTCCATCAGATTAGATAAAAGAGCCCGTCCAGTTCTGGCATTCAAACGTACCACTCCGGCTCGTCGATGGTCCTTGGACTAAATAACCAACTGTGGTGACATCATTTTTCCAGACGGACGGGCTACTCGGTGTCCCGGCGCGAGAAACTCTTCAACGTAATGAGAAGTATTAACTCAGCCCAGTAAAAACCATTCAGTGAGAAGAAGAGTTGAAAATTGCAAACGTTATTCTTCTCCGTTTCTCCTTCATTAGTTGACAGCAGCCCGTGCCATTTTCTTTGCTCACCATCCTCACGACCACACGGACCAAACAATCACAGCCACGACAGGTCCCCGAGATCACGAGGATTAGGTTCCTAAGAATGGCGTGCACTCGACGACGCGGAGCGTAGCGCTAGGTAAAATCTCATAAGATGAGTGCTTTACGTACGGCGACAGTTACGGGCCTGAATCTGGGGAGAGGTTCGAAAATGTTGGTTGCGTTAGGAGAGCAGGGCTGAGAAAGGAGGTACGCGAGAATGGGACGGGACAAGGGGGTGGGAAAATGGAAAGGGATGTGACGAGGGAGAAGGAGAAGGAGAGAGGACGAGAGAGAAAGGGTGAAAATGAGAGAGGAAGGAAGGAGAAGGGCGGAGAGTGAGAGAGAGAGAGAGAGAGAGAGTCCGTCCAACTCCGCTCGTAATGAACTTGTGAATATTTAGTGGGGTAATTGCCCTCCATGGCGAGGCCCTCCTGCGTCTACCGCCACCTATACGGGGTGTCCGCAAAATCCGGAAGCAAAGCCAATATCAGTGAGCCACCTGTGCCCGGGCCAGTAGGTACTACCCCTACTAAAACCCGACTCAGATACCAGCAAGTGCATCCGCCCTCCCAAATATGCCGATAATTTGATTTCCTCCGGGACACACGCGGAGGATGACTCGGTGGAACGAACGCGCGCGTCTCACCCGCCATCTTTTTTCCATCCTGCGAACAAAGAGAGATTCTTCCGAGCCAGCAACATCACTCCGACGCGATAAGGTTTAACGCCGTAGTACCACAGCCCCAAGAGAAATCGAGGCATCTTCTTTTCCATTCTTTCTTTCTTGCTCGAATATAATACGTGGGCGTGATCCACCTCATTGGAGAATTTTTAAAGGAACCGGATGCGCACTGCGGACACGAAAATGGAAGATGCGTCGATCGGTTGTTTTAAGAGTGATTTTTGAGTGGACGCGAGAATCCTTGTTCTCTTGGCGTTGAAGCTTTGCACGCCGTTTATCGACACGCGTCTCTTCGCGAAATCTCCTCAGTCGTTACATTCGCACGAGGAATTCCTCTCGAGGTCGTGGGTCTTAGAAGTGGACGTTGGAGAATTTTGAAAGGAAATGGAAAATGCGTAGATCCGTTGTTTTAAGAGTGATTTTTGAGTGGACGCGAGAATCCTTGTTCTCTTGGCGTTGAAGCTTTGCACGCCGTTTATCGACACGCGTCTCTTCGCGAAATCTCCTTAGTCGTTACATTCGCACGAGGAATTCCTCTCGAGGTCGTGAGTTTTAGAAGTGCTCGTGCTGCAAACAACTCCGAATGGAGTGGTTTTCAGTTCGCGTTAAAAACACCGGGTGATTAAAAAACGATACTGCCACTTTATAAAAATTGCCGCCCTTGCGAGAAATGTCCCCGTGCGCCCCGAGACACGCAACAATGGTGCATTCTGCTGGCGATACAAGCCTGAGCTTGCTGCGTGTCTCGTGCGCCGGAGGCTTTCACTCTGCACGCCATCTGGGTGTTTTACAATCGGCATGCTCTCTCCTTCTAATCTCCATCCTTCTCTCTTTTTTTCCTCCTCTCCACTCCTACCTCCTTTCGCGTCTTTCAATCCTCTAGCTCGCGCACGTACGTCGTCGCGTTGGTGTGCCCTTCTCCGATGCCAACCACGAAACCACTTTACTTTTTCTCTCTGCTTCCTTCTCTTTCCGTTACTCTCGCTTTCATGAAAAATCAGACTATTAATTCGACTTCACTGCCCGGCGCGCATGTAAGAGCCTGATAAAACGCACCGCCTGATAAGGGGCCGAGGGCCGCGTAAATTAAGCAGCCGGGCGAAACGTTCCTTTCACCTTTCTTTCACTTCTCCGCTCTCTCTCTCTCTCTCTCTCTCTCTCCGTTCATCCCTTCACCGAGATCCGAAGAGAGAAAGGATTTCTCTCTCGCTTACCCTAAAAGCGTATCGCCGTGAAATTCATTAAGCACGAGAAACGAGTAAACAGACGGAGAAGTGGCACACGGAGCTTGGAGAATAATGCGAGAAGAGAAGAGACGACTGCCCGGTTCAACCATGGACCAAGAGAATCCACTGACACCCTAACGCCTCGAATCGTCCACTTTTCGCGAGCGCACAACGGCCGCGGTTATGAGACGAGCGAAGGAGACGTCGTCTCTTCGTTTTCGATACGTGCGTCCCTCCTACCTTCATTCTAGACCCGTGCTCCATCGCCAACAGCATACTTTATGACAACGAAGGCATCCAATCGGTTTCCAATTTGATGACAGAAAAGATTCCATTAACATTTTCGTTCGTCCTGTATACGAGTTCTCCCAGTGACGGTGCATTTCCGTGAGTTATTCGTAGAGGCGCGAGGCAAAGAGAGAGAGAGAGAGAGAGAGAGAGAGAGAGAGAGAGAGAGAGAGAGAGAGAGAGAGACGGAGAGACGAAAATAAAAAAAAAAGAGAGAAACGGTCGAGAAGAGCGGTGGTAGAAGGATGGAAAGGACCGAGCATTTGCGAGAAAGGAGGTTCGAAGATTGCGGAAACGATGGATGAAAGAAGGAGAGTAATGGAACAACTGGAGAAAGGAGCGGGAGGAGGACGGATGGAATGAGGAAGGGTTCGGACGAGGTAAGCGAAGGTGGGCGTGCTAGGGGATGAAGAAGGAAGAAGGTTCTCTCGGTGGTGTAGGAAAAGGTGGCAACATACCGGATGTGAGGAAAGCAGCCGAAACCAGCCGGTAGCTGACTCCTACCGATAAGAAGTCTCTCCTCGATCCGTTCTCTTGCACCTCGACGCCCGACCGTTCATCCGTCCGTTCATCCGTCCGTCCGTCCGTTCTTCCACTTTCCTACATTCGCACCTTCCTTCGTTCCTTCACTCGTCCCTGTTCATTCACCGCTCTACCACGCCACCCAGCCTCCCTCCTTTTTACACCGAGAATACGACATTAACGGGGCGGGTGGTGACGACGATGCCGACGACACGAGGACGCCGACGCCGACGCGACACAGACGAACTCCGCCGCGGCATTGAGCGCCGAACGAAATAGGGAATTTAAGTGTCGGCGTTCTGATGAGATCTCTCCTTCCCTCCTTGTCCCACTTTTCCACCACCACGATCCCTCCTTTCCCTTTACCGCTCTCCTACGAACCATGCCGTACACGCAACCTCCTCTCTCGCCCGGTATTCTGTTTCGCGCACAACGATACACGCCAATCCCTAGGGGGATTCGAAATCTTACGTACACCGCTACTCTCCCCGGCTGTTCACCGAATCTGCCCTTTTTCCTCGCTCAGCCGATCGACTTGAGAACGAAGAGATCTCGGGAGTAGTCGATGAACATTCGAGCGGGTTGAAGGAACCGAAGGAAGTGAGAGTCTGTCGAATAAACGCGGGCACGAGAAAGGAGAAAGAACGACGTTGGAACGAATAAAGAAGAGAAGATGAAAATGAATGCTCGAGTGTCGTTCGATCGTGCTTAATCGTGCCATTTCTAATTACCGAGTACCGTGTTACGCGTATCTAATCCAACCTCGTCCTCTTTCTCCGCAATCAATATCGATCCGATCGCTCGAGAACTCATCCACTCGGGCCACCCGCACACCTACTCCCACACGCACCGTGAATACTTTATCGCACCTTCCGGTCGACCATCGCGTTTCCATCGAGCATCGGCCCGGTGGTTTACGAACGTACCAACGCGTCGCACGCCCGCGACCATTTCGCTCCTACCGCTCAACTCCGGCTCGCACGGGCACTCAAACGTTATGAGGAACCCACCCTCGTTCACTAGCCTGCTCCGCGCATAGGGAAAGGGTTTTACACCCCTGGCAATAATGCTCGTGACGCTTCCGTTCCGTACACTTATGGTCATTGTACATTCGCGGGAGGCCGAGCGTCCGATCGCTCGAATGCGCTTGTGTCGCTCGCTCCAGTTAAACAGGCCGGTGAGTCTCGCGTGCGCAAACAGAGGCGAAACGACGCGTATGCGGAATCACCCGACGAGCTCGCCCTTCATTTGCATTTCTTTTCTCCGTGGAAATTCGCGACCTGCTTCGCGGTGAAAATTACTGGAAGGAAAAGCGAGTTTGAAATGAGCTTTCCCTCGTCGGATGATTCTTCGGATGATCGAGTGATTAAGTCGCACCTTAAGTAATTTTGCTGTTGTATACTCGATTGTTTGGAAATATCGAGTAAAGTAGCGGAGAGAAATTATGATAGGATAACACGTGTGAAATGATCAAAGAAGGTGGAGAGATATTTAATGAAGGACTGGAAGCATTCGTCTGTCTCATAATCGTATTTCCAATTTAACCCACGAAGCAAAAACATGGGGCCGTACTCTCACCCGTACTTTAGCAGTGCTCAGACTTTAGATGGGCTTTATACATATGCATACGTATGCATGTTCATGCCCACACATGTCTGTAAAACGCATGTAAAGTCCGAGCGTTGTTAAAGTACAGGTAAGAGTACGGCCCGTGGCGCGTGGTAACGAAAGATTTTAAAAGAACGGTGTTCCTTTCGAATCTCACGATTATGCTCCTTCATTCGATTAGACAGTAATGCGCCGGTGACTAGCGTGCGTGGGTGAAACTTATGGACGAGGAGGGGAAAATCCGTTGGAGAGGTAGCAGCGTCCAGAAAAGGAGAAAAATTGCGTGGGGTAAAAATTCTGCGTGAGCAGAAGTAAACGCTCGAGCGATAAATCCTTCGGAGCCCTTCTACCGATTAAGAAGAGGTTTCGTGACCAATTCAGGGGTGGACCTGGTGTAGGGCTACTCCGTGGGTTCACGTTAGGGCAAGAAAAGTGAACTCCGCGTAGAAACGGAAATCGTAGATGGTGGGAATAAGGGAGAGAAGAGGGGACGCAAATGTTCTTTGCAACCAAACGACCCAACGACTCGTTCCTTTTAACTCCCTGACTCGATTTCGTCGCACGCGTACGCACGTCCCCCTGTGGTGCGTTGCAAGTGCACCGCGAATGTATTCGCGCGTGCACGTTAGCTCGCGTGCAAAAGTTACACGAGGGCGAACGCTAATGCGACTATTCGCGACAACAATGCAAACGGATCGCAGAACGACACGCAGCTTCGGCTTTCCCGTATTTCTGATCCCTATCGCGCTAAGCAGGGCCGAAGTAGGTACTTCACCACGAAAAGATTCGTCGAATCTTTAGATTATTTCGGTCGAGAATTTTTCACAAGATTATCCAAGAATTCCAAGGACTTGGAAGAAGAACGAAGAAATAGAAAAAAATATTTGATACTTTCTGGCAAAGACGTTCCTGGTACATGTGCTTCCCCTTTAGATTTATTATCGAAAGCGGAGTGACAAATGAGTGTCAAAATATCAAGTAGAATTTTATCAGTTCGAGATTACGCTGCTAATATTTTTCCGTTCGCGTTACGTCTGAAACTAGATTCAGAGCCCAGATAGATGACGAGTAGAGCCATATCGTAACAACTATGTGAGTTGTCAGAGCTTCCAATTATTTTTGCTATCACAACGCATTTCTACGGATTTACCTCCACCTGGTCTAGTGATAAATGTTAATCGCATGTTTTAACAGTTAGACGCTTAGCATGTTAGACACTTAGTGTACGAATATAATATGCACGAATTCGATACCAATATAACGTATTAATACCGTGACATCGTGAAAGCGAAGGTTAAAAATAGGAGAACGAAGTTTTCAAAAAAATGAAGAGATGTTTATTTATGGCATATACGCGTATATACGGGTGCACTCACAAGGACATAAGCTGTCTGAGTCTTATAGAAAGCTGTGTATTAATGCAATATATTATGTTAATATAATATAATATGTATTCATTGTATATATCTCGATCTCTATGCACAGCAGAGATCGTTCTTTAAGCGGCTCTTAAGGCCTTCGTTAAATGCAGCTGAAGGAATCGCGCGTTGTCGTCGTTGCTATCGCTGTGGTCGTTCGGTGGTTGGTGGTTTGCGATGAGGTTTAGTGGATCTCCTTGCAGTTGGCGTGTCCGGGATAATCGCACACTTTGAGCTCGTCGTTGAAGTGAAGGCCCTTTGGACACTTCATCGCGATCGCCTCGCCGCTCTCGCACACGAAGTAGGTGTTGCAGTTGTACGGGTTAGCGAGGAGGGTTGCATTTTCTCCGTTTATCGGTGGGCACCTGACAGTAGGTCCGTATGTGGAGGTCTTATAAGTGGCGGAGTATACCACTCCAACAAGGACGAGGAAGGTGATTGCTACGACGGCTGAAAAAAAGCAGAAAAATCACCGTTAATCGTCACTTCTTTTAAATACGAATTCACTGACGCGTCCTTCCTTTTTTTTTGGAAGTTAACGAGGAAGTAACGGAAAGTTCGTATTAGCCAAGGCCAATGTACGAATCGAATATTGAAGAAAATATAATACACGGTATTACCGAAATAAAGTGAACGATGTAATGTGACGAATAGGAAAAATTGCAAAAAACCTACAGACAAATTCACCGACGCGTCCTTCCCCTGTTACTTCAACGTTCAAAAATGCCTTTCGTCGCACCATGGTGAGACCACTCGAGATTCGTCATCGAGAGGTCATCGATGGGTCGCCGGAGAGCGAAACTTTAAGACAGTAGAACGTCGCGTCGCTTATTGTCGATGCATGAGCGACGCGTCCCCGAAGCGTCGTCTACAGCGTCGCATCGTCGAGCGGCTCGACGCTCCCTGAATAATACGCGACCCCATGGGAAGCCGCGCGCCTTAAACGCACCTTACTAAGCCGCTTACCTTTCATCTTGTTGGCTGGTAGAGCGGGATATCGTCTGACACTCTTATTTCACGTAATGTAGCACAAGAGAGCTTGCGTGGTTATTGTATGATCTTCAATCTTCTGGCCACCTTTATATATACGAGCTCGATGGATTCCTTTTATCGAGGGGTGTGTGGGAGGGGACGTCATCTTCGCGTAAGTCTCGTCAGGCCAGTCTCGCCCATGCCCTCCCCTCCTGCGTGTCGCAACCGCGAATTTACCTTATCAGGGACAAGCGATGATAAAACAAGCGATGATAAGGTCGAATTGCGAGCTAGAGCGTGGCAAGTTTTTTGAATCATCTTTCGCGCGCGCCAGGTTGCAAGGTAAACGATACGTAAACGAAGTTACCTTTGCTTCGTGAAACGCGAGCGTGCAACACGAGAGTCTGTGCTCTCGTTTCTGAGATCTGATTTTACGTTGTAACTTCTAAAGTTTTTAAACTAAATTAATGGTTAGGAATGCTCGAGATCGTTGGCATCGAGGGATAGATATTTAGCTTTAGTATTTTTCGACAATTAATATGGTAGATTTCACGCATCTCCTTTCTGTATAATTAATTTAGTAAGAACGATAAATTGGAACTTAACTTCATATCATCAGTACTACCCACGAATGGGCATACTTAACGTTACAGTAGACTCTCTGATCAATTTCTCATCTCGCATTAACATTAAGAACACATGGTTAAATAAAGACACCTAAGGCGTCAACGTCTTTCCTCGAATACCGTAATCGCGTCCCTCGGGACGATTCCTGAAAATTCCAAGCATAAAGAGCGCACGAGAGCAATCCACGTTTCGCCTTCCCTTGGCAGGACGTTTCAACCGGCTAAAGGAATCTTCCCGGTAACGAAGTGGTCGAAATCAGCGAAACGGGTGAAATTCGAAAGACGAGGTCGGTGTGGCGCGTGTACGTGCGAGCCTGCTCCGGAAGAGTGCAATTCGGCGGGAGCGGTCGAAGCGAGCGGAGGGTTAAAGTGAGCGAGGCCAGGGCTCGCGGCAGGAGAGAAAGGGATTGACGCGGGCGAGAGGGTTGAAAAGGAAAGAGAGAGGAAGAGAGAGAACGCGAGGAACGATGCGGAACGAGGACGAGCGAGGAGGAGGAGGAAACGGAGGTACGAAAGAGGCAAGAGCGGGAAGGAATGGGGAGGAGACCCCTGGCTGACACTCGGACAATGCCGGCGTGCTGCTGTCGCGTTCGGTTCCTGGTTATGGCGGCTGCACAATGCCTATTGTCGGGTAACCCACCGTACAAACGTGTGTGCCGACGCTTCCACAAAACGAGCCCCGTTCTCTCTGTCTTTCTCCGCGTTACTCGCTCCTCTCCTCTCATCCGTCCTTCTCCCTCTTTCTCCTCCTCTACCTGCCTCCTCGTTCGTACGCGCTCACACGCTCTTTCGTTTTCTTCTACTCTGACCCTCATCCCCATCCCACCGCGCTTCTCTCATCCCCTTAGTCCTGTGCTTTTTACACGCTCCTCTGTTTCTTTCGTCCGCGAGTATCCGCGGGGACGCGCGAATCTCCTGACCCTCCTCTTTCTTCTCATTCTCCTCGTTCTCTTTCTGCAGCCTCGCTCTCTCTCTCTCTCTCTCTGTTTCTCTCTCATCGTTCTCTCTTTCGCACGCGTAAACACGACGGCCACCAAACGTGGCGAGCCGTGGTTTTCCGCGCGCGGGCAATAAGATCTCGCGAGCGGGGCGGACGCGCCGCGTAGCGAGAACGATATTGACTTTTTTCGGGCAACCCGATGTCGGCGAAAGAAACGCTCGAATTGAGTTGAATGGGAGAACGGCGATGGAGCACGGTCTGGATGAGGGAGGTTTTACTCTCGCGAATGATCTTTCGTGTTTGTTCGTTCGGAATGAAACCCGTGCTCTTTGCGATTGGACGATTTGCTTGAAATTCTTCGTTAATTCTCTCTCGATCGTTCTGCGAAGAAAGAAATGCACGAACGTTTCCAGCAATCGTATTCACTCGAGGAGTGACGAGGTCACTTCTATGATCTTGATTGCGATACTCGATCTTCACGATGACAGATCGCAGATGTCGATCTATGGCGCCTAATCCATTCTGGGTCGCGAGAGGTTGGAATGCTGAAAATTCGCGCAGTTAATCGGATCAAGGACAAAGTAAATATAAATAACGAACGAATTAAACTCATTACCACCGTCGTGCGTCGTAAGATTTCATCTTTCCCTACCAGCTGTGACGTTCGCACTCTTACGCCATTCTCCGATCGCTGACGATGTTCGTAGACATTTCGGAATCCACCTTTTTATCTCACGATACGAAATCTCCGATTGCGCCGGTCGAAAATCTCATCTAGAATCAACAATTTTCTTATAAATAAATCACTGGTCGCTTTCCCAACGTGTACCGTCGAAATGACGTTTATCAGATATTTCGTGTGATTCACATTGAACAAACGACTGGTCGTTCTGCCTCTTCTTCGCTCTATTCGGTAGAACGGAGAGTAATTAGTTTTGAATGTACTTTTTGATGAAAGAATCTCGAAATCGAGAGATTCGTGTTTCTCTCGCAAATCCAAGCACGGTGGTTCTTGTACAAATTGCTACAGTAGCCAATCACGTTTCAGTTTGATTTATGAGTATCACATACTACTGCCAATGCAAAATCGCTGTCGCATTCGTATCTCAGGAATCATCTGCATTTCTACATCTCGCACAGATCCGATGGAGGTACTACCGAATTACGTGTAACTTCATAAATTCCACGCCACGCGGCTAACAGATTTCGTTTATTCGGACACGCTGGCATGCCCTGATAGCTATCTAATCTACCGGACGATTGCATTTCTACATTAAGGTCTCACCTGGGTGCCTATCGCGCACATTGACGAAAGTTGTTCGCGAGGATCGACACGGTTTCTCTCCTCGATAAAACGCGAATACCGCACCCTTTCGTCTAATTGTTTCATCGCGTGATCGTTGCCGATATCGAGAGGTAAACGCTTTTGCGCGGATTAAGGCGACACGAGGTTCCTTAAAATGGTTTTAAAATAAAGTCGATGTCCACTTTGCTTCACATACCCTCGAAGACAGACTGCGTGATGCGAGAAACCATTTTTCCTTCTAAATCGAAGAAATTGTTCCCCCATGACGGTCGACGCTTCTACCGGAAATTCAATCTAAACCGCGACTCGTTCTTAAGTCTTCTTTCAGTCGGACACCCTGACATTCTCTCAAACTGGGAGATCTTCCGAAAAAGGTACCCTACCGAAATAAGCAGTAAAAATCTACCCGTCGTTACACCGGTCCTGAATCGCATTGCACGAAAGGGTGCGGCCATCCGCCCTTATCCCACGTCCCTTTTCTCGGATTCCATTGCAATGCCCATAATTCGGATTCGATCGTTTGCAAATCTCGATCTGCGCCGCACCCTTCGCATCTTATTCCACGATCGTACGGAAATTGGGTTCATCCTCGGGAAATGAGAGATCTCGAAAGGGGGGCACTGGCGAACGATCGCCCCGAAAAACGGTTGAACGCCCGCGAGAATTGAAACTTCCCTCGTCCCGCCGTTAAACGAACATAAAAGGACGATGCGCCGAAATCGAGGATCGAGAATTAGGCTGGTGATATAAGGTCAATGTCCCAGTTTCTACTCAAGTCCTGATTTCTACTACAAACTATTCTTCTTAACATTAATATTCGGTTGATAAAATAAGTTACAGAAAGATTAATTATTAATTATTTAGATACTTCAGCATAAGTTGCATAGGCTCGTTACTCGCTAGGTAACAGCTCGTTGTTAAAAATAAATTTCACAATCCGAGGAGTCGTTGTAGTCTTAAATGAGTTGAAATAGGGACATCGACCTTATTGATATCGATAAACCGAAACTGAATCTGTTACACTCGTATGCGCAGAAATAGGGACACGTTGTGAGTAGACATAAGGGACACCGCGATTTTTGCCGAGTAGAAATACGTTCATTTCTTGCATTGCATTTAATTAACAATTATTCATAATAAAAGTCTTTAAAGCGATATTTTTTTAATTTTATATGTAGCACGACCCCTGACGTGATAAGCGACCAATTTGTTCGCTAATTGTTACTTAAACTAATAATTTAACCTACTGTTTTTAGTATCATTTGTCTTAAATTAGTAGAAATAGGGACATTGATCTTAGGGGTGGATCGATCCAATGTTACGCCTCGAAAAGTCGCGCAGCGTTCTCTCTCTCTCGAATTCGTTTCTCCAGTTTCTTCTCTTTCACTCTACCATATGGGGTACCCGTAACCGGGACGATCCGTTTCGGGTAGTAAGACGTTAACGCTAATATCTTCAGTTTCCCGTTACTCGTCGTCGAGCTAGGGTAGGACGCGGCCACGTGGTGAAATGAAGAGGGAAGAATGGCGATGGAGGAGATGCGAGGGACGCGGAGAGAGGAAGAGAAGAGCATTCCGCACTCGCCATATTGCCGTATACGCCGCCTGCGTTTTACGGCCATATTCAGCGATTTTGCATATCAAGCGACGCGCTTCCGTGTACATGTGCGTGCACCGCGAATAAGGACGAAGGAAAGAACGTAGGAGTGAAGGAGACTAAAACGGAAAGAGAAAGAGATATAGTGAAAGCAGACATGAGAGGAGAGAAAGAAAGTAGAGAAGAGGATGATTGTCTCGTCCGCGTTCTATCCAGGATGCTATCCCTTTTTATCTCGTCTCCGCAATTTCTCTCACGAAACTACCGCTGGCCCATTCGCCTCTGCCACGCTCATTCGCATATACAACTATCAGGGGGCAGGGCCTCCTTGAGAGGGCAATTTATCTCGGGACAGCATCCACCTGCGGGACAGAGAGTACCGACGAGTTAACCACGAGAAGGGATGTAACCTCGCGCTACCCTCCGAGCGAACAAATTGTCATAATTGAATAAGCGAGAAGATAAGCGTTGGCCTACGCTTTGATCGTTCCCAGTGCTCTCTCACTCCACTTTCTCTCACTCTACCTCGCCTCTACGCACTCGCCAAATACTTGCATACGGGTCCAGACACTTGACCCTCGCAAATACGGCAGGTCACTCGCTGGTCCGCTCGAATCATCCCTAAGCGTCGTACGCATATCCTCTACTTCGGCTTCGCGATTCCTCATGTGCGACCTCCCACCGAGAGAACCGACGTATCTCGAGAGCTAATCCTTGCTGGTTATCGTAAAGTTGGATCTATCGCTTTCGCGAGCTCGTCGCCTTGCAATTCAACGGAAACGCCTTGATATCGTCGGGCTAAGATTGCGAGCAATCGCGATAAACAGCACACCATCATTGCGCGTTTCCGATCGATCGATATCTCGACACCTCAGGTACGATTTTGGCCTCTTAACATACTTTGATTAGAACGTTCCGTTCGAGTGATTGAGAAAGAAATGACGTTCGAGTAATACCGAGTGTCCTATTACATCGTTCATTGATATGCATAGGATCTACTGGATGGACGAGGGATAACTAGTAATTCGTAAACAGAGGAAGAAACTAATCGAACGACGATGCTAATGGCTCCCTCTTCGCTACGAGCGGAAACGACGATGAAACGAATCGATGAATGGCGAAAGAGGAAGGCGGGGAAAGAGAGTTTGATGGTGAAGGAGAGAGAAAGGAGAGACAAACGGGCCAGAGAGAGGAGGCGCGACAGATATCGGCTGGGGTCGCCTTTAGCGGTCCCTTTGTTTGACTAACCGCGTAGCTCTCCGGGCTCCGCGGTAATTCGCGAAATACGAGGCGAGGGGCCGAAAAAGAGTACGGCCGGGGCCAGGAAATCAGAGAGGAGGGTTTAATCGAACGACAAGTCGCGCGCTAATTTCACCCTTGAGACGGATCGATCCCGGCTCGCGTTTCCATACAGGGTCTTCCCTTCCTCCACCTTCCTCGCGCCCCCTTGATCGTCAGCGCGTATATTTCCCATCGTTTGGGAATTTATTTCAGAGGGGCAATCCCGCCTCTCGTCTTGCTCTCTTTCGTAAGGCTGGATTTGATAAAAAGTAAAATAAGATTTATTCTTTTTGTAAATTACGCTTTTATTTAAAATGCATCGAATTAATGATCTGAAAGGAGAAACAGGATATATCGCAGAGTTTAATAGAAACGAGGCATTGAGTAAATCAGAAATTATATATAACAGTTTCTTTGACGGTGTATTATTACACTACATTCATTGTCATTCGCAGAGAGTGTGTGTGCAAAATTTGAGCTCGATAGTTTATCAGGAAATTATGTGAAAATCGATCGCGAAGTTTTGACGATGCAGCGACAAACTCCGCGAATGAGCTAATTAAAACGTACAAAAAAGGTGAACGATCGTCGAACGATATGCCACCGATCGTTTTACCTTGAATCTGATGACAAACAAAATTCGTTGCGTCGATTTCAATAATTTCTTCTTTTTTATCAATTTTTTCACGTATGCGAGAAAGGTATACATAGAAACCAGGGTTAAACGAGCAAAATAAAAAGTTAATTCAATCCTTGTAACTTAACGGACAGAGGATCGTAGAAATTGAATATATCGCGTAATCCGTTAATTGAGTCATCAATGATACTTGTGTAATATGATACTAGATATTAATCGCCGCTCGTTATTAACTCTTGAAACTTGCCACCTAATAAAATCACGCTATCGAAATTGCGCATTGCCAATGCGTAAAGTCTAATTCCCATTTGAGGGACTCACTCGATCGCTTTATCTGCCCCTCCTGGCTCGTCGTCATCGATTATTATGAATTCATGACGCTACCATAGCACCATATGTTCGATCGTTTTATCTGAATCCCGTCGAGGCCTATCGATTACGCACGCTGGGGGCCCGATAGCGCGAAAAGTGCAGGTGAGAGAAAAAAAAAGGAGGACTTAAGTGGTCACTGACAACTGGAGTGTCGAGCTGAGCGTACACGGACGTCGTTCGCTTCTGTCTATCTCCGTTTCTCTGCCTATTTCGTGACAATGCGGCTCTACGTCTACTCGGCAGCACCTAGAACGAGAAAACCCTGAAATCGTATGTATTTTGGTATTAGCATCGGGCGATTAGTTTGGTACTTGTTGCTTTGATTTACTACAGCTCCAAAAGACAAATTGGAGACCACTCAGGGATTTGTCATAGAGATCCGCGTGCGCCCTGGAAACGGTTTAGTGAATGCGATCGCTCGTGGCTGCCAGGAATGTACGGTCGGTGCCCTAGGCAAGTAAGTAAGCAAGTAAGTGAACGTGACGTGCGGTCACGCGAACAAGCCTGGAAACTTTATTATAAAATATCTTGCAAAGTGACGTGAACCGTTTCTTCCTCGTCGTTGTCGCCGAAGTTAACACAGGCAAATAGATAAACTCGGGTTTATTATCATGTTAATTAGGAACGGGTTTGAGATAAATCCTTCGCGTAATACGAATCATCGATGCATGAAAATATTTTACTTATACTACACAGTCTCACTTACTCTTGCCAAGCGCATCGTAAAGAATTGATTTCGAGTTTGGAACTCAGGAGTCCTCGACGCGTAAACTACTTTCCAAAGCACGCGTTCACGATTCTCGTGATTGCACTACAATTGGTCCGGTAAGAATCGTCGTTGTCCGGCAACGATCTGAACTACAAGTTCTCCTGCACACCGGGTGCATCGGTCCCGATCGACGGTAAAATCGAGGGTATCGCCAGTGTCTCGTAGCGTTATATATGTATTCGCGCGGAGGTGGACCTTTGAAAGTTTGAGGTGGCCGCATCCCTTATTCTAAGCACGATCGAGGCTTACGGAAATTTCTATTGACTCGACCAGGGGGCGTCGAACAATTCCTGGGTTTACGGAGAGCAAAGACGCCGGAAGACAGTAAAAATATCCGACCCGCAGTACCGCGGGGGATACCTCGGAGGTCATCAGATATTTATGAAGAGCCGTGAGTCACGAGGACTGCATCCGGCGAGTTGCAGCGGTGCGCTTTGTACTGGCCACTAGCACCACCACCAGTACCGCCATTACCGCCAACATCGCCACCCCAAGTAAAGTCCGTGGACCACGGAGTTAAGTTAAAAGTGGTGAGAAAGAAGGACGGAAGGGTGAGCGGGAGGAGGGAGAGATCGCGCGCACGCGCGATGTTTTTCCGATCGTGTCCACAAGAAAGCCGCGGGCCATTTTCAGGGATCATAATTTCAGGGTTTACAGAGAATGCCCGGTATCACGCGACAAAATAAGTGTGGGTGATAGCATCGTTAGCGAGAGCCTTCCTCGCTGGTTGGCTGCTCGCACCCATTCCGTGATTCATTTCCAACGCTTCTCTCCGCATACGAAGTATTTATTCTTCGAAGCGTACTCTCATTCTCTTGTTGTAGGCAGAGCGCGATTTTCGAAGAGGTCGTTGTATTGTCCAATGGCCCATGGTTGAATCGATCAAGATCATTGATTTGCGGACACGAGGATTCCGTGATTCATTTCCAACGCTTCTCCCCGCATACGAAGTATTTATTTTTGGAAGCGTTCTCTCATTCTCTTGTTGTAGGCAGAGCGCGATTTTCGAAGAGGTCGTCGTATTGTCCAATGGCCCATGGTTGAATCGATCAAGAAGATCATTAATTTGTGGACACGAGGATTCCGTTTGGATGTGAGAACTCGTACGTATTTTGATAGGAAATAAATGAATTTTGAAGAAGATCCATTTATTGTTATTGTACAATATTATTCTCTGTTGATGCTTATTGTTCTGCATCTTTAGTTGCTGGTCATAACATTGCTCGCAAAAAGACGACGTTAACGTCGTTTTTGGTTAACGAAAGTTACATTGTACAATTGCACGAGCAATTTTGTATTTTTTTCCAATGATGTGTTATTTGTTTCGTCAACGAGAAATAAATTCTACTTATCGCGATACTGCGATCGACCTACGCGTTGAAGGTAAAATAATGTATCTATCGGCACTTTAAGCTATCCATAGACCGGGTTCAAGTTTTTATTGAATAATTAAAAACGTCAGTGGCAGGAGCGGCGCGCGCTCTTACGATCTCGAATGGGGGAGGTCCCTCTTGAAATTTGCATAGCCGCTTCAACGACGGTAGCTTGCTTGAAATATGGGGTTTTATTATTTTCGAGGTACTTCACCCCGTTAAATGTGCGAGCGTAGGAGAGGCTGCGAGGTAAGAGGAGAGAAGAAGAAGGAGAAGCAGGGGGTAGTGGCGGAAGCACAGAGAAGTAGGTAATTTGTTACGAAGGCCGTACAGCTCTTCCACTTTGGATTTTACGTAGAAACGACGAATGCGATCCGGCTTTACAGAACCGATTTACGCTCCTTCATTTATCCATCACGTCATTTATTATTCATATTTAACGGTTTCTTACGAAAATATAGACCGCCACACTCAATGAGATCGTCACCTTCGAATTAACACAGCATGCATAAATTGTTTCTCATATTTTTCGTGTACCATTTTTAAGTGTCCGAGAAAAAATCTATACAAATCACTTCACACCGTTTTCAAATTTATTGCACTGTCGTAAAAAATAAATTTACGTTTTATTTCCCATGTATCCCGAACGCACCGGATGGTATTTTCAATCCTCTTGCACTGTCTTTGAATCGAGAATGCAGGCAAACGAAGAAGAAACGAAAATAGCGGGCGCCCACCAATATGCGAGATATTGGCTGACCAATGCAAAAGATACTGCTGGCGCTGTTGGTGGTAGTAGTAGGAGTGGAAGTGGTCATGCCGCCACTGCCGGGTGCAGCCGATATAAAGTAGGGTCCTGATAAAGCGACACTCGGATGGCATGACATTTATCGCACGTGTGCCACGTGTCGACATTCCGATTTCAAAAAAACCCTTCCAAGCCCGCCGACGTGGTTTCACTCTGCCCGCGAGAGCACGAAAACCGGACAATTTCGTCTTCTCCCCCTGAGGTCCAATATTGAAATACCGCTGATTTTACGAGCTATAAAGGCGCGTCCTCGCGAAATAAGTTTAATTGACCAATTATAGTTTGAACAACAAAAATTAAATGGAAAGAGAAACAATTTATTTAAATAGATTAGATCTCGTTTTTAGTGGATCGAGAAAATATTCACCCAGTCAAACTTTATCGTTGAAATAAAATGCTTTTAAGTTGAAACTTGTCTTAAAACATGTAAACTTCGGTTAACTGTCAAGTTCGCTTTCAACAGGTCATACCATGCGTGCAAAAGTAAAACTGTTGATTAGTTCCTATTGAAATGTCTGAACAAAAACTGATTCGAGTCATATTCTATTTTTATCGATGAACGATAATCGATCTATTAAACTGGATTCGCGACAATGCACTTTAAATGTTTTAAAGGCAACATCCTATTTCGCACGTATCGCCGTCGATTAATAGATTTCTTGCAGCAGAAGATTTCTCTGTACTTAAAAAAATAATTTTCAAACACACAAGGAAAATCGCTTGTGCTCGCAAAATTAATTTTCAACGTCGAAAACAAGTTATCTTGACGGCAGAAAGTGTCACGGTCGTAGATGCATTTTTATCCACACATATAAAGTTTCCACGAACGTTTAACTGCGAGACATTAAATAAACAGAAGTGCTTCCACTCGCGCGGCGCCTGTGATCTTTAGGAAATGCGCGTGCCAAGAGTGAATTGCGAAGGAACGAGCGGGGAACGGGCGTTCTTACGGGGTGAGATTGCAAATTACATCTGTCGGAACGTGTAAAACAACTTACGGCGGACTGGAGAATAAATAAATCAAGGGGAAGGCGCATGACTGCGAGAACGGGCTGCGAAACATCTCATTTAACGGGGAGCGGGCGCGCGTTGCCTGCTGAGACTTTGTGTTCATCAGCCAAATGAATACAAATCTCTTTCCAGCTCATTCGCCGTGAGGAAATATAAACGGATGAGGACCATAAGTTCCGAGACAGGCAAACTAGACTTGGGACTATGTTTCGCCCAACTGAAATCCATTTTGCGCTAATTTCACGGAGAAACGGCGTCCTGCCGTGTTTCGCGTTCGGTTCGTCCTGTAATGCGAATAAAGCGAACGTTTCGTCGTCGAAGGATGAGAAACTTGTCACAGAAAATCTATTCATGGCCCGTTACAGATAAGCAGGTGGAGTAAACAGAATATAAGTCGAAGATCCCACAGATATACGGAACGATTCGAAAATGAAAATCATTTTTACAGAATATCTCGAATCCTCGTTTTGAATCGTTTGAAGAAGCTTTCTCGGAAACCCGCTTTACGGCTCACCGTCGAGCATCCTTTGTACCGACCAGGAGTATCCGAAGAAAATGTTTACGCCTGTTTGAATGGGTCAAGAAGGCATAAACGACACTCGACGATTCGTTTCGCGGATTACCAGAAGTCTGCCGCCCTTTCTCGGTCACTCGGCTAGCTCAACGCCTTTGCCAATAATAACACCCGAGTTCCAAAGTGAAATGAACTATTCATCGCGGTCGGTCCTTAACGGTGGCGTTTCGTTTCTCTCTCACTTTTTCACCCCGGTCTCCTTTCACCTCCACCTCGCGTTCTCGTTACTAAACGAACGTCGAGACAGGCCGTTTCCCGTTTCCCCGACGCGTCTTGGCCTTCTCTCGTTTACTCGAAAGGCGGAAGAAAGAAGACGAAGAGGGTGCCACGTCCCGGCCCATGACTGCCGTCGCTGCAACCGTTTCTCCGCGTCCTTTCATAACACTAAATAATTCCATTTAATTACTCGCTCTTTGCTCCGTACACCGGCGAGCCCCGAATGGGCCAGGGGATATTATTTATTACGCTTTCCAAACAGCTTTAAAGAACATCGCGCGATCTTTCTCCACTCCCTCCTCCTTCTTCCGCTCGTTGCTCTTGTCTTCTCCACCCAAGCGTGTCTCCATGTTGGCCCTTTAATCATTCTCTACCCCTTCCTCCCTCATTTACCTTAACGGACAAAGATCGACTCTCGTCCCTCGATAACCCCAACGTCGCGTTGAACGGAAGTAAAAGACGAAAAAGATCCTTCCTTCCGCAAGGGTTAATTCTAACCGCTAATCAAGTTCCACGTTCCTTCGAACACACGCCTTGGGGCTAATGTATCAAGGAACACCATTGTTCCATACATATTCACCCCGAAACTTCCTTCCTTTCTTCCTTTCTTCCTCCCTACCGTTCCTCTCGCCGAAGGCCGGCATAATCTTTACGACGGACATCAATTTTCTCCTTATCCCGACCTGGGAGAATAAAGCCCTTGACAACGCCGGGTGGTTCACAGCGAAGCGCACTCCTACCCCTTGGCTGACGACGACTCCGCGACACACCCAGCAGGAACGTCCCTTTCAAGGACGTCTATATGCAATGCACGATCGGCTATAATGGTTACGATGGAGAACGATAACGGAAGGAGAAGCGGAGGTGCATTGCGTGGTACGGATGGCTCCGTGGGAGAGAGAAAGTTCGAGAGAACGGAGGATCGTTGGAGAATGAGAGAGAGAGAGAGAGAGGTGGATGCACGAGAACAGTGAGCAGGAGCGAACAAGGGGATTTGATGGGACAAGAGGAGGAGAGGAGGAGAAAGCGAGAAGGAAGCAACGGGGCAGTTTCGTCGTTGGAGG
Source organism: Tiphia femorata (assembly GCA_944319695.1). Classification (NCBI taxonomy): domain Eukaryota; kingdom Metazoa; phylum Arthropoda; class Insecta; order Hymenoptera; family Tiphiidae; genus Tiphia; species Tiphia femorata. The sequence goes on along the minus strand of OX090900.1, from coordinate 20,293,204 downwards.
ATGCGAGGAGGGATCCCCCAGAGCGAGCTAAGTTGGAGCGCGAAGTTACCGTGGCGGGCCGCTTAGTCGAGCTTAGCGATCTGCCGTGGCTCCTATTTACATTAATTCCCAATAATCGGACAACAGCATCCGTCCGTAGAGGGGCGCACCTTATGAAACGAGCTCTTGAAATCGCTTAACTCCTCCGTACCCACCCTCGTTATCCGTCCCATCTCCTCGCCTCTTTCGACTATCCCTCTCCATACGACGGCGTCGTCCTCGTCGTTGTGGTCGCGTCGAAGGAGCGTCGCGACGCACCTACGACCCCAATCCGCAGGAACACCTGAGGAGGAGAAACTCATTGAGTTTCGCCATTTGCATTGCGGATGACCTATTTCCATAATATAACCTTAATACCGGCATAAGTGTTCTTGGGCGGGATCCTTCTACGCGCAGCCCTCCTACAAGCGTCAGCCACTCGTTCCAGACGAAAGCGTCGCTCCATTGTTCCCACGCGAGTTTCGAAAATTACCCTTCTACGTTGAACACCCCGACTTACGGTGCGCAGTAACGCGACACCTGGTAGGAACGCGGACGGACCAGGTCGATCTCGTGTATTCACCCTTTCGCGCGAATCCCCATGTCACGTGGAAGGAGTGGGCATTACGAAAGGGAAGTGTGGGACGAGGCGCGTCGTACGGCGCTCGAAATCGCGGTCGCCGGCCCGCGAACGAGAAATCAACGCGATTAATCGAAAGTCCGTTGGTCCTAGCGGCGCGGCCGGTTCAATCGATCAGGCTCACACGAGCGACGCGAATGCGCGTTATCGTTTGACGATCCGATGTTCATTCGTCCGCCATTCGTTTCGCACATTCGTTCGCGCGTTCGTCGCCCCGTTAAGGGAGGGTGGAGAGGACAGGAGGGGGTAGTTTTTTTTATCCTAACCCCGAAAATAGACGGAGATCGAGCAACGAGCGGGCTGACGGGACAGGTGCCAGGGGTACGGGGGTGCTAGAGGCTAGGGGGTTGAAAAAAAAAAATAGAGAAGCAAATAAAAGTGAGCCGATCCAACAACTAGCGCGACGTGACAGCGTCGCATCAGCATCGTCGAAACCGCTTGCCGGCATTCCGATTCTGACGCCATTCGCGATTTTGTCACGATCTATCGATGAGTCGTGGAAGGAAGAGGACAGAGGGGAAGAGAGGAAAGTGCGTCGGTGGCAACGCGTGCGCGTTTAATTCGCCATTTTTTCTGCCAATTTTCAACGTTCCACCGCCACGGAACAATTAGCGGCACATACGCGCGCGTATGAGAATAGAAATGATCATTTTTTGACACGTGGATACATTGGACACTTTGCTTCTTGTGATTGGTGAAACGTTGCGTGTACAATATCTCCAGTAGAAGATGATGGGGACTGAACGCATTTTTTATCACGATATCCGTACACTGAAAAAATTCTACTCTTAAATCAAGAAGAGTCACTCTTGTCACTTATTTTAGTAAGAAATATTCTAAAATTAAGTGGTAAATTCTTAAGATGAGAATACAATATTTTCAGTGTAGTCTTGCGTTTACGCACGGTTCGCGCTCCGTTTATACCGCGTGCCGCAAATATACTTGATCGTGACTCACTATGGAGAAGGCTCTTGATTCTCATGGACAGCGAAACAATAATGGCGCCGAGGGAAATTTTTCACGCGCTCATGGGCAAAATAATTTGGCAACAGATGCGTCGCGTCGCATTTTCCGAGCCACCCGACCAAGAGTAACCGGCAGGAGTTGCTAGGGAGGAGAAGCTGCGGTTGTGGAGGAGGAACTGGGGAGCGTGGAGAACGAACTCGAGAAAGCGAGAAGGGTGTAACAGCGGGTGCGAAGGATGGAAGGACGAAGGACGAGAAAGCGTGAATTCGATGTTACAAGAGCGAGAAGGAAGAACGGCAAGATCGGAACAGACGAAATTGCGGGGTGCGATGAACGAGCGTGGACGGATGCTTCAGTTCCTCGGATCGTCCTTCCTTCAAACAGAGATCAGCCTCCTTTGGTTCTGCGCGACCAAACGGTAAAGTAAAACTGAAACTTCTACCGATCGCCGACTCTCCTCAACGTTTATTCTCCATCTCATTTTTGTCGCTTCACCTTTGTCCTACCCTTGTCGGACTTTCTTCGTCCTCCCTTATCCACCGCACCTTCTTCTCCGTTTTATTCGGCTCGGTCGGACGCGAGCGAACAATTTAACCCCCGTAACGAATTCACTGTTTGACTTTCACCTATTACCCGTAATGCGCAGTTGCTATCTCTCCCGGCCTGTAGATAGCATTCCAATTTGCGACGGGACGCGTACACAGCAACGGAAACGAGAAAAGGAAGCGGTGGAGTGAGCGAGAGAGCGAATGAAAGAGGCGAGGATGAGTTTCGGCGACGGAGGGGTGTGAAGAAACGGGAGCTAGGGAGACGAGAAAGGGCAGGGGTGGTAGGTGAAGAAAAAGGAGAAAATTGTTTCTCGTGGCAACGCGCGCGAGACGCACGTGCGACGAGGAGGGTGCGAGGCTCTCTCCCTCGTCTTCGACGAAACGGAACGATAAGAATCGAAAATGGTTTGCCACTCGCCGAACGAGGACCGCCACCGGTAACGAGATGTATTTTACAGATATCACGGGAGAGGAGAATTGCGTTGCGTAAAAGTGGCTCGACAAATGGAATGATGGATAGAAGTTTTCCGCGAGCACGTCTTCGCTGTAGATTGCATGGTTCAAGAATTCTCCTGGATAGGGAGCGAAAGGTAATTGAGTAAAGCAAAAATACAAGGGACTGTTGAGGTGCTGCACTCGATGAAATTTGAAAAAGCACGATCAACTATGACACCTGAACATAATATTGAATAAGAATCTTTCACCAACTCCGATCTGATTAATATTAAATTATATTTAATATAGGTCATGTAGAATTTTCGCCAACTTTTGTCTATAGACTCGGTTCTTCAATTATCCTGTCTGACACGTTTCACGAAATATCCCTGCGCAGGAATGTCCTCAGAAACGCGTGCGAGTTAAATAGTCATCCACATCCACATGTCTGACAACGCTCGTCCCATACCTACTTCCTAACGTACGATCGTCGGACGCGTCTAGCGCCATCGGCACCGGGTCGGAGACGTCCTCGACCCTTCGATCCTTCGAAGGGTCGCCCCCCGAAGGCATTCTATGGGAAAAGACATAGACGAACAAGCCGTCGCGAAGAAAGCGACCGACTACGGCGAAAAGAAAGCGGGTGAGAAACGCGGAAGGGGACGAGGATGATGCGCAACTTAGAAATAACAAGGTCGAATGACAAGAAAACAGTGAAGGAGGGAAAAGCCGCGAGCGTCTGGCTCGTTTCTGGTCGTGCCGGAGGAAGGACGAGTTTGAGGAAAAAGGGAAGAGAAGAAGCGGAAGAAGACGGAGAAAGGAGGTAGGGCGAGTTGATTTGGAAGCACGAAGTAGGGGGACGAAAGAGAAAGAAGAAGAGAGAGGAGGATGGGTGGGGATAGGGAAAGGCAGGGCGTAAAGATAAGGGCGCTACGTGAGCGACTCATTAAGGGATGCAAATTAACCGGCGGCAACGACGAAGGCGTCTAGCTTCTCTGGAAAGTTCGGGACCGAGAGCACCCTAGACTCAGCCACCATCGGCGCCGTTGCCTTCTAGTCATACTTCGACAGAAGTATAACACACTTTCGTACTGACTTTCGAGTATCTCCTTCGCGGTCATCGTCGGACGGCTTGGCGAATTGCGGCGGTAAGGAGTAAACGAAGCGAGAAGAGACAGGCGAAGGAGACGAGTAATCGAGACGAGCAACAAGGGCGATATTCGTGGCTCGTGCGATTCCAACAACGCAAATTTACTTCGACGCTTGGAAGAGTGAATTTTCGGGATGGAAAACTCGCGAGTTAGTGGATACTTTTTTTTCATTCGTTGATTCTCGTTTTCCTAAAAACGATCGGATGGCTTTTTCTCCAAGTTATTTACACGAGTGCAGCTTCCATGAAGTCATTACAAAGCACACGCTGACTGGAAACGTAGCATCTTCGGAGTCTCGAAATGGATCGAGGAGCATTCGCGAACGATTCTCGATTACGAGTTTCTTTCTTTATTTCTTTCGCAGACACTGTGAATCGTTCCTTTGATTCCAGCGAATTTATGTACGCGCTTTACGCGCCTCTACCCACCCCCCCACCACGAATATACATGGTTCCCTTAGGTGAGCGCGGAGTTACCCTATGATTTATAAATGCTTTTAGCGAGGCATCGTCGCAAGAAACTACCCCTGCATAAAAATATCCGAGAGGCCCGCTGTAGGGTCCATTTCTTCGGTGTGGATCTTGAGAAACGAGGCACTAAATTGCGAGACGTTGGTTTCGAGAGTCACGTGGAACGCGGCGCACACCCTCGTCCTTGAAAGCGTAAGGGGAATATCGAAGATGAGCTATCGAGCACTCGCGTTGCGTCACATTCCTAGGCTTACTGTTTCCATCGCGCAATTCGGTGTCTCCTCCCTACTGAGTGAAAAACTGTCTACGCGACATACGAAGAGTCTCCTAGAGTGAAATCGATCAACGAATGAATTCTCTTACCCAATATTCGCTACGACCAATTATCCAGAAACGAGAATGTCCTAAACCCGGATCTTCCACTAATTTACCCCACCGTTATCGACCTCCAAGTGTTTCTCTCCCTACGATCTTGAAACCCTTCTGACCTTGAACCGATGTATCTCAGGTTAGCGTGGATAGCCTCGGTATACCGCGAAGACGGATTCGTTCGATTCAGCCGGTAGTAACAACTGGTAACCGATATCAATGGTAAGGATGGTGGCCTTCTTGGGTCAAGTTCAATTGGAGCTAGTAGGAGCAGGGGCCGGGCAGCGGCTCGTCGTTCTGGAACCGGTTAGATCTGCAAATGCGAGGAAATCACCTCTTGGAAGGGAGCCTAATCAAGGAGGAATGCGTTCGCCGTCGGTACGGTGGCGGGCGCGGCACGAAACGACAACGGAAGGGAGAGACGGGCGTTCCAAGGCTTCCACCTAGCCGTTCTTAGGGAGTATTAGTGACCACTCGGGAGATCACCCCTGGAGCTTATCCTACCGGAGTTTCCGGCGGGCCCGAACTACCCAGTTCATTCGCCCTATTCCCACCTCTCGTCGTTAATTCATCCCTGGTAGATTGACTAAGGATACGGGGTGGGCTTCGACAACTTAAGCCCTTGTACGACTCCTAGAGGGGTGGCCTGGAAGGAGCCATGCGGCGAGGTGCTCGCCTTCGGTTCCATTACATCGAGTATATCGAGAAGGTCTTCTCTAAAGGTGGATGTGTGTGTGTGTGTGTGTGTGTGTACATTTATGGGTGCGTGGGTGAGATTGCACGCGTATGAATGTGCTCCCACGTGGTTAGTTCCTTATTTACGAGTGGACTCTTTTCGGAAAATCTCTCAGAACGTCCCACGTTGAAGCTGCACAATGCCCATTCGTGATACTCTGTAAAATGTATCCAACTGTGAAAAAATGTTTCCATTTTGTTTTTGTAATACTCGTGTACGCAAATGGACGTTGATAAATTCCTATCACTCACACATGTGCCTTAACAATGCTGAAACGATACATCGAGAATAATCGACCGCGACTGTGTACGTGAACGGAGGTCACGAGTCAAAATGGATCACCGAATCGAAGAGCATAGGAAAAGGAAGCATCAAGGGGAACGGTAAGAAACGCTGATGGAAAATGACATTATCTTTTGGCATAAGTCGGCCGTGGGCGTGAGAGGTGGAGACGATTCGTAATTGCTTTAGTTAAGGAATGCGCGCGGGGCTTAGGGAGCGTGGGGCAAAGGAGAGAGAAGGAGAGAATGGAAGAAGGGAGAAGAAAGAGAGGCGCGAGCGGTGGTGAAACGGAGAGAACGGCCGAAGAAGAAGAAGAGGGGAAGAAGAACGGGAAGGGTGCGAGGGAAAGTCTGAAGGGAGGGTGCGCCAGGGGTAAGTTCAGCACTGTGGGGTGGCTATGAATTTAAATTTCTCTAATTAGGACGCGCGGGAGATGCGGTGACGCTGTTGGTAGCTCAGACCAACCGCTCCCTTCGAGTTCCTCTCTTCCACGTCTCTCCTCTGTCCTCTCCTCCAACCTCCTCGTCTCTCGCTTCCTTTCTGTCTCCATCACCCTCGCCCTTTATCTCTCTTTCTCTCAAACCGTCGCTCCTCACACCTCACCACTCTTGCGTCTCGTCTTTGTCTCTTCTGGTCCCCTCCCGTCCTCTTCCTCCCTTCCCATAATACCATGCCAGCCGCGAAACCGCCGCGCGCTGAAGTAACTCAAGTAAGAGGTGGCTCGCATTCGCCGTAGTTGACACCACCTGACTCAGATTTGTTGCTTCTCACGTTCTAACCGAAATTTATTTGATGCCGGCCCGCGCGGTTTAATTAACGCCTACCCCGAAGCGACACGGCATGGAGAGTAAGGAGGGAGAGGGGAGAGAATAGAACGCGAGAGAAAGAGAGAAGGAAGAAGAGGTAATCGGAAAAGAGGGTACGGAGAAGAAGGAGACGAAGGATAGATCGTGGTCCGAGTGATGCGAGTGCAAAGACGAAGCCGATGCGAAGCGCGGAGAACGCGTGCGAACGTAAAACAATCAAAATGTGCGGGCAGTCTGTCGTATGATTAACGACTGAAGACCAGTGGAACGACTCCGCCTATGAACGGGCATGAAACCCCTGCGTCCAGTTTACCCGCACGGCAGACGAATGTTTCTGGTCGTTTCGCGTCGCGCGTCGTCTGGGCTGTTACCACGTTCTATTCAAAGGTCGCATGACCCTCGTCCCGCTTGTCACGCGTCAAACGATTAACGAGTGGCGAAATGGGTTTCCTCGTGCATTCTCTAAGTAAAAAAGAAGAAAATCGTTAGGGAAAAGAGATTAGTTCGGTGTGCAAGACTAGTGCCCTCTATTACACGTATATTTAATTCCTTTTTTTTTAAACACGTGTAACGGGTACCCGCGTGTAATGCACGAATACACGTACTACACGTGTATTTATTTCACGAACACTTCAACAATTATGAGAAAATTTTTCTTCTAAGAAATATAAAAAAAGTGTCGTAGAGATACAAGAAATTTCTATATGTGCAAATACATACAATTTGGCACAGGATGTAAGATGCTGTAATAAACATTTCTTATAGTTACCCGTGTACACGTGATATCCGTGTTAGATATAACTGTAGGACGACACACGTGTCACGTGTACTCGTGTATTTGATTTAAAACACTGTTCTGACCGAGAGCTCTATGCAAGACATCTCAGATGAAAATACGTCTCGCACCGTTTTTGAGAATTGTTCAAATCTTTCGAGTACCGTGACAAGTATTACTTAACCTCGATTTCATCTGCGCGGAGATGTTAAATAAATTCGAAAGGGACTCGATTCTACGCGAAATCGATGAAAATCCATACTCCAGCGGAGAATTTAAATTATGCCACGGTCGGACGTGGTTGTCCTCGCGGCTTCGCCCATCGACTTGAATGAGTGATTAGAACGGAAGCAACGGAATATTCAAGGAGCTTCTGGCGACCATTAGCAACGGCGGAGCTAAGCCCTCCGATTAAAAAGAAAAGGGAAAGTTTCCCGAGCGCATACATTAGTCCCCGTCCGCGTCCATGTGTTCCCTCGGCGTCGGTGTGCGCGAATCTTAATTCTTTCTTTGTTATCTCTTTTCACTAATTCACGACGAGATGGCGAGAAAGCGGCAGGGTGCGCGCGGAGACGAGGGTGGTAGGATATAGAGGGGAGTAAGGGATAAGGAGAGAAAGGAAGTTAAAGCCGCAGCTACGGCCAACATTTTACGTCGCATTGTCTCGAGAGATTAAAGGCTTAAAATGTTCACACCCTCGTCCTGCATATTTCACTTTTCCGACTCACTCGGTACTTGTAACGATGCGCACTCAACCTTATCTGCATTTCGAGCAACACTTACCGAGAAAAGGGCATCGAATAATTTTCATCCCCGAGTGTTGCTTCGAGCACTTCGAAACTCTCTGTTTTACCTAAAAATGTCATCCCAGCGAAGGATTTTGCGATCGTGAATATTCGATCTCCGATCGATACCCAGATATTAAATCCGCGATCATCGAAGTACCGTCGAACACGGATAGAGACTAAAGTTGCGATTATGGACGACTGTACGCAGGCGAAATGACAAAGCGATCGAGTTGTCACGCTTGCCACCGCGAGACCGGACGTACTCTCGTTCGTGGAACGCATTACGAATACACACGGGCGTACGCGAATTTCACGTATTACGCACAATAAATTTGTGTCGGTTTACTAATTAGGACCCGGCCAAAATTGGCCCGCGTGACCACCGCGTCGGTGGAGGGAGGAGTGGAGTACGGCACGAAGTACGCCGGGCATCATTGACATAATATCCAATTAAAACTAATCTATGGCCGAATTCATAAAAATGCGATAATTAAAAGTATTGATTATCGGACGGTGAACGACGGGGGGAGGGCGTCGCGAGGGGTAGAGAGTATTGGGGGTGGAAGGTGGGAGGTCTGGGAGCAGGAGGAAAGGGTGGCGGCGTACTAGGTGCCCCATGGCTCGTACATCTGTTCATTAGGTAATGAACTTATTAAATCAGCGAGCCGAGATGGGAGAGGCGCGGCAGCGGAGGTCCCACCTATGCCCTCCGACCACCCCCGCGACTCCTTCCCTTCCTTTATCCTACCATTCGTTTAATTACCCTCCGAAAAGGTTAACTGTAATGGCTAATAACTGCAGATTAATCGTTGATTGCGATCGCGATTGCTATGGGATTTTCGCTCTTCCCCGTCCGGTCTATGAGGCTCGCCTATTTGCCCAGAAAATTCGTCCTCGATAAATAACACCTTACAATAGCCGCGTTATCGAAATCACTGGCCGTGAGTTCGAGCCGGATCTATCGCCGCGATTTGTCACGTTCGCAATTTCGCATCGCATTCCACTGTAGATTTGCACATAGTCAGGACGCGCGTCACGCCCTCCATTGCGCTTAACTCGACTCGATAATAAAGCTTCTAGGACTGGCTTCAGGGTTTTATTTTGGGCTAGCATCGCTACGAGATTTACCAATCCACTTGTGAGAATTTTCATTCTCGCCAGTATCATCTTCCTCGTAGGTTCTAGGCACCGAGGGTGGGACCACTTTTCAGAAATGCCGACTGCAACGTCCCAATTATGTTACCCGGAGAGGTGGCGAAAGGGTGGCCGCGAAGAACCCCCGAATCTCCGAGCGGCATAACCAAGTTAACGTGGAGAAACGTTCGTACAACAGCTTAATCCAACGTTCCACGTCGGGTCCGCGACGAAGTGGAGCCCCGGGTGACGGTGGTCCTGGTAGTGGTGGTTGGGTGTTGACGGTTGATGGTAGTGGTAGTGGTGGCGGAAAAGAGAGACGAGGAGAGACGTAAAATTTAAGAACCACCCGCATTAAAATCACTGCTCCTCCTAGCATTTCACCGTTCCATCCTCTTCTCGCGACCTCACGCTGTCGCCATCGCTCTTGCGCGCTCACTTTCATGCGCCGTCTCATTTCTAGTTCCACCCTTTCCTCCTTCTACCTCGTACTTTGTTTCTCCACTCTCGACTTCTTCCTCCCTCTCGGCCTCGTACCCTTTCTTTCTCGCTTGCTATCCCGAACGCGCTACATTCTCCTCAGTTTGCAAGGAGGGTGAAAACGGTAGTACGCGGGAGAGGGGTGGCAGGAGGGGGCGGTAGTGTATAAAGGGTTCGCAAAGTGACTCGAATTGCCGCACAGTCGACTTTACGAGACGGCGTATTGCTAATATCAGAGCATAAGGGCCACCCTTACCCCTTCGAGGCAACCCCTCACCTTCGTTTCGAATCCGTTGCGACTCCCGCCTCCTCTTCACCCTCTCCCTACTCCTCGTACCCGGCAACCCCCATTTCACTGCCTGCTCCCTGCGCCCCGTAAGTCGCCGACGCGTTTCTACGGCATTGCCGAGGCTCCTTAACCATTCGACCCTCCGCCGCCTCGACATTTTTAGTGGCCATCAAAAACCAACGCCGGCTTAATTATGAGGGCAGGACCAGCAGCCCATCTCCCGGCACTTGCCGCCATTTCACCGCTGCCGTCTCGTTCCACCACCTCTTCTCTCTCCTCGCAATCTCTTTCCATCGTAACGTCCGCACGGCGCGACTCGCGGCCACGAAAACTCGATGCTTTCTCTCCGGCTCGATTGTATCGTCGGCCTTGAATACTTTTTCCTAGTTTTCGCGTCGACGATGGTAATAACGGAGTGCAGAGATGCTTACGACACTGTTGAAATCATTGTAGTTCTACCGTGCATTTGGGAAGACGCAGAACCGACAGAGGTTGACATTGGAAATTCACGTTGACAAGCCGTTTAATTACGCGGAAAGATAAAGTGACGTACGATCGAAAAAGGCGAACGTCAAACTTCGACAGCACTCGCGGCCACGAAAACTCAATGCTTTCTCTCGGGCTCGATTGTATCGTCGGCCTTGAATACTTTTTCCTAGTTTTCGCGTCGACGATCGTAATAACAGAGTGCAGAGATGCTTACGACACTGTTGAAATCGTTGTAACTCTACCGTGCATTTGGGGAGACGCAGAACCGACAGAGGTTGACATTGGAAATTCACGTTGACAAGCCGTTTAATTACGCGGAAAGATAAAGTGACGTACGATCGAAAAAGGCGAACGTCAAACTTCGACAGCACTCGCTCCACGAAAACTCAATGCTTTCTCTCGGGCTCGATTGTATCGTCGGCCTTGAATACTTTTTCCTAGTTTTCGCGTCGACGATCGTAATAACAGAGTGCAGAGATGCTTACGACACTGTTGAAATCATTGTAACTCTACCGTGCATTTGGGAAGACGCAGAACTGACAGAGGTTGACATTGGAAATTCACGTTGACAAGCCGTTTAATTACGCGGAAAGATAAAGTAACGTACGATCGAAAAAGGCGAACGTCGAACTTCGAAAGCACCTGCGACTCTACCGCGTCCCGTCGACTGAGGGCAATCCGCTCGTTTGTTATGCGCACTTTTATCTCCAGGAAGCGATACGGACGAGCGAGTATTTCGAGCGAAATCATTCCCCTTAATTGCACATTGGGAGATCAGCCATTAGCACGTGACGCCCCTGCGTCCCCATCCTCTACACCCACCCTTGCTTCACCCTCGATCCACCCCTGTATCTCCACCCTTTCTTCTCGCGCCCACGCAACAAATCTCCTCTTTCTCTCTCATTCCTCTCTTTTTACTCCCCTACCATGTCGAGACGCCCGCCGTCCACGTCGACATCCTCCTTCCTAACAACTACCGATCAAAAGGGGAGAACCGATGATGGCCAGGGGTGTGAAACGTCGACGAGGGTTGCGCTTCGAGAACCGAGACTAGCCACGAGAATCGAGCGAGGCAAAAATGACAACGCAACAAGACGAGGCGCGAGACAAACGACGCCAGGATCCGCTAAGTGTTCCGGGATGAACGATCGTCTTCCGGTTGTCCGAACTAACAGGGACCGTTTCCATCCGCGCCGCTTGCTCGCTCCCTTGATTCTAATCGCGAATATTCCATCGTCCTCCGATTCTCCACGGTTTTGTCAACGTTAGCGATACAAGCAACAGAGATGGAAGAAATTATACAAAGGCGCGGAGAAATTGACGGAGGTGGAAGAGAAGAGAATAGGTGCGCTCGTTTACGGATACGGAGTTACGACCGCGGCCAATTTTATCGGCCGTTTCGCGTTGGCGCGTGCATTGACGGTGAGAAGAGAATACGTGAAAGAAACAAAGGCGAGGGAAAAAAACGTATGAAAGAGAAAATAGGGGAAGAAAAGGAAAGGGAGACGTGGGAATGATGAGAAAAAGGTGTAAGTGCGTGTGCAAACGCGATCGTAAGCAGGTGGAGGAACACGAGCAGCACCGCACCCCCTGGCGCATGCATATTGCGGAGAAAATAGCTTAGTTTCGCCGCGGGACCGAAATTAGATTTCGTTCGAGAAGACGTTCCGAATATTCGCTCTTCGACCTTCTTCGTGCCGCTCCTCCTTTATCTGTTAGAGGTGGGGAGCCTCCTCCTCCGCGAGCGCACCCGCGCTGATCCTCCGACTTCCTGTTCCTAGGCCGGCCTCCTTCCACCACCACTTCTCCTTCGCCACCCTTCTTTATTCTCAACCTTCCTCTTCGCCACTTCGTGTCGCCCACCGCCTTGCTCGTTCCCTCTTTATCTTACCACCTCGTTCCTTCTTCTCAGCTTTTTCCCTCCATCTTGGACACCACCTCTTCTTCTTCCTTCTTTCTCCACCCCCGCTCTTCCACCCCACTCGTTCTTTCTCTTTTTTGCCAGGATTCCCGGTTCCTCGGGGACACTCGACAACGTCTCTCTACGCTTCCCGGCGTTCCGCGGTACTATGCATATTTCACCGATTTTTATGGAATTCTCGTAGATTCCCTCCGTCCTCTCTCTCCTCTTTCTCACTTGGGCCTCCACATCTTTTCCTGCTTTTCTTCCACCTTCTACTTTGACCGTCCTCGTGTACTTTCTCTCTCACTGTTTTTCTTTCACACATTCTCGCTTTTCGTTCATCCACCTCGTTGTCTAACAATTTTCCTTCTCGTTATTATACATCGCGTGTATAGTATACTATTCTCCTCGCGATGTGCGACCCTGTAAGAGAGGATCTCGTACGACAAAAAAATTTTCGATTACCTACTGGAAAGTGTACCGATCAGTAATCAATAATCAATCGGACGGAATGTGTCGGTGCTCAACTCTGCAGATTTGTCCTCCTACCATACCTTCTCCTCTCGCTCCTCCTCCGCCGTTTCACCAAACCCTACCGCGAAACGGGCAATATGGACGCGGCCGTAAAAGGATCGCGCTCGTGAATTTCCCACGTAGCCATAAACCAATCAACCGTGCCACGCAGATCCGTGGGCAACGTCACGATATTCTCGATTTTATGCGTCAAACGCTCCAGATCATTCTCCTTGTGTATGTACGTTATTCTTGTTTCCCTTACCGATCGATCCACTAACAAGAAGAACTCCATTTGCGAACGAGAGTCCTATGCACCGGACTCGATAGTCAAAGGCTTAATTGCGATCAACGTTAAACGCGGCTCATTACGTTTTAATTCCCCGCTCGTCGCCCCTCACCCTTCCTACCATCAGTCGTTTGCTCGATCTCTGAATACAAAATGTATTAGTGCGTTATCCTTCTTCGGTGCGTCACCCTCGCGCGAGATTGTCGCGATACGCCGATAAATTAATTAAACGACGGACGAGAGGCGAGCAGTTTGAATTGAGAGAACGGACGCGGGGAGTGAGGTTGAGGGACGGTGGTGTGAGGAAGGTGGAGAAGAGGGACGCACGAGCGCGGTAGGATTTGCGAACTGCGCGTCGTTAATCTGGCTAACCTAATTAGAAACACCGCGCTCGCGCATGCAGTCGCAGAAATGCGCGTCATTTGTCATATCCATCAACCCGTAATATTTCACGATTGCCTAGGAATTACCGTTCAATCTACCCTCTGACGATTATTGCACCCGTGCAGGTTGATGTTACGCGTCGCGATAAGAACGCGCGCGAGTGCGCCCCACGATTCACTCGTACCCTCGCCGCGTTTGACGCTTTCGAGCGATAAGGCTCGCGATCTCTTCCACGTCCTCTTCTCTCTCTTTCTCTCTCCTCCATTCTCTCTACCTCCTTCTTCGTCTCTCTCTCTCTTTCTCTCTCTCTCTCTCTCTCTCTCTCTCTCTCTCTCTCTCTCTCTCTACTGATTTCCATAATCGGAGCGCATGCGTGTTTTCTTCTTCCTCACCTACGTTCCACCTCCCAAGGTTCCGGATCCTTATCCACGCTATTACTGCTCGCAGAATTTCTTCTTTTTTTTGTTCCTCCTTTCGAAATACCTTGGATCGTCGTTGACTTCGTTACTTTCTAGAAGAGTAAAAGAGAATAAAAGAAGGGCACATTGGAGCACGCGGATAGCCTGCGAGATGATCGAGACCAGGACGTGTCCCTATTGGGGTGGAATCAGGGGAAATTGATTCTCGATCCTCGCGTAGCACGCGTTCTCGCAAAAATTTCTGGTCGACGAGTTTGTAACCAATGAGAAGGAAGACGGAGAGATCGCGAGGACTCTGGCACACTTCTCGCGCTCGAGTACACGCGTCGTATCTCTCCACCGATGATACGAGCATTGTCCACGCTGGGACGCTCTCTTGCATTCCAACGGTTTGGAGGAAAAATTTACGTGTCAGCCGTCAGCTGAGTCACTCGCCATTTTCTCCGCTCTCATGGACCACGAAACTTTCTCTCGTATTCCTCCTTTCTTCTCATTCTCGTTTTCCTCGAGCTCTTTTACGCTGGTCTTCATCTGATTCTTCCGATCAACCGTTTTCTTCTCACTTTTTGATCCGGAGCACACATCTTAATAATGTCTGAAGAAAGAAGTAGAATAACGAACGTGAACAATACGTGACGAGGCGACGCGTCGTACCACGCGATCGAAATTTCTCAACGTCGGTGTCGTCTACTCGTGACAACCCGTCCGAGCGCGCGTTCGTTCACTTGCGAAATTATTCGTTTGCGCGCACGTGCCAACGTACTCTCCTCTCTCTTGGGTCCGGAACAGTCGGAGAATGAGGATAAGAGAGAAAAGAGGGAGAAGAAGAGTATGCCTCAAATGGTCAGAGCCCCCTCTCGAGGTCGTCGAAATCGCCTCGACGAATATCCCCTTTCACATTTCTGCTCCTCTCGTTTCTTCTCCTTTCGAGTTGTTACAAATTCGACGCGCTCTCCTCTCGTAGACGAGGGAGACAAGGAGTCGAAGAAGGATGGAGATACGATCGAGTAGTGAAAAGGGAACGAGAATGAGTTTCGTTTTCGTTTGACGACGTCGATCCACGCACCGTTTTCAGACCACACTTAGGAGACAAGAGAGTAATTTTGGTGATTGCTTTTGCACATTGATTCGAAAATGTACACCGGCAGAGTTTCTTGGCGTTGGCAAAGACGAAAGAATAGTAAAGGACACGAAATTGTATACGTGTTCGTTAAAAAGAAAGTTAATCGGGTGTGCAGTCCCAAAGTAGAGGGAAAATTCTTTTCGACGATATTAACAACGACGTAACAAGCAAATGCTCTCCGATTTTACACGTGCGGTATACAGGAGCGTGTACGGTGGAAGTGAAGAACACGCGCGCCTCGCGAGCTTTCCCTGGATGACCTCCGTCGCGAGTGATTCTAAATAATGGCGACACGTGGACTCCATTCCGAGGAGGAAAAGAGGAACAGCGGACGGATTCACAGGAGACGTGGAATTATGATTCAAGAGCATCGGTTTCAATGTTGCTCATGAGAGAACGCGATGCTGCGGGGTCGCCGGTAATTACGTTTGATGCGAGGATTTTAATTGTAGTCTCGCGAAGCTGCGGACAAGAAAACGCACGGAACGATCCGCGTTCTATTTTCTGTTTCTCACTCTCTCACTTTCCTTCTGTCGCTTGCGATACCTTTCCCGTTCTTGTATGCGATATTCTCATAAATACCCATGCAATAAAGCAGACTATCAATATTACAATATATTAACCACCGCAATTCATAACACGCTCTCTTGAAGTGAATAATAAAAAGAATCGATGATCTCAATAATGTCGATGCTTTGAAACCAGCCAAGAACTGAGGTGGATTCAACGCGAGACAAGACCCGGTAATATAAAAAGAAGTACAAGGAACGCGGAAAAATGAAAATTAAAAACATAAGTGTAACAGTAGTGAAAAAAAAAATAATTTGCAATAATTTCAACGAATTTTCACGAACTCACCTGGGAGACAAAGGAAACTGAAATACTTTCTCATCGTCGTGCATCCTTGCGTTATCGTTGTCGCACTTTTCTCGAAAACGATTTCCTCCTTTCAACTACGTAAAAGTTACTCCTACGTTACTTCCCAAATGCCCCCCATGTCGCGCATTAGCTTGCACACGGCGTTGACAGAATTTGATCGCGCATTATCCCTCGGTCGCTTTAATATAAAATCCTCCGAGGAGGAATTTCTCGTCGCAGCTTTTACCTTTAGCAACTATTCTCTATTCTCAAGAAAGACAATTTTCCCTTCGACTCGTGGAGGTGGTGGTAGGCAGCGTCGACCATACGCCGACAACGATACGTCCGAGATCCTCTTTGGCTCTCTTTTCCTCTCTCACTTTCTCTCTCTCCCTCTCTCTCTCTTTCTCTCTCTACCTTTTCCTCTTCTCTCGTCGCTCCAACGTGGTGCCTTATATTCCGTATATACCGCCCCAGAGGCAACAACGTGCCTCTCGAGATCAGTATGACTGTCGGTGTGTACGGATACGAGCACAGTATGGAAATAAAGCACTTCCGAGCTTCGCGAGAAATGCATACGTTCCCCCTGGCTACCCCTGAAAACTCCTTCGACTTCCCTACGCCACCAACCCTCCGTCCTACGTCTCACTCTTTCACTCCCACTTTCTCCCTCTCCACCTCTATTTCTTTCTTTCTTACGTCCTCCCTTGTCTTCACTACTCCCTCTACCACCACCTTCACCTCGCGACGACGCCGAGCCCCTCGAAGAAGCCTTGGGGATCCTGGTGAGACGGCGGCTCTCGATTAAAGCTACACGAGAAGGAAGTCGTTACGTACTTCGAAGCCGTCTGAACGGTAACGAAATTCACTTCGTTGTAGTCGTCGTATTCGCATGGGCGTCAACGCCCTTTTGTCTTCCTCGTCGTCAACTTCATTCGACGCGCAGGCAGGCATCGAGAAGAAAGGCACTCTTGGGATTTATCGATGAGAACGAGAGACGTTACGCAATCTCGAGATGTACCGTCCGTTGAAGTATAGTCTTAAAGTTCGATCCTTCTGAAAGATGTACCTGGCAGCGTGGGTCGATGACGTTTAAACGGAAGCTGCACTGATTCTCAGAGTGCACGATTGCAAGAGAATTAACACTTAATAAAAATAGTGAAGAGATTCCGTTTAACACTAGATTTAACTGCTTCAAATGGGAAACCGTGTTTACAAAAAATGTTCGGTAAATCTAGTGTTAAATCTAGTGTTAACGATGGATCATGCGTCGATGTCTATAATCTGTTAACATAAATCGACAAAGTCACAAATCGCCATATCTGTAAAGAAATCTGAAAAATTTGAGCGAGACTCTCTGTTCTTTCGTAAATTTAAAGAAATTCCACACTAGGAGAATGGGTCCCTCGTGTGCCTACGATCTCTTAAAATAAATCATCAACGCGATTGCCACATCTGTGAAGAAATTTGAAAAATTTGAGAGGGATCTCCGGTCTTTGGTGAATTTAAAGAAATTCCGTACTAGGAGAATGGATCCCTCGTATGTTGGACGATAAAATGCGCCAGGCCGAAGACGAGAGGAAGATGGGCGCGTTTCATCGACCACGTCGATGCCAGCGACGACGACGACGACGGCAATGGCGACGACGTCGACGATGGTGGAACGCGTATCGCGGTCAAGGATTTCAATGGGAATACCTGCATCTGGGCGCGAGCATGCCCGCGGGTTTTACGGCCGAAAACGTGCGAACATTCCCATGGCTTTGCTCGGGCGATACCGCAGCGGCGAAGTCTTACGATCGTATTGTTTAGAGACGGTAGAAGGGAAATAATGGAGCGAGCGGGTGTACACGGTGAACGGGAGTCTAGAACGTGTATAGGAGCGAAACGGGAATGAGAGGTGAAAGAGTGGGGAGAGGATGGAGGAAGTAAATGAGAAAAAGGAGAAGGAAGAAAATGAAAAGGGGTGGGGTGTGAGGTGTGGTAGAAGAAGTAAGTAGAAGAGCAAAGAGGAGGAAAAATGTGAGAAAGGTGGCGGAGTAATATAATGTCAAGGTGGAAAGTGCACGAGAGTAGAAGCGATTTGAACGAGCAGAGCCGAACGAGCTGAGCGCTAACTGCCTATACTCCTTACCTATCTGAACTACCTGCCGCTTCCTACACGAGCACGGCACAACCCAGTCCAACCCCGATGGCATTTCATTTACATAATCGTAATCCTACTTAGCCACGGATGCCTAATTCTCCCATACGTTTTCGTTTTCACCGTCGCTTCGTTGTATCGGTACGACGACGACGTTGCGCTCCTGATCCTCCGGAGTCGATGGGGCAGCTCGTTTCATCGTGGAAAACCAAGTTCTTCGGAAGAATGAAGTTACGACGAGTAACTTCTCACCGTGGAAGGAGGGAGAGGAGAGAAAATCCGCTCAGAAGATGTCCGGATTCTACGCGCGCGATGCCTCGTACCCGCTACGACACAGAACGGAGGACCCGGTAAAAAGAAAATCGCAGAATACCGTAATTTGCAGTTTACCGATCTTGTTAACTCGGAAGACAGAGCACCATTGCTTGAAATGCCAAACGAACTTAATGGTATACGTCTCACAATATTAACGTAAAGAAGATATTGAAGTAACGGAATTGATTTTACCAGATAGAGGATGGAGTGCAGTAAACTACATATTTTTTCGCTTTCATCGCGCAAATAATGTACAACGAAATATACCGTTACAATATTCTCAGCTGCAAATTAATAAGAAATTTTACAAGCGCGTCGCTCCTACGATACTCGACGCGATATTAATTACGACAAGGGTCGATTATTAATTGAACGGAGGATGGAGGAAGTTCGAAGTAACTTCAGCAGGATGTTCGAAGTCAAGCGATCGTCTCATCGACCGCTTTATTAAATGATCGAGCATGCCCATTAACTTTTGAGCTGGTGTTGTATGTCGCGAGGACGATAGTTGGGATGGAAATAACAACAGATCTGTATTTACAAGATATTCGTATATTTACAAGTTCTTCGGGCGGGTTGACATGTCGAAACCACACGTGTGCAACTGCACTTCGTATCACCCGAAAATACGATAAACGTCGCGTAGGACAGTCATACCCTGATAGGTGTGCTTCGAAGAATGTGTATAAAATAATAAATTAATTCGTAAAAGAGGATACTGATGTAGAAGAAGAAAGAGAAGGACGGTAAGAAGACGAGAAATAGCGAAAGGAATGAAGGAAACAGCATAGTGAACAAGAAGGAAAAGAAGAGGATAGAGCCAACGAAGTAGTTAATCGTAGAATTGGAAAAACGAGGAATGAAAGGAAAGGAAAATAAAAGAGCCGAGGAGAAAATAAGTACAGAGATAGAAAGACGAGGAAACGTGCGAGATGCAAAGTAGCAAAAGGTTCACGAGTTAAGAGTAAAGTGGATGTGTTTTATGGCCTGGCAGTATCGTCAACTGCGCACTTCTATAACAATGAGCATCTCTTAAAACTTATACGCTCTACTTATTTTACGTATCTGCAGTACATCACGTTATGCATAACCGTTTGCCATGGCGAGTAAGCGCGCGCACGCA
Source organism: Tiphia femorata (assembly GCA_944319695.1). Taxonomy (NCBI): domain Eukaryota; kingdom Metazoa; phylum Arthropoda; class Insecta; order Hymenoptera; family Tiphiidae; genus Tiphia; species Tiphia femorata. The sequence continues at coordinate 20,273,758 of OX090900.1, read as the reverse complement.
CGCGCGTACACGGCAGCGGAAAGGGGTGGAGCGGAAAAGGGTGGCCTCCGTCGTAAAAATCTAAGAAGTTCAAGATTAAAGTACGCTCTGAATATGAAAGGCGCGCGTTGTTTCGTGCCATTACGTGCGCGCTCGTTTCAAGGAGAACCGCCAGCCGCGCCGCCACCACGGGGCAGTAAAAAGAAAGGGCCCACGAGAGGAGTGGAGGAGAGGAGGGAAGAAGGAAACAGAAAAAAAAACCAAAAAGAAAAACAGGGAGGAAGTAGTCGGAAGCGCGAGAAATGGTCGAACGTTCGCTAGAAAGGCGAAACTCCATGTGGAAGTTTGTTAATAACTTGGACCTTACAGCCAGCCGAGGCAGATTCTCACTTTGTTTCTCTCGGTACGTTCACCTATCCATCGTACACACGTCTCAAATATACTCTGCGATCCTCTCATTATCCATCTTCTAACCTGGTGATCCCGACTAATAAACACCAGGAAAAACATTCATAGGTATTTCTTGACGATTCTCGGCCACGTGTCGTCCGTCGAGAAGGAACATTCGCACGATGGTCCGCGAACGCGTGTACTTCGCGACGCGTTTAAGAGAGTATCATTGAACCAAGGAGACGAAAGTAGAGGGGCGTGAGAGAGCGCGTCTCAAACGAGGCTGCGAACTTTCACCTCCGAGCGAGACTCGGGATGTTGTGTGCGCAAACTGGTCGATCATCGTCATCCTTCCGTGCGAAAACACGGCGAAGAAGTGAACGGCAGCGACGAACCCTCGTGGCATCGGCCGAAAAGCGCGCGCGCGTTCGCGAGTGACGTCATAACCTCATGACCCGAATGAGTATTAATAAACTGCGCATGCGCGCGCGCGACTGTGCCCGATGCACAGATACCCGTGAGATGTTGAGTCGCATCTATGAATACAGATGCCTCTTGGTGTTTCGCAGTAACGTTCAATATCTCGCGCCGTGCTCATCTCCAAGGTCGTAGCATCGATCGATTCGTTCTCCGGTACGAGGATCGAATGGTAACGAAAAATAAGAAAAGGAGTAGGAGAAGCGGCAGAGAATGTCACGAGAACAACGACGATTCGAATGGTGGGAAGAGAGAAGAGGATAAAGGGAAAGAGGACGAAAAGAACGAAGAAGAGGGCACCCTGTGAGAAAAGTACGATACTCTAGGAGAATTTCTCCCGCGCGCTCCCTCACCTCGCATAATCTCCAACTCTGTGAGAATATGAGAGCGAGCACGAGAAGATCTCCGGAACCTTCGACGCTACCTTGTAATTAAGGTTGACTTGATAATGGAATCTTCTCTGTGTGAATAAGAGATGTCCGTCACCTTCTCTTCGTTGTAATTCCTTGCATTTCCTTCTCCCCTTCTCACTCCTCCTTCTCCCTTTTCCTCTCGAGAGAGTCGATGAGGACCGTTCGATGCCCATTCTTCCGTTCCAAGTTCCCCGTTTGATCTTTCTCTTCTCGTCTCGTCATCTCCGTCGTCACGCGACGTTCAGCCATCGAACGGGCGAGAGAGGTGAGAAGTGATGGCGCAAGATTGGGGCCTTCTTTGGCGAATAAGCCATTATCGATATTAGTCAACGGATAATTACCACTTTCGCCCATACCGGCAGTGAGAGAAAAAGGGTTACACAAGCGGAGTCACGTTTTACTAGCGGGCCACTCGCCGTGGCTTTGAATCCGGGAATTGCTTCTTCTTCTTCTGAACTGGTGACTGAATGGTATCGCTAGGTGACGAAACTTAGGCGTTGCACCCACTAAGGTTTCACCGAGATGGATAACGATTACGACGGCATTTCGAAATCGAACCGATTATCAAAAGAGGCGGTTACCACCGCCCACTTCTTCTAGTTTACCGTTACCCCGTAGCGTGAGAAAACTCGCGGAAATCGAAGACAACTTCGAAGCAGTAATGTTTCCCCTAATGTTTACTGCCGAGTACAACAGATAGTTCCAGCCTGCGGATGTCTGAAATAGTTTCGATCGCTTTCCCTGTAGTTATCGAGCGGGCGATCAATCCCGAGAGATCGCGGGCCCCCGAGTTCGTGAAGGTTAGCCACAGTGGCACTCGTCGAAACGGTCGACCGCCACGAGCACAACCAGAGAAAGTAAAAGCGCCGAAGCAGACGGAGCAGCTGATGGCAAACGGATACATCCGTAACGAGACGCACTCGATTGGAACGTGGCGAGCGGATGCACCCCGCTCCGCGTTAACCTATGCGTTTAAACTTTAACAAAAAAAAAAATTATTTTCGCATATCAGTCCGACAATCTCTACGAAGATTCTCACAGAGTCGTTGCGCACACGCGGAACAGTTCACGTGCTCTTCCCTTTTCCCTTACCACTCTGGGCATTCGCAGACACAGTTGAGGCCGACTGCTCGCTCCTCGACACTGACCTAGTCTCCTTTCGCAAGTCTCTGTACTGATTGTCGAAGAAAAGAGCTACGGCCTCGTTCTTCGTGGCACCTACGGACCCCTCACCTGCCGACACTTTCTCGCTTCTGTCACTGGCGTGGACTACATACTCCCTGGTGTCCTTACCCTGAGCACCGAGTGGATCCAAGGTGATGTAATGCCCATTTGGTACTGCGCCTTGATCCAGGGTAACCGGGACGTCACCACGTTGCGCGCCACTGTAAACTTCCTCCAGTGGTTGAGTCAGAGGTGGACCTTGAAGTTGGATAGATTCGCGATGTACGGGCTGCTCAATAGCCGCCAAGATGTCCTGAAGCAAGCCGTTGGACAGGACTTGATCGTGCCTAATACTGCCATCGGAGCTTTCCGTGCCCAATCCACCATCGGCAGCCTGGATCTGCAGCATGTAGGTACCCTTCGATCCTTGGATTTGGAAGCCGTCGTTGCCGTCCGCAGTTAAACCCTGTGCCAGGGCCAAGGCCTGGCTACCTTCGTCCGTCTTCAGGTATTGACTAGCATCCACCTCGTTGGAACTTAGGCTCTTCGCTTGACCGTAACCTTGGGCGGTCAGACTGGCTGTAAGAGCCTCGGCTGATGTACCATGATCGCTGTGAAACGTAGGACTGGGGACGTAAGTGTTCTGCGGTTGACTAGAGGAAAGCAGAGGCGCCACGATGCTGGATACGCCCGATGTGGACGAGTGAACGTGGTCGTTAGTCTGTAACTCGTTACCCTGACCTGTGCCGAAGCTCAAACCGATCGGATTGCCGTAACTGTCCTTGAGATCGGTTTTTTGCTGATCATAGCTCTGGAGGTCCAGGTCGTTGACCGGTTGCGCCGCATAAGAAGATCCCAGATCGTCCGGGAGCGACGTCAGCGCTTGAGCCTCGATCAACGAGTTCTGGTTACTTCCGGTTGCGCTTGAGAAACTCGTGGACACCGCACCACCAATTCCACCGATACCACTAGAGAAACCATTCCCAGTGGTCGAGTGTTGAAGTTCCAACGGTGCTGCGTGACTTCCGGGTTTTTCGAAGCCAAACTGTGCGTCGGTTAGATGCTGATTAAATCCGCACTGATGGTCGACTCCGTTGGCCAATGGCGCGTTCACCACCGGCGTCCCGTACGTCTTGGTTAGAGTATTGGTAATCCCATTGTACAGATTGCTACCAAATCCCGTGGACGTGGAACCGAAGGATGTAGCAGGTCCAAAATTAGGTGCACCGTACGTTAGCACCGGAGCTGGGGTGTTGAAGTCGTTGAATGACAACGGGGTACCGTACTGAGCATGAGGAGCAGCTATTGGCGAATTTATACTAAAGGATACACCACCCTTACCGAACGAGTGCGAATTCGAGAAGGAATTGGCGACACCCGAGGTTTGATGGTGGAAGGAAATGGGTGCGTTGAAGTTAGGTAACTGTTGTCCCAAGGTGACTGGTGGCCCGTAGTTCTTGGACGGTTTAGCCAACTCAAGTGGCCGCAGAGGCGGCAAGTATCGATGAATAGTGGACAAGAGTCCTGTGGGCACTGAATCACGGAACTTTACAGGGTCCCGATTTCTAGGAGGGATGAGGGCTCCATGTGGAGCAGCTGGTGATCCGTGCCTGAAGGATATATGAGGTCGATGATGATGGGAGCTGTGCTTCTGGAAGGATGATCCAAAAAGTCCAAAGGAGGAGAAGGACGAACCACTGCCTCGACCAGCCTGCGAAGCGGGATAAGGACCGTTAGGAGAGTAAGAGGAAAGTGGAGGAGCACCATAAGTGTCTATCGGAGGCGGCGGTGGCAAAGATATTCCCAAATCGGGTTTTCCAAAGCTAGGCGTGCTAATAGGTGGTCCGTAACTATTAGTAAGCACTGGCAACTGCTGGAAGCTTAAGTCATTTCCGATGTTTTGGAACCCATGACCGTCTCCACCAGTGTTCAATTCAATCGCAGGAAGTTTGTACGAAGTCGACAGATGATCGAACGACGAAATGCCAGGGTTACTTCCGCCGGATAGCGTCAAGTCCTGAAGACCGACGCCAGGGGTCGGTAACAGTTCGAATCCTACGGTCTTTACGATCGAAAGTGGCTCCGGATTTGGTAACCCGTACTGTATGTCCAACTGTTGCTGATGATGGTTCAATTTTAGCCCCAAATCACCCGATGAAGAACTACCGGTATTTACCGGAGGAGTCTGGTCCGTATGAAGCGGCTCGAATTGTGGTAAAGGAGGCGGTGGTAATCCGTTATTTACAGAATCGTCCACCGAAGATTTGAGATCTTGAGCTTCGGGATTATGAATGGGTACACCGTACGAATCACTTGGCACATTTTGCTTTTGCGAGTGGCTTGATGAACCGTGAGAGACCGCTGGGGGTCCGTAAGCATTCGAAGATTGACCGTGATGCTCGTGTTGACTCTGAGAAGCGGATAGTCCAGGGATCGGTTGCCATCCGTCATACTTGATGTCAGGAGGCGTGGGTGGAGCTGGCACACCTGGAGGTGGGCCTGGAGGTGGTGGCCCATATAGGTCATCTGATGGAGGAGGACCGTATTGAGCTGGTGGCGCATGCGGTGGTGGTGGTGGTGGTGGAGGACCGTAATCATCCTTGGGCGGTATACTAAATGGAATTGGTATCACTTTCGGCGGTGGTCCGTAAGCCTCGATTGATATCGGTATCGCAGGTCCGTGTCCACCTTTAGGGAGCCCATACTGATTGGACAGCGAACCTGTAGGAATGAACTGTGGTAGGGACAGTCCACCGATCTTCAATGGTGCCCCATACACGGGCTTGGGAGGTCTGAACGATGAGAACGACCCCAGAGGAGGACCATACTGGGGTTTCGGCGGCCCAAAGTGAAGTTTAGGAGGCCCATACGTTCCCTTGGGTGGTAAGGACACAGGTGGAGCGTAGATCGGTTTCGGTGGTCCATAATGAGGCTTTGGAATCCTTGGTGGACCATAAGACGGAGCTGGCGGCCCATAAATGGGTGGTGGTAACTCTGGAGGCGGTGGTGGATATATGGGTGATGGTCCATGGTCCCCGACTAATTCTGGAGGTCCGTAAACTGGCGCAGGTCCCTTGAATCCCGATCCTGGCGGTGGTCCATAGTCATCGGCAGGTGGCCCATAGATGTTGCTTATTCTATCTTCCGCTTTCGCATCGTTCTTCTTCTCTTCGTCCTTGGCACCGGCGCTGGTAGGTGCCGCCTGAGATATGGCCCCCGCTTTGTTCACCACAGCGAGCGCCTGGTGGCTCAGCAGCAGCGATACGCACAGCAACGCGAATGGCATCTAAAATCAAAACGACCCAGATGGAGTGATACTCGGGCTCGGTCATCCTCGACTTTGAGATTCGCGTCTCGATCGGGGACCACGTTGTTGCGCAAGAACCGACAATTCCTCCACTTACTCGTACGATAAACGCGAATCGATAATCCGCGTCACGTTCACTCCTCGATTCACCATCGACAAGAGTCTCGAATCGTGATCGAATGACACGTCCGTTCGTCGCGCTCGACTCGCGCGCCTCAGTCCAGCATATTTAATCAGTAGACGAAGGATCTACTGCATCATCCCTGTATCACCAACTATTTCCAACCGGGCGTCGCGCCTGTTCTCCCGTACCCGATATTACTGGATGTATTCTACATGCGATCCTAAGTTAAGACTCTCCCTATCGGGAGCGTGCGCTACTTGAAATTCATCGAATCCCGAGAAGCCCGCCTCCCGTCTCTCCACTTCCTATTTCTACCGTCAGCGAGCAACCCTCGGCGCGTCACTATCGTCGTCCTCCCGCGCGCGCTAATTAGCTCGTTGAGCGCGTTAATTTCTCGCGTCGTTCCTCCGTAAAAGTGGCTCCCAACGACGGTGCGGCGACGGGGGCATTGTCTACAACGGCGCGTCATATCGTATCGGTGGAGACCGTGGGAGGCTCGCGTAAGGCGGCACGGAGGCGCCTTGCCCGCTCATCCGCCTGCCTGCACGCCCTTTCGCACACGCCACCGTCGCCACCGCCGCAACGCGATGGATGCGAAAATTATGTAAACCTGCATTTACCCAACTGCGCGCATTAAGTGCGCGCGCGCGTGAATAATTGCGTTAGCGGCATAAAGATAGTAATCGATGGCGTGGGCGCGGTGCGGTCCCGACGACGCCGACAGGAAGCACGGGGGTGGAATTCTGTACGGTTTCGTGGAAGAGTTTAGACGGGATGAGGGGGAGTTAAATAGCGATGAGAAGCAAAAAATTGAGTAAGGAAAGAGAGAGTAGAGGACGAGAGTGAATAAATTTGTCGCGAGGACAAATATCTACGTGGGAATGGAACGATTTTGGAAATCGAAGGCTAGTTTCCAGTGAGTATATATGATCCGGGAGAAAATAAAATTTCGTCCTTAAAGTCGAACGACCGAAATAACGAACTCTTATGGCTGCCCTCGCGCGATTCCTCGTATCATCCTGCCAACTCCGTATCCGATCGTAAAACTAATCCGATCGAACTCACCCGATAACCTCATTACCCCTGCGCGACGTTGCGCAATATCTGTCTCGTCGTAAGAGTACAGTGTCGTATAAAGGGTATCCGTTCTCTCGCAAGCGAATGATCGGCGCTGAGAGACAAGAAGAAAGTAGCGTCTGTTACGAGCTACGAGAAGAGGACGTAACGACCGCCGCTATACGGCGAGCCTCCAACGGCGTGTTCGACAACGCTTTTTACAACTCCGTCGTTACGACGATTTTGTTACGATGATCAATTATTACGATCGGCCCAGGCGTCGTTCTTCCGATATCGCGGCATTAAAGCGAGTAGAAGAGCGACGCGGAACGGATGAAGAAGTGGGAAGGAAGAGTCTGCGAGTGGTGCACGATTTCGAGACCCCCCGAAGGCACACGAACGAGCGTGTCTTCCATAAGTGGCACGTTGGCCGAGATGCAAGGCTAACATAATAACCTGTACTTTCTCCTAAGAGCTCGCGCGCGCGCGCATTTGCGACGAATCTTCAACGTGGACGAGTGAGAAGCGCGAAAAAAAAATCGGAGAAGGAGAAAAACGAGGAGGAGGAGAACGATGAAGAAGCGTCAGGTGACAGCGGTGGCCAAAGATCGGTGACGCGACCGCGGTCGCTCGTGCGCGCTTGGAAAAGTAAAGAGAAAGGCTCGAAAGTACAACGGAATCTGAATACTTCCTTTGGAAGGAATATTAAACGATGTGGTCGATTTTCCATCTCGGTATCGACGAGAGAAGGGATTTAGAAGGCGATCGATTCTCGCCGCGAGATGGAGAAAGGGAAAAGGGATGTGGAAAGTAGCCTTCGGATCGCCGAGAGAAAGAAGTTGTATCCACCAAGAGAATTGTTGATCTTAAAATTACGATGCTCTAGGAATCTTAAAACAGCGATTCGAGTAACTTGAAATCATTTTACTAAATGATCGTGTGAAAATTGACGAGGATAAAAAACGCACGTTGTGTTTACAACTTCTGATGGCGTGTAAAACAACACATTCGATTCTCATATCCGAAAATCTACAACGCCACGTCCGAAGAGGAGCTACGCGCAATTACACTCGGCAGTAGAGTTAAATGAACTGGCGAACAGGAAGAAACGGGAGGAGTCAACGCGCTCGCCGAGCAGCCCGATAAAATTATTATTATACCACGGTTACCTCCGGAGGCTTAATGGCATTACGAGCGGTCGCATCGGGAAGTATCTCGAGACGTCCAATTAAACTACCCAAGCGACCGACGTATTATGTACGAGATCTCGGAGACCAGAAGTGAAATCCTGATCCAATTAATCGTCTCGCGAAGGTCGAGGCAACGCGAAGCCGAAGCCGTGCGAAGAAAGAGGTAGGACGGAAGAGACGAAAGGTGAAAAGAGCGAGAAGGATGAACGTCGAAAAAGGACGACTACGGATATCAGCGCACGTGGAAGCGAGCGAAAAGAAAAGACCGGATCAGCTGTTGCTGGTGAATCGGCGGTACTCTTTGAAGGCCTTTCTCTCTCTGCTTTCGCGATACAAACTTCTCGTCGTTTTAGCCTCGTACTTCTCGTCACTACTGTCTTCGTCTCTCACGAATGCAGACATTGACTGCCTTCGAATCAGGTCGTGCCGGCTACGAACGGCAACTCGCGTGTCTCGTAGACATAAACGCTCGCATGAGCGCGACGGTTCAGTCGTAGGTCGTGCCCAGTAGGTTGCTTCGGCAGACTCCCAGTGGCAGGCGTACAAGCAGGCAGTCAGGTAGGAAGGGAGGAAGATTGGGTGGGTAGGTGGACGAGAGTAAAGCCGTGTAACGGCGTGTAACGGTGTGTAACAGTGTGCAGCGGTGCGACGAGATGCGCGCGTGTCCGTGGACAGGCATGTGACTGGGTCAAACGCCTCCCTAATGCATAGTCATATGCTCTAATCACGTACGACGTGTGCGTAATATCGTAGGCTGTTTGCTGCCTCTTATCGAATGATCCGACCGGACCCCCCTATTAATTTCGCTTCCTTCCGCGTGCGCGCTCGCCCGCGCCCACTTTTCCACGCGGCGGCACCGCACCGCGCAATCGTGCCCACGTTTTCCTCGGAGACCTCGAGCGGAAACAGAATAGACTGTCGTTTTCGATGGAAATAAAGCACAATGCGGGACGATGCGTATTACTAGGATAAAAATGCAAGTTCCAGAGAACTCTCGAATGCTTTTAGATTCGACGAATTTTTGGTCGAGCGTGCGCAATTGTGTTACGCGTATCTTGTAGAAGTGACATGAGAATCTTACGAGTAAACCGTCATGGAGATAAGATTAGAAGGTTTCCACGTAAGAAATTCTAAAAGATTTCTGAAATCCTTGGATGAGTAGAAGTGGAACGTTTTCAGAGGACTCGTTCAAATCGAAGCGAAGGAATGAAGGTACTTGGCACTAACGAGGGCACGTAGGGCGCGCCGGGAGCAACATTTAAAGCAACGAGAATTAATAGGATAGCGAATGGCCAATTGAGTAGACCAGGGGCACACCGTGGATTAGCGTTTATCAGGGAACGATAAGAAACCGGCAATTACTTAATCTCTCGCTGAGAATCGTCGCAGCGCAATTATCGATAATGAATATGCTCCGTGCGCCCTATGCATCGCGCTCTTTTCCTGCCTCCGCCGCGCACGCTCTCTCCTCTTTAGCATGAGGAATTATTCTCGCATACTAAGGCGAATCTCGCTCGATTATCGATTCATCGCGCCCGAGTACCTACATCCACCGTTCGAACCTACCTTCGTGGGAACAATTTGTTCGATCGTATGAAAGTTCCGAGCATACGTTCCGAGATAAGGAAATCGAAATCTAATAATTAGCGCGATCCTGCCCGATACACTCTGTTAGCTCTAATCGAAACAAGGTTAATCGTGTTTCGTTCGAAGGTTCAATTCACTCGTCGAGTTGCGAAATTAAATCCACGTGCTACGACGGAAGTACGACATAAGGAAAAATAAAGGACCATTCTCTCGTTATTATTATACGTTACTGACCGATTATTTCGTAGAGATGAATCTATAGTGTGCCTGGCAGGACACTCCTACAGAAAGATCTCACACACTGCGATTCATCCCTCTGTCGCGATCTCTCACTCGAACGATACACGTCGGCGAACCAAGAAAACGTCCCGCTCGTCTAGCAAAAGTCTCTAAAAATATCATCTCCTCTCACCAGGTCGAGCGTTTCAAAAGTAAACGAAAGTGAAGGCCACGACGACGCGGTGAGGAGGAGCCGTATAGAAAGAGAAATACGAGAGGAGCGAAATGGGAGGAAATGAAAGGAAAGGAGTCCGCGCGAAAGGGAAGAAGAGAAGAACGCGCGTGATACGCGCGTTCGACCTACCTTGAGTTTAACCATGACACACGTATATAAAACTCTCGGGGCTTGGGCACTACACACAAAACTGCACGGCACTCCTCGTGCTATCTAATCTTCCGTCTTCCTCGTTCGCTTCGCTATTCGCGCACGTTTCCTCTTCCACTCCCTTTCGGTGTGTACCGTGTTTTTCTTTCTCTCTTTCGGCACACGGTTCTCAGGCAAGTCAGCCGCACTGTAAATAAAGACGCGTCGTTGGATACTCCCGCGTCTGCTCTACTCTCCTTCTCTTTCTCTCTCTCTCTCTCTCTTTCTATCTCTGGCCGGTTTGGATCGAGCGTGGATTTTCACGTCACGTCGCGCACATCATCCTGGCACTCTTTCCTCGACGTTCTCCACCGACGTTCTCTATCTCTCCTTTCTCTTTGCTCTTCTCTTCGCCTCACCTTTACTCGCTGAAACGCACGCGAAATCCGCGAAACGCGGCGCGCAGCTACCAACACAAAAAATGCTCAGGCTCGTATGAGGCCTCCGCTTATATAGACTCCGAGAGGGGTACCCAGCCGGTGAAGTTGTCGACTGAGCTTGCCTGGGTGGAATCGAGGAAAGGGGAGAACCACGAGTGTGGAGAGAGCGAGGAGAGGAGTCGGGACGTTAAGGAAGAGAGAGAGAGAGAGAGAGCGAGAGTGGAGGGAGAGGGATAGAGTGTACAGGTGGAAAGAGAGAAAGAGAGCGGGAGTACGGACTGGTGGGAGATGGTGATGCAGGGGAGAGGGGAACCCTCTTCACCCAGCGTTTAAAAATTCTCTTTGTAGAGAAAGTAGGCTAGCCCTGTCTCCCGCTCCCCGAAGTCGAAGATGCGCCGAGCATCCGATCCGTGGATCATTTGCCGTGCGAACCACTCGATGAAATCCGTTTGAATGTCCTTTGATCCTTGTAGGGGTCGTCCGGGGACGGTATCACGTGGCCGTCGCGTGGAAATGATCAAAGGAAAATGCGTTCGGTAAAAAGGACTCCGAAGGAGCAACCCGGAAAGCACGATACCACCCAAGCAAGAATTCCATTTTAGGACAGTCGACGGATCCCACGCAGAAGTGAAATTATCAACCGAAAGTCTTTGAGTAACGACGCGACGATGCGGTGAGTCGGCTACTACGAATAATGAATTTCTTAATTTTTAACGATCTTTGTAATTGTCTTATTTCAGTGCATCTCACGGGCGTAAATTCAATTTTCTATCGTGTCGAAGATAACTTCTTCTTGGAAAAATCTTTCTAACAATGATAAACAGCTCGTAGCATCCTATCGAGAAATATCAACTGATGCATCGAAGAATCCGTGTTTCGAGATTTCGCATGCGCACGTGTAAATTTTTGCGCAACATATCGACAAATCGTGAAGTACATGCCGTGTAAGTTAACGATTACCTCAGTCCTTGCATTGCGGTGATTAATCGCACCATTCTCGCGAGAATCTTTGCGAATTCGAGTAGGCGCCGTAGACTGGAGAGTGCCGGGGGTAAACGAGTAATTATTGGAATTATTCGCATTGCATAAAGTTGGCTAGCAGTCGGCAGAGTAGGCGTTGAAATTTTCGTAAACGCTCCCCACTCCGTCAAAGAGCCCGCCCAATTTGCATCTAATTAATCGCGCGGAACTAAACTCGCGCGCGACCCTGCTAATTGCTTAGACCTACCGGCACTTCTGCCCGCTCGTCGGGAGAGATTAATTGCGGATGACACCGTTCTTGAGGAACGAGGTAGTCGCGAAATGCTTTATTTTCGACGAGGAAGTTCCTTCCTTTCGACGAAAGGCGTTCTCAATTAGTTTCTTAGAATACGAACAGTTTTCCCTCCGTATATGACACGAAGAAATCAACGAATAATTATTGTTTCCTCGTTCTTCCGTTCGAATTCTCAAATATTCTCGCACAGTCATTCTACCTGACGTCGAGCTTTCGTTATTCATGAGAGAAAGAATCGAGGCGCCGTGAAAAGGAGGCTTTTTCAAAATTCAGAAAATCAATTCTTTTCGATCATCCGAAATTGTGAAATTTCCAAAATATTTCCAATTTCGCAGCAAAAGATTATTGAGACATCCTCCGAAGATTATCATCGTGAAGAATTCACGGAGAAACCAAGCAACCCGAATTCACGGCATGACGTGAGAAAGCCTCTCGATTGTGCCGCCCGCGTCTTGCGTGGGCTCGTACGCACACATCTCGCAGGCGCAAAAAATCATTCAACGGTGGATCTAATTAACTCCGCGGGCTGCTCGACGACGGAGCAATGAAACCTGCGCGCGAGTAAGCTCCGACTGAGAGGTAGGCAGGTGGGATGAGGTCGAGACACAATGAAACAGAAACGCGACCTGCTTCTCAGCCCAGGGTCTGATCGAAAATGTCTCATGAACTGACGACTCGTTGGCGCCGTTTTACAGAATGGGTTACGACGTGTCGTAACGCGCGAACGGGCTTCTGCTGCGCGTTGCAGGCCGGTAGTCGCGCGGCCTTCGATTTGCCGGCGTCGATTCCCGGCCAGTGTCAAGAGCGAGTGAAATTCAACCGGTATGACCGCAATGGCGAACGATGTACCAACACGTCGGCCGGTGTGCCATACGTAAGTAACGTGCGCCGGTATGGGTTGGTGACGTGCTCGCGTACGTGCGTGCGAGAGTTATGGTGGCGGCGTAAATGCGCCTTACGACGTTGTGCAGGCAAAAGAAAAACAAAGGGAATTGCGAGTGAACGGTAATTGCAGTGGCTGCAAGCTTGAACGTTTTTTTAAGTAAGATGAGCTTTCGTCACGATGTCGTGAGTCTATATATTTCTACCTTTTTTGCAATTGTAACGCCGAAGAAAACTGAGGTGACAGATAGCTGAAGGTACGAGGCAAAGTGGAAAATGATATCTGAACCGGACGCTCGATCGACCAAATAACAGCAACGAAAAAGGGAACAACCGGTTAAAATGCACTTGGCAATGAACGCGTTAGCTGATACTTCGCGCAAATTTACGAAGGAGAAAGAACAGTGAGGAAGTTCACTTGGTAGAAACGCTTGGAATGTCGCGTGGATTCTTTCACGTGGGTGTGACGAGGACGCTTGGAAGTACGCGTGCGTGGGTGTCCGTTCGCGCGCGCGCATGCTGTATGCACGGAAGGGAGATGCACCGGGCCCTGTATATACGCCCGGTGCCCCATTGAGATCCATTACGGCGGCATCAATAATTCAGCGCAAAAGCGCCGCCCCTGACGGTTTGGCTTTGCTTGAAACGACGACAGCGCGCGCGTCCACCAACGTAGCCGTTACTGTCGGCGAAAAAAAGCGAGATGGATGGAGAGAGTGAGAGAAAAAGTGGAAGGGTGGTGGAACGGGAGGGAAACAAGAGCTCGAAATAACGAGGGACCCGCAAACAGAATTGTTTCGGCCGGAAGTCTGTGCACTATGCAAAAGCGGTAAGGGTGGCTAGTTTCCGGGGACGTGCGGGAATTAATTGTCCAACGACACGTCCGCCGAGATTTTATTTCCTCTCTCGCGTTTGCGCCCGTTTCTCTCTTCCTCTACCTCTCTAACGATCAACTCTGTCTGCTCAACACGCGGCGCTTCTCTCCGTATCGCCACGGATTTTCACCTAGCAGGCCACTCACTTTTACCCCGTGCATTATTTAAACGTCGACGGACTACGACCTAGTGAGAAGAAGAGTCCTCCTCTCTCTTAATGGTCCAGAGATAGGAAGGCATGCTGTGAACTATTTTTCTCTCTTTTTCTGTCCCTTCAACGTTCGACATACCCAGCGCAGGATTCTACGGATAATTGCCTAATTCGTGAACACGTGGGTAGCGCGTAACACGGGTATGTGGAGAATAACACGAGGACATAGGATACGTTCGTGAAAGGCCAGGTCTTCTTCTCTGCAGGGGACACGTGGAATAATCAATCATTCTTTGTTTTTTACACGTGATCGTATCGGAGGTCTCCGAACGACGGATCCTCCGAGGGAAAGCGTAGGTTTTCCATTCCATTCCGTAGCCAGTCCGTTGCTCCGGATGGCTAAGCTCTTGCGTCATAAGAATAATCTCTTTACGAGTGTCACCATCGCACGCGCTTACGTCGAACGTGGCGCGTTGCGTTTTATAATTTCGGACGTACGCGAGTCGTCTACCCGGCATTGCACCCACATACATACGTACATACGTATCTCGAAGCGTGGTAGACGCGATACGGGAAACCGTCCATCGTGTTCTTTCCCCCCCGATGATGTGATCAGGATTTACGATTTTCCGAAATATACCCCGGGATAGATTCATCGCCTCGAGCTGGGTCAGCGGATGTCCCGTGTACTACGCCGGGGGTACGGGGCGGCTGCATTCAATTCTTCGGAAAATCGTAACTTACGGCCAGGTCGTCAGAGATAGTTGGATCCATTGGATTTGTCTTTCTCCTCGTTCCATTCTCCCTCCCGCACTCTTCCATTCCTCCACCGTTCCCACGAAGGTCCCCATTCGGAGCGCAGTAGGGTCGACGACCGTATTACACGCGGCCGCATCGAATTCCTTAGTCCTTACATTCTCTGTTCTCGAGCGCAGACGTGCGCCACACGAACCATCGTGACATCGTCGCGTCACGGTAACTTCTGATTAGACAACCAATGAAGACGACCAGGATCGTCCTGGGGCAGGACGAGGACGTCGTGGAGGCCGTAAACGTCGGTCCAAATATTTCGCGTCATTTTGGAGCTCCTCGGTAGGCCTGGCCTCGGCACGAAGGAACATTCCGCAGTCTCGTAAAACCGTATGAATCCACGTAGGGCAACGGGCAACGATGCAACGACGCGGTCACCCATTTCTACGGACCGCGAGGACTACCGGCGCTAGGGACACGGAGGAGAATTATTGCGTGACACGAGTAATTCGCGAGTTGCCCGGACTCAGCCGGTAGATTAGTGGTTAATAATGATGGAATACTTGGCAAGGCACCCCGGCTCGTTCGCGTAATTATTTAGAAAATTGCCGCGTCGCATGTGCGCGCTTTTTCGCATACCTGCCTACCTTTGCTAGGCCCAGAACTGGGCTCGGATCTCCTCGATCGAGCGCTCGCCGGAGCGGAGGAATTCTTTTTGTATTTTTTCTTTTCCTCTTCCTTTGTTTCGACAAACGTCAAGAAGTAGATTCGATGGTGGATATTTTTAGCAGGTGAGTTCTGGACGGAAGTAACGTGCACGGGAGGTAGGCGACCCGAACTTCCGCGCACTCCGTGAACGTGGTTGTAGGGAGAATGCTCGTGAGTTCACCTGAGTGAATTAAAGGCGCGCGAACAAGATTAAGTAGATGGATTCCTATAGGTGGAGAGCATCGTTTAGCATAGATGGTGTTTAGATATTCCTTCCAAAATGACACGCTTTGCGTGGTTAGGTCTGTCGCGCGACCTCGTCGCGGCGGATGTCCTCTCGCGGTGTAATCCTTATTTACAAGTCGATTTCACCATTGGCAAGAAAGTGAATTGGTCGCGAAGGCGGCTATTACTTACTCACTTACCGGCCGCGGAAGGAAGCGGCCGTTACGGCAAAGGCGAAGCCACTCGCGAGTACTCTACCCATTCCACCACCCATTCCACCACCCTTTTCACCGAACCTTTCGTCAACGGACTCGTCGTTAAAATCAAGCGAGATTTTTTGTGTGGTTTCTCCGTGCGTCTAGCGATCGAGAAGGTCGATATTAAAATTGAAATCGTCGAGATCAACGACGAATTTCACCTCTCGAAAAAATCTCTTTCGAGTTTTGAGCGCGCATTTATCCCGTTCTCCTGCGTCGTTCGAGCGCAGAGATTCTTTTACTTGATATCTATCGTATAATGTTGCTCCTCCTTTCATCCTCGATCGCGTTCAGAGGCTGCGTCTCACGAGAGGAAGATTAGCTCCACGAAAGGGAAGCCTCTATCCTATATCTAATCCTCCAAGGAAATTCCACAGTCAGCGTCAACGCACGAAAGAAAATTCTTCATTCTAAAAAAAAAGAATCCTTCCAGCGCCCTTCGATACCTCGTTCGATGAGTTTCTCGTTTCCGCGGTGAGATTCTTCATTTAATATTCACCGCATAATGTACCTTCTCTCCTCGTTGTTTGCCCAAGAAGGAAGATGTTCTCATCTTCGACCTCGACCGAGACGCTGAATCTTCCTCTTTCTTTTTTTCTGACACGCATACGAGCGCGATATTATTTACACACCCACGATCACGAGGAGATTAGTCGCGAAAGGGAAGCCTATCGTCATCCGCGACGCTCGCCCGAAATCCCCATGGTCAAGGTGAACGGACAAAATGAAATTTTTAGGGTCACGGCGATTGGAATGCGCGCAGGTGCGGCAGCATCCCACTGGCGCGCACAGTCGCCAGGTGGAACTTTCTTCTTTCTTTCTCTCGAGGTCAGGCGTCGGATGACACGCGCGCGCGCACCGGAGAAATCACCGGACAGAAGAGTCTTCCCGTGTGCCTTCCTAAGCGACGAATTCTTCTCTCACGAGTTTCAATGGCCACTCCTGGCGTGACGTACCTTTCGACGGAGGCCCTGGTATCGCATCCGGAATTACGCGTTTCTATTTTCAGCCGTCCTGAGGAACCAGAAGTGCTTTTACCGATAGCCGGTCCCAGCGAAGACGCGTCTTCCTAGACGATCGTTGAGTTTCTGTCATGTAGCTTTTAAAGCGGCATGAATCGTCGACGAAGGTGTACAAGATTTACCGATTGTCACTTGTGGTCAATCGAGTTACATCTTATACCAGCTTGTAATTAAGTCTCTTAAAGACGTTCATCAGCTCTCACTAATATCGTATGCGACTTCAGCGACAGAAATGGACAAAATGTGAACCATAGGTGCTGGAGAAGAACTCTACCCACTTCATGATCCCTAATTTAAATACGCATACTAAATTTTGTTTTCATTCTCTTCCCATACTTCGTAGCAATAAATTCAAAATTAAATAAAGTTCCTTAAAATAAAATTTCTTTCACGCAAATCAGTTAAAACTTGCGAGCAACAGAGTACAACGGTGCAGAGCTCTTCCATCGCATGCCCTGGTGAACGCCCTTAACCTGAGATCGCGTACACAACCACGTCACAACTTCTTGGGCATTACTTAAGCGTCGTAGTAAATTCTTCACCTTAGTACGCAGCGGCATGCATACTATTACGTTGTTAGCACTCCCGAGAATGTCACCGCGCACGCCTCCGCCTAGCGCTATTTCCAAGAAGCACTAAAGTAATGCGGCGCAACCTACAATTCAAGGGGGCAATTTATTTGCAAGCAGTCCATTCGCGATTCATCATTCCACTCACCTAGAGACCGATCGAATCCATCCGCACGCCTTCCACGCCTAAATAACACTCGTTGACCTCGATGGACGTTTCCCTCAATTCCCTTATTGCCGCAATGTCACAGCGGAGAGGCACTTCATTACCCTATCGCATCGACTCACCTGCCTCCGTGGTCCCACCGCCTCCTACCCATCGACTCGCAATTCCGATAAACGATCACGCCCGCGCAAATTAAACATCGTTTGAGATCGCGCATTTGTTCGTTCGAGAGGATACGTGCTTGAATTCAATTATCGATAAGAATTAATAGGGAGAACGAGAGCGGGGAAAGGGCTCGTGCTTACTGAATGTATAAATGGCCTCTTCGACCGCATTGGTTCTCGCTCGTTGCGTTTTCCACGACAAAGTGGCTGGCGCACTCGCTTGACCTAAACTTCGCGCGCGAAACGGAGCACGCTAATGTTTCACCCACCGCGTGCGCGTGCTCCGTGAATTATTATCCGCGTTTAATCTGGCTAAATCAGTAGCGAGAAACTTACCGCGACGGACGGGCGGGAACGACGTCGCGCCGCGCCGTCGAGACAAATCCGACGTGACAAATCTGGCGCAATAAATCGCACGGGTATCGAAGTACATCGAGCATTAAGCCTTTGACATCTTTCGTACTTCCGTATGAATCATCGCGGTTGGAACGAGAGCGACGGGATTGGGCTATGGCTAAAGCCGGCTAAACTGCACGCGCGAACGCGAACTGGAAACTCTTTGCACTGGTCTATTCGTTTGGTCGAAAGTATCGAGAATTATTGTTGCTTCTTCATTATTGTCGATCCTTCAATGAAATCACAGAAAAATTACGATAATCGTTGCTAAAGCCTGTTTCATTAACGTTATCGTATGAACGTTTATGTCCATGCTTAAACACACTTATCGACGTAAAAAAAAAAAGAATGAACGAGCGGTTAAACGTATCCGGTTCTAAAAAATCTTCTTCCGTCCTCCCTGAGATATCTCTATCGACGAGATATCTCATCTAAAGCATATGGTAAGCAACATCGCATCGCGAAATATCTCGTCCGGAGCGTGTCACGAACGATATTAAGTCGCGAGATATCTCGTCCTCATTTGCGAAGTGGTTAAATATATTTATCGAGGTAAAAAAAAAAGAATGAACGAGCGGTTAAACATATCCGAGTTTCATCAAAGTCTATTGACCCCAAATGAACATTCGGAAACGATGCGAGCCGGTTCTAAAAAATCTTCCGTCCTCCCTGCGGCCCAGTTATCCCTGCCTCGCGGGGAATGAATTATAGGGATATCGGAAAATCTGGCTAGTCTTGGTATGCACCAACCAGCGCCATTTATCAGCACCCGGTTGGCTTATCGCACCTGATCTCCGTGCTAAATGGGCCGAAGTGTCTGGCAACTGGCGTGTACCGCAGCTGGTCCAACTCGCGTGAGGGAGAGAGGACTTTGGGAGGGCTGAGGAAGGGGGAAGGTCGAGAGGGTTGGAGATCCGCGAGTGTACTCGGCCAAACTAATGTTCGCTCCGCGGCGCCCGTTCCACGGTCTCACGAGATTGACTCGCCAGCCATGAAACTTTACGATGGGGTCTCTTAAGCGCCTACCACCGTAAGCCCAGGGCCCACTTTTAAAGCAGGATCGACGACGCGGTGCGTTCCTGAGAATCGAATTGTGCGAGCGGAAAGTACCAACCCTCGATGGTCATTCGACAAACTCCATTTCTGTAGTTGCACTTACTTCGTGTACTCTACGAAGTGCGTTTCTATTCGTAGCGGAACGAGCGAGGACGAGAAGTTTCGGATAAAATAAGTTTGCATTACTTCAAGGAGGTGCAAAAAAATCTTACGTATTTTTGATAAAATGATTGTGAGGAATCCAGTGATTTTTCTTTTTTTTTGTGCCAGAGCATGATTCTTCCTTGCAAATGGTAAATCTGTAATTGTTTCGACAATCATCTGTTGCGACGATGACTATCAATGACAATTGCGCATGCGCAATGCGCAATCGGTTAAACACCGCGTCACATGTACTCGTGACTCATTCAAGCGAAAAAATAATTAAGGTGCTTCAGACCGTCTGCGTGTTTCAGCGTGTATCTTCTCGGAGAGAACAGAAGGTCCTTTGTTTCATCGACTAAACAAGAAAACCTGTTTTTCCGAGTTTTCACAGCGCCCACTGAGTACATCGTTAACAAACGGAGAATATGGCACAGCTATTTTGCGATTACTTAAACGAAGAATTTTACGACACAAAATATTTTCCATCGAGGCGTGATTCCAAGCTGTACTCGCAATTAACCTCGTTTCAATGTAAAACGTACAATTTTCCATTTAGCAGCACGTACGCACAGCTCGCAAATTTGTCCGCCTAGTTCGCGTTATGTTTAAAAAAAAAGCCTCCAACCACAAGTACTTAAGCAAGGCAAGCAGGTGCTCACTTACATTGCTCAATTCATCGCAATGACCTGCTTCCAGTACGTAAAATAATACTAACGATTTCTCTTACCGGTGAGACAAAAAAGCAAGATGTGTAAAACTAACGACTCCACTTACAAAATATGAAGAAACATATTGCATGCATACACGACCGTTCCACTCATTACCCTTTCTACCCTTTTTCAGCGAAGCTGCTGTAGAAACCAGACAAAACTACCTCAACAAACACACCTCTCTGCGCCGTACGAGCAAAATCTTACAACTTCCAGTTCGTAAATCCGCGCAAACATTTCCAACCACTTCGTACCGTCCCCACCACTCCAGCCCATCAATCGCGCTTTCCTCCCACCGATTCGACGAAACGCTCTTTTCCGCGTGTGCCTCGCGATGTTCCTCCACCTCCTACGTCGTATCTTCGAATCTCCTCGTCCTCCTTATTGCGTGAAAACGGGACGCGGACACGGGAGGAGGAAAGGATTACGGAACGTGTCGTTGGAACGAGCGGCGGCACGGGGTGCCAGTAAAAATTGATACGGTCGCGCGATTCCGCGCAACGACGTAAACCGACGGCGGAGTAGCGTGAAGCTCGCGGCGGCGTGTAACGAGAGCACGAAACGGTCAAAAAACACGAGACAAACGAGTAGACCGTAAGAGCGGGAGCTCGAGAGGGGTGCAACAACGATCTTTGTTTTATGGACGCGCCCGCGATGCCGGTGGCGGCTTGCGAAGAATAGAAAAAGAGTCGGTCGAGTAGAATGGAAGGGACGAGAGGAAGGAGGGTGGTACACCCCGTCGCGCTTGAAAAAGGATACCACCTCGCGCGCGAGTCGAGAAAGGCGAGGGTACCATTTTCCACCCATAAATCCGTTCTCGTAAAAAGGAACGAGGCGAATTTTCGTAATACGGGGCCCGCTTCCCGTAACCGAGCCCGAGTGGCGAAATGAGACTCCGTTTGCCGTGGCATTCACAATGAAACGATGAGAATTTCGGTAGGGCTTCGAGTGCCTGCCACTTTCTCCCAGTTTCGTGCCTACGCGCGAGCACGCGCATCCCTTCGTACCCTCTTGATATCCATGCCTATCGGTGATGGTGAGGCGTGCACCAACCCCCACGCGCGTTAACTTCCCTCGAAACGTTCTCCTCCGGTAGTGCCTGAAACGGTGGCGCTGGGCTTTCCGCGAAAATATACGCGTCGTGCAAATACGTACGATCCATCCAGGGTAGTCTAGGATTCCACCGCGACTGCCTGCACTACGAAATCTCTCCCTCGATTCGTAGATACCAGTCGCACAAAGTGGGAGTACGGTATCTCTCGTACAAATATTTTCGTATACCCGGGCGCGTGTATCGTCGAGTCGACTACGTGAGCGGAGATACTTTGAGGAAACGTATGCGACGGCATACGTGTGCCAGATAGATATCGATTGTGTGCTCGCAGTGGGGGAAGAGAGTCTTCGCGAAAGAGAAAATAGGAAGATAAGAAGAAAATCTACAGTCGCCGGACATTAGCATAAATCAAGCGACTCCTCGACCGTAACGTCCACTTCCTCCTAGTTCGTTTCTCTCCACGCGATTTTCTTCCTCCCCTTCCGACTCGCGTCTACACCGATGGATACGCGAAAAAATATCTCATCCGCTCGTCGAACCGCATGGAAGTTCGTTCCATGGCCGACATCGTCCGCCAAGAATCGTCACGTCCCGAGTTTATCTCTTTTACGAAAAACTTTTCCTTCCGTCCGATTCTCGCGCGCCACGTTCACTAAAGGATTCTCACCTTTCGCGCGCCTTCCAGGTCCTCGTGATCCCAACGTTCCTTTACCTTCCTCGCTTTTTCAGTCTTTCCTGTCGTTCCTCTCGCGTTTCTGTCCTGGGTCGCGGAGTGCGAGCGCGCAAGGGGTATATCGGCTAATGACGCGGGCGCGAAATTGGTTTGATGTCGGCCATTATCGGAGAAAGTTTACAACGTTCGTGTTTTACCGGAGTTTATCATCTAACTCCACCCTCCCGTTCCCCACCACCACCCTTCAGCTTTCTTCCTCTTCCGTTCACCCCGCTTTTCCTTTTACGCTCCGGGCTTCCTCGCGCCACTCACCCTCTGCGTACACCCCTGCCTGCGCGTCGATTTGTTTCAGTTTCGCGTCTGGGGGTAGGTAGGCTTCACTTGAATCGGAATACTTGTGCGTTCTGAAGCATTTCGTGGTCCTTCGTGTAAGGATGCATAGAGAGAAACAGAGAGAGAGAGAGAGAGAGAGAGAGAAATATGTGTAAATTTATTTATTTACTTATTTATCGATCAACGGACAATAATCCTTTGTTACATATAATACAGCGAAAGAAAGAAAAGAAAAGTAAAGTGTGTCCACCGGTAAATCAGTCGACCAGTGTGACTCGAGAATTTATTTTAAATACATCGACGAATGCCTGTATTCTGATATCGGTATTTTCAATCGCCGAACTCAAATCTAATAAAGATCGTTACACACGAGATTTCAATCTCCCCTTTAATGGCTGCTATGCGTTTCCGCGATACCAACCCCGCGTGTGCCGGTCACAAGCTCCTCCGTGTTTAGAAAAACGCGCGCAAAGTTTCTCCGCACGGGCAATTTTGCGTGCGAAGTTTTTTCGTTATTGCCTTGGGTCAAGGCTATTTCTCAACGTCGTTCGAATCGCGGGGCGAGCGTGCGTAACGCGTTGCTCGCGAATAGCTAGAGTTCGAGGGTTACTGCGATTTCACGAGGGAATCCAATGGGCCATTTTGTAAAGAAAGAAAGTTAACGTTTCAAAGTGATTTTCTTCTTCGATGTATTCCCTTTTTAGTCGTTACAGGTGAAATCACTTCTCTCAAGTGGTCGTTCCTTCCAGATACGAAGAATCTTTCACTCCGGAGTTGCAAGAGCACTACGAAGTTAAATCAACGGTTTTCTGAAAATTCTTAATTCTCTACGACATGCTTTCTACCTGATGATTGCGCCGAAGATGCTCTTCGCTCATTGTCCGTTCGTTCGTGAATAGTAAGATAATCATACCGGTACCAGCATCGAAGTAAGACTAGGCCCCAAATTACGATCTTTCAATTAAGGATGCAGGTTACTTCGCCATGTTCAATTCCTGTGGATATCGGCCAGCCACTTTCTCCGTGCTAATCTTATTTACGGTTATCCCTCCTTTTAACATCCACGATATCATCTTTCCGCGAATGCGGCCTATTAACTCGCGATTACTACTACAATAATTACAGATCCTCTCAGCATCATACCGAAACCTGGCTTCGATGAAGGTAATTAAAGAGCGCCATTTCCACCGTTACGGTGCTTCGATCGCAACTTTCATTAGTTAAATTTCTTCCTACGTCATGTAACGTCGTGTCAAAGTATCAAAAGAATCGTAACGTTCCATTCGTTGGCGCCGTAGGAAAAAAATAGAGATTATCAGAAAGACGAGGTTGCATTCGTGCTTCGCGTGGAATGGAATGAGAGCGCGTAACAAGCCCGGCTGTAACGTAGCGCGGAGGATTTCCAGGGGCGTAAAAAAGTTTTCGTTGCTTCAAACTCACATGATCGCATCGTTAAATTGCACCGTTTCCCTCCGTCGACGACCATTCACTCTACGAATCTATTTTATATGAGATTCCGATGGCGAAACTTTTCAGTTAGTTTAGCCGATCAAAGACATGTGTAGAATTCTTTTTCTCTGTATTTCACGACTCATCGCATAAATGGAGCGGACACCTATTCGAATTTGCAATGCTATTGCATTCCCCAAATTTTATTTCTCGTTTCTTTCAACGTAACGTTTTCAATTGAAAATCGAAGGTGACCTGTTCGGCCGGTTAAAAATGTCGTATCGCGAGATCAACTTCCACAGAGAATGAAATTGTGGGACATAAAATCCTCCGGGGAGAGCTTCGTGGCTGAGTTACGGGGCATAAAAAAATTGTCAATACTCGAAACGAATGATGAATCGGATAGTTAAAATTGCGATCTCCATTGTATCCTTAAATCGACTCTGGGAGACAAAGCGATTGATATTCTTCTGTTTATTTCTTTCACAAGTCCCTTTCACTGAAAAAATCTTTTATGCAAAAAAAGGCAAACTTTTGTTAATCCGAATGAAGTTTATTTACACCGATCGAAAGTTTAGCGTTACGAGGAATCGACGCTTGCATAGGAATTTTATGAAGCACGCGCGTTACGAGGCATAAAATATTACCAATATCCCGTGCGACTGATAAAGTCTACCGGCACATCACCGACACGCGAGACATTTAAAGTGCTCGCGTTTACGGTCCTTCATATGTCTCTTACGATGCGTCTTCGAAGTGCACCGTCTCCTGTGAAATGGAAACGCCGACTCTTCCCTCGTTTCTCGAAACGAATCGACCCAAAACGCCCGTCCAGTTAAAAACCACGATTCATCGCGATCCTGGATCGTAAACTTCCGTACAAAGTGTAAGTTCACCGAATATAAACTACGGATTACAACGGTGCATACCATGATTTAGTGCTTCAAGACTGTTGGAATTTTCAAGTGTTGCGGCAAGTAAAAAAAACCGGTAGTAGAGACCGTATCTATCGAGGCCTCTACGGCCGGTTTTTCTATGCCGAATTTCTCCTTAGAAATTCAGCTTAGACGGTGTCCCCACTTCTCCACCTACCCACTCGCGTGACACCCATAATATAAATAAGTTCAAGATCACGGTCGTGGCATTCGTTTACACGCTTGACCGGTTAAGAACCTGGAAGCACGAAGAATGCGACGTATTCCCTTGCGAAATAAAATTACGTTCCTTAAAGACTTTTATCGCATGAAAAAGGGGAGCATAAAAACAGTCCATACACAGATTCGAATTTACATGTTTTTTAAGTGTTACCGGATTTAAGTACACCATGACCCAATAACGTTTCCGATCGACAAATTTGTCAAATCCTCACTAGACATTGGAAAAATTGAAAGTCTGCGCTTCCTCATTTCTCCTTAACTTCGTTCTCGTTACGGCCAAATTTCTCCATAGAAATGAAACTTCTCAACTTCCATCTGAACTGCTTCTCATACGAAACCGGTAAGGCGAATCGGCTCGGGGTCGCCAGGCTGAAGGAAAGAACTCGTTATAATGCGGCACGTCGGTCGAAAGCGGGTCTCCGCAATTGGGTTTCACGCTAACTTCACTTCCACCTATCGGAACCTCATTCTTCCGATTACAGAGATCACGGAAATCAGGTGGATAGACGGGGATCTAACAGGATCGTTGACACGTTGAATTTCCACGATGATTCATCTAGTTTCCCACGAGTCACTAGTAAGAGTATCGAGCTTACATAAAATCTCTGCGACATTTATAAAATTTTCAAGTCGCATGCCGAATTATATATTTCGCGCTTCTGGCGATCCAGTTATACAATATTTTACGTAACATTAGGAAGAGAAATTCGAGCGCGCCAACGAAATCATCGATTTACGAGCACCCGAGAGAATTGGCGAATATTTCACAGCGAAACATTTCGTTACTTCCTTCTTCGCGTCAAATTCGTGCACGGTAGCCGTCTGTCCAGAAGCAAATCTCCGTACGAATTATTTTCACTTAAAATAGCCGTCGTTCTCGACCGAGGAGAAATTATAACGTCCAAGCTCCTCCTAGTTCTGGCTGTTTCGTGCTCTACCGCGATATGCTGCGACTACACGAGGATGTCGACGTAATACGCACGCATCGCGTAATAGCCGACGCTCGTAACGGAAACGTAACACCGCGGATCTGCTCCATTTACACGGTGTAATACACACCCGAGCAAAACTTTCCTCGCTCCATTCTCGTAGCACCCCACCCACGTTTTCCGGTGCATCGCGCACGTGGCTACTCCCGTCAATGAGTCATTACTTCGAATAATTCTCATTGGCCGATCTATGACGAAACGAAAGTAAGCTCGACGCATC
Organism: Tiphia femorata; assembly: GCA_944319695.1. Taxonomy (NCBI): domain Eukaryota; kingdom Metazoa; phylum Arthropoda; class Insecta; order Hymenoptera; family Tiphiidae; genus Tiphia; species Tiphia femorata. The sequence goes on along the minus strand of OX090900.1, from coordinate 20,247,822 downwards.
GACGGAACAATTGCGAAAGGAGAATCGATCCGCCTACAATCCAATTACAATGGGATCGTCCGAAGATAGATCTCTTCTCGGTATTTTCGAAGGTTGATTTTATCGGCTCTATTGACATCCCGATCGTTGTTGTTGTCAATGCTATCAGGATATCTAAAGCAATCGATATCGTCGCGCGAACGATCATCCATCGTTCACGTCCACCGCAACAATTTATTTTCCATCTCTTCTGGTCGAGCGGCGCAAGTGGACGTCGTCGGCCTCGTCCGTGGGGAAAACGAAAGTGGCCGATGCCGGCGCCGTTCGACATTGCTACGGACAGAGCCGATCCGCCTATTGTGATCATCCGGTGTAACGAGGAAAAAAATCCTCTCCCTTCATCCTTTTACCACTTTTAACCGCGCGTCTACAATCGCGTGCCAGACGGCACAGCCTTGACGTCAACGTCGACTCCTGACAACCTAGAGTCACGTCGTTCTCATTGTCATTGTCATTGTTATCACGATACAATCGAAGCAATCTCGCGAATGTAACGTGTCTATTCCGCATACCGCGATAAAGATCACCTTCTTTGTCCTCTCCTGTTCTTTCCTCTTGACTACCCTTCGCTAGTCCCAATCACGCTTTTCTAGTCCAGTGCCGACCACGACACCGTAAATTCACGCCCAATTGATTTTACAAGAGAAGAGAATTTGTCTTTCGATGTATTTTTTTCCGTTTGGTTACTGCTCTCTGCGAGTTCACAGCAGGTGATTTTTTAACTCAAGAGCAATCGAAATCGTTAGATACATTTTCGCAAACACCAGACTCCAGGTGGAAGAATTTCTCTCGAGTTCCTTCTCGTACTCATCGTCCACATTCTTTTCCACCCTTCGCGTTTCCATGTCCATCGTGCGACATTGCATTCTTAATCGACCGGACCTTACTACACGCGTGGAAGGAGAGCATGAAATCCGGAATTTACAATTTAAACGGTGGGTCGTCAGAGTTTTCACCGGCGTGACATCAACCGAGTGATTCACCGAGTGAAATCCTGATGCATACGCAATCTCGGATCAGACACACGGCATACCGGATATCCTTAGGGAGCCCGGAAGATTCCGCTTCGACCCTGTTCGTATAATAACACACACGATGACGTCGGACTACGACAAAAAATGTATCTGTATTCGGAAAAAATTGATGCCCATGTAGGAGACAAGAAAATCATAGGTGAAATTTGTCGCCCAGTAATTTCTAGCTGACTAACTCGTCCATTCGACCAATCAAGGCACCTAGAAATACCGATATCTCTTAAAGCATACACTGAGAAAATTGTATTCTTAAAATACAAACTTAATAATTCTTAACTATTCTTAATAGATAAGAATATTCTCTTATCGTAATAGATATAAAGAGTGAAGCATTTCATTAAGAGTTTTGTTTCCAATAATTATATACGAAATATATCCATACAAATTTTTTACCAGATTATGTTAAGAATATTTGATTAGAGAAATCTGTTTCGAACATTCTACTCTTAAATTAAGAAGATCCTCTTGTTGCCTATTTTAGTAGGAAATATTCTAAACTTAAGTGGTAAATTCTTAAGATAAGAATACAATTCTTTCACTGTAAGAAATCCTTGAACTATACTACAGATTAAAACACGACAAAATTGCGTGTACGAGGAAACATCGTCCTTCCGTGACGAAGATAAAAGAAAGAGAGAAGGTACGGAGCAGGAAGGAAGAGGAGAGGAAGAGAAAAGGCGTGTAAATGGGATGTACATCCGCCACCGGCATCACACTGGGGCCCCTATGCTCACGGAGAAGTCATTAACATACATTCCTCGCGGGCAGGCATCATCTTCAGGGCCGGCCGATCGGAGGTGCACACTTTCTCCCGAGGCTGAATTCCGAGCGTGGGACTCATCGAGACTCACCTTACCTTATCCGTTCGCACCAATAAGAGCATGCATCTGTAATGACCCACCGACATCTTCGTCATCGTACTCTTCCCAATGAAGTGCGCGTGTTCGACCAATTAAATCATTAATTGAAATTATGCTCCCTTCAATCGCGATGTTCGGTCGTGAACGATCGTATCCGCGTTACCTCGCGAATTGAAACGTTCAAGGGGAAAACGCGTTTGACTTCGCTCGCTTTCGTCGTCTGCTAAAATATGAGCGGCAGCAGGAGCGCCAGTTCGTACATGACAATCACGTCTGCGGAAATGAGATTTTTATCTCCGCCGGCGCCCGCTTTGCTATTTCTCGTTTCCCTCCGCGCCACGATCGCATTCGATCGTTCCGAGTATCGGCAGAAGCTCGACGTAGACGTCGACGACTACGACGAGGACGTCGACGATGGTAGTAAGGAAGCGTGATTTATTCGCGTCGCGGGCAAGACGGTACGGGGCCGTAAGCGTATGTAGATGCGGAGATTGTGCGACTGGTAAGTAGGTCGTGCCGACGTAGGTAAGACAAGAAAGAGAGAGGGAGAGATCAAAGTGGAAAGAGTGAAGAAGGATGATTGTATAACGAGAACACCGATGAGAAGCCTCATACGAATCGGTTCAAATTGATCGAAGACAGATGTATATCCTTTTCGATCGAGTACGGTATCGATCGATCGATTCGTTTCAGCAGAGATCGCGAAGAACGAGGATTAATGGTGAGCAACGTAGATTTTTAAACTATACTCTCGAAGTTCGAGAACCACCGGACGTAACTAGAAGATCCTGATTGCGTGGGAAACACATTTCACGTTACGCTCTTCCGATTTGCCCGCTCGTGAGGAGCACGCCATGGACTCATAAGTCTCTACTCGCTCGAGAATATGAGAGATCGCATGCTCTTAACCCGTAACCCACCGATACATACTTAGGCTTCACTCCGGTTAAATAATTTTGCGTGTAAACGTGACGAAACGTCCGCGCGAACCTAATCGGACGGCTAATGTAATCGAGATCGGACTTTCTAAAAGGGCGACGACCTCATGCGATAAATTTCGAGAGAATTATACGTAATGCTATTTAAACGAGGTAGTACAATTTGGAGTGGGTTCCTTACGTAAAGATTTTCTTCGGGCCACTAATCCGAGGAATCGCGAGGAAAGTCTTCCGCGAAGTCTTCACTCGAATATTTTCCAATAAAATTAACCGCTTTCGGACGATACCAGAACTAGCAATTCACTCTACGTATCCACGGCTGAATTTATCGCTTCTCGATCAACATACCCGTTTCTACGTACCTTCGGGAAACTTTATCGCGGTACCCCGCTGATTATCACTCTACATTCGGTAGAGAGTGCTTCCGCGTATTCTCTCCTCGAAACTGCGCGATCCTCTCGCGGAAAGAAACGTATCCTACCGATAACGTTCACCCCGAGCGATCGTGGCAGCGTGAAAGCGTCCTTGTCGCTTGAACTTGCGCTACGCCGGCATGCGCCATGACTGGTCATTATTTGCCCGCTGACGAGGCTACGAGTTTACCTATAGTTTCGCCGTCGACTGGATGCATCTACCGATCAAGCACGTTTCCTCCTTTCCTCTCTCCCTTTTAATCGCTCAAGTAGTATAGAATCCGCATAAATCCACGAGATCCATCTTCATTTTCCACCTTATAGTTTAACCCGCACGCGTGGATGCTTTTTTATCGCGATTACTCAGGCGAGAGTCAAGCCACTTACAAGTCGAGTAACTCGCGGAAATAGCGCCTTCGAGAAAGCCGACAATTTTCGAGGACGCGATCTCCTCGTTCGATTGACCTCCCACATAGCACGGCCTGTTTCAGATAAGAGCGAGCGACGCGAATCGTTACGGAATGGCGAGATTTAGTCGAGACGAGAGACGGAGAAATCGAATTTGGATTATCGGATTTATTGCGATATCGATGCGACTTAATATGCAAGATTTCCTTTTTTTCTGCATCGGGGATGAAGTGTAGTTTCGAATCGTTACGAGCGGCCTGTCCCCTTTGACAAACGTCGCTTTCGCCTCGAGCATTTCTCCGATAAATAATTCACCGAAATGGCCCGCATTCCGATCGATCTTAATCAATTGCTTTCAACGGGGGACAGAAATGTCATCTCACTCGCGGTATTATGTAAAAGATTTCTCGCGACAGATTTAATTGCATCGTTCCACTCCTTCTCCGAATAAAACGACGCCTCCGAGGCGACGATTTACCCCCGGAATAATTACCAATTACTCGCGCGAGCCGTAATTATCAATTATGACGACTCGAGGAAATTACGGCGCGCGCGCGCGCTTCCCTAAAAAGCATCCTCGCAACTGGCCGTCCATCCCGACTTCCTCTCCTTACCGCGCAAAAAATTCTCAGCAGGATTCCAGTTTACTCCATTTATCCTCTTCTCGAGCGTCCAAACCGCCGCTCGACCTTCCTCGTCCCTCGCTTTTTTCCCTTCCTCCACTGTCGCAGGCCACCCACCGCGTGCGCCTTCGAAACAAAACAAAGCACGGCACGGCGCGATGTCTGCCTCCCGCAAAAACTTGTCCGCGAACGTTCGGCCCGACACGGCTATAAGGGAAACACGAGAGAGGCGCAACATCTCGCAATTATTCGCCAGTTAATTGTCCGTCTGGACGTTTCTCGCGTGCGGATCGGGTGACGGACACCGAGAGAAGAGGAAGAGAGAAGAATGAAAGATGACAAAGAGGATGAAGTAGGTGGTGGAGGGCGCCGACCGCAGAGCCGTTGGAATCTCAACGGCCGCTGCACTTTCTAAACCGTGAGGTGAGTGAGCAAAGGTAAATCTTCCATCGGTGAATCGCCACCGTCGATTACGAGGCGTGGAGACGAGAGCCGTTGCTCCTCCACCTCCACCTTCTCAACCTCACTGCGTGCTGGAGACGATTCGTTCCGCTCGGCGGACGAAGGCGCCGGCAATAGCGTCGTCGCCCGCATCGTAGTTCCTTTCTCCGGAAAATCCGCTTGCCCGGCAATTGCGACCACTCGCTCGCGGAAAGGAAGCTCAGAAGAGATAGAAGGTTAGGAGGATGAGGGAGGGTAGAACCGATGGGATCGAACAGAAGCGAGGAGAAGAGGATGGAGAGGAAGAAGGACGAGTAGTCACCGACCCAGGGACAAGGCCCTCACCTCACCGCCCTCGGGGATTTTCCGACTCCTCTTTCGGCCGTAAACGTGTCCGATGCATCGGCCCCGAATGCAAATCGCGATTCCGTCGCCGAGAAACGAAACTATCGCGCGACTACCTAGGTGACGGTGGGGCGGACCAAACGCGCACCACGCCACCAAGGATGTTTCTCTACGGTTTGGCCTCTCCGTCGACTCAGGCAAAACGAGTAAGCGAGCCCTTTGGCCTCTTTTGTTGGAACCTTTCAGGGATTTTGTAACGCGATACTCTGAAACCGGTGAGAAGCAGGGGTTCGAGAAGGCGATGAGTAAATCAGTGCCGAATACGATCGTAGAGTAGAGGATCCTTTTGCTAATATTGCATCCACGCGCATAATGCCTTTTGAAATAGGGGTGTGCGAGTACTCGATTTATTCGGGTACTCCAATTTCGGGTCAAGTAATAATCGACAAATCGAGCCGAGTCGAGCGTTCGAATTTTTCAAGTTACTCGAATCGGCGAACTGCTTGAAAAAAATTAATAATTAATTCGATAATATTCGAGTAGCTCGAATGTATTCGGATAGTTCGAATACTCGACCTGTTCGAAGTTTTCGAGTAGTCCGAATTTTTTTCAAGCAGTTCGCCGATTCGAGTAACTTGAAATATTCGAACGCTCGATTCGGCTCGAGGAAGCGAACCAGTCTGGGCTCGACTCGTAAATTACGAGTACTCGCACACCTCTACTTTGAACGAGTTCACTGCATACTTGGCAGATCGTTCATTTCACGATTAACAGTAAAGGAATTAGTCTTCATCGCGTTCGCGAAGCCATGAATTTTTGTCAAACGAAACGAGCGGACCTACCGATAAACTTCATTAACTGTTGCGAGCTGAAAAATCGACGGTCGCAAAGGGTATTATTTTGAATTAGTCGCATGAGCTTCGCAGATTGGCGACTTTAGTAGGATTTGTAGCAATCGCGTCGATAATGCAACGTGCATCGCGAAATATTGTAAATCGGAAGCGTCCGGGTAGAGAAATTGTCGCTGCGAACGATCGACTGTAACCGGTACATTTGTCATCCGCCGAAAAACGGGATAAATCCGATTTCCAATCCACGTTTGGATTCACGTGTCCCCTGCATAAAAAAAAAAGAAGGATAAAAAACAGGGTAAATTTCGATACGCGCGCAATCGCGCGACAACGAGGCTGCGCTCTCGAGTAACGAGGACAATGGGGTGTTGGTCCTGTCAAAATCGTACGGAGGGAACTCCTTCTGTGTTCGTAATCGAGTTAGCATACCGCTTTACTCGCGGATCTCGCGAAACTCCCGTGACTACGTGGCAGCGTGAGCGGGTACCTGCGAATCTCCGCAGAGTTGGCGGAATCGCCGTCCATTCTGTCTCCGAGCGGACAGATAGAAACTGTCATCTCTCGCGCGGAAAGCCCTCACCTTCGTCCTCGCGGGAATCCTCTTGCCCGCTTCCCTGGATATCGAGTCGTCCGAGGGCATCCGTTTCGAATGGAAATCGCGATTTGTCGATGACGCAGGGAAAAAGGGAGAAATATTCTGTGGCCAGGGTTTCTGCGAGAAAAGAGTGCAAGAGAGAGAGAGAGAGAGAGAGAGAGAGAGAAACTCGCGCGAAAAAGGCACACAACGCGTGAAGCGAATGTATCCATCCGGAGGATTTGCGAAGAGGAATCGGACGAGGATCTTCGCCGCGTTCTCGGCAACTGTCGTTAACAACTGGGCGGACTTGGAATGGTCGCGACGCGAGACGTTTTGTCGGGGCTTGGAAATTCGATCGCTCCCCAATCGCGTTCACTTGTCGCGCCCGAGGAGAGCCCGAAGGAAGACAAAGCGGGGAAAACGGGGTAGTCATCCGTACAAGAGAAATCTTCGCCCTCGCACCCGTGGGACCACCCATCCGCCCGTCCTCTCCTTCTCCGCTCCCTTCTTCGACGCTCTCCCGCTTGCCGACGGCGCGTTCGAATGCATTTGGTTTCGAATGCAAACCGGGATTTGTCGAGGACGAGGCGAGAAATGAAACTATCCCGAGGGCACGAGAAGGGAAAGTCTGCTGAGAGCTATTAAAGTATCCGTCGCTGAGAATGGAGAGGATGATTGTTCGATTTTTAGAGTCGAATGGAGTAGGATGGGATTCTGTCGACGAAAATTTCGATGATCCGAGACTCTATTAAGAATCTCGATTTTAATAGTAATAATAATACTTCGGTAAAGAAATTTTTACGCTTTTTAAGATGTTTTTTTTTTTTTCGCGATGCAAAGCAGATACGAAGAAATCTAATAATATATTGGTCAGTTTCTAAAGATCACAGTTTCCTTTCGAAAGAAAATGCTTATTCTACCGAGTATCACAGACCCATCGAGATCCTCGCGAAATCCGTCCGATGACGCGAAACGCTTCGAATATTTCCTCGTGTGCAAACGCGACGTTCTCGCACGCTTAAAATGCATTCCCCTACGAAAACATTTCGTTTGGCGAATACGGCCTCGCGCCTCGAACGATTAAAATGACCATTTGGGAGAGGAATTATTATCGTTGCGCGCTCATGATAAATAAAATATTAACGGGCGTACTTCCGTTCCCCTTCCATGCCGAATGCGAGCCGCGCATGCGCATTTCGATCCAGGATATTTCGTCCGCGGTGCGTTACATTCAATTCCCTTACTGTTAATTACGAAAGTGCGGCGAATATTTGCAGCGGACGACGACACACGGGGTGAAATCACTGTACTAAAACAAACACGCGAGAGTAAACATTACAAGCGACGCGACGGCAGACCCTGCCACCGCCTACCGTCAACGTCGATGCTGGTACCACGCGACGATACCGGAAGCGGCGCGCGCGGGCGCACACGCACGCATTCGTAGTTCGTCCCTCTCGCGCATTAGAGCGACGGGTTGCATCCGCGGAATTTCGTATCAGAGAAATTCCCTCGTTCGATGACGAGAATGCAACACGCGAGCCACATGAACTTTCATTTCAAACTGTTCTCCCTCCATCCTTCTCTCTTCACTCGCCTAAAACGCATAGCAATTTTCTTCACATATCTTCACATGTATCCTAAGAGGATTTAATATTTGTTTCCTTGTTCTCTCCCTCGATCCATTATTTGTTTTCTTCCTTCCCTTCTTTGTCCTTCGTCTTTTTCATCTTATGAATCTTTCTGTCGTTGTTTGTATTTTTGTCTGAAACTTTGAGTCTTATAGGTTCTTAAGCCTAGACCATTGATAAATGCTTGTTCTACTGTAATCTGGTTTACTTTTCCTCTCCTGTTCTCTTTCATCTTCTACCTTGGCACTCCGGAGTTGCGTGTCCTTCGATGCATTCTGTTCGACCAACCCTCTATTTAATTGATCTTCTCATGGTTTGCATTATCTCTCACATTTCCTTTTCATTATCAATTACTTCAATGGTGGAAGCTTATAAAAGGAAACTTAGGTCCTCAAGCTTAATAAAGCATCCTAGTCCATTTTATTGCATTCTCCTCTACGTTTTCTGGCTTTCTCACTATCACTCACTCTCCCTTCTCCCTTCTGTGTCTCTGCCTCCTTCTGTTTTTACATCACTGAATAGCCGGTAACTCTCGTAGATCTTCTACGAATCTCCATCGCTATGCATTGTACGCTGCCATTGACGCAACGCCAAGACCGGGAGCAAAGTAAGTCGACTGGTAGGAGCTGCCCAGAAACGGGCTCCTGTCGCTCGAGTTCTCCCGAGACTTCTGCTCTTGTTGACAATAAGATAGTCCTGCTGCGACGAAACCTGGAAGACGACGAAGAGAACGGAGAGACGACGAGGAGGGTCCGAGCATTCGGCGTAAAGTCGAGCGACGGAAGTACTCGCTCTATCTCGCGAGGTATAGGAACGCAAACAATAATTCACCGTGTGCAATTCAACGTAACGGGCATTGAAATATTTATTGTGTCCGGACGTTTGGATGCAGTCGCGCGACGTACTTGGCAGAAACATCGGCGTCCTTCCAGGCGTGCCTTGGTTAAACGGAAGGACGAAAAGCGTCCTCTTTTGATCCTCCAGAACGGATTTCGAAACAATCTCTGAAACGAGGCAACGAGCGAACAGGAATTTCCAGGATAAGTTTCTCAGTGAACAAATTTCGATCGGATGGACTCGATCTTCCCTCGAAGTTGTTCGTTTAACGACGAACATGCGGCCGTTCGCGAAGCAATGCTCATGAATGGGTGAAATCGAGAATGGCACTCGTCCTCGGATAAGTACGCCATTTGTAAAACGACGCGAAGATGTGTAAGACACCCACGTTGTTTGCACGGATGCAAAAGTGCGAGGGATCGTTTTCGAAATCGATTCCAGCACGTTTCGTACGCTCCACGTATTTGGACCACTTTCACGTTGACGAGGCAGGGGGCCCATTCACTCGCGAGGGGAACTCATGACACACTCCCCGGGGCCCTTTTGCGGCCCACATACAAACGCACACGTGAATCTTTCGCGGGACGGTTCTCCGTCACCGTGGAAAGGGCGACGTCAATTATTCGACGAGCTGGGCGGTCGGGGAGCGTTAAGGGAGAAACGTTTAATTATTTAATTAAATCGCGCGAAGGATGTTCGACGGACCGGACCTCCAGCCGAGGCGAGGCATTTGTCAGTGTGCAAGCTTATTAATAAGCATCCGCTTTCTCCGACGATGGAATCGCCTTAAATCTCGCCGACATTTCAACATCGCGAATTTGCAAAAAGAGCGTTTCGAAAATCATCCGCTTTCTTGAAATTTTGTCAAATGACAAGTGAGTTCGTTCTCTTCTTACATCCTTACGTAAGATTGCGCAGGAGCAATCTGAATATATTCCACTGGACTTACATAATTTTTTTAACGAATCTTGCAAAATATTTTTACGAGTTTCGCCTCTCTTAATTTATAACGTCGTCGCACAGTGGAGTGGATGACCGAAAACGTTCAAAAAATTCAAAAATCCAAACATCACGTGGAGTCCAAATGGCAAAGTACGAAGTAAAGAGCGGTACCAGTTACATCCACCGATACGAGATTAAATTCTACTTTAGACAGCAGTCCATAGTTTGGTCTTGATACCGGTTTCAAGCGCAATACTCACGATGACCACGTAGCACTGCTACAGGCTGTTACTGAGATTGTTATTGGCGCGAAGTGCTTGTTTGCTGGTTACATTGTGTTGCTGGTAGCTGTGCCATGGTAGAAATAGAAAGGTATGCTTACGCGGATGTTGCAGTGACGTCATCTTGTACACCATCTATATCCTGTTTTCTCATTGGTCTTTTACTACCGTGTTGGTTTTCTGATTAATAGGTCGTGTACAAGTTGACGTCACGCGTAAAATAAACTATTTTCGGCTGTCACTCGAGCACACCATTCTTCTCACATCACGGTCTGTGTCTTGTTAGTTCTTGTTGATTCCATCATGGTTGTTGATGTCGGTCTGCCAATCTAGCTGCTGTAATAGACGGAACTAGTACTAGCATCAGTTTTTTCTCTACAGATTACGCAACTCCTTATTCAATGCTTCCATCTTCATTTCCACCTGTTGCGCTTGGACTTTCAAACTTTTCCACTTCCTGACCAATTTTTCAGTTTCCCTTTCCATGGTCTCTGACGAGTTTGTTTTCAACGTATGTATCTGCGATTCCTTCTGCAGCTGCTCCCTTTTCAGTCTCTTCAGCTCACTGAGCCAAACCTCTTTTTCCCTTTACAATTGCTGCTTTCCGCAAAATATTTCTGATTATTTTTAATATTTTCTTCTTTGCAGTGCTCCACCCGCGCGGACACTGCAATGATTGCTGCCAGACGTAGCAGGAAGAATCTCGGGTGAGGCATTCCACAACTAGACACCTTCCTACACCAGATATACTCAAGCTAATTGTATGATGTCCATGTGACATTCAGATATGACTAGCGCATCTCGTAGCAGACGAGTACATCTGGAGTTGACCTTACCAATCATGCGGAAACAATTTTTTAAATTGCAAAGAACAAACCAATTTTCCGTACTACAAAATAATATTTACAGTTTACCCCAACTTAGTGCCTTTTGGGTACACTGTGCATCGTTGCTCTACGGGTACCCTGAACGAAACCTTGCAATGAAAGTATTTCTGTTTACTAATCCGCAGTACTCGAAGTCCAAGCACCAAGAATGTCACGTTCTTCGCACGCGTACGATACTCTATCTCTCATTCGCGCCGCTTACTCACGCTTATCTGATCTCGGAAGCGGATGAATCGTAGAAAAATCTCGCCGAGAACCGATTCCTCCTCATAAAACATCGCTTTCCCGGTCCACGAGCGTAACCAAGCACAAGACAAACGAAATTACGTAACTCTCCCCCATTTATCTAACGGTCTCGCGCGTTAGATATTCATCGAAGGAACGAGCTCTGCCTCTCAGTGGTGGGACAGGAGGGTCCGAACGAGCCACTCGAGCGTCTCGACGCCTCGCGCACAGGACGTAAGACGTTTATTAGCGTTATCGGAATACGGCCGTCCGTTTCGGTAATTGCCCGACGCCCTCGAGGTCGACGTCATCGCCAGTCACGGATCGCGGGCGGCAGCCCTCCTCGTGGAAATTTCTATCGGAGTTCCGCAATTCGATTTGAATACATCCCGGGCCCAGTGCCATGAATATATAACGAGCTCGAAAGTTATAGAAGACGAAGGTGTCGAGGTGCTTCCTCCTCTACTGCCGACACCCGGCCCTCCTCTACTGAGCTGTTGCCCTCCACGAATCCTCTCACTCACTCTCTCTCTCTTTCTGTCTTTCTCTCTCTCCCTCTCTCTCTCTCTCTCTCTCTTTCTGTCTTTCTCTCTCTCTCTCTCTCTCTCTCTTCATCTATCTCTGCACTCGCTCGCCCAATGCTCGCGTGGTCGAGAGCCTAACCGATCGTAACCGTAACCAGACGGTCGAGATTCCACGTCGGCCCTTCCGTTACCCGACGATACGGAGCGTGAAATCGGATTTGCGTTTGGCCACGAGGACCAGACGAATGCAGGATCCGATTCGTGATCGGCAGAAGTCGTCTACGCCCTGTAACGAGCGTCCGAGAACGCGCTTTGCGAATTTACGATTTCAATGTTCTCTTTGTGAAGTACTAGAATCGAGTGAAGAAGCGTGGGATCTTGAGTTTTTTTCGGATGCATGTCCATAGTTATGTCACGCGGGATTAGAGGCTGTGTTGAGTTGCACAAGGCGAGTGAGGAATTTTGAGAGGATAAGGGTTTTATGGGTACAGCCTACCGACAACGTGGGAACATTGAATGGGAATCCTGGGACTTTTTGTAAATTACATCGATCGTTTTGGAGGAAGGAAGAAAGTGTCGAGGCGTGACGAGTCCAAGAGATGAAAGTTTTTCTGTGAAGAAAAGTATCCTGTGAAGGTTCCGAAACAGGATGGAATTCAGGATGAATCTTTTTTTTCCAATTGCTTTACCAACCAAATGTCCAACTACGATTTTTGTTATAGCGCGTAATATTCAGTTCTTATTGTTTTTCTTTTTTTAATCAACACGATGGGTGATGATTTTGCTACTGTCGACTACCACGGTAGTAGTCTCCGCTCTCGTGACCCCACCGTCGGAATCTTTTTGTACACGTCAGAGCGCAATCGTCACCCGTAGTCGGTCCACGATTAACTTCCTCGTTGTGTCACCGAAAGTAAGTCACGAGAGAGGGAGGGTCGATCGAGCGTGAGTTCCGAAAACTCTCTCGGCGAATTGTTGGGTGAAAGTATATCGAGCGGAACTCTTCGAAAAAGCGTGTCGAGATCTGTAGGAGACACACTCACCGCGGCTTCCAGGTAGAAGGTCGGAGCATGACCAATTATTTTGCCGGAACGAGACGGTATGGATACAGAAACAGGGAGAAAGAGAAGTGTGTGCACGCGATACTTTAAAAAGTGTTTCGTGACCGAATTATACAACCAAGGAAATAACTTCGAAAATAAGGTAAACAAACTTAAAAACACATGGAACCCCGTACGCAATGAGAGAATTAGAGTGAAACAGTAGAACAGGTTCGTAATGGTTAGAGTGAAAAAAGGCAAAAAAATTCATACCTGCGGAAGTTCAACCCTGTAGCTTTCCTCGCGGTGGTTGCACGTGTCTTTCTCACTTAAACTCGGAGTGAGAGAGAAAGCAAATAGATCCTCGTGGCCGTTGTCTCATCGCGACCGCAAAATTGATTGCTTCGTGTCAATATGCTGCCTAGACCGGATGAAAGCCCGCGAAAGGTTTTAGAGCGACGATAGACGGAGAAAGTGCTTCTTCTTCGTCTTCTTCTTCTTCTTCTTCTCCATAAACTCTATCACCTTGTCGAAGTATCTGCCTCGCCTTTTTCCGGCGTTTACACGCAATATTTGTGTATCAACTTTAATCTCTTTCTGACAGAGAGTCGATTTCGTAAAAGGGCGCATTTCACGGACACGAAGATTTCCTCTTTGTCGAGGGCGAAGAGATCGAAGGAGACGTACTTGATAACTAACGCAGAATTCTATGTGCCGATCTGGTGCGACTGGGCAAAAGAGAATCGCGATCGAAGGATTCCTTTTTAAGGAGGAGAGAAACGATAGCATGGTTGACGTAACGCGTAACGCACAAGGTACTTCCTTCATCGATGAATCGCGATAAGTCAGTTGTTCTGCGTGGTAACCGGAAGCGGGAACGATGAATGCAAGGATAAGAAAAGTCACAGGTATTTCTAACGAATACTATTGTAAAATTTCGTGGGATGTGACTCTGAGAAAGTTAAGTAATCGGTCTGGTGTTACGCGTGTCTGATTATGAAAGATTAAATCCTTTGTGTAACGGTTATTAATGATATACACACTTTAGATCAGGCCTCGGATTCTCTTTCTCGGCCGCCCACAATGTTGGCCCTTTTGTGTGAATTGTGGGTCGGAAATGGTGAAACGTGAAAATTAGACCAAAGATAATTTGAATATTCTACTACCCTGCATAGAAGCACGTTAGGCGAGCTTTAAAAAAATTAAATGTTTCCCAAAGGCCGAGACCCATGCAGCTTAACACAGAGATAGCTTTGAAAGAGTTTCTTTATTGAATTTCTTATGAATGGCGAGTAAAAGGATTTGCATGCCTGTCATTTCTGTCGACCGTGCTATTTTTTTTATACATTCCATTCTCACGTTCCTATATTTCTTCCGTTACGCAATCTGCGAATTTATTCAGGAGTGTAATACTAATAAAGCCTTCAGTCAAGTATGAGCGCTGATTACATTTCGCCGTGGATCTCTTTACGCTCTCTTTATTCGCGTATTTACCCAGTCTGTTTTTATCTTCGATGGCGCAGCTATTTACCTGATAATCATTATTCCTTGGTCAAGACCAATTCCAATATTTATCGAGCATATACAGGCGGACACATTCTTAAATATGTCCTTTAAGCAGCATCAATTCTCTCTGCGTAAGTTTTTTACTCAAAGAGTCACGCAACATGATAAAAAGAAAAATAATTAAAACACAATGGCCATTGGCAAACTATGCTCCACAAGATCCATTCAATGCGGGCTTTATCAAGTGGAAAGCGCGAACAGAGAAATCGGAAAGGTATAAATTAAAAATAAGCGCGAGATTTGCAACTCTCGCCGATTGAATTTAATCCTTTACCCACGAGAGTACCGCCGATGTGAACAGCCTCATACGTACAATATGTCCTAAATTATTATAACCGGAAATGGCATTTTAATGACTCTTTACTTTCACGCTATACTTATTAATTGCTCGTTTAACGGAGTACTCGGAGTCGCACATTAACGAACGTCTACATTACTCATCCGTGGCACATGAAAGTGAAGAGCGGAATGAGGGTACCGGTCGTTCAACCCAGACCGATCGAATTCTCAGTTCTAACATATCCACAAGTCAATTTGTATTTAAATCAAACGACCCACGGATGAAAGATGGAACGTCCATTAAACGAGAAAAACAACATAAATTACCACTCTCGCGCGTGGAGCAACAAGCGTACGTCACTTTCGTCACTGAAAATTAATCTCCCTAATTACAGGACGGAGCAGAAACGAGATCGAAGAAAATTCACTTCGAAAATCGAAATCGAGCGATCGGATCGCAACACCCTCTTCAAACCGGATGCGCGCTGGTCCACGAATAATGGAAGCGCCTGCACCGTTCGTACTCGGTACGAGAGTGGGATTAATGGGAGAAGCCGCGCGCGTACTAATAGTTTACGTTAAATGAAGCGTTACGTCATTATGAGGCATTACGCTTAAATGCTAATGTTATCCCCGAATAGCGATTACGTAGGGACGATGCACCCGCGCGCGCCCATGAAAATTTCCCAGTTTCTCCGTTCGTCTCTCGCGTGGCCCCGCGCGGTGAGGTACCACGGCAAATTGCGATCCGGTCGGCATTATCGCACGGATTATTAAGCACTTAAAGCGCATAGTTTTACGCCGTACGTTAGACACAGGCTATTAACCGCCGCTTAAACCACGTCCAGGGGGACCTGGACGACGACGAGGCCGGGCCGCCTACCCTTGTCAATTATATTTAATGCGCGGACCGCATGAATTTTTAATTGGGCCCGCTGGACGATGCATCGTTTAAGCTCACTGGACGCGGCAAAGTAGTATCTTATCTCGCACGAAAGGAAAACAAGCGAAGTCTAAGGAAAATTACGAGGAGATTATGCGAGAGAGAAAGAATGTGGGAGGCACGAGAGCGCGTAAAGAGTTGCTCGTAAAATTGAAGGAGAGGCGGAAGGAGGACGTCGAGGTTCCTGTCGAGAGGAACATTTCCAGACCGTTGGTTCTGATCGCGCGTTTCCAATGCCGATAACTCGCGCACTCGTTCGAGAGGAGGAGAGTACGGGTGCCGATGCGATTAGGAACGCAACAACGTGGACGATGAAAGTGAAGGTTGCCGTACCGCGATGCGCCCGGGCACGTAATACTTTCGTATAACTAGAAGTAAGGTTGGATCATGTTGGTACCTGCTTGACGTCCAACGAAGCGGAACGCGCGTGTATCCGCGTGTGGAAGAGGGTGAGCCGCGGGAATAATTTTCCGTCATTTGCGTTGAGAAAGAAGGAAAACTCCGTCGTTCACTTTGGTCTCGGATGGTACGGTAACTTGCGACAGTCCTTCATCCGTTCGAGGACAACAATTGCACTGCAATTTGAGAAACCCATTTATAATTTTCTACGTTACTCGCTTGCTAACGAGTACGATTGCATCGATGGAACGGATTCCTCTTTGTGAGAGTAGAAATATGTGCTCGAATCAGTGACAAGTAATCCGCAAAATGCGAGGAAGAAGAGCCCGCGGTCTTTTAGACTCTACTTTGAAAGGAGTTACAAAGAGACGTCAGCAAAGTTGCTTTCTTTGGCGCTGCCACTCGCGCAGCTTTCACAATTCACTCTCGTGCTTCCGAGAGTCACGTGGTGTTAATAATGTTTCAAGCAAAAATACTCGGTAAAGAGAATACTCGACGAAGGGATGATTTAATAATACTATCAAGTAGCTTGTAATAAGATGTCGGATCGTGCGCTCACGTTTGCCAACATGGCGTATCGAAGGACACTTTTTTCGCAAAATTACGTGCCTGGCTGTCAAAGTGGCCTAGCATCGAAAATTCTCTCGTACATTTGAAAACGTATAACACATAACTGTTTGCGAGATCGATTTTCCTCCTCCGCTCTCTCCTATTTGGGTCACGCACAAGTTTGTTTCGGGGTCGATGAGATTCAAATTTCTCGAATACCATCTCCCATATTATTGTCCGCCTCGATACGTCCCGGAGTATCGTAAAGAAGGCAATGGATAGGCCAGATTCGCGTGTCGTTCGATCGAAGATTTTGGAAAAGTCGATTCCGCAGAAATTGCCACCGGGACACGGTGTGTTCGCATAAAAAAAAAAAAAAACAGCAGGCTCGTAAAGGGAGAAAAGAGAAAGGGATAAAATGTATCGGGTCAGCGTGACCCCGGAAGGAGGTGAGCATCCCGCTTCCTTGGACCAATGAATATTTCAACAACAGCTCGTTGTACACCGCGTCATCTCGAGACGGCCACCTCGAAGTTATTTAATCAAAACGAAGCGACACACGTGGAAAGGGCGGCAGGTGGGCGAACCACGGGATTACGTGAGAGTTATCGTACGTTAAACCTGAGCTACACTCTGATCGCTCCTGTTTCCTTAATGAACAACGTTAAAAGGTTGCGTCATTTCGAACTGCGAAGAACATCGTATAAAACTGAAAGGATCGCAACAATTTCGACTATTTGCAAACTCGTATAATCACAAACCTCCAAAATCGCCCAATAACCGAAGCACCTACTAATAAAAATTCCACCTTAGCACGCGAGAAAGAGAAATTCGACGAAAGCGTCATTATCACAGGCGGAAATTCGTTTAACCCAAATTTCTACGAATACAGAGAAAACAAAATTACTCGGCGGACAAGGCGAAAATTCGGAGTCATACTAATTTGTCAACGAATCTGCATAAAGTCCAATATCCCGAGCCCAACAAGACTCTCGTCCAATCCCGAGCGAAAGTATCCCAAGAATTACGCGCTCTCAAAAGACCTCCACCGCGGACTTAATATCCGCCATTGGATGCTCTCGAAGGAAGGAAGGAAGAGAGAACAAAAGGACGCTCCCTAATGTCTCGTTGCAACGAGAAAACGTAGATTGCGGGCCAGATATTCTTAGGGAGAGCTTGGACGTAAGAGAGAAGCATCCTCGATCCGCTTGCGTACCACCGGAGAGACGCCCGTTTCGTTTTCTCGCCGCGAAATGAAACTATTACTTTATCGGTCCTCCTCTCTCCTCCTCTCCCTCTCTCCGCTCCCTTTCCCCTGCCTGCCGCGAAACGCTCGAGCCAAAATCGGACCGGTTCCTTCAGTTCTCCCGCTCCTTTCTCTTCTTTCACCCCTTTCACCGCCACCCTCTTGCGTTGTCCGTCCCGCAGATACGGGCTGACTGTTTCACGCGGGCCTGCCGCGTGTACCTCAAAGTTCACCGATGCTACCACGAGGAGAGAAAGAAGAGAGAGGGGATGGAACGAAGTAAGGTAGGAGAAGCAAGAGAGGGCCAGCAACGTCGGCAGGTTGGGCTGACTATACACGAGGGCGAGGATCCGCGCAGCCGGTGGCTGCCCGGATACCAAAGATTCCTTCAGAGATTGCGGACGGAATTTCGTTGCAGAGACGGACGAACTCGGTCCTCTCCTCTCCTCGTCTCTCACCCCGTCTTGTCTTATCTTACCTAACCGCGCGCGAGCGCGCACGCCTGTCCGTGTAGTTCCTGTACTCTTCCACTCCGCGCCATCCTCCGCCACCCTTTAAGGCGGCAGAGGGTATCCTTCGCCAGACAGATAAAATTCCAGAAAAGGCGAAAAGGGTCCCGCCCGGCTTCCATCCCGGAAACCCGAAGCTCTCTATGCGAGCGAAACTACGTTCGTATCCCATATCCATCCGTACCTCCTTTTCCGCCTCCTCCACTCTCCTCCTCACCACCACCCATCCACCACCTCACGTGACGTCGTGGAAGACTTTAAATCGAAAGATCCCCGTTTAGAT